>JAJEKV010000041.1:8347017-8947017 GCA_021234155.1 Isoetes taiwanensis
TTGATCTGCCCCGGATTCCGTGCCATGTTTGACGAATTAGATCAATGGATCTCGAGCAGCCAAAGATAGAAGCGAGCTGGTTTCTAAAGCGGGAACATTCAAATGAGGGAGTCTACTATTTATGGCTTAGAAGATTTTTAGGTCAAAATTCAAGTAGCTCTATTTAGCACCTTCAGGCACCTGTTAATTAAAACTTACACTTATTTAGGACTTTTCTACTTATTGGTCTCCGCAGTCGCCTGTCAAAACTAAAGTTTAGTTTTAGGAGCCGGTAGCGGTACATCAATTCCTATATCTTTAAGTCATTTAAAAATTAATTAAAACATGCTATTCTAATTAATTCCTACCTTAGAATTAGCATACCACATAGTTTTCTCAAATTTGTCATGTTTGAGAGTGACCTTGGCTTCACGATATGTCTCCACCCGACTAGCCTGGCTCAAAAAACTAAAAGTTTAGTTCTTTGCCCGGTAGCGGTGTGAGACTCCTACTAGCAAATTTTGGCTCAATACTTTTTAATTCTTATTAAGTTCAATTCACTTAAAAGCTGTACTAGCTTAGTATAACTACCAAAAATGAGAAAAAATTTCCCCACTTTTAGAGAGGCTTGAAGATCCTATTAAGTTTCTTTTTTCATGTACGTCACGCGGCCCTTGTGGCCTACCTAGCTATGGAAGCGTGAATATACACACGCCAAGAATATAATATCATATATCCACTCGGCGGGTGGCACATCAATACCGTGATAGACAAAGATCAAAGACAATACAAGGGAGAGTTCCTACCCAAGGCCTGCATCTATGGAAGGACTGACTCAGCTTGGGTCTCCGTGAGTTCGCGCATTTAATCATGATGCGGATTACCGCATAAGAACATGGCTTAGGTTGTCCACTCCATCCGCCTCTCCCCGCACACTTTGCGTATAGGTTGAAAAGTGCTGGGACTCGACCGTGAGTCTACTGGTGCATAGCCAAAGGGCTATTCTCGGTTAAGCATCTCCCCAAATTCCCGATGGGGCAGGTAGGGATCACTCCCTCCCGAGATCTACATGCTGACCCAAGGTGACGAGGGCCACCGCCTCGGGATGCACTTAGTAATAAAAGGGTATGGACATCCGCTCGGCAGCCCAAAACATCCCTTTGCAGTATAATCGATCTCGCGGGAAGCTAATTTTAACCCCCTAAAGTATATATTTTGCCCCTGTATAATGGCAGGCAAAACCCCCACTGGTAAGTATACAAATACCGAATGGTAAAACCCCTTCTTGCATGCACACATGTCCCAGACCGCAAAGAATACCGACCTCGGGCCACGCTCTTTATTCCTCACTTTTAACCCATCGAAGCGTGAACTCCACCCCACGGTGTCGAGCCCATGCCTTGGCATCTACACTCAGTGGCAAGCCATTAGACTCTAGTCACTGGATCCCCAAAGAGGCCTTACACACCGTAGGGATCGGCCAAGGGTCGTAACACGAACTCATTCTAAGCCGCCCGCCCCTTCACCCACAAACTGTGTGGGGTTCTTGTGCAATAGCCGACTCTAGTGTAATGCACTAAGAGGACTAGCTAGGAGCATCATCTACTAAGCTTTGCCCTACCCACCCTTCCCAATACAATGAGTCCAATGTATCACAACCATCCATCATATGATCATAAATAATAAGAACTAATCTTAATACATAGAGTCAATTTTAGTTAGAGTCAATCCGTAATCAAGCATACTAAGGGATGCATTTAATAGGCTAAACCTACTAGTTCGGCTGGAATGAGGTTTAAGCTATTCAATCAATTCAAATACCTGATCCTCGTTCACTCCTCTTGATCCTAAGGCGCCCATGTCTCCGCGTTTCGCCTCGGATGCTGGTTTAAGGATGATCCGGCTGCCGCGGCCGGGTGACTGGAATTGACTCCTCAGCGCGAATCGAGTCAAGGTCCAGGCTAAAAAGGAATGTTAGGGTTTGGTGCTTTATGTAGGCTACTCCAAGTTAGGTTTAGGGTTCCCATGACTTTGTCTACCTTTTAAGGGTTTAGTTCAAAGGTGCGCTGCATTGCTAAGGTGGCGCATTCATTGCAAGTTGCCCCCTAGGGCGCCCTGCTTGAGTATTCGCCGGGCGACACGCCGATCGGACGCGGTAATGCGGTGATCAAGACAAGACGGTGATAATGCCCCAGACCGTGATATCATCGATCGAACGCCACATTCTCCCTAATTTTGAATTGATGCCGTCTCAAGACTTTTGGTCTCCCCGCTTTGGGATCTTCCTTTAACTCCGCAATCAACCCCGATGCATACCATATACTTATTATTATAGTTATGTATTCTAGTAATACCTCAAGGTAATATTTATAGAACATTATTATACTATTATTCAATTCAATAGTTATCAATTTCTTATGTCATTATAACAATAACTCCCAAAGTTTCACTATCATTATATATACAATTATCGCTGAGGGTATTCCCTTTTTATTCCTTGCAACACATTATAACAAAAATTGTGTTGTAAGTCTTCGTGAGTTCGACTGCACCCTCCCGAGCACTCTATCGCTCGGCAGTCAACACCACGCTAGTACATAATTATTAATAAAATTTTTGGTTATATGGTGATCTCACCCCACCTATCTACATGGATGGCCGGCTAATCTCCGCCAGGAAGAGGGTGAAGTTCTTCCATTATGGCCGGGGATAAATACTTATATGCCTATATATGCCGCCATGCCTACACCCTCTAGTTGCTCTAGCTGCGCATGATAGGTCCTTCCCGTGATAGGGGCGGAAGGCCGATTCCTCCTATCAAAGCATATATGGGGCTAGAGGTGCTTTTCCTATCAATGCATTCTTCTTCAATGACCTCCTTTCTTCGAGAGGTCGCTCTACTCGCGGGATGTATAGACTTCAAGCGAATCACGGCCATGCCTAAGCATTGATATTACACTATCGGCCCCAGAGATCACCGTGGTAATCCTATCATCAGAATAACGCATGCAACCTTTAAACCTCATAGGTTGTACGCGATTATACTAAACAAGCTACTAATCTACTCGACCCATGGCTTGTGAGCCGATTTTCTGAGATGACCTTGCCGGCCCCATTGCTCCATGGAACCGGGTACCGCTTCCGCATCTCTTTGAGTACCCATGTCGATTCTTTCCACCCGCGCGTTTCCACTGACTGGCATTGGAGAAACTCCCGACTCTTTGTTTCTTGAATGCTCTTTATCAGAATTAGCTCCGAACTATTTCTAACTCCGTTTTTCCTCATATTTCCAACATCGCTGGAGTGTCCAAAACTTCTCTCGATTGGGAGCATGCTTCTTCAGCCAGACTCACGCGGAAGACTTCAGGTATCTCTATGTGCCGGGTAAGTCTAGTCCTCAGAGGATTGGCTACCCACTCTCTTTGACTATTTTGAATGGTCCACCCCACCTTTGGAGCAAGCTTCTTGCACTTCTCGACGCGGAGCTTCTCACGGTTTTACCTTGATCTTGAGCCACACATTGTCGCCAACTTAATTCCTAGCCGTTCGATGTTTGTCTACGATGCTCTTTGATCGACTTCTGCTGCTAGGAGGTATCCTCGCGACTTCTTCTAACAGCTACGATGTCGCCAAAGATTTGTTGAGAGATTCTACTTTTGACACTCTGGATTGTGCCAAGTATCCGAGTTAGGCATTGGTAGCCGAGTTGATCATGAACGGACATTGAGATGATTCTTGCTTGGTGCTATCAGATGCAAATTCCAATTAAGTGAATAAATTCCTCCCACATACCTTCTTGTTCCAGACGAAGTTTCGAGCATGTCTTCCAACATTCTGTTGACACTGCCGTCTCGGGTCCGGCCCCGAGGATGATAGGGTCGCGGCTCATGGACACCTTTGTTCCAATCGCTGTGAAGATCCCGCCAGCTAATCGATGAACTTCGGATCTCTACGGAGATGACTTTGGCATGCCATGGAGAAGATCCTTTGGTGAAGAGCTTCTTTGCTGCAGTCCATAGCTGTGTCCGGGTCCTGCAAGGCACAAATGTGCCATTTTCACAACTTGTCGAATTCACTTCCACCATTAAGGCATCCTTGCCTCTTTACCGCCTCGGCACCTCAAGTATAAAGTCCATGTCGACTACTTCCCACTAGCTTGGGACCTACAATGGTTCCACCTCCCGGTATTCCCAGCCGAGTTGTCTCCTCACTTTGTTCATTCTAAGAATCGACATTCCCTTGATGTAGCGGCTATTTTGCTCTTCATTCCCACACAGTAGCTGCTGACGACTTTAAAATATGTCTCATAACCTCGCATGGCCAGCTATCATTGCTGGGGTGTCGGGAGGGATCAACTTCCTTTACTCCGCATGATTCCCAAGACGACAATCCTTATTCTATGGTATAGGAGGTTACCTTCCTTCTTAAAGCCTTTTGAAGGCTTCTCTCCTTATCCGGCTCTCGGCCCCTGTACGCTTGCCCATACCTTGAAGTCGGCGACCGCTGGGCGTAGTTTCTTCTATCTTTTTCCGGAACCGGGCCGAAGAGCTGCCGAGATTATGCTTTGCGCTGCACCCTCGGGTTGTCGGGCAGATGCCTTGAAAGCCGCGATCCGCTACCACATTGCTTCCCGGGCTTGTAGACTATCTCAAAGTCGCATCTTCGAGAAACCTAATCACCTCCGCTTCTTTGCATTGAGATGGTTGTGTGGAATACGCATCGAGGCTCCGTGATCGCTGTCCAACTCAAACTTCCTCCCTAAGAGGTACGCCTGCATTCTCAATGCCCCGATAACCGCTAGCAGCTCTTGATCATGTGTCGGGTAACGCTTTCGCTGCCGCTCATTTCCTTTGAGTCAGACGCATACCCGCTTCTTCTGTATCGCAAAGATCGCGACCTCGGCTATCTTTGCTTTAAGGCCCGCCCGGCCGCCATCAACTTCTGTCCTTTTCCGGTCCGCGGTCAAGACTCGAGCTGCTGTCGTGCTTTCCTCAACAACTCAACCTCGCTTTGCTTTTTCTTTGAGCCAATGGTCGGCCCAATTTTTTACTTTCTCCGCCTTCGCCGTCCCGCCGGTTTTATCTTTATGCTCTTCTTCAATAACTTCCCTTTCAGGTAACCGCTAGCCAAGGGAAATTTCCACCCTCGTGGACGCTCTTGCGCTGGCCATTGATGACCGCCTAATCTCTAAGCGGGTTCCGTCGGTGATTCCTTTCCGCTGAAATCAGCGGCGACCGGTGGTATTCACCCTTTCTCTCAAGGCGGCTACACTTCACAACTTGGCATACAATTGATTCCTTTAACTTCTGAAAGCACCTTTCCGACGCGGCTTCCAGCATGCTCTTCAATGGATTTTATCGTGACACCGTAATGTCGTCAAGAAATACGGTCGCGGTGTTCAAGTATTCTTCGAAGATGTCGCTCTATGAGTCTCATGAACGAATGGGCATTGATAGCCCCAAATGGTATTTACGCACCTGTACGCCTATATCCGGGTCCCCGGTGCCGCTTTCTTTGTGGATGTCCTCTCCTTTTATTCTCCATCCGGGTGATAGCCTCGATCTTTAAATGATCTTGAGAAGACCTCGTTCCCTTGGAGTTGATCCATCAAGTCGTCCGGACTCCGGGAGTGCGTGCATTTGTTCTTTGATGGTGTTTGTTCAATTGTCTCGTAATCTATGCACATCCTCGCTTCCATCCTTCTTTCGGTCAAAGAGGATAAGCCCTAAAATGGTGAGACACCGGCCCCGAGCAAAGCCTAGATCGCGCAATTTTGTAGCCGCTTTAGCCCGCGGAGTTCCATGTGGTCATTCTATATGGGGCCTTGTTTATTCGGGCTTATCCCCGCCCCAGCGCTATTTCTACACTCTACTCCTCAGAGCAAAGAAGCTTCCGATTCATCTGGAAGAGATCGTGGAACTCCGTAACTGCCATGCATTGGCTTTAACTTTGTCAGCCCCCGTCTTCCTTGCTTTCTTCCGACTTCTAAGTTCTCAATCTCTCGAGTTTGAAAGATGTATGCTACTTTCTCCTTATAGATTTGAGCTTCTAACGGACATACATTGCATGATGGGGCAACTCTTTAATTCAGGATCTCAATGGCTTTCTGCCGCTAGCGCTTCCACTCTCCGCTTCAATCTATGATGGCCCCTCACGGACTGTTGTATCATTCCAACCCATCGTGTCGTATTTAAGCAATGCCTATTATCACTTATCCGATATTAATCCCCGCGTCAAATGTCGCTTGATTCTCTTCCTACCAGATGTCTTACTGCCTACGGCGGCATTACTTTCGCCTTATTGGACCTTGGCGGGGTTTCAACTTCAATATTTCCAACCCATTCTCGGGATGCAAAAAGTTGCGGCTACCCGGAGTCTATCAAGACTATGAAGGACTTGGTCTTTGCTTCCCTACTGCGGGTGATTACCTTTATACTGGTCTTCTACTGCTTCATATTCATAGCAGTCAAGATGTGGCACTCCACTGGTTGCACGCTTCGCCCTCGTCTGACGGGTGTCCTATCCCCTAACTTCATGAAGTACCGGAGCTCATAACAAATGGGCAGTTCATTGCTCGCGTCCGGCTGGAAACATCTAAACAGAGCTGCTTCCTCCATGCATTCTCCCTTGCATCGCCGTAGTTAGCTGACCAGACTTCGAAAGAAGTTGATCCTTCCCGCTTTGTCCCCAGCGACACCCGCTTTCTTTCCTTCCCTCGGCCAAGCTCGTTGCTATTATATGGGGATTCTATCGGCTTGTATTGGCTGCCCCAGGATCAGAGTTCCCTGCTTTCCTCTGTCCCGGAGCAGGCGGCTGCCTCTCAGGCCGTTTTGGCGGTCCCCGATCCTTGCAAACTAATCTGCCTTGACCGCACACCCTGCTTTGGGGTCTATTGCCCTTACGAAGCCCCGAAGTTCGCTCAGCCCTTCTATGTAGCTTCCAATCGCGGTTTTTCGCCTTAGGCACATACGCCTTAGCCCTCGCGGGAATTCTTCGGGTGTACTGCGACCGTTTGTACCCCCTGCTGCAACTGTAAACCTGCTGCATCATGTTCACTTGTGTTCCCGAGGAAACATAGTGTTTTGCTTTTGAGAACTTCTTAAATCGCATGCGCCCCCGCTTCAACCCATGGGCTTTGCATAGCCCTTCCACCATATGCGGCGCTTCCTCGTTACCGCCGCTAATTCTCGCCAGCTTTGTCTTTGTCCTTCATGCCATAGGCGCGGCCGTGACTCACTCATTTCGTCTTCAGCCATGCCTCCGCTTAGCTTCTGATCTGTTCCTCTCACCGGTGAACTGCTCGAAGCTCGCTTTCCAAACATTGCCCGCTGAGTCCACCTCTTCTCCTCGTAATCTAGGGCCTTAGTGTCTCGCTTGCCGCCTCTACGGTCCGGCGTCAAGCCGCCTCTTTCAGACTCAGAAACCGAGGTTTCTTGATCTCGGGAGGTCTCCGTACAGGGGACCTCCCTTCTCTTACTCTTTCTTGTCTTTCCCTCACTTTCAAGGCCGCTGTGGCCCTGATGATGTTTGGGCTGCTGCAGGGCCTTTATCCGTCCAGGTTCTGTTTCAGATCTCAGGATAAATTCTTCTTCCGTGTCATGGGCCATATCCCTCAAGAGGTTCCTTTGAAGGCTGTCACGAGTTTCTTCATCTCCTCTGGCCTCCCCGCTTTGCTCGACCGCTCGTTCCCTTCTCGCATACACAATTGGTCATGGTTGTACGGTTAGTTTTGTTTTTGTTCCTTCATAGCATTATTTGTGTTGTTGTATTAGTTAAGGAACAAAAATATCAACAAAACATTTAAAATGTAAGAAGTTATACTTATATTATATAATATGTTTACTACAAAGACTTCCGTATCAAGATTCTAACTATTCTTGATAACGCCGTAGGATGGATTATCCTTCTAGGAACTTCTTCTTCACTTGGATGTTCCTAATCAACACCCAAGTTCCTAAGGACGTTGACCTAAGATCCACCTCGCAGTTTCCTCGCCAAGTCTTCACTGGCGTCTGGAGGTATAAGCCGGCGGCCACCGCCAGCCTTTCCCTACCAGAAGGTATGGCGGTCGAAAACATCGAAAGTGCTACCGCTTCACTCAGGATGGGTATATTCGGCGGTGGAGGGGTAGCCGAGCATGCCGGGCCAAATCCTCGAGAGTGCGACGCGATCGACACTCCTTCTTCCTCGTGAATTTGCAAAGTGAATTACCGCTATTCTTCCTTCCATCAGCAGTGGGAATTACCCACATGTTCCCAAGATTCTGCCTATGTGGCCCCCATCGGGCTAGGAATACATCCGCTGTATCCACTAGCTAACCTCCCCGGCAAGTCGGGTCTACTCAAGTCGGAAACGACTACCATCAAACTCCTTCTCATAAACTCTGTAGGTATTGCTTCTCCAAATCCTGCTTCAATATTCCATGTCGCTGCTCTTCCACTCGCAAGTGCTTCCACTTGGACTAAGCACCTAGGAGGAACCGAGACCTTCCTAGTCTTCTTGAATGACTTATCAAGAAGTAACTCCAGGCACTCCATTTCAACTTGTCTGGCCATTTCCAATAAAGTTGGAGCATCCAAAACCCTCAATGGCTAGGATTTGTGCCTTTAATAAACTTTCACGGGAAGACCTTGTGAATTTTGAGATGGGCCGAAGATCCAACTCAGAGGGTTTGGGAGCTCACTCTCCCTCTTCTGATTTTGCTCGCTCGTTCTCCTCACCGGGCTAGAAGATTGAGCGCTAGGGTTGCTGAGGCTACTTGGAGCATTTAATCAGACCGCATCGACGGGCGCTTGGTCGCCGGCCTCGGGCGGGCTTTCCTACCGCTTGGTTCGTGTGGCTATGTTTGACGGTCATTAATCGGATCTCGGGAGCAAAGATCGCCTCTTTAGAGCTATTTCTACATGCAGCATTCAAAACGAGGGGGTCTACTTCTATTTATATTTGGGAAATTTTAGGGTCAAATCCAAGTTGCTCCCCATTTAGCCCGCCAAATTCCATTTAATTAAACTTACACCTCTATTTCAGACTTTTCATTATTGGTTCATTGTGCCCACGTACCAAACCAAAGCTCTAGTTTTTAGACTACGAAATGCGAGATTTCACATATCTTTAAGTCATTTGGCACTAAAACATGCCATTCTTAATTAATCTCTATCTTAGAATTAGCCTTACCACCCTAGTTTTCAAATTTGTCATGTTTGCGACCTTTACTGATGTCTTCTGATGTACTTCATACCAGCTTCTCAAAACTAAAGTTTAGTTCTTTGCCCAGGCGCTGAAATGAGACCACCCACGGCAATTTTTTGGCACATTCTTTTATTCTTATTAAGTTCCACCACTTAATCAAGCATTTCAGCTTAGCATAACTACCAAAAATGAGAAAAATTTTCCACTTTTCGAGGCTTGAAGATCCTATTAAGTTAGTACTTTACTGAGTATGGTCGCTTTGCTCTTGGTCTCCAAGAACATAGCTGCTCGCTACCATCGCGGACGCCCCCATCATATATACGATGCCCGCACTGTATACAAACAGGAGTTCATCCCCTCGCACTGGCCTATACAGGCTCTCTCCACATATCATCGTGGTCCTAAAGTCCACAGTTGGAAGAGTGAAGGGGCTATTTTACCCTCGCCTTCCTCGGCCTACCGAAGGCGGAAGCTTAAATATACACGCCAAGAATATAACATCATATATCCACCTCAAGGGTGGCACATCAATACCGTGACAGACAAAGATCGACAATACAAGGGTGTTCCTACCCAAGGCTCGGGACTCAGAAGGATCGACTAGCTTGGGTCTCCAGAGTTCGCGCATTTAATCATGACAAGTGGATTGGGCTGGCATAAGAACATGGCTTAGGGTTGTCCACTCCATCCTCTCCTCTGCACACTTTGCGTAGGTTGAAAAGTGTTGGGACTCCGATCAGACTACGTGCATAGCCAAAGGGGCTATTCCCTTCGGGTTACATCTCCCCAACTCATGGGCAGGTAGGGATCACTCCTCCTGAGATCTACATGTCGCACTCAAGGTGACTAGAGGGCCAACGACTGCCCTTATTCTCGAATTTAACCCATCGGAAGGTGAACTCCACCCCACGGGTGTCGAGCCCATGCCTTACTCCACACCTCGGCAAGCCATTAGACCTAGTCACCATCCCCGAGGGCCTTACACACCGTAGGGATCGGGTCAAGGGTCGCACCTAACCTCATATTCTACGGGCCTGGCCCCCTTCACCCACAAACTGTGTGGGTTCTTGTGCACAGCCGAATTCTAGTAATGCACTAAGAGGGACTAGCTAGGATAATCTACTAAGTTTGTGTCTCTACCCACCCTTCCCAATACAATGAGTCCACGTATCACAACCATCCATCATATGATCATAAATAATAAGAACTAATCTAATACATAGAGTCAATTTTAGTTAGAGTCAATAATCTCAGGGTCTCATATTACTACTATATGCATTTAATAGGCTAAACCTACTAGTTCAAGGCCGAAATGAGGTTTAAGCTATTCAATCGACCAACACTGATCCCTGTTCATTCTCTTGATCCGGCGCCCATGTCTCGCTCACCGATGCGGTCGGGAAGGATGATCCGAAGGTTGGGGCTGCTGGCAGAGATCGGAAGTTGGAATTCGACTCCTCAGCGCCGACCTGAAAGGTCTCAGGCTAAAAAGGAATGTTAGGGTTTGGTGCCTTATGTAGGCTATCGGGTTAGGTTTAGGGTTCCTATGACCTTTGTCTACCTTTAAGGGTTTACAGCAGTCTAAAGGTGCCGCATTGCTGGGCAGGCGGCGCACTATCGTAAGTTGCCCCTCAGGGCGCCCTGTTGAGTATTCGCCGGGCGCGACATCGCGACCGACGGCGGTAATGCTAGTGACGGCACAGCATTTTATACGCCCCGGTGACCGTGATATCGATCGAACGCCATATTCTCCCCACTCTTGAATTGATGTCAGTCTCGCATCTTTGGTCTCCCCGCCTTTGGGATCTCTTTTTAACCCGCAATCAACCTCGGGA
Source organism: Isoetes taiwanensis (assembly GCA_021234155.1). Lineage (NCBI taxonomy): Eukaryota > Viridiplantae > Streptophyta > Lycopodiopsida > Isoetales > Isoetaceae > Isoetes > Isoetes taiwanensis. The sequence continues at coordinate 8,358,021 of JAJEKV010000041.1, forward strand.
TGCATACCATATAATTTATTATTATATATGTAGATTTCGTGAGTATTACCTCACAAGGTAATATTTATAGAACATTATTATACTATTATTCAATTCAATAGTTATCACTCTATGTCATTATAACAATAACTCCCAAAGTTTCAGTCTATCATTATATATACAATTATCGCTGAGGTATTCTTATTCCCTTTGCAACACATTATAACAAATTGTGTTAGTAAGTCTGTGAGGTTCTAATTCCTCGCAATTCTGAGCACTCTATTGGCCCTGGCAGTCAACACTACGCTAGTACCATATCACTATTAATAAAATTTTGGTTACATGGTGACCAACTCTACCTATCTACATGGATGCATGGCTAATCTCCCGGCGTAGGAAGAGGGTGTGAGTCTTCCATTATGGCCGCGTGGGGACAGCCACCATATGCCTATATGTCACCATGCCTACACCCTAGTTGCCCAACATGGATAGGTCCTTCCCGTGAGATAGGGCTTTGGAATGATTCCTCCTATCAAAGCATATATGGGGCTAGAGGTGCTTTTCCCATCAATGCATTCTTCAATGACCTCCTTTCTTCGAGGTCGCTTCAATACTCGCGGGCCGTGGCGTAGACGCTCCTCTCAAGCTGAACTGGCGGTCATGCCTACATTGGACATTACATCATCGCCCCTGAGATCACCGTGGTAATCTCTATCATCAAAACAACGTGATGCAACCTTAACCTCTATAGGTTGTACGCGTAGATTATACTAAACAAGCTATTAATCTAATCGAATCGACATGCCCTGTTTATTTCTTCGGAGATGACCTTGCCGCCCCATTGCCTTACAACCGTGGGTACCGCTTTTCCAGATATCTTTGAGTACCCATGTCGCATCTTCTCTTAATCGCGCGTTTCCACTTGACCAAGTATTGAGAAACCCGATCTCCTTTGTTTTCTTTGAATGCTTTATCAAGAATTCAGCCTCGAACTATTTCTAATCGCTTCCGCTATTTCCAACATCGCTGGAGGTCCAAACTTCTTCCTCGATTGGGAGTATGCTTCTCTTCCAGCAGACTCAATGGAAGACTTTGTGCATCTTTTTAAGGCCGGTAAGTCTAGTCCTCAGAGGGATTGGTTACCCACTCTCTTGACTATTTCCTGAATGGTCCGCCCCACCTTGAGCAAGCTTCTTCAAAATTCCGGCGCGATTACCGCTTTTACCTTTGATCTTGAGCCACACATTGTCGCCTAACTTCGAATTCTACCTGTTCGATGCTTGTCGGCGATGCTCTTTTGATCTAATTTTGCTGCTAGGAGGTAACCTCTGACTCTTTCTACGAAAGGCCGCGATACGCCAAGATTTGTTGAGAGATTCTACTTTGACAATTTCCGGATTAAAGCAAGTGTCCGGAGTTAGGCAATTGCAGCCGAGTTGATCATGAACGGACATTTGAGATGATTCTTGCTTGCGCTATTGTATGCAATTCCACCAAGTGAATAAATTCCTCCCACATACCTTCTTTGTTCCGTGACAGAAGTTTCGAGCATGTCTTCCACATTCTATTGACATTCGCTTGCCCGTCCGGTCTGGTGGATGATAGGCCGCGGCTCATGGATAATTTGTTCCACCGCTGTGAAGAGATCCCCGCCGTAGCAATCATGAACTTCGATCTCGGTCGAGATGATTTCCTTGGCATGCCAGCGGATTCTATCTCTTTGGTGAAGAGCTTTGTCGTCCATAGTCAGTAACCGCGGGTCCCGCATAGCAAGGCACAAAATGTGCATTTTCGACAACTTGTCAATTCACGACCATTAAGGTATCCTTGCTCTCTTACCATCCCCGCAGTCCCGTTATAAAGTCCATGCCTACTACTTCCCACTAGCGCTTTGGGATCGCTAATGGTTCCACTGTATTCGAGTTGTTCTCGCTTTGTTTGCCGCATAACCGAAGCATTCCTTTGATGTAGCGGGCTATTTGCTTCTTCATTCCCGCCAATAGTAGTTGCTACGCGACTTTTAAAAATATGTCTTCATAACTCGCGATGGCTGCCTATTGGGCCGCTGTGGGCGTCGCGGGAGGATCAACTTCCTTACCTGTGATGATTCCGCACGCGACAACTTGTTCTATGGTATAGAGGTTACCTTCCTTCTTAAGTTTTGAAGGCTTCCCTCTCCTTATCCGCTTCCGCCTTCCTTGCACGTGCTTGCTCCATACTTCCTTGAAGTCGGCATCCGCTAAGTGAAGTTTCTTCTATCTTTTTCCCCGGAAATCAAGAGCGCCGAGATTATGCTGCACCGTTGTCGCGGATGCCTTGAAAGACTGGCACCACATTAAGCTTCCGGCTTGTAGACTATCTCAAAGTCGTACTCTTCTCGGTGAAACTCCCATCCACCTTTCTCTCGCTTTAGATTGAGATGCTGTGGTTGTGTGGAATACGCATCGGAGGCTCTCGTGATCGCGGTCCAACTCAAACTTCCTCCCTAAGAGGTAATGCCTCCTGATTCTCAATGCCTCGGATAACCGCTAAGTAGCGCCTCTTGATCATGTGTCGCGTAACGCTAAGCCGGCTATTGCTCATTTTCCTGAGTCGACGCTATTACCCGCCTTCTTCGCATCAAGATCGACTCGTATATCTTGTTTCATAACCACGCCACCAACTTGTCCCTTTTCCGTCCGGGTGGTCAAGACTCGAGCTGCTGTCGCTTCCCTCAACAACTCAAATCCCCGCTAGCTTCTTTGAGCCAATGGTCGGCCCAATTTTTTACTTTCTCCGCCTTTGTCAGTCCACAAGGAGTCGCTATTCATGTTCTCACGAAATTCCTGTAGTAATTCTGCTAGGCCAAGGAAACTTCCGACCTCGCGGACGCCTTTGCGCTGGCCATTGATGATCGCTTCAATCTTTGCATGGGTCCGCCGGTGATTCCTTCCGCTGAAATCACATGACCGAGGTATTCCACCTTTCTCTCAAGGCGGCGACACTTCGACAACTTGGCATACAATTGATGCCTCCTTAACTTCGTTAACCTTTCCTCGACGCGGCCGAAAGCATGCTCTTCAATGGATTTATCAGACACCAGAATGTCGTCAAGAATACTATCAAGCAAGGTGTCCAAGTATTCTTCGAAGATGTCGCTCATGAGTCTCATGAACGAAGCTGCATTGATAGCCCAAATGGTATTACGGTGAATTTGTAATGCCCATATCCGGGTCCTCCGAAAAGCCGCTTTGTGGATGTCCTCTTCCCTTTATTTGATCTGGTGATAGCCCGACCTTTAGGTCGACCCTTGGAGAGAAGACCCTTGCCCTTGAGTTGATCCATCAAGTCGCCCTGACTCGAGTGCTGCATTTGTTCTCGATGGTGTGCTTGTTCAATTGTCTCTGTAATCTATGCATTATCCTCGCTTCCATCCTTCTTCTTGATTAAAGAGGATGTGGGTGCCCCAAATGGTGAGACACCGGGCCCTCACAGTTTTAGATCGAAAGCAATTCTTGTAGCCGCTTTAGTCTGAGTTCATGTGTGGTCATTCTATGGGGCCTGCTTTGCTCTGGCTATCCCCGTTCGAAAGTGCTATTTCACACTCTACCTCAGAAGGAAGAAGCTTCTCATCTCATCCGAAAGAGATCGGAACTCCGTGAATGCTTACATTGGCTTGGGTAACTTGTTGAGCCCCTTTGTCTTCTTTGCTTTCTTCCACTGCCTTCAATCTCGAGCTTGAAGATGTATGCTACTTTCGCCCTATAGATTTGAGCAGCTTCTTAACGGACATACATTGCATGATGGGGGTAACTTTTACTCAGGATTCAATGGCTTTGCTGCCTGGGAAGGTCACCTTCCGCCCACACCCATGATGGCCCCCGCTGACCAAGGTACTCCATTCCAACGCATCGTCGTGATTTGCCAATGCCCATTACTCACTTCCCTAACTGATATTAATCCTCGCAAGTCGTAATGTCGGTTGATTCTCTTCCAAATGTATGTCTTACTGCCCCCGCTACAAGATTACGGGTCTTTGGTTTGACTTTCTTTAGTGGTTTCACTTAACATTTCAACCATTCTGGGATGCAGTTATGGCTACTCGAGTCTATCAAGACTATGAAGGACTTGGCCTTTGCCCACTGTGGTGATTACCTTATAATCGGTCTACTGCTTCAGATCTATAGCAGCCAAGATGTGGTGACTCACCCTAAATGTAATCGCTATGGCTTCCCTCAGCCCCCTGCCCTGGACGGGTGTCCCATCCCTCTTAACCAAGCAGAAGGCTACCGAGTTTCATAAATAAATGGGCGTCAGTTGTTCGGGTATATTCCGCCGCTGGAAACATCTAAAACAGAGCTGTTTCTCCATGCATTCCTAGTTTTCCTTAAGTATCGCCGCAAGAAGGACCGTGCATCGCCAGTAGTTGGATCCTTCCCCTGCTTGTCCTTTTGAAGGACACCCGCTTTTTCCTCGCCGCTTCCCGGGTTGCTATTATATGGGGACTTGCCGGCTTGGGCTGGCTGCCCTCTAGGATCAGAAGCTCCCTCGCTTTCCTCTGTCCCCGATAGTATATCGGCTCGGTACTGCTTTATGGGTCCCATCCTTGCAACCACCTGCCTTTGACTCCGCCTTCGCATTACACTGCTTTAGGTCTATTGCCCCTTACGAAGTTTCCCCGAGTTCCTCGCTCAGCCCTTCTTCTATATAGCTTTCCACCGCTGTTTTTCAGCCTCTTCAGTCAGGGTAACATACAGTCTTTAGCCTCGCAGTGGAATTCTTTCTGTACTTCGCGACCGTTTTGTACCCCTCGCCGCATCCTCAGAAATCGCTGCATCATACCGCCACTTGTGTTCCCGGTGAACATAGTGTTTCTGGAAAGCTTTTGAGAACTTCTTAAATCGGGTACGCGCCCCGCCAACCCATGGGCTTTGGCATAGCCCTTCCACCATATGCGGCGCCCTTTCAAAGTTACGTCACACTCTCGCTTTGTCTTTGTCCTTCATGCCATAGGCGCTTTTGCCGTATCACTCATTTCGCCCAGCCATGCTCTCCGCCAGCCGGATCTGCCTCGGCCCTCGAGAATCGCTCTCGAAGTTTCCGGCTTCCAAACATTGCCTGCTGAGTCCACCTTCTCCGTAATCTAGGCCTTAGTGTCTCGCTTGCCGCCTCTACGGGTCCGGGCTACCGCCGGGCCTTCTTCGTGACCGAGTCCGAGGCGTTTCTGGATTCGAGGTCTCTGCTAGGGGACCTCCTTCTCTTACTCCTCTTTCTGTCTTTCCTCACTTTCTCAAGGCCGCTTTTGTAGGTCTTGATGATGCTTTGGCTGCTAGTAGCCCTTTGGTCCGGGTCCAGGTCTCACAAGACCGGTGGACAACTCTTCTTCTCCGGGTGTCATGGGGCCATATCCCCTCTAAGAGGTTCCTTTGAAGGGGTTGCCCGGCCGTGAGTTTCTTCATCTCCCTCGCTGGGCCTCCCGCTTCGCCTCGACCGCTCAAGGTTTCCACACAACTGGTCATGGCTGTACCTGCTAGTTTTGTTTGTTCTTGCATTATTTGTGTTGTTGTATGTCATGGAACAAAATATATCAACAAACATTTAAAAATGCAGAAGAAGTTATATTTCATATTATATAATATGTTTACTACAAAAGACTTCCCAGACAAGATCTTAACTATTCTTGATAACGCCAGTAGGGATGGATTATCTTCTAGGAACTTCTTCTTCTCACTTCTGGGATGTCTCTACCGAATGACCCAAGTTCCTAAGGACGCTGGATCAAGATCCACTCGCAGTTTCCGCCAAGTTCCTCTACCGCTGCCCGGAGGTATAAGTCATGTCACGCCAGCCTTCTCCCTCGCCACCGTAAGGTATGGCTAAGTCGAAACATCGAGTGCTACCGCCTCTTCACCAGATGCGCATATTCGGTGGAGGGGTAGCCAGCATGTGCCGGGCCAAACTCCTCGAGAGTGCCATCAGCACGACACTTTCTTCACCGTGAATTTCTATGCTGAATTACCGCTGGCTCTTCCTTCCTTACATCGCCAGGAATTACCCATTATGCCTAAGATTCCCCGGGTCATATGTATTCTACTGGCTAGAATACATCTCATGTAACTAGCTAACTCTCCGCAAGTCGGGTCGCACTCAAGCCTAAACGACTTCCATCAAACTCTCCTTTCTCATAAACTCTAGGTATTGCTTCCAAATCCCGCCTAATACCCATGTCGCTTTCCACTCGCAAGCGCTTCCACTTGACCAAGTAATCGGAGGAACTGAGACTTCCAGTCTTCTTTGAATACCCTATCAAGAAGTAACTCGTGCACGCATTTCAACTTGCTCCGGCCATTTCCAATAAAGTTGGAGATCCAAAACCATCGTGGTTAGACGCCTTTTAATAAACTTACGCGGAAGACCTTTGTGAACTTTGAGATGGCCGAAGATCCAACCCGCAGCTTGGGGAGCCCACTCTCTCCACAATCTTGAACGGACTAGCCCACCTTAGGCAAGCTCTTGCAACTCCCAATCCTGCTTAGCTTGCTTTAACTCTTTGATTCTTCAAACCACGCTTATTTCCTATCTTGAACTCTCTTACTTGCCCTTCAAAGTTTGCTCTGGCCACTTCACACTTCTTGCTGCTGTGGGAGGTAACTCCTCACTCTTCCACCACTGCTGCATATCTCCTAGCATCCGGGCTGACACTTCCCAACCTTTTGGATTACCGCGGGATTGCCAAGTGTCCTGCTAAGCACCGGTACTCCGTAATTTACCTTCATGAAAGGACATCATCTACACCCCATTTGACTGCTTATTCCAATACTGTAAAACTTCAAGCATATCTTCACGATTCGATCTTCGCCCCTCTCCGGCCTCACCATCGCTTGGATGATAAGCCAGGCTTCATGAGAGCTGGCCCCAATGGTGCTAAAGAGGTCCTGCCAAAAGCACTCATAAACTTAGAATCTCTAATGATATTATCTCCCCGAGGCATGCCATGGAGCCTAAAAATCTCCTTCACAAATAGTTTGGCAAAGATCTAATGCCGGTTTCAGAGTTCTGCCAAGGCACAAAATGTGCCATCTTAGATAATTTGTCTACTACGCATCATCAATGCATCCTGCCTAAGAGTCTTGGGAAGTCCCTGCGGATAAAAATCCATACTTACCACTTCCCACTTCTCGTGATTCTACGTAAGATCGCTTAGGTTCCAAAGCTCCTGAATTAAGTTGCCTCGCTTTGTCTCACTGACACAACTGCATTCCCCGGAATATACCGGGTTATCCGCTTCTTCATCCCTCGCCGAAATAACTACTCGGGACCAGCAGGGTCTCTAAACCCTGCATGCCCTCGGCTATTGGGCTGTTGTGTGTCATGAAGAATTAACTTCCTTATACCCGACGACATTCTGCACACAACTTATGCTTATGATATAACAGTTGCCTTCCCCTTCTTATAATGCTTGAAGGTTTCTCGCTCCTTATCTTGTTCTTAGCCTCCCCTAGAGAGGCTTTCCCACACCTCCCCTTTGAAATCACCATCAAATGGTAATGTCTCCTCAATTTTCTGCCATACCCACTGAAAAGAGTTGATATAGCATTACAATGTGTTCTCGCCTCAAGGGGTCTTCTAGAAAGAGCATCTACGACTCACATTCAACTTACTCCGCTTATAAGCAATCTTCAAAGTCATACTTAGGAATCATCCACCTCTTTTGCCTAGGTTAAGGGAGAGAGGTTGGGTAAAGATGTATTGAGGCTCGTGATCGTGATCTAACCTAAACTTCCTCCCAAGCAAATAATGCCTCCAAATACTTAAGAGCCTCGGCTAACAGCTAGAAGTTCCCTGATCATGGGGCCATAGCTGATGCTCGTGTCGTTCAACTTTGGAATCCTCATAAGCTATTACTCTTCCTTCTTGCATAAGGACTCCACTGTCTTATCTTACTTTTGCATTCAAGTGGTTACTATCTTATCCTTACCGATCTCAAGTGAACTTAGCACCGGTGTTGATGTTATACCTCCTTAAGCTCTCGAATGAAGCTTGAACATTTCTACCCAATGTGTTCCTCCAATCTTTCTACCTTAGTACCTTAGTGAGGTCCGGCCAAAGGGGAGGCCCACTTAGCTTAAGTCCTTCACTTAACTTTCTCAGACAACCCCGCACCTAGAAAGCTTCTTTTTACTCCGCCTTTACATTCTTTGAGCTGGCTAAATCTTACCATCAGCTTCGATCTTTATGGGTCGGTGAGATCCCTTTCCTCGCCAATATGACATACCCAAGTAATTCCACTCTTCCGTGGTGAGCGGCGGCATTTAGAGCTTTCCATACAAACGATGCTTCAACTTTCTAACACCTTCAAATGCTGACTATGATCTTCAATGGACTTGCTGTAGACTAGGAATGTCAAGCCAAGAAGACAATGACAAACTCATCTAGAAAATCCCCTCAAGACTGCTCATGAGGCATAAAAGTTGCTGGAGCATTCGAATCCAAAAGGGCATACTATAAACTCAAAATGATCATACCTGCTGCTCTAAAGGCTAAGGTCTTATGGATATCTTCTTCCTTTATCCTTATTTGTATCCTGACCTTTAAGTCACTTTAGAGAAATTCGCTCCTTGAGCTGGTCCATCAAAATCATCTGCCCTTGGCAATGCATACTTATTCTTTATCGTCTACTTGTTGAGCTGGCGATAGTCTATGCACATTCTTAAGCTGCCATCTTTCTTCTTCACGAAGAGTATGGGTGCTCCAAAAGGAGACACACTTGCTCTAATAAAACCAAGATCAAGCAATTCCTGGAGCTGTTTCTTGAGCTCTGTCAACTCTGGGGTGCTCATCCTGTATGGTGCCTTGCTGGTAGGCTTAGCATCTGGTGCTAATGTGATCTCACACTCCACACCCCTATAAGGTGGTAGCTACCGGATTTCATCCGGAAATACATCCTTGAATTCCGAAATAAGCCTTACTCTTGGCTTGGGCAAGCTGCTTCCCCTTTTTGGTCGTTTCCATCCCGTTTCTTGGCTCAATTGCCTCTAATCTCAAAATGTAATCCACCTTATTTCTTTCTATACTTTTCCTCCATTTGCTTCAAAGAAATACACTTTGCATAGAAGAAGTTTGTCTTCTTACCTCTCACTATGAATTTGGTGCCGTCCGGGTCTTTGTCATGGCGACTTCATTGCGGTCGCGATCGATCATGGCTTTTTTGGCTTTAGGAACTCCATTCCTACTATAAGGTCATACCTTCCAATCTCCATGACCTCTGCCCCCATGGGCCACTTACTTCCACTAAGGTCTATGTCGAATGTAATCCTTCTCCCCTTAGTGTGTGCCGAATAATGGTTTGCCATAACAAGCGGCCTTGGCTTAGACTTCAATACCTTGTTCTTCATTAGGGCAGCCAGCCTAGGAGGCGAAATTGTGAGAGCTACACGTGTCTATGGGGACTACATATGGGTTGCTATCTATGATTCCATCAGCCGCAATTCTTGTTGACTGATTTTCTATGTCACCCGACTCAATATTTGCACAGATGTGGCACTCACCATCTATGAAGTCCACGGGCCTCATGCTGGGTCGTCGTCTTCATAAAACTACGTTTGGTGAATCCCAATCCATGAGCTCGCCAAAGTTGCTTGCATGACGAATGGGCAATCATGTGTTGATTGCTTACGGCTGGAAGCACTGAAACATAGCTTTTTCCCAATACATTCTGTCTCTTCTCTTTTTTCGGGCTGTCCGAATCACGGCTTTAACATCTGCCCCCGATGCATTCTGCGGCTTATGGTCTCCAAAGTTCTTACCCGAGCTCTTCCTTGCTGCTGGCCTCGATGGCGTGGTTGTTGATTGCTTACTCGTTGCTGCCCTTGGTAATGCGCCACGTTGACTTCCCTTTGAAGGCCGATTGTCTCTCACCGGCGTTCTTTGGAGCTTCTTCCAAACTTATGGCTTTATCTCAAACGCGCCATTGACTTAGGGTTGATTGCTCGGACTAGCCTTTTGATATTGTTGTTCAATCCCTCAATATAAGTTTATTTGCTTGCCTTTCCGACACTCGGGAACATGGAGTCTAAGTCGCATAAATTCCTCTGTATACTTTGCAACCGACGCGTACCCTGGTTCAATCTATAGAAACTGCTGGATGCGCACGCTAGTATGTGACCTAGGCACATAATGTCTGCGGAAAGCCTTGCTGAAGGTCTTGAATCTGCAACTGTTCCTTTTGAGCTTGTTGGACTTCGCATAGCCTTTCCACCAGATTCTAGCTGCCCCTATCAAGTTTGCTGTAGCAACCTTCCCTATATCCTTATCCTTCATGCCATAAGAGTTGCCGAACTCTTCCATCTCGTCAAGCCAGGCTTCTGCCTCCATACCTGATCTGTCCTTCCCTGAGAACTGACCCAACTTCCTAGTCTTCCACACATTGCTCATAGCACTGTCAACTTTCTTTTGATAATCATCTTCCTTCCTTGCCCTGGCTCTTACCTGTGGAGTGTCGGACTCACTTTCTGAGCTAGAACTGTCTTGAGTGTCTGAAGTGTCTGATGAACTGGAGCTAGGTGGTGTTGGACTCTGTTTCTCCTTTTCCTCTTCTGTCTCTCGACATTTCCCGATTGTCCCGCCCCTCCGTGGTGGACCTTCCTCGATGCCTTCTGCCGAGGTAGCGGTGGAGGTGGTGGTGGAGCAGGTGCATATTCTTGGGCATTCATCAATGGGGTGGCCCCGGTGGATCGGTGATGCATCTGGTTCCTCATCTGGACGAGCCTTGCGTTGATTGCTTCCGGCGTCATATCGTCGTTGTTGTCATCTTGATCACGTCCAAATAGGTTCCTGGGTACCCACTGGTGATGTCGGCCTTGGCCTTGAGAACCTGAGCCGATGTTCCTTGCTGCAAGGATTGATCATCAATGCTTGTTATTTAGTTTGCACATGAATTATACCCGTTTACAATTAGTTTGTTGTTAGGTACAAAAGAAATCATGCGAGAATTCCACTTAAAAGTCAAGATCATACTAAGTCATTAATATATAGAAGTACATTTTATGACATACATGATAATATCAAAGGAAGATTACTTAATACAATTTAAAACTTGAAAGGAAATCTTATAGCTGATCAATGGCCTCCTGAGAGCTTAAAGAAATTCTTCACATCCCTAAATCGGAGGCCTTTGCCGAGGTTGCGCAGGATGTTCCTTGTCGATCCTCCCTCGAGTGCTCGAGCCATTTCCGGTTCTGGGAGTTCTGGTGCGGTTGCTGCTACTACTGAAAGTGATGCATCCCTGAGGTGGCCCCTAGCGAAGTCAAGGCAATGGAGCGCTACGGACCTCTTGAAAAGGATGACGTGATCTGCATGGGCGTATATCTTCGAGTGCTGCCCGAAGCCCGAGAGTGCTATGAGAAGTGCCACTGATTCTTCCCCCCTTGGACTGAACTCCTTGTGGAAGACTACCATTTGCCCTTGGCTGAGGGCTGGAAGATAATATCGAAGTGCCGTACCTTTACCCGTGCCTCGCGAACCCGTGCCCTTCCTTTGAGCCGCTCCGCCGTAGGCGTCCACTGCCATAAGATCTTCATGATCTCTCCACATGCTGGTTGCATTGTCCAAGTTGATGCTACTGGACCCTTCCCTCATGCTCCTGGCTCGAACCGTTCGGCTTGAGCTTGGGCCCCTCCCTGGTTTGTACAGTGTGCTCTGAATCTGCTGGAATTCCTCCTCTGAAATGATGGGTTCCTGCTGTCGATAGATCTCCCTTATCTGCTGGTAGGCTGCTATGTCAGACATTGTCTCCCCAGCATAAGAGTGTCTCTCCGCCAGCTCCCTTGGAATCTCCTGGTATGAGTAATCGATGAGGTCCGTGCGGAGGAATCTATATTGAGGATCTGGTCCTGAGCCCTACGGGTATCAAGTGGAGCTAAGTCTAAGGGCTGAACAGAAGGTTCCCCTACTTTGTTGATTGACTTATAGTGCATGAAAAGGGCAAGGGCTGTCTGAGATGAAAGGTACCTATGCCTATTGTGTCTGCAGGTCATGTAATCTGGCATGGTCCTAGTCCTATCCCATAGCTGCTTCTTGCCTTTGGATCCTCCCATCTCTCGAACTAAGGCTTGGGTGAGTGTCTCCAGAGAAACCCAATTCCCCCCCCTAGGAGGTAGTCTAACTTCCTAAGGCAGGACCTGTTGGTCGTATTGGCACATGATATCTGTGTAATATGGTGTTCTAGACAGAGTTGCATGAAGATCGAACAAGTGGTCAAACACAGAGAAGGCTTGGTCAGTAGGGAGCTGATGGATATGGTTTGCAGCATTGTACCATCTCTCAAAGTTGCTGGGCGCCATTAAGCAAGGAAAGGTGTAGAAAATGGCTTGCAAAGATCAGTGAGGAGTCAGAAAATCGCCTAAGTGGCTGGGAGCAGTTCTGTTGAAGAGAAAATGGCAAATGAGGCCCCTTTTTATAGACTATGGTTGACCTCGGGATTCGTGCAAAAGGTACCTACATAGGGAGGCCTTGGTTCTATGGCTATGGGTGTCCAAATGAGCTACCAAGAAGTGCAATTCTAAGCAAAATGAAGCAAGAAACACTACATGGCAGTTTGTTTGGCTGAATTTGGCTAATTTGGGTCAAAAATGGGCTGACCCGGGTGAATCCGCGCGGATGGCCTCCGCGTCGCGAACGCAGACGCGTTTGGCGCGGTCTCACCCGGTTGGCCTATTTTGGAGCCAATTTTGGTCAAATTTGAGAGTTTGAAGATGCTAACATGGCTAATTGGATCAATTCTAACCTAACTAGCAACTTATTTTGAACAAAACTGACATCTAAAAGCATAATTTCGGCGCACCCGGGTGAATCCGCGCGAAACGCGCCCGCGTCGCGGACGCAGAGGCCATTGGCACGGTCTCACCCGGTTGCCCTGATTTTTTGCTTTTTGGATGATTTTTTTTTGCCAAATTTTTTGTTGTAGCCATGATTTCTAGGATATTTCTAAGCATGTTATAAAGAATTCTACTACAATTGGGTTTAATTTCCTAGATTTCAAGGGTCTAACATTTTTCTACTTACAGAGGAAATAACTTTTATATTAATAGAAAAACACAATTACATGAAAATTTTAATCCTCTAACAAAATTTACAAAAATTGAGGCCCTAGGGCCTCTCCCTGCGAATCCTCCGTGCTAATATCCTTTGGCATAAGGGTGACTCTCTTAGCATGGATGGCACAGAGATTTCCTTCCTCAAAGAGCTGCACCAGCTCTGCTTCAGCAGCCTCTTGCAGAGCCCGGGTCATCAGAGGGGTAACCCTATAATCGATCCGGAACTGCTGCATGACTTCCCGAAGGAGGCGTTCGAAGGGCGCCTTCCTTATGAGGAGATTTGTGCACATCTGGAAGTGCTTGATCTCCCTAAACACCCGGGCGTACACACTGTTCGGCTCGTGGTGAACCCTTTTGGGTTTTTCCGGTCTAGGTGGGGGAGGCTTCGGCTGATTTTTCTTCGGCCTGCCGCCCTCGACGGCCCTCTGCACTTCCTGACGGCAGTACCATTCGTTGTACCTCGTCCAGCGACGGAGGTACTCTTTGTATGCCGTCATTTTGCGCATGAATTCACGATCCTGACGGAGCATGAATTCCTGTTCTCCCACCTTCTGTTTCTTGACCACCTTTGGTGGCTCCGGCCACTTAGGGTAAGGTGGTCTCGCGTCGGGGCCCTGCTGCTCCTCCTCCTCCTCGTCTTCTCCCTCTTCCTGTACCTCCTCCTCTTCACGAGGCTCTTCAATAACGACAGACTGGCGAGGTCTGTCGTTTCTTCTCTTGGTCCTTCTTTCCTGCCGCCTGAGCTCCCGCTCGCGCTCCCTCTTCTTCCTAGCAGCCTTCTCCTCCGGACACTCTACAACTTTTTCCTTGCCCTTCTTCTTTGGTGCTGAAGGGCCCGCCTCTTGAGTTTGGTGCTGCTGCTGCTGCCCGCCCACCTGTTCTTCAACCTGCTCTTCTACCTCGGTGTCCGTCGAGGGCCCAAAGTGGCGGGACTCGCCGGTTCTCTGGGTGCCCGCCGATGAAGAGCTGCTGCTTGGGCTAGGTGCGTCCTCCTCAGCATCATGGAAGGAGTCGTCGCTGCTGCTGCTGCTGGCGGGAGACTCCTCATCTCCTGGCTTCGGTCGAAGGTGCTCAGGAACCTTCTTGACATGCCGTCCTGCTGCCGCTTGCGCCATTAAGAGGGTGGGGCGCTCGTTATACTTCCTGGCTGTTTGTTTAGTGCGTGCCATATCTTACGGTTCAAGAAATGGATGACGTAAAGCTGAGCAAGAGACATGTGGTGGTGGGAAAGGTTGGAGAGAGAATGAGGTGTCAGATATTTAAAAAGGAGGGTCCCTAGGAATATTCTCCCACCATAATTACCCCTATTTATTAGCCTCCCTTATTAACTATCCAATATTTAGTAATTATTTAATTATTAAGGTGTATATTATTCCTATATTAATTCGTATTTATACTTAAAAATTTTCGAATTTCCTAATGGTTTGATGTGCTAATTATGGATTCGCGCCATTTTTCACTCGGGTCTCCGATTGGCATGATTCTTCGACCCATTTTATGTGAAATTTGATGCAGATACATAATTTCCACACCAATTTACTAGAGGATGAATGCGACTCATTCATTTCTTCGTCTAACACTTAAGCTATTTTCGGATCCACTACCTAAGAGAAAAATTTTTTTTCCCCTTATTTTCGAGGTTCGATGGTGGAAATTTTTATTTCACACCCCTATAAGCTTGTTAGACTACTTTCAAGGTTATGGTCAGTGCTAGTTCCTGGTCAACCAAGAACATCGCTCTGATACCATTGTGACGCTCCCTGCTAAACATACGGCGCTCGGCCGTATACTCGGCAGGAAATCCCCCATCCGGCTCACCAGCCGCACAGGCCCTTCGTCTACCCCGCACTCTAAGGTGACCCTAGTGCGGGGAGGGGACACGAAGGTGTCTTGGCGCGCCCTTCCCCTATGGGCTCCTATAACAGCGGAAGCGATAAACATGTCAGAACTAGCATCAACAATACAAATACTACCCCGAAGGGTAGTCCATCCCATATCCACAAGTGCAAAGAACATAATCACATACCATAAAACAGGAGAGATCCTACCCGTGGTTCCGACACATAAGGAGGTCGACTGACTGGATAGGCCTCAAGATAGAGCAGACCGAGTCATAACAATGGCGGGGCTGGCATAAGATAATGGCTAGGGTTGACCACTCCATCCGCCCCTCCTGTGCATACTTTGCAGATGGGCTAGATCAGGTTGTGGCATGACTCTAACCTTCCGGATACGCAATCCCATGGCATCACCCATCGAGACCACTCCAGGTTGCATCTCCCTGGCCCGACGAGGTAGGAAGGGTTGCATCTCCCCTTCCCGGGGTCTAGAGGCTCCATGGGCGGCTAGAGAATCGTGGCGACACACGATTCGTACCCGACTGAACCCCCCAAAACAAGAGCCAAGCTGACACTTGCAACTCTTGAGGGGCAGGGTGACACCATTGCCCCAGGAGGTGTCGGACCCATGCTCGGCCCACACGGAGTGACCCACCATAAGCCTAGCCCACCTGTGGGATCCCGAAGCCCCCCCTTTCGGCGGGGATCCACCCTCCATCTTGCCTCCAGCCCCGTTGTGTGGTGCTGAGTCACATCATAGCCTCCATAGCCCGGTGGGTTCCTATGCACAGGCCGCAACTAATAGGAACTAAGGGATCTACACTAGGAGCATACTACATATGGCTCTAGGTCTCTACCCCCCTTCCCAATACAAGAGGAGCACATGATCAACCAATATCGCATACATCACATCATGATCAATATCAATATCATATGAACATCTTAACCTAACATACATACCTAACTATCAGTTATGGTTCCTTGGTTAGGGTTCAAGATGTTCAACAAAGGATCTAGGGTGGCTCTACTCTAGACACAAAATACTAACCCACCTGGAATGCTAACTTCCAGGTGAACTAACATGAACCCTACTCAACCTACCTCCTCCGGAAGTGCTTCCTCCCATCCCTGGCGTCTCCATGCTCCTTGACGAGGTTCGAAGACTGGCTCCCTCAACGATCATACACACCTTCCAGGGGCTGCTGCTCCAGGCTAGGCTATGACGAACGATGCTCGAAACGGGGTTTCGGGCACGTGGATGAGAGCTCAGGTGCTAGGTCAGAAAAAAGGGTCTAGGGTTAGGGTTAGGGCTTATATAGGTGTGGGTCCACGTGGGATGCCACGTGGCACCACTAAGATAAGGCCGTGTGGCGGTTGCCCAATAGGATAAGGCCATGTGGAAATGGGCTTATCCTAAGGTTATCTAAGTTAACAATTAACTTAGATGTGCACCCCTTGCCACTTATTCGAGGCATACAAGGCTACCTAGGTAGACTTGTATGGTGACGAGTCCAGGAATATACGTATTTATGGCATATATTCCCTTGGAACGTCACAGATCCTGCATGTCCTCTTTCAATATGTAGCATAATAACAGGGGGTTTTCTTTGTGTTTTTGTACGCTTTTCACTAAGGTTTTCATATGATTTCGTGATGTATTCAAATGGATGTACTAATGCGTACATCTAGAGTGCACCATTTCTGAGCCATTGATTTTAGCCTTTTTTTTTCAATAGTCAACAATCAATGGCTCACAACAAAAGCCCTTTTTTTGTGCGTGTGGTGCATAATGGGCCCATGAAGGGCCATTGATTTTAGCCCTTTTTTTCAATGGTCAACAACCAATGGCTCACAACAAAAGCCCTCTTTTTGTGTGTGTGGTGCATAATGGGCACATGAAGGGCTTGAAGGGCGCATGTAGTGCAGTTTCCCCACCGGCAACACATTTCTTATCATAACTTTTGATCCAGAGCTCTGTTTGAGATGATTTTATTGCGTTGGAAAGCTCTCTCCGAGATCTTTTTGATAGTGTATGAAATGGATATATTTGGTTAAGTTATGTATGCTAAAACAACAATTTTTCGGCCGGGTTTGGTAGGCTTTCACATCCTACCAGCTGATTAATACAGGATTGCGCTATTGGATATTGTTTTATGGCTCATTCCGAATGAAGCTTGCAACAAAAAATTACCATGCATTTTTAGATTTTGAGGCAGTTATTAAGCAAATTTCAAGGCTTCTAGATCCTTGTGCTAACAAGCAGAAAAGTTTCCCACTTTGGTTTCTCACCACAAGAATCTATGAAGGCCAAAGGCTGCTGTTAAATTCCAGTTGAAAAATGTTTGTGTATGGGTGTTGCAAACTTTATGACTTTCGGAATAATGGGATCAATCTGCTTTATCTTTATGGTAACTTTTACTTATGTTCTATTTGTTTTATTGTGATCAAATTCAAAAGCTACAGGTGATGAAATCCTCAAATGAATTCTAGTTTTTTTCTGGTTTGAATTCTAAAATTATCCAACATATAAAAATTAAATCCCCCAACACATAACAACCAACACATAACAACCATTGACATTAACAACCAACACGTAACTACCATTGACATTAATTAACACAACCATTGGGTCCAACACATTTAAATTAAAATCCCCCTTAAACCCCCTTTGGTTTGGGTGCATATTCACACGGGGTACGTAAAGTTCCTCGTTTGTGGGGTATGCAAGTACAAAATTTGCTATACTGTATAACAAGATTCGCAAAATACTATAAGATTTCAAGCGGAATACTATATGGTGTTGATTTCGTACGTGCAAAATACAATTATAAGGGCTCTCGCTGCCCTACGTCACCCCCCGTGTGAATATGCACCCAAACCAAAGGGGGTTTAAGGGGGATTTTAATTTAAATGTGTTGGACCCAATGGTTGTGTTAATTAATGTCAATGGTAGTTACGTGTTGGTTGTTAATGTCAATGGTTATTATGTGTTGGTTGTTATATATTGGCAGCACCAGAATTGGATGTTTTTTGTGCCCCACCTCAAACTCCTGCCTCAATCACTGGAGCCGTCCTCAACCTACTCTGCCAGATTCTACGCTTGGTTATGGCAGCTACTCTGCCAAATGCTTTAGCCAGGTACGATGTAGGTAACGCCCTGTCCCGGGGTGCTATTGAAAAAAAAAAGGGAGGGCCATAAAATGTCGAGGGTGTTCATGCAATGCAGCCTGAGCCATTTTGATGTCCCGATATTTCTTTTTGAAGCAACACCCGAGGGCCAGGGCGTTATTGCCCTTAACACATCGCCCCAAGAGATTTGGCCCATCCAATCACCATCAGAATCAATCTAATTCGTCCATCTGATAACACCCTAAATTTCTATGAAGTAGCAATGTGTTATGGCCTCAGTAAACCACTATCCAAGATTGATCTCAATCGTTGGATCACTATAAAATTGAGGGGAGGTGTATTAAGGTACGATCTCAAACTTTTCTGGCCGCATGGCCACTCGGCCCTTTTTTTTTAGGCCCTAATACCTGTAGACAGGACGTTATCCAGCCTTAGATCAGAACATAGCTCTAATACCAAATTGATACAAATTTTCAAATAATCACAAAGACTGAAGCAAAGATAGTAAACAATAGAAGTAGATCTAGTCTTTAGGATCGCTCATGCACCCATCCAGACTCAAACATAACAAGACTTTTTATCTTGTCTTTTGAACAAGGATTCACTAAAGATCACAGTTCAGAATTTGGCTAAGCAAGAATTTAGGATACGGCGAAGCTCAAAAGAGGTCAAAAATAAAATAGGCATTGGAGTAGAATTCAACTGTCCAAAGTTAAGGGCCGCTCTATTAAATACAGCTCAAGGATCCTTTTTCTAGAGAGGCCTTTTTAGACATAGAAATATCTTGTGAAAAGGTAAGTATGGAAGAATAGGATATTTTCCACTAATAGCGCAGAAGTCAGGCCCGTTCGGCTCTACTAGATCAATTGATCCATTCCTGAAAGCCTTGATCGTGAACCAATTGCAAGATCACTCTATAACGAGCTAGGCCTTGTTAGCAGTCATATGTTAGATTTTAATTTGAATTATAGCTAATTTAGCCATAGCTAATAATATAGACTACCCCCTATATCAGATGTTCCTATAAAACCTTGTTGGGTTTGAGCCACTCTCCCAAACCGGTATAGAGCTGTGACAGTGTGTACCTATGTTCCTAGAACAATCTGGCGAGAGAACATTTCATTTGGCTTCAGCATGGATCATCTGGCGAAGAGAACATTTCATTTGGCTTCAGCATGGATCATTTGGCGAAGAGAACATTTCATTTGGCTTTAGCATGGATTATTTGGTCAATTTGGAAAAGAAGAATAGAATAGAATAGAATAGAAATCTCCTCATTTTCAAGGGCAATAGTTCCTCTGACGCTCAAGTGCTATTGACGCTCAGCAACGCATTATCAAAGCATATCTATCTTCATGAGTAAAAGACGAAGCGAAAAATTGTATTTAGGTTCATTATCTTCAGATTAATACTTGTTTATAACTCATTTTGAATCTTCACTCTGCAAGGTGGAGGGTGGTTTTGCTCTAATGGATGATTTCTCCACTGGGTTTTCAGTTTCCCATCTATTTGTATAGTTTCTTCTGACTAATAAAGTTTGATGCCTTCAGTAATAAAAATAAAAATAAAAAGCTTATTTGCAAAAAAGGAACAACTTGACGAAGACATGAATCCAAAGGTATTCTAGTAATATTTTCATCAAGTATTCATACTCATATTATTCTTTGAATCCTTTACCTAATAATTATGTAGGTGGTGAGAAATTAAGTAAAGAAATAATTATGTAAAGAAACACCAGTTGGAAGCCAGGTAAGTAAGATTTGCTTAGTGAATTATTTGAAAATATACAGCTTTTTTAGTATACTTGGATTTTGAGGTAACGTATATATTTGAGATTCAAGTTTTTTGAACTTTTTAAGAAATAACATATAATATTGTCTTGCCTCATTTACATCAGGGGAATAGTGAAGTGCAAATTTTTTATTTAAGAAATAAATATATCATTGGTCATGGAAGAGTTTTCTTATTGGAGCTAAAGAAGACTGACCACTTTCAACCAATTGTCAACGGTAATGCTTCAATTACGGTTCAAAACATACACCCTAGACACTTGAACGGTCAACTATTGTATCAAACAAGTGATCTTACAACATCCAAAAATGGGATAAACTCAATGACCACATGGTCGCTATCTTTAGTGATTAGTATATCTCAATAAGTTTATTGTCTTTGTCTATGACACTTTATGTATTGCCTTTACAAAGCTTATTGGAAAGATCTTTTTTTTTTTTTGGTATCGAGCTCAGTTGTTCATATTGTCTATATTTAACATGTAAAATAATATGGCGATACTTGAACATCCTTATTATAATGCATGATACTGAAAAATAATTAAAATGGCAATCCATTCACATAATGCGTGCATATTAGTGACATTTGATTGTCACAGTATATATGGCAATTGGATGGCATAACCACCACATATACATGTCACAGTACGTATCATACTAATGGCACTTGAATGGCACAAGCACCATATATATACACTAGAAAAAGTGCATATTTTCAATTATGATTATTGAAAAACTGTGCAAAACTGGGGTCAATGTCACAAAACTGTGCAAAACTGGGGTCAATGTCAAATTGAGAACCTGCAAAAGCCTAGATGGTATGCTCTATCATGTCCATGCATATACACCAACATTTGCTTACTTTGTGCATGCAATACAATTCCATGCAATGTGATGGTGAATGTTTAGGATTTATTGATTTCATTTTATAAATCAAAGTTGAAAAGATTGGCAAGTTCACATTTTCACATATGAGAATTCTTTGCCATTTTTTTCTCAATCACCTATCTTCCCCCCAAGCTATAGTTATCAATGAAAATATAATTACAACTTCATTATAACAAAAATGTCCAGATGTGCTTTTTAGATTATGCCAATACCTCTGCCTTGCATCATCATCATAATAATACAATCACAAATTGCAGGTAGAGAGATATTTTGTGATCCCTTTCATATCAACCATCACAACTGTGGCCCTGTTAAATTTAATAGAATCTCGTGATCTTGCGTAAATCTCAAAACCTGTCGACAAATAACCTGTCTTGCCTGATTTCCATAGGTTGCTGTAACATCAAAACATAAGATGAAGGTTGAGCTTTAAAAATGCAGTACAAAATCCCTCTACAGAATTGCCGATAAGACGATGAAGATGTCCATCTGCAAAGAGTTTGTAATCTGCTCGATAGCCCTTCTTCTATTCTAATGCTAATCCCCACAATGATTTCATTGCTTTGGCTCATGTCCAAATGATATGTGCAGATCTGTTAAAACATCCAACCCGTTCATTCATAATCGACTGCCATACGATCCTGACAAGACATCCAATAGAGATTAGCTATGTTTTTGTATGATATCACAATAATAAAGCAAATACGTACCAAGACCAATCCTTTCTCCAAGAGTTATATCTTCCCAAGGGACTTTCCATTCTGCTGCATCCTCTAACACAGATATTCGAACCTAATCAGACCATAGAGAATATTTGTGAAGGCATTGGAAAGGGAACGACTTACAGTATGCAGGAGAAAATTCATCACGCATTAACCACTGGCATCAGAAACATTTCGTGCAGACATGAGCAAGAGGACATGCTGATCCCTGTCAAACCTTCATTGTAATCTTGAATCAGCAACTGCTGCATTCTTGTCTGCCTTCATCTCCTTAGCAGGCAAAACAAAATGCATTCCTTTGAGTGCGCAAATTGAAGTCCGAGGATTATGTGCTTTCACAAAGGATAACATTGTTTGGAGCTAAGATTTCTAAATGCATTGAAAATTCTAAAGCAGGAGGTGTAGATGTATGACTGCATCGTTTAATATGGATATGAAGCTTCTAAAACCAAATATGCTACTCTAATGAATCAAATGCTTGATAGCTTAGCAGAAAATATTCTACAGTCACAATTAGAAACAGATTCACTAATCCTAGACTTCTATTCCTAACAATGGCTACAACTATAAATGCATATTTCTTGCACCTAAGCTCTTACAGAAATAAAATACCAACAACAAAGGACTATAACTGCAAATGAATTTCCAAAATGAGTGCTCGCTACTGCATTAGCATCATGATATCTACAAGATATATTAGCACATAACCCAAGCTGTTTGTGCATGTTAGGGCTGCTTTTGCAGCAAGGCACTGACAATCAACAAAAATGCTTCGCTGTACAATTTGTACATTTTTCTGTTTCTGTTTCCAACACGTGCCGTGCCAACTCATAGCCTCATCGCCTGTGTATTGGAATCAACTAACTTGTAATTGCTCCCAAGTGCAAAGTTTTGTGATCACTATATTGGCTAATAATGTGGCAAGCAACTGCCATCATACATGTTTGTCATACCAGCAGGTGGAGGAAACTAAAGAACCTACTACAAAAGAAATGGCTAGGATTTTGAGATAGCTCCTTACCATGGCTGTGATGCTAAAACAAGCTTTTCCGATGGTGTCGAAACTGGTATACAGCAGTCCCAACTGAAGTGGCAGAGCTCTGCAAATCGTTTTTCACATGACTGAAGTTGCAAAACAAAAAGCCATTGATTATGCAATGCTAGATATAGGTACTACAAAATTTGAATGCAGCACCAGGTGTTTAAGTCGTAGAGAGAAAGGAGTATTAGTGACCTATTCTAGGATGATTTTTAAAGCTGCAAAGCATCTAACTCAAAAAAAAGCACAACATCTGGGCTTATTCTCACATTTCCAACTTACCATGGGCATGCAAGATGTATCTTGAATGACATAAAATCTTGCATAGTACAACAAATAGTATGTCTACCATTTTCAAATTTCCAATAACAGTCTATAAATCCCTCTGGCAGAGATGGGTTAAGCCACTGAAGTGGATAACGTGGATCCGCCTAAATCCGCCAGACTTCTTCAAGAACATGGCAAAATGCTGGCAAAGACACTGCAGGCAGACCACATTAGGCCCCAAAATTAATAAAATGATTATTCAACTCCCTCTTTTCCATGGCAAAGACTGTGAGAGATTGCACGGCTTGGCATAACTTGTAAAGAACCATTTTCATCTCTCCAAAGTCAAGTCATAGTTCAAGCAAATACTTGGCTTATGGAGAAGGTTTCTGAGATTAACCAGCACAATCTTCAATATGCGATAACTTATACAGACCAGATCATCACTAAGCATTAACTAAAGCAGATTCCGTGCATACCTTTGCCACTGGTCTCCAAAAGCTTGACGGATAAGCTCCTTCCAACTTACAGACAGTCTGGAGATGGTGCCGTCCATCTTTCTGTCTGCCTAAATCTTTTTAAAAAACCTTTATTTTCTCCAAGCTTGGATCCACAGAACAAAAACCCCTTTTTTTCAGAGCTTTCCATATCAAACGACCAAAAACATCCATTCTTTTTTTTTCGGCGCATCAGGACAATGAATGCCAAATTAGGTGACACCAAATATTATGAGTTGTAGCTATACATCAGGACCTTGCATATCATGATCTTGCATATCAACACATCACGTCACTATGGACACACATGCTTTATACATCTTGCACTGTTGAATTATCTGTCGAGCGAATCCATGGACAAAAGCAATCGGATAAAGGCCAATGATAGTGAATGGAGATAAGTTTTTAATACAAAACCCTAATGATTGCAAATGATGCAAGAAAGAAAACATACTAAGAAATATCTAAAACTCCAGAGATGAAGAAAGGACACGCTAGTTTACACAAAAATGGTCCTGTGCATTGGCAAAACTTAGGCAGTCATTTTTGTTGTTGTTGTCTAGGAAAAGCCAAGCAATCATTTCCATGATCCATGTCAATAGTCCAGCTTATGTCAACAGCCACAGAACAAAACATGGCTTATAGTATAAACTTGCAAAACATGGCTTATGTTACGAATTCAAAACTCTAGAAAGCATAAATACCGATGCAGCTTACCAAGTTCCAAAGCAATTAAGACCCAGACTTTGTTGAATGCGGGATCAAAATAGCAGCCAAATAGGTGCAAAATTAAAAACTGTTTCAAAGGAAACCCTGACATATGCTGGGGTCTTAAGCTGTCCTTAGGAGAAAAGCTTCAGAAAATTTAAATTATGAAAGCATAACGGCTGCACATCTGTGATCTCCAAATAATTGCAAAGGATGTTCTTACCAGAAACACAGTTGAAGATCTGCCAAAACCTAGTTGCACCATTTATGCACCAGGATCCACGAACAGTTGTGACCGAATGCAGCAGCAGGCCCATTGTGCAAATGAACCTAGCAGAGAACAAAACGAACTTCTACAGGATTACCTACCGTAACCTAAAAACAATCGATTTCCAAATTTCTTCAACGGTTAAAAGCAAGGACTTCAGGAGCTTCTCATGGTTATTGAATTGGATTTAATCTTTCAAAAGCGCATTTATTGAATGTCCAGAAACTTCTGGCTTTCAAAATGAAGAACCGAAGTAACATAGAATCAACAATGAACCGAAGTAAACCCTAGAACTGAAGAAACCTAACAAAATTTCATTTTGAAAATTTCGGTGGAAGCTCTGAAGAAGCAAGAAGCTAGAAATAAGTTCCACTGCTAACTTGTAATGCTGTGAGCTGCAATTCCATTCATATTTTTCAGGGACAATTGACTCCGCTGTCACACAACCTCCCAAAAAAGTTTCACAGCAGAAAATTTAACTGGCTCTGAAAAAAATCTATTCTATCTATATATTCTGAAGCATGCCAAATGCCAAGATCGTCGCTAGCTAAATAGAAGCCTAATGGAATTGCATCAAATAATGAACGCGGAACGGAACGTTCTATCTACCTACTTAGCCCCACAATCGTGGTTGTTTGAAAGAAGCCCTTCGATAGAATCCTATAATCGAAGGATCCACAATGAAAGTTAATGGGTGCATAGATTACCTGCAGTGAAAGCAAACGCGGGAGCTCTTGCGACAACCTCTCCCAAATTCGTATAACTGACTCCGTCGCATCAAACAAAACCACAAAAATCAACGGATGAAAAAGGTTAAAAAAATTCAACGGCTAAGATCGCGCGCACAGATTATCCCAAAACTCCTTTATTACTATACAAGTTTATTATTATTTAGGGCCTACACATTTGGAGAAGGTTGTGACAAAAATGTGTGAAAAATACCCGACAAAATACACCCAGTATGAAAGACTCTCTTAGATTCTTAAGATTCTATAGAGATTCCCCTAGATTTTCAGAAATTATCCCAAGATTCCTCTACATTTCTTAAGATTTGATGTATATTCTCTTAGATTCCCTTGGATTATATGAAAATTCCTCAAGATTCTCCAGGATTCCATTAAGATTCCTCTAGATTATAAAAGATTAGATTCTCCAAGATTCTTTGTAGATTCTCCAATATTCCCTTAAATTCTATAAAGGTTTCCTTTCCAAGGTTTCCCAAGATTCTCAAAGATTTTAAGAAGATTTTCTTTGATTCCTCTAGACTCTCAAAGATTCTCCCGAGATTCCCCAAGATTCTATGTAGCTTCTCTTAGATTCTCTAAGATCTCATGAACATTTCCCTAGATTCTCCAAGATTCCATCAAGATTCCAGATTCTCAAAGGTTTTATGAAGATTCCCTTGGATTCCTCTAGATTCGCAAAGATTCTCTTTTGATTTCTATAGATTCCAATATTGTCTTGAGATTCCTTTAGATTCTCAAGGATTCCAGAAAGATTCCCCTAGATTCAATTAAAGTACCATAGATTCCATTAAGATTCCAAGATTCACCCTGCAAAACACATACAGTGTGAAAGATTCTCTTAGATTCTTAAAATTCTACAGAGATCCCCTAGATTTTCAAAGATTATCCCAAGATTCTTCTATGTTTCTCAAGATTCTATGTATATTCTCCTAGATTCCCTTAGATCATATGAAAGTCCACAAGATTCTCCAGGATTCTATCGAGATTCCCCTAGATCATAAAAGATTCCTCTAAATTCCCCGGGATTTTATGTAGAGTCTCCTACATTATTCCCTTAGATTCTCCAAGGTTCCTCTAGATTCTCTCAAGATTCTCATAGATTCTCCAAGAATATATGTAGATTCTCGTAGACTCTCTAAGATCCTATGAAGATTCCCTCAGGTTCTCCAAGATTCCATCAAGATTCCCCTAGATTCTCAAAGTTTCCATCAGGATTCCCCTATATTCCCAAAGATTCTCTCAAGATTCACATCATTCCCCAAGATTCTATATAGATTCTCCTAGATTCTCTAAGATCCTATCAAGATTTCCCTAGATTCTCAAGTATTCCATGAAGATTCCTCAGATTCCTGTAGATCCTCTTGAGATTTCCATAGTCCGAAGATTCTCTTGAGATTCCCTGAAATTTTCAAAGACTAACCTAAGATTTCTATAGATTCCTCAAGACTCTATCTAGATTCTCTTAGCTTCCCTTACATCTTATGAGGACACCCCTAGATTCTCAAAGATTCTCTCAAGAATCCCATAGATCCCCCAAGATTCTATGTTGATTCTCATTCTCTAAGATCCTATGAAGGTTCCCCTAGATTCTCAAAGATCCTTTTGAGATTCCACTAGATTCCCTAAGGCTATATTCAGATTCCTCTAGATTCCATGAAGATTCCTCTAGATTCTTTTAAATTACCATAGATTTCGTAAAATTCTAAGAAGATTGCTTTAGATTCTCTAGATTCTCCCAAGATTCCCATAGATTCCCCAAGATTCTATGTAGATTCTTCTAGATTCTCTAATCCTATGAAGATTCCCCTAGATTCTCTAAGATTCCATCAAGATTCCCCTAGATTCACAAACATTTATGAAGATTCCACTGGATTCCTCTAGGTTCACAAAGATTCTCTTGCGATTCCTATAGATTCCTAAAGATTCTAATAAGATTCCAATAGATCATCAAAGATCCCAAGAAGATTCCCCTAGATTCTCTTAGTGTATCATAGATTTCGTTAAGATTTATGAAGATTCCATTGGATTCCACTAGATTCGCAAAGATTCTCTTGTGATTCCCATAGATTCTTTAAGATTCTATTGAGATTCCTCTAGATTCTCAAAAATCCCAGGAAGATTCCCCTAGATTCTCTTAACATACCATAGATTCCATTAAGATTCTAAGATAAGAATATTCTTAGGATCTGATCAAGTTAGCTCCAACTATGACGGAATGGTGCCAAAGCACTACTCATTGGAAAGCTCTCGACGAGAGGAATCCAAAGGCGTGGGCCCCACCTTAATCCGACCCCTCTAGTGCAAGCCACGAGCGTTTGAATGCGATTAAGAAAAAGGAAGCTTCCTAGAAAGTCCATTACCTCATTACATTTTTATTAATGAGGATGCCACCTCACCTCATTTAAAAGAAAAAATATAATTTAATATAAAAACTTAATGGCTAGGATTTATCCTAACCTTTTGATCTAACGACTAAGATCTGCTACACCAAATCAGCTTTTTTAAGGAACCTTCCTTGCACCTTCCCTACAAAAATCAAAGGCTATGATTTCGCCTTCCCCTCTGATCCAACGGTTTAAAGATGGGGGGCATGCCCCCATGCATGCCCATACATGCCTACACACTTAAATGTGCGGCCAAGATTCAACCTCTCGGATTCGACGGCCTAGATGAAGACCAGCGACTCATGTGTCCCACACATCAAAGTGTCTTTATCCTTCCTATGTAATTGAGTGTCTAATTTCTGTTCTCCCTCATTTTCTAATTTCTGTTCTCCCTCATTTTGTTCCTTCAGGTAGAGGTAATGTTCGCCCGTAGGCCCTTACGCGGGGTAAGGACCTGGCGAGCCCGACAGGGCGAGCCTGGTCCGCACCCCGCGTAAGGGCCTGCGGGCGAACATTTCCTCACGTAAAGTTCAGGGGGAAGATATTTCTTGCCACGTGGCGCCATCGTAGCCAAAAAGGTTGATTACTCCGTTATCAGCCAGCATTGGAGGAGATGAAGCCAACATCGAAGGAGAGGAAGCGATTATCTGTTGTAATCTAGGCCTGAAATATGGCGAAATATCTTCCCCTGAACTTTACAAATTCTTAAAACATGGCAGGTGTACTGTGTGCATTTATTACTTATATAAAGCATTTATTGCGGCCACTTAATAACATCAATAAAGCTGCGGTAACCTCGAATATTTAGTGACGTTGACGTGATTACAGTGTATCTTGGAGAAGAGCCATGGCCGACAGAAGCTCCGTTGCAGCTGGAGCTTCGCTAGAGCAAACATTCGTTTTGCCAGAGCAGGAGCTGTTTCCCTAGCTAAACTTTGTCAAATCTGCGAACATAATATAATGCAAAAGCACGAACGGGTGAAAACTTCGTGGCAAAGGGGCAGTATTCAAATCAAAATCTGCCGATTTATGACTACAGGATGCTATTCTGGGAGGCTAGGGCTTGGATTTGATACGAGAGGTGCAAAAGCATGAAACTACTCACACAATCAAACCCAAATGTTTTAATACTCTGCTTTCTCTAGTCTCAAAAAAACGGCCGGATTCATGCCTTACATGATGATTCGTATGAATTTCTGCAGCAGAGTTACAGCCTGAATGCCGAAAAGAAGAGTTGGACCCAATTAGGGTGTAGAACTGCCGGATTCTTTACGAGAATGCATCCCGAAACCAGAAGTATTTACCTAGAACTGCCAAGAAAGGCCAGAAGAAATGTTAGCTCCAGGCAATTTTCCTTTCACAAAAACAACCATATACGAAAGCATGGTCTTCATCATAGCATAAGAAAATGCCTGGGCAACAAAGGAGAGGATAAGAAAGACGACTACCATGGCTTAAGGCAGGAGCCTTCTTGAAGATCTGACAGAAACCCATTTGCGAAAAAAGGCAGCGAGCAAGGTAAGGCCCACCTGATTTGGCTTAAGTATTAGGTCGGATTTGGAAATTTCCATTCGAATTTGGACACCCATCAAGAAGAGCAGAGTACAGAGGGCGATTTTAAGGCCCATCAAGCTCGATTTGTAGCTACCAGAGCCGATTCAAAGTCTGCATTTAAACAAATGAATAAAGAACCTAAAACACTTTATAATCTCAGAATGTAATCATTTTCCTAATTTTATATCACCCGCGCAGGCACTTAGAACACTGGCAAAAGTAATCTCATCTGGTCTTACGAAATCCTTTTGCAAAAGGCCTCTTTACCATCGTTATGCTGAGAAAAGCCAGCAATCAATGAGTTCCGTGATACAATATCTCGTAAAGGCATCCTGTCAAAAACTTCGTCAGCTCTACTCTACTTATCAATAATTGTATTGTTGACAAACACATCAGCTGTGCAACCATGCTTGGGTCGGAAAGCATCCTTGGGTCGGAAAGCATGGGGAAAACAGAGAAACAAAAAAAAAAACAGTAAAAAATGCCCCTTTGCGCGCGCATTGCCGGCCTCTGAAGAATGGACGACCGTCCAGTGGCCAAGCTAGCGCTTTTCTCTAGGTTTTTGTCCTTTAGATTTGGCGGGCACCAACTGTATCTGACTATTCTCTATTTTGTTGCCCGAGATTTTTTTTCTTTTTCTTTTTTTAAACCCAGACCTAGATAAGGTTTTTTCAAAATCTTACTCTAGATATTCTCTCATCTATCAATTACATGGATGGATGGACCAGAGCAAGTCACCTTGGCCTTTCTAGTAGGTTCTGGAAAACAATTGTTTATAGACCATGTGTGCCCAATATTGCCTTTCGTCAAGCATAGTTAAAGATGCACAAATCCTCTCAAATGTGTGAGTGTGTGATATGCAATCTAGGCATATATATTGAATGTCTATAAAGAAGTTGCATCTAAAAAATAAATATTGATAAACCATATGTATGATGTCATCAAACAATCTCTAGGGACCCAAACCCTTCCAAGTTCATGAAGTGTTAGTAAGCCATACAAATTTTTCAAATTTAAACAACTCGAGTGCACCTTCATGACCTTAGGCTAAAGTAAATTTTGATAGCATTGTGGAGGGATCCTACATTCATGATACCAAATCTTGCGTCTCCATGGAGTGTGACTACACCCGATGACAAGTATGTTAGGTACCACCACACCCAATCATTAGCATGATGGACTAGGTTATATACCACATGTAAGAACTATAGAGAATAGTATCATAACAAAACCACCATTGTGCGACAACGATCAGTAGCTTCCTCAGATAGGAGAAGGACTAGCTGGAGTAGTAGCATGTCTTTAATGTCTTAAGATTAGAAGCAAAGCTTCAGTGATTTGAGGTTGAGTGAATAATTCCAAGTCCCAAGCTTTATTTTAATACGTTAAAGGTTGGTTGTGGCGATGTTTTTTAAGTGGTAAAATTTAGAACATTGTAGAGCATTTAACTTTAATTTTTACCAGTGGTGAAAATTGAACATTGCGATTGCACCGGGAAAATTGTTTAAAGGATGTATATTTGCACCAAATAATTTGTTAGATAGTAGATGCCAAGTGTAAGGCAAATGTCCTGCGCTTTGCTATTGTGCCAACCAGTGCAGTAGCCGCCTTCGGTTTTGGTTTTATGCCCGGATGGCTGGGACAGTGTTTCCTGAACGAAGTTAACTTAGGTTGAGAATTCCTCGCATCAAGTTGGAGGTCTTGACACGCACTTCAGACGTTTTGTGCTGCACCCCAACCTATAGAAGAGCAATCATGCTAAGCATGGATATAAGACATGCAACCCAACAGGCCTGGGTGGTTATAGATGGCTCACAATGAACGGTACTGGAGCATCCCAAAAATCCAACATTTTATTTGGCAAGATCTATCAAAAGAAGATGAAATGAGATGCGCAGACCTTTTTAAGAGTTACACTACTATTCCTTAGCAAACAACCCATCCAAGGAACTTTTTGCAAGATAAATGCATATATAAGTATGACACGATTAGCAACATGCAAATTATAAAAGAGAGAATCCCATCTCCCTAACTTGACAATAATTGAAACTCTGTATGTCTTTTACATGTTAATCCATTTTACCAATCGACTGTGAACAAAGCATTGTATTTCGATTCCTGCAAGTTGATAGAGTGATAGGAAAAATAAGCGATGACCTTTGTTTGAATCTATCAGTTGTAATTCAAGGATGCCTATTGTGGAAGCTGAACTATCACAAATCCCAAGCTAGATAATATCTGGAACATATCGTAAGTCTAGTTGATAGGGTTGGAAGAAGAGAAACGTTCGCGGCGGCCTTGGCCGCCGCGATAAGTTTCTTGTATATATAATGATATAGATAGATAGATATAGATGTCACAATGCATGTTATTTCAATAGCACTTCGCTTTGAACTTGAAGGACAAATACTTTGACCATACTAAACTGGCACAAAAAAGCTGGAGAATAAAGGGCAAAAGTATGCACAAACGGAACTCGCCAAAAGCGCCATTTGCATACATAAAAAATGACACTTATCTGTGCCTTTTATACCTTATTTTGTAGTAGTGTGGTGTCTGATACACAAAGCTCAGCTGTGGCAGATTCTGGCATTTAGATTGAGCACCGGTAAGGTTTATGTCGTGCTAGTTGTTCTTTGCTTAACTGCACTTTCCTTCCTTCCTTGGTCTTCATGGGCAATAAAGACCATTCTATTCTATTCTTTCTAGCTTAGAGCTGATTGCTAATATTTTTCAGCTCGCCCATCCATCACAGAAGTTGTATTTCGAGTGAACAAGCATCCTCTGTTACCACAAAGGCATTCTCTAATACTCACCTTTTCCAAGATTTAAATACTGATATGTTCAAGGACTCGACAACCTGGTGGATGGATCCATGTCTTGCGGCTCCTCCAAGAGATTCTTCTAGGGTTATGTAATCACTAGAATGAATTGTGGCAAAGAAACACTGTCTCTGTTAGCTGGCTACAACAATAATTCGAAACAGATGGAGCAGATTGCTTCAAGAAAAAACGTAGAATAAAGTTCTGGATTGCGGCCCAAGAAAATTCCATTGCGATGAACAGAAATAAAAAATAGAAGTCTCAATCATATATATCTAGATGAGTATATTTTTAATGGGTATGTGGCATTTATATTGTTTCCAAACTTCTGGCTTGAAGATTTGTAATATAGTCAATGTAGCAAATCTTTGTAAAAGCCCCAATCCTTTTAGTAGAGGAGGTGGTCGTCATGTATTTCCTATCCCTATTAGTATAGTAGTAGTCTTGTCTTTATCACAAGCTTTAGAAATGATCTTTTTTTTTTTTTCTTTTTTTTTTTTGGCTAAAAAGTCTGTAAAGCAAGAAACACTTATTTCCTTCGTGTGGGCGTTGCTTTCCAAGGTCCATTTTTGGCATGCTCATGCCACATGCATTTTATATGTCCTTGTCACATGATGCATGCGGCATGCACGTGAGGGATGTTTTTCTGCACCGTCAACCAGCATGTTGGAAGAACATACTGAATTTTCATTGCGCTTGGTCCTTTGTTCTAGAGGTAACACACTAGTTAACAGCTATGTCTTGAGTTCGAGACCTCTCAAATAGTTTCATCCCATCGCATCTAGTTTTTTGTCTATCCGTTGCAATATGATTTATATATCATTAGCCAACGCCCACTGAGACCTGTGCTTTATATGTCATTAGCCAATGGCCATAGAAAACATAGGTCTCTTATAAACAATAAATAGAACATAGAACGCTCATTTTTTTTGGAAGGTTGAAATAGATTAATAAACAAGTTCCCAGGCACAACTCTTATAAATTAGTGGCATAATGATTGGCTTTGAACACCCAAGAAGCAAATCCTAACAAATTCATGAATATATATCCAGGCACCTTCGACTAATATAAAGGGCGACCCTTCATGCACTAACGGGGGTGCACCAAATAGTGGACCAGTTAAGAGTCATGGCCAAAGGTCGACAATAAAATAATTTTGTCAATTAAATTGCATGGCTAAGAAGATCTTGGTATGAGGTATTATACAAACTTTTGTTAAAAAAAATTGGATATGTCTTGCCCATAAAATCTTCCTATGAAATGGGTCTATCTAAAAATAGAGAGAATCAATAAGCCACAATTATGGATCAAGGTTTAATGGTTAAGATTAAATCCATTTATTTCATCCATTTCATCCAATGGTTGAGATTGATACATCCACTATTGTGACCCTTCCTCTGCACCCTGTCTTCATTTGCAAGGGTGAGAAGTTAAGACATCTGCAAGGGTGAAAAGATGGCCATATTCCACTGAACAAGCACTGACAACTTTGTCTTCAATCTAGCAACATGTTTACACTAGGGTGATGGGTCATGCTTTTTGGCAGATTACACATTGCACAAGTAGGGTGATGCATGCTTCGATGGGTCATGATCTTTTTGGCAGGTTATCTGAAAGGCCGAAAAGTGATTCTTCATGTAACGTGTGGAATCAATTGGTTGGTTGAATGAACATTGCTCAATGGGTATAGAAAATGAATTTTTGATGAATCTGTTACAATGCATGGGAATATTGAAGACTACCTTTTTCAACAGCTCTTTACTGCTTCTGCAGCAGGCCAAAGAAATCGGTAAAAGAGTTGCAACAATTTTACAATCAGAGTGGAAGCAACTCCCATCATCTCTCCATGAAAAAAAGAAGGTTTTGCTTATAACTACAGTTCTCGTTGCCAATTCAAAATCTTTAAAAATTTATTATTCCAAAGGTTCGTTGTCTAAATTCTTTACCTTTAACATGCGTGTGAAACTGTAACCCAGCATGCTATTATTCTTGTCTTATTATGACAGGTAAAAGGCCCATACATCTTATATCAAGATCAGAACAGTAAACATCAGATCGGAGCAGATTGAAATGCCTTTTGTACCAGCTCCTCCTGTTCATGTTTATGTACGCTAGCAAAACCAGTAGCTGTTGCAGCAGACGGGGCCCTTCCAACATATTTGATGTCCTCAAATTTGCCTCTCCCAAGTGACGACATGGCAGTAGCTAGACGAGGAGCCATATAAGAATATGCTCCCATATTCATTGGTTCTTCTTGGCACCATACGACTTCTGCATCTGTAAGTATGGCAGGCAAAAATGTTAGAATGAGAAGGCCTACCACCCATTTGCGATTTATATATAAAGAGCCACATGCGTTCTTGGGTTGGGCACTAACTTGGATAACGTTTAAGCTCCCTTTGTACAAGATCATAAGGTACAGGACATAGCTGCTCGATTCGACAAATAGCTACATCTTTTGCTTGTACCCGTTTCCGTTCATCATCAAGCTCATAATAAACCTAGAAGCAGAGTTTCAAGATTGTGTATAAGACGAATGACATTAAAAATTCGTTCCTCATTCTTACCTTTCCAGAACACAAAACCAAACGCCGGATGCCTTCTTCACATGAAGAATGATCATTTTGGTCCTTGATTAGCCTTTTAAACCTAGTGCCTTGTTTATCAAACCCAGGATGCCCTTGCACATCATCAAATTCTGACAAATGCGACCGAGCTACTGAAGATCGCAGTAAATTCTTTGGTGCCATAATAATCAGCGGCTTCCGAAAATCACGATGTATCTGGATGCATACACATCAAGATATCAGTACAAGACTTTTCTAGGGACGCATATACAGGATTTTTCTTCAAGCTCTCTGAATGCCTTGTGTACTATCATATTGATATTTACGGATAAGCTAGATCTTGAAGAAAACAATCGAAACAGTTTACCTAAACAATCCATTAAGAAAATACTTAACAGATGCTGAAGGACATTTGCTTATTTGATGGTATTAAACCTACAAAAAGCAAATCACATACTCGCAATGGACGACAAAGGAAAGTGCAAACATGTATCATTTAACGTCACTAAAAAGATGCAGTCACAATAAATCAAAATTCTCATCCTTTTATAAAGATAAGACTTGCCTGTCGTCGGAGAACATGAAAATAGTTTGCAGGTGTTGTTACATTGACCACCTGCAAGTTGCATTCCTGAACTTGCCTCCTGACTGTTGGATCCATTTCAGGGATGACAAAGGGGTTATCATCACTCATCTGCATGAAAGTATGTCAAATGATGCAACTACATTGACGACTGCATCAGTAATTAGTACCTGCAAGAACCTTTCCACTCGCCCACTTGAATGTTCAGGCCCCTGTCCATCATAACCATGTGGAAGCAAAACCACCAAACCAGTTTGCCGGAGCCATTTAGCTTCTCCACTGGATAAGAATTGGTCAAATATGACCTGAGCACCATTGGCAAAGTCCCCAAACTGCGCCTCCCAAAGGACCAAAGAATTGGGATTCTCCATAGAATACCCCAACTCAAAACCTAAAACACCAAACTCTGAAAGGGAGCTGCATACAATAGAATATCATGAAACCATATGCAAACACAGTAACATAAGCAGGACACAAATAGCTACCTGTTGCTTACTGTAAACATCTCCTCCTCCTGATTTATCAGAATGTGATCAAGAGGACAATATCTTTCCCCTGTCTTCTGATCATGTATCACAGAATGCCTGTGACTGAAGGTTCCCCGCTCCACATCCTGGCCACTTAGCCTGACATGATTCCCCTCTACAAGCAAAGTAGCAAAGGCCAAGGCTTCCGCAGAAGCCCAATCTACATTTTCACCTGTTTCGATCATCTCTGCCCGTTGTTCATAGACACGCTTTATAGCTTTATGAGGTGTAAAGCCTGGTGGGAGGGTTGTAATGGCCTTACCCACATTCTTCAGAATTTCAGGTTTAACCCTGGTTCGTATAAAAATAGACAAAGAGGTCAACCAAACATCCTCCTGGTAATCTTATTACATAAAGTTGATTTGCAACCATACCCTGTATTTCTAATTCGTGAAAGCTGCTCTGGACTTTTGAAACCTGCCCAATAAGCTGCGAGCCAATCTTGTGTTCGAGGAACATAATCTTTGCTAGCATTGAATTCCTCATTCAAAATTTTCATTACCTTCTCATGCATCTTATCAACTTCCTGCTTCGAAATTTGATCTAATTTAAGCAGCTTCTTCTCATAAATATCCAAGGCTGGGGGATGGTTTTTTATCACCTAACAATACAGCAACAAACATCCATTACAGTTTTCAGACTATCAGACACAATAGGAATGCAAAGATTTTGGCTATAGTCTAGACTACAATGCTCAGACATTTCAAACAGCTACTTGGCAATTATATTTAAAAATGCAAGCATTTAGATTGATATGCAGACATACACTGTACTATTTTAAATTACACCTAGTGAGTTATGTTGAACATAAACCTGATACATGGTAGGCTGTGTAAAGGAAGGTTCATCAATTTCATTGTGACCAAAACGTCGATAACAAACAATATCAACGACAACATCTCGCTTAAATCGCGCCCTCCATTCAGCTGCTAGCTCGCAGGCATGAACTACGGCTTCTACATCATCCCCATTCACATGGAAGATTGGTGCATTCAATGCCTTTGCTACATCTGTACAATAAGCAGAGGACCTGCTGCTTTTTGGATCTGTTGTAAAGGCTACCTGATTGTTTACTACAATATGTATTGTTCCTCCAGTGGTGTAATTTGGGAGATCACTCAGATGAAAAGTTTCATAGACTACACCTTGCCCTGAAAAGCTTCCATCACCATGGAGCAAGATGGCCATATTTTTCTGTCTTTCCTTGTCATTAGAGTAGTACTGCTTTGCTCTTGTTTTCCCAATAACAACTGGATCAACAGCCTCTAAATGGCTGGGATTAGCAACAAGTGACAGATGAACTCTTTTTCCA
Source organism: Isoetes taiwanensis (assembly GCA_021234155.1). Lineage (NCBI taxonomy): Eukaryota > Viridiplantae > Streptophyta > Lycopodiopsida > Isoetales > Isoetaceae > Isoetes > Isoetes taiwanensis. The sequence goes on from JAJEKV010000041.1 coordinate 8,394,714, forward strand.
GTTCTGGTAGGACGGTCATAGGATGTACCCAAATGATACTTGACATCCCCACTTCCTGTGTATCCACCTTTTTCTACATCTGGAGGCCTTGTACCACCACTGAATTCACTAAAAATCTGTTTCAACGGCTTCCTTACAACATTTCCAAGAACATTGAGCCTTCCACGGTGAGGCATCCCAATAACAATAGTCTCTGCCCCCAGATCAGCAGCCCTGTCAATGAGTTCCTTCATCCCAGGAATTAGAGTTTCACATCCCTCAAGCCCAAACCTCTTTGCAGCTGTCCACTTCTGTGCAAGAAAACTTTCAAATGTTGTACCCCATAAAAGACGATCAAGAATAACTGTTTGCCTATCTCGACCATATTTGCTAGGCACGTGTGTCTCAATTTTCTCCCTAAGCCAATTACATTGATCGCGATCAGCAATATGCATATACTCATAGCCAATGGTACCACAGTATGCCTGCTCAAGGCGCTTCAGAATAGATCTCAGGGTCTGCACTGGCCGATTTTCTGACAAAAAGCCTGACATACGCCAGACACCAAGGAAAAATTCTCGATCAAGGTCTTCCTCAGTAAATCCATAAAGTGCAGGATCAAGATCTTCAGGGGGGATTCTCTTATCCAAACCAAGAGGGTCTAATTGAGCTTTCATATGGCCATTGACTTGATATGCCCTAACAAGAAGAAGCAATCGCATACTTTCCTGAATGGTCTGTCCAGATATTCCAGGACTTGTAGCTGCCTGTCCTGTAAAATTTCTGAAAAAGTTATCCCAAGATTCATCCACACTCTTTGGATCGGCTTCCCAAGCTCGCTGCAACTCTTCGAGGTAGACGCTGCTAGTGCCATCTAGAAAGTTATCAGTCAGTTTGGAGAGGGGTACAGCTCTAGGTACGGGTGCCTGTTGCAATTTTTCTTTGCTGACATGAAACCTTCTGGCTAAATTCTGCTCAAAGATCGTGCATTTCCGTTCCAGCCCAAACAAATTCTTTGGTTGCTGAATGTCTCCATTCTTACTACAATGATAAAATCGAAGTAAGTTAAAGCGTAACCTGGATACCTTGGACGATGAAGCGGCCCTTATCAATGACGCCGCCATCGCTCCCCTTCTTTCAACTCAGCTCATTGTCTATATTAATTTTAAACCTAGAGACGAATTTATGCTCTACTTTAATGGTAGGGCCTTTTCACACGTCGCCATTGTATATGGCAAAGTATTGTTATTGAAATGAATAGGAAAATTTACTCTTAACCTTAAGGTTGAGATTCCACTAGCAAAGGTTAAGGTTGAGATTCCACTGATAAAATTTACGGCTGTGTGCAGATCTGGCACTTTCACCCTGATTCCACAACCGCAGTTAGTAATTACCAAAATGTTGCAAAACTAACAAGGTGCTGCGCACGGAGGGTTGCCCTACGGTGGCCCGAGAATGTGTTTTCATGTTTCTTATTGTCGTTTCGTTTTCATGGTTCTTGTTGGGTCATTTTATGTGTCGGGGCTTATTAATGGTTTGAACGTGGGGTTTTGTTTTGTGTTGTTTTATTTTGTTTATGAATTGTACATGGACCAAGAAGAGGCTTGCAAAGCTCAGTACCTAGACCAATTAGGATTGACGTGATTATGATCTTTGTCTAAAACATATTAGCCATTTATGAAGAATGTTTTTTGTATATTAGTAATGGAAATTATACAGGGCCTGTATGAATACATGCTTTCATTTTCTTAGTGAATGCATACAAATATTAAGAATAGAGTATCCAATGGTACAAAAGGACCAATTCGTGCTTTGGTAATATAACAATCCCATTTCGAATATGTGTGTTTAAGTGCCTTGATGATGTAATAATCCCATTTCTAATATGCACGTTTAACTTGGTTGGTGTCAGTTAATTTTGGTTCGGCATAGTGGTGAACCATTCTTAATCGAGTCCTCATATTTTCTTGCATCCTCACGACCATATACATATTCCTGTGTTCTCTATAGATTCTTGATTCTTCTTCTCGAGTATTTAGAGTTCTATATTATAGATCTCTCATCTATTGTTGTGCTCCATATAGACTCTTGATTCTTCTTTTCGAGTATTTCGAGTTCCACATTATTATGGCTTCCCCATATTTTGCTTGTAGGTCGTGGTATGAATGGACCAGAAAATGAATTATGTCTCAATAACAATAAAGATAACAATAAATATATAAGGACTGTACCCAGTTCAGGCACGCCAACATCCTAGGGAACATAACATGCCATTTACAGACCTTGTAATTTTCGTGAGAATACGTCTTCAGATTCGATTAGACTTTCAATAATTTGTTTTCGATTTTTCGTGATTCACATATTACTTGAATTCTATCAGCATTCCACAAAGGTAGACATGATCTTGATACACATTCTATATAAAGGTAATTTTGGATTCCTCGGTATTTTCTCATTAATTATGAAAGATTACGGTGATGATTTTTCCATAAATTTTGAAGTGAAGTGCTTAGCTTAGTTTTTCATTGCTAGTAGCAGTCAGTATGCTTGTGACTCGTTCAAGCAACAACAGATCTTCACACGTGTGCCCACTGCACATGTAAACACGCAACATGAAAATGATATCATAGAATTACGCCATTTGTATGGGAGCCTCTAGAGCGTGGATGGCAAACATGTTCGAGGTGTTTATTCACACTAGTTGGCCAATGACATGGGGTGTTTATTCATGGTAAGTGACGAGAAAATGAATATTAGCCAACTTGCATAACATTTTAGATTATGTTGTGTGTTTCATGTATGTTGTCTGCCTGTTCAACTAATAAATTTGTGGTGTCTTAACTGACAAATTATTAACATGTTGCGTTAGTTTTATGCAATGTTGGAAGTAGAAATTCATAAATATCGTATCGATGTATAGGGCAAGTTTAAGGAAATAGAAATCTTCTGAGTGGCGCTATACCAAAGAATATTGGAAAGAGTGGCACTATACCAAAGAATATTGGAAATTCGACTGGACTATCATGTTTGGATATTAGTAAGAACAGACTGTATGGCAGGATTCCCGTGGGGTTTCAAAACCTTGTTCAGCTTACATATTTGGAACTTTCTGTGAATCAGCTGACAAAAAATATTCTTGACAAACTTTGAGAGGCGGATTTAAGTTTTCTCAATGGATTTAAGTTTTCTCAATGTCTCCGATAATCATCTGAGGGATTCATTTCAAGAAATTTCTCATCAGAGGTGTTTGTTCAAAACGATGAGCTATGTGGTGATGTGCTCCATGTCCATTGCAGAGGGCAAAATCTACATCTATAACTGTCACTGCTATTGTAAACATAGTTGTGCTCTTCAGTTTAAATTTTTCTTTTAACGTGCCATTTTCTCAAAACATAGCATGTCCGAGATAATAGAGAGAACCAAGTTGCCTGACCCTCAAATCACCACTTATCCTTATCAATGAGCAGAATGAGACAACCACTGAGCATAAACGTGACCACACGGGAGAATATTGATTAACATGGCAAGCCAAAACTGAGAATATCTGAGCATAAGATACATAAATAATCTCCAGAAGACCGACTCCCATGCTAAATATTTGTTCCCCAATCAAATTAATAGCTTCAATTAATGTGTATCTCATTTTTTACACTTGTTTGCCAACGAATTTTGCATGTTCTCAAGTCAAACATCTTGATATCTCCATTGTAATAACCTGCAAGTTAACATGTTTAGTTCCAAGCTGAGAAAACAGAATAACTCACTGGATATTCATAATTGAAATTCTGTGCTCACCGGCAACCACACATTGCTCTTCATCATTAAACGAGTTCCCTGCTTGTCAGATGAGATTACGATGACTGATGCCATATCTCGACCTAAAATGTCTAAGACGTACTACATAAAACATTGTGAACAACTTGCCAATGCCTGCTGACCTAGCTTCAAACTGTACTTTAATCTGCTACAATCATTGGAACCTGAAAAACATGAAAAGGGCTATTCTATTACCTAGTTTATTAGACCTTTTCATATATAACATTATGCATTACCTTACCAAATGTAATTGCCCAGCAATCACGTGCATGTTCTGCTTGTTTGGGTTCAAAACACGCAACCTAATGCGCCAAAAAACAAAGTCTCTTAGCAACTTCAAACATTTATCCTCAAAAGGCCAATATGGCCATAAAACTTACTAGTTTGTCCTTTTGACGTTGAGCTTACTGGTTCATCCCTTTGACGTTGATCCCACACACTTACACGACCTGACAATAGAAAATCAGTATGCTATCAAAAATGAAGTCATGGTTATAGTATACCAGCTATGAAGTATTTTGAGATAATTTCTTAAAGACGTTTTTCCCTTCCCAATGGCAGAAATATGACTGACATCAAATATGCAAATCCAACACAAAGCTAACATAACTAATAAATTCTAATGTATTTGTTGTATGCTTATTGAAGAGACTAATTTGTGCGGACGTTCAACACCTATATGAGCTGCAACAATCTCAAATGGCCGAAATGAAGGCCTACCATTAATTGCATTTGCTTCTCTCCTAATAAGCTGCCATTGTCCACTGTTACGAATGCAAGATGCAGCATCATTCGCTCCTCAAATCTACATCATCTCCCTTGGAAATTGTACCCCTACCTTAAAGGCGCAAATAATCCAGACGATCGGCTCTCGCAGATGGATCTTTCTTGCTCTACTGTAGCAAGCAAATTCTGGCTACAACATTTAAAATGCAAATTTTGAGTCTTTAACGAATCATAAAATTGCAGTTATTCTCAACAAAAGGACTACTATGGGCACATTTTCTATTCACATTGGATGGCAACATTTCAATAATAAATACACTGCGTCCAGTGCAGATATAGACAAACCTAAATCAATGCATGGATTTGCAAAAAACAAAAAGTTATAGCCATGAGTAAAATAATGTAATAACAAAGCATTGATCATGGGACAAGTATGGGAAACAAAAAGGGCAATTACAGGGGAACAAAAAGGCAGTCTTCACCTGGCAATATAAGATGCTTGCTAATAGCAACTCCTAGAAAGACAATTCTCATCTTCGGATTTGATATGCAGATTTTAGCTGCTAAATAATCATGGAGTTCGAAATTGAAACTTTTTGAGATCCAACAACGGTATATTTAGGAGCAGATAAACTCATGTTTTAAGAAATTGCAGAGCAACAATTACAATTCACTGCGTCATCTTCTCAGATGTCACAACAGAATCCTTGGACTTATTAATGAATGTAATGCATTTCAAAAAACGCATTCTGATTTTCTATCAACTTTCCCAGTTGTTTCTTATAGCATTCAAATTCCTACTCATAACATGCAGTTTGCTTTACAGCAATCGTTCTAGAACAATAAATAAGGTTAGAATAGCATTTACCATAGCTTCAACATCGTAAAATCAAACTAGTTCATCTAAGCCATGTGTAACAAAAAATCAGCTCCTCATTTGTTAACCTGCACAAAAATGTCAATAACACTAGTAAAATTAACATCCAAACATTCTTTTGATGACATGGAAAATACAACTATTAACAGAAAGTGGAATACGGCTTTTCTTTGTGTATCATTTGTAGTCATAACTCTATCAATATGATGGCATTGCACTTGAAAGGCATTCCGCTGTGGCTTTTAAAAGCTACCAAACAAATGCAAATACAGGCTTTAAATCCCCAAAATAAAATGAAATTTTTTCATGTTGGTAACTGGTCTGCTGAAAGAATATCATAATGATTTACAGGGCATGCAGAAGTCCATATAGATCTAACTCTTTTTAAGATGGATACCATGATCAGTCACAAAATGGATTTACAGTCTAATGGTGGCTCAGAATCAGGATTGCCATCGATACGGGAAGATTCGAATTCCTGCAATCCAAAACAGAGCTGCGAATCATTTGTCTACAGTCCTAAAGAGCCATAGATGAATGCCTTAAGATGATTAAAAAGGATAATCAACACAACGGCATGGAAAATACAAAACCACAAAGAAAGAAATAGCATTAAAACAGAGTGATCTTGCCTGGGAAAACCTAGAAGAACGATACAGTATATTCCTCTATTTCTGCTCCGATCCTTGCAACTGCGGACACAAATTCTGAAAGGAAAATCTTCGGTCTGCCCTGCCAGTTACTCGGTTGGAGCATCCTGGATCCAGAACGCAGGTGACCGAGAGTTTACAGCGAATAGTAGGTTTGGAGCAGTCATCAGCATATCCTAGGTATATTCTAGCATATACCTAGGATATGCCATAAACCCACATAAACAAGGGTTTGCCCCCCTAGGGGCAACCCAAAAACGCCCAATGCTAATTGCAAAACACTTCGTTAATTATCGGGGAAACTCCCCGTCATGCTAATTGCCCTGTGCTAGATTTCTGCCAAGTAGGAAGCCGATGCCACTGATCTTTGTCAGATTTGTGTTTTTGAATTCGGTGACTAATTGCTACTGATCCTCCCATATCTTCCATCACAAAGATAAGCCATAGTTGAGGATCTGCCGCTAAATGCTATTGCCGGTGGTGGAATCTCACCCTAAGGCAAAATCACAAAGCCAAATGTATACGTGGCAAGAACATGCGGGCTTTGGCACACCGATAGTTCTGCCCGCCATTCTATATCACACTATGTCAGAGCCCCAAAAAAAAAATACATGACACGTCATGATCCAGATCGATGCATACCCTTTACTGCATCCAAGCCGATGCTCTATTGACCCAAATTGCTCAAATCTATGCCGGATCACAACTGTGGTGCAGGTTGCATCAAACCCTCTTAAGATGCGCGGAAGTCCCACGATAAAATCCATGGTAATAACTTCCCATTTTGCATTGGGGATATCTAGGGGTTGCAGCTCCCCTGGAATACGCAGTTGCTCAGCCTTTGTTTGCTGACAGATCTGGCATTACTTAATGTACCTGGCAATGTGCTTTTTCATTCCTGGCCAGAAATAGCTGGAGCGGATTTTGAAATATGTCTTCATAAATCCTGCATGGCCTGCTATAGGACTGTTATGTGTATCATGAAGAATGAGCTTGCGAACTCCTGATGTCTCGGGGACACATAACTTATCCTTATAATAAAGGAGTTCAGCCTCCTTCTTATAATGGCGGAAGGTCTCCCTTTCCTTGTCCGTTCTGGCTTCCTTGGAAACGCTTTGCCATATCTCCTGGAATTCTGGGTCTATGGGAAGGGCCTGCCGAATCTGCTTCCCAAACTCACTGGTGAGTGTGGATATAGCATTGCAATGCGTGCGAGTGACGAATGGATGTCTGGAAAGCGCGTCAGCAACAACATTATGCTTGCCTAGCTTATAGATGACTTCAAAATCATATTCCTCAAGGAATTCCATCCATCGTCTTTGTATCAATTTGAGGTGAGGTTGCGTGAAGATGTATTGGAGGTTCTGGTGAGCAATATCCAACTGGAATCGTCTTCCAAGCAAATAGTGCCTCCAAATGCACAAGGCACGCACAATCGCAAGCAACTCTTGATCATGCGTGGGGTATCCCTATTCTGCATCATTCATCTTTCTAGAATCATAGGCGATAACCCGACCTTCTTGCATTAAGACTCCACCGGTAGCTATTTTACTAGCATCGGTGGCAACCCACTTATCCTTTTGAGGATCTGGCATGGTGAGAACCGGAGCTGTTATCAAAGCATCCTTTAATGCTTGAAATCCGGCCTGAACCTTGTCTTTCCAATGTGCCATCCAATCCCTAACCTTTTCATGCTTGATCAGGTCCGTTAAAGGTGCGGCGATAAGGCCAGTCGAAGATGCCGTTCATGGTCCTCTAAGGTCTTACTGTATATGAGGATATCATCAAAGAATATGATGACAAAATCATCAAGGTATTCACGGAAGACATCATTCATGAGCCTCATGAAGGTGGGGGGGGCATTAGTCAGGCCAAATGGCATCACCGTGAAATCATAATGCCCATAACGCGTCCGGAAAGCGGACTTATGAATGCCATCCTCTTTAATCCGTATCTGGTGATATCCCGATCGAAGGTCAATCTTTGTAAAATACTTAGCCCCTTGCAACTGATCCATTAGATCGTCGGCCCGCGGCAAAGCATACCGATTCTTAATGGTATGCTTGTTCAGTTGGGGGTAGTCGATGCACATTCTCAAGGTGCCATCCTTTTTCTTGACGAAGAGTATCGGGGCCCCCAAGGGTGAGACACTGGGTCGAATGAAGCCTAATTTGAGGAGCTCTTGCAACTGCTTCTTAAGCTCTGTTAATTCCGAAATACTCATTCGATATGAGGCCTTACTAGTAGGCTTGGTGCCTGGCTCTAAGGCAATCTCGCATTCCACACCTCTAAAAGATGGCAACCGATGAATTTCTTCCAAGAAAAGATCATGTATTCCCAAAGAACAACTGCTATTGCCGGAGGCAAGGTATCAAGAACTTCGTCTTGTTCGGACTTAGCTTCCACTGAAGCAAGTCGAATCATACCAATAATCTGAGATTTCTTGAGAGCCCTATGCAACTGGCGTAATGAAATACATTGCATAATGGGAATAACCGGCTTACCTGCTATGGTCACTCGGGCTCCATCCCAGGGGCTTCACCCCTTTATATAGAGCATATGGCATGTGCGTGCAAGGGGTCGACTGAAACCCCCCTGTATACAGGTTTTTGCGGGCGAAACCCCCCAACCATACGTACATATGAATTTTAATTTTTGGCCCCTTATCCCTACATGTACTCCAGTCCCAACTAGCAATCCATATACCCTTTCCCATACATATACTGGACACCATAAGAAAAGTCCTAGCCCTTGTAGCACATATGGTAACACATCATTTTTTGAATATTTTTTTAGTCATTACAAGAGCTAGCTAAGCGAGTTTGTTGTAGGGGTTTGGGGTTTGATTATTCAAATACAAGCCCATATTAAATGGAAGGTTAAAAGGGGGGTTAACATCATAACCTATGGCAAATAAAGACTATGTGTTCGACTTTAAGTGTGAAGAAGTGAAAGCCTCCGGCTCGTTGTAAGATCTAAATCTAATTGATGCGCTTTGAATTGTTCTAATGATTTTTTTGGACACTTTGCTCTCCAAGCCCTGGCATAATATTGCATGCACGTAGACTCTAGCAATATCAAAAAAGGATATGCATGTAGGCATAATAATCATCTAAAGAGCCAAAGGAAATTTATATTTTGACATTGCATGTCATTATGCCAGCAAGTTGTGAAAGAATCAAAGTATAACAACTTTTTGCATAACAGTTGTGGTGGCAACAGAAACCTAACCAGTGAAACAATTTACAAACAAGGCACGTGATATATGACACTCGTCGTTATAAATCCTTTCTTAAGTCACTCTTAGCACCAAATTATAACAACTTTTTGCATACGTTAACATCAACAAAAACCAAACCAGTGAAACAACTTAGAAACAAAAAACAAAAACACTTTCATCCACTTCCTTTTATTAACAAGGCACGTGGACATACAACATTCACCGTTATAAATCCTTTCTTAAGTCAATCTTAGCACCAAGGAGATCGCTAAGCTCCTTCTCTAACAGAGGTATTAGTTCAGCTTTAGTTCTCCGATAAATCCAAGAATTCTCAGATTTATTCCAATCAAATCTTGCAGGTCCACTGTATCCAAAAAGCCATAAAAGTGAAGAAAACCAATAATGGAAGCAGCAACAAAGGGCTAATTATAGATATAAGCCACTACAATTTCTCATACCTGACAGGAGATATCTATTGGGAGTTTGCTTGTTAATCACATATGTGCCTAAACTTCCAAGGCGAACAGTTAACACACCTTCCTGGAAACATCAAAAACTTAGGCGCAAACAAGATATTATTGGAGCTGGAGAGGGATGTATAATTACAGCATAGTCTACATCAAACCCATCAACTCCAATGTCTTCTCCATATGCCTGCAATTACCACAAATTTGATAAAGACCAGTAATGCTAGAGCTTGAAACTTTCAGTAATTGAACCAGTAATGCTAGAGCTTGATCATAAGAACTCAGAAAGTGGAGAAATAAAAAAATGGAAAACATGTAGCCTAAGAAATAGATGAGCTTACCTGTAACGAACTCCAAAACTGTACAATTATTTTGAATGATGTTGCATGGACCTCATAATGGAACGATATATCTTCTTGTAGTAACTAATAAATTACCTCAACTTACCTCAACAGCAAAGTATGGCAAGTTTTCCAATTACATATAGATCAAAACTTTTGCAGCATCCAACAAATCAGCTTATGAACATTCAGAGCCAAATCCTTCCAAGTTACGGTGGTCTCAAATTACACTGGTCATTGCATATTCTTCAAACAGAAGAAGTTTCAGATCTAGAGAAATTGAAACTATTGCATCTCAAATATATAAAGATCAAAATTATGAAGATGCACATCTCAAAATAGATGGCAAGGCTTAAGTTCCATCTAGTATAGAGCTTAAGTTCCATCTAGTATAGAGCTAGTGAAACGGCTCATTCTCTACCTAATTCTAACAATGTTATATTTTGTAAATTACCTGTGATTATGGTATCGTTAAGGGCCCTCTTCATGCGGATTATTACCCTTTCCCTTCTTGGCGCCCACACAGTAAGATGTACTATACAGAGATTGGGCATAAGATATTAACTCAAACTAAAGTAGCATAGCATGTAAGCAACCAGTTGCGTGAAACAAAAGGAGTAAGCACCCATCTCACCTTTCCTATAAGAGAATCATATGTGGGTGGAACAACTGAGTAGATATGACCGTCCATTCTTACAAATGTCCTCTGGGTGGGAGATAACTAGTAATCCGACCTGTTACATTGTTTTATATACATGACATAAAAATACATCAAGAGGTATTAACATTCTAGTAAGCATAGCAATAAATATACAAACAGACTAGGACCATGGAGATCAATATTTTCCTAGAGGCATTTCAGAATAACACGAGACAGAATCTATGGAAAGGATCCTGGGAGTTTATTCGGCATTTTATTGCATGACCACTGAGAACAATATCTTTCTAGAGAGACATTTCAGAATAACAGCAAGCAGAAGGTCCCTTTTGTATATATATGATATGTATAAGAAAATACCAGAATTGAAGAGTCGTCTGGCCATGCCACGAAACACAGCAGCCAAATGCCATTCTTCAATGCAAATATCTTCAGAAATAACCATAATATGATAAGAAAATGACTGCAAAGAGAGATCTGATCTGCTTCAAACATAATTTTGATCCCTTTTCTATAAAAACAGAGGAAAAAGGTTAAAATCTTTAAGAATAAGCTTAAAGCAAAGACCTTCCAGCAGAAGCTTGAACAGGAAAAGCTTTACTTCCAAAAAAGCTTGAGCAGATCTGATGAAGAGGGGGTAATCCAACAACCTTTGCAAAAGTTTGGCTCCTCTCACGGAAGTCTTATGAGCCTGGGAACCACATTTCGGTCCTTAATCTTAATTTCTGCAGGAGACGCCTACGAATCCTGGACCCTACACCCCTAGAAGGATCCATACGGGAGCGCCATCTCCCGCTCGACCACCTCTACCGTACAGAAGACGGTGGCCTTCTGGAAAATTCGTATAACAACCAGGCCGTTAACGGACCCCTATGCCAATTAAAAAACCCCCTACCAGTCACGAAGGTGGTCTATACGGGTTCTTAATGGTGAAGTCCCCGGGGGCTCCATTGGCTGCATTAAAGGTAACTTCCTGCTTCTCACAGTCAATGTTGACCTTGGCAGGAGCCAGGAATTCCATTTCCACAATGAGATCATAACGCCAATATCCATTATTTCCGCTCCTAGAGCAATAGGTGTTCCTGGTAGCTGAATGCTCAAATTGATGCATCGACCCCGTGTGCGGCGTATAGCCCCACTAGCCAACGTAACCGGACATGGCTTAGACTTCAAGGGAGTGAGCTGCAAGGCCTCTGCCATTTTAGGAGATGCAAAATTATACGTGCTGCCAGTATCCATGAGGATAATAAAAGGCTTACAATCTACTTGGCCAATCGTGAAAATAACAGAAGGCTGATGGTTGGCTTGACCCATTTCAATGGCAGCGTCGATATGAGACTCACCTGTTATATAGTCAGGTGCGTCATTGTCGACAGTATCGTCCGGATGGCTTGGGTCCCCTACGCCTTCCCAATCCATATCAGCAAGAGCAACCTGCACTGTTTTGTAATATAGGGGCATTCCTGCATACGGTGCCCCGGGCGGAAACACCGATAGCAAGCCCTGTCCCTATGTAACTGCTCACGAGCCTCCTTGGGAATGGCTTGGAGGATATCCCTGAAAGCTCCCGCAGTGTTGGTAGACTTATCTGATACGGTGAAGGAAACTTTCTTCTCTGATTTCTGATATTTAGTAGAGGCGGGAGGCCCCGGACTAGGTGAGCGCCCCCTAAAAGGTGTATACCCCTTGTTCTGACTGAAAGAAGAGGGTCGCGATGGCTGATACTTGGGAGTATCCTCTTCTAGGCTAAGGGCTTTCGCCTCTGCTTCTGCAACTGTTTTAGGGTCTATTGCTCGAACCATTGTCCTCAATGTAGGGATAAGCCCTCTATATACCCCTCAACGGCCCTGTGCTCATTTATCCCTGGAACATATAAGCGTAACCTCATGAACTCATCCGTATATGACTGGACGATCATGTTCTTTTGTGCCAGGCGGTAAAAGGTTTGGATGTGCCTGCATTGCTATGCATTGAGTAGGGATCTGTGTTTATATGCCTTAAATGTAATGCTAATTTATTGATGATGGTGATGGAATTTTAAGGTCCATGGGAAAAAAAAAATTTGAAGAACTGTGTCATCAATATATTAAAAGAATGGTAATGTTACAAAGCAAGTGAGGAGGAAGGAGAATTGCCCCAAAGAGACAGCGATACCTCGACACTCCACAACAAACTCGCAGAAAAACTGCAACTCTACTGCTTTACAAACCGACCATCACCATCTACAACACCCAAGAAGTCCCGCCAAATGACAAACTTCCGCTCTACTAATCCCGGGAACACCAGAAAGCTTTGAAATAGCTTGTACCTGAGTCGAGAAATCAGAGAGGCTGCAGGCTGCTGAATCCCCTGAAAGATCCACAACCGCCGCCGCTTCCAAATCAGCCACACCAACCAAGCCACGCACAGATGCAAGGCTTGCTGCCGTAAGAGCGGCCAAGCACCAGGATACACATGAAACAACAACTGATGGCTAGTCAATCTCACCTGAAACAGAGCCCTGACCCAATCCCAGCCAGCCTGCAAGTGAGGGCATAAAACCAGACAATGCTCCACAGTCTCACGATGAAGGCCACAACAAGGGCAGAGAGGGCTCACACCCGGCCTAAACTGACTCACAAGGGCATTCACCCTGATACAACGGTGCACCACCTGCCACAGAAGCACCCTAACCTTCGGTAGGGGAAGTGAGCTCCATGCCCACGTCCAAACCGAGCGCCATCGAGAACCCAAGGCCATCGAGAACCCAAGGTCCATGGGAAATTGTAGCTTATAAGACACTTTATAACACACCCAAATTGGTCTTACCCTCGTAGCTTATAGGACACTTCACGACACACCCAAACCACTATACATGGTTAAAGTGGATCCTCCCCTCCATCAACTTTAGAACAATACATGGCCACTTCGGCAATGAGGCGTTGAATCGGTGACTTTGGATATGGCATTTTAAGGTCTTATCACAGTTTTAGTGAAGTTGGTATCAGTATGCTTGGGATCCTGATGTGTAAAGATCGAAATATATGTTGTCAGTTTAGTTTTTTTTTTTTTTTTGTAAGGACGAAAGACCATATTCCGAAAAAAGTTCAAGATACATAATAGATGTGACGTTCCAACATAGTATATGATATAAATACGTATATTATACTGCAACATCACTAGTACATGTCGACTACGACGACATGTACACGGTGACCGTAAAGGGTTGTACCATGGGGCACAACTATTAGAACCCACAATATTGCACATGTTATGCAACATGTGAATATATTCTACTAGAAAAAGTGCCCAGCGTTGTTGGGCTTTCATTGGAAATATATTAAAATACAACTACATAAAAGCGCATTATAAATTCTTGATGACCTTATGGACATTGATATTTTGTTGGGCATTCCCATTAGATGCGATGTTAAGCATTAGGAGCAAGAAGTAGATTATAAAGTGGCGTGAAATGTTTTCAAAAGGAGTTCCTTAACTGGGCACATTGATGGGGAGCAAGAATTAGATCATAAATTGTAGGCGTGAAATGTTTTTGAAAGAAATTCCATAACTGGACACATTGATGTTGATGTGCTAAAATAATCCATTTGTTGTTAAACGGGAGCACTTAAAAATTCAAGTACGGTTGTTAAAAGTGGAGCAACTCCAAGGATAATAAAAAGTGTGTTCACAAAAGGGTTGCAAAAATAAGTTGATCATTTAAGTTTTGACATAAAGAAGATATTGAAAGGCCCAATATGGCCCTTAAGCTTCACACGAAAGTTAATTGGAATCTTAAAAGTGGTGATAGCGAATGTTGCTTTGTAAGCTTTAATAAGACCTTCTATCTTGTATAAAAGCAATCAATATCTGGTATGCACTCAATCTTTGAATAGTGCTTCAATAAACAAAGCTTTTTCAATTTGATTGTAATGGTTGAATGCTATTCATATCCATTCTCCACCCCCTAGTTCCACATGTATGGTAATTTGCAGGACCTAAAGGTCTGTGTTGTCTGAGAAGGAATCCAGATATAGCATTCTGTTCTAGAGCAGCTTATGAAATCCAGCTTGATATAGCTTCTCACCTACCGAAAAAAGTACAATAGTTAGGGCCAGATTCCACATGCGGCAGCGGTACCTCCCCCCGATAGCTCCCTTTTTTTTAGGGCAACAACTCCCTGATTCCATTGCGTAGTGGCAGTTTGAAGCCGATTCAAAATAAATGTTTAAGATCTAGTTTTTAAAGGAATCTACGGCAACATTCTCCACCCCCTAGTTCCACATGTATGGTAATTTGCAGGACCTAAAGGTCTGTGTTGTCGGAGAAGGAATCCAGATATAGCATTCTGTTCTAGAGCAGCTTATGAAATCCAGCTTGATATAGCTCCTCACCTACCGAAAAAAGTACAATAGTTAGGGCCAGATTCCACATGCGGCAGCGGCACCTCCCCCCGATATCTCAACTTCCAGCTCCCTTTTTTTTAGGGCAACAACTCCCTGATTCCATTGCGTAGTGGCAGTTTGAAGCCGATTCAAAATAAATGTTTAAGATCTAGTTTTTAAAGGAATCTACGGCAACATTTGTCTGGCACATGATTCAAGTTTTAAAGGCAAGGGGATCACCCCTGTCACTTAAGCGAGTGTTTTGGAGTTAAAGCGGCAGCGTTTTTGGTTTTAGGAGGAGTGTTTTGCTAATTGCTAAATGTTGCAATGGAATAAGAAGACAAGTGTTAGTTACGACGTGCCATGCAGAACTGACACACATCTAATTTCCACAGTCGAATCTGGCCCTTAAGAGTCCATATAACAGCATCCTCAAGTAGATTCAATAAATAATAGAGCCACATCAATACGACTATATAGTTCTAAAAGGCATACATTAGAAAACCTATCTGTTTAGAGCTAAAAACTATACTTTTCTTTTTCTTGTAGTGAATTCCATAGATATGGGCTTTGCATATACAAGCCGTTTAAAAAAGCTATATCATTGCTTCTTGTTGCATTTCTTTGAATTTAGCAAAAACTTTGTCTTCATTCAATGCTGCTATATTTGAAACGCAGTCTATTCAGCTAAATCCTAAATCATGGTGACAATGGATACTGTCAGATTTAAATTTAGGACAAAGGAATGCCATATCTTATCTGATTCTAAGGACCTTTATGTATTGAAACCATAAAAAAGAACATCTTAAATCTTATGATATATCTAACTTTCCAAGTTGAGAAGCTCAAAGATATAAACTTCCTTCTACCAACTTTGCCTTGTTCTTCACCACTATTCTTTCTGCCACATAATTTGAAACTACTGCCATCCATGAAGCATCATCTCTGCAAGTATTTTCTAGAAGTCTCTCCACAAAGTGAGCATCCAGGTCGTTGCTATAGGTCTTTGGTTTCAAATAGTCAACATCTAAAATAGCAAAGAGAAACATCATTTACCAAGCAAAAATGCCATGAATTAGCCTGCATAAATCAACATTAATCAGAGCCCAACAATCCAAGAGCTTCTTCTGTAACAGAAAAGGAACCCATTATACTTTTATAAGCAAATCCTTACTTTGCTTCTGTGCAAGAACGAATCAAAGGTGAGAGGCGGTTTGAATGTGATACAAACGGTCTTCTCTATCTGCAAATCTATCTGCAAATCTATCTGCAAAACTCACAAACACGGTTAATCCAATCAACCTGGAACTCCAGATCAAGTTCTTCTGGCACTACTTATCCACCCAACCGGACTCTGATTTGCAAACACGGCAAGTCTGGGCTCAAATTCCTCCCAATTCTGAGAGTCTGCTAACCAGCTGGATAGCCTCTCTGGGATTCTCTGGAATTCTCTAGAGCTAGAGGAAGCACTTAATTCAACCACAAATTATCAAAAGATCTATTATAGACAGACTTCTATCTCATACAGACAGTTCCGGCTGCTATAATTCTGCAGATCGATCAGTTCTTATGCTATTCTAAAAAGGCTGTATGCAACTAATTCTGGATTTCCCTTTTTCCCATTTTTAAATCCGTCTACCTTTTTCTGGAGTCCAGCCCGATTCTGGCTCGGGAACTAATTCCGGCCTCTCAGGCCTTTTCTGCAAAAAGCCAGCAGGTTTCGTTCGGCAAATCCGTCTGCCGTTGGTCGCTACAACTGTAGCGGCCCTTTTTTGTTTCATTAGTGTTAACATTTTAATAATTCAATGGTTCCGTTTAAAATTATAACTCTTAGACTTCTAACAATCTATCAAGATTACAAAATATCTATCTAAAGCCCTTGCCTCTGTGTTTGTCTCTGCAAATCATTCCTCTGAGCCACGCCCCCAAGCTAGTGCCGTATCAATTCCCTCCCTTCCCAAGGCTGATCGTCCTCGATCATCTGCTTTAGGGAGTAACAATCTTTCCCAAAGCTAGTCAACTGACTATCTGCTTTGTCTGGAATAACCACCTTTCTTTCTAAGCTAGTCACCTGACTATCTGCTTTGAAAGGATTTCTTCAAAACCACCTTTCTTTCTAAGCTAGTCACCTGACTATCTGCTTTGAAAGGATTTCTTCTAGGCTGGTAAACTTACCATCTGCCTTACAATTCTAAGGGTCTGGCTTCTGTGCTGCAGTCACGGTTGCCCCCTTCTAAACTCTAGAGCAACATTCATTTGAAAAAGAAACTCCTTTCTTAACTCAAATCAAAACTATGCTCAAACCATTCAACAATCACATGTCTATACAGACGTTTAACTTTACTTATCTTTCAGATAATCAGTCTGAATTTCGTACTCTCTCCCTCAGGCTTCTGCCTTTTCCTTGTCAAACTTAGCATGGGAACTTTCAGGAACTTCTTCTGCAACACGAACATGGGCAATCTCTACAACGGGTCGTGCTTCTTGTTTCTTAGTAGTTTCATTTCCTTTTTGTTCATTTGAACCTCATGAATATGCAACCAACAACAAATATCAAGTTAGAATGTCTCCAAACAAAGGAATTGCAAGTTTTCTGTAAGCCACAAACAAAGCAGCATACTGACCTTGCTATCACATCTTAAAGAAAACTCAGGTAAAATTAACATGCAGGTATTTTCTGTTAACTCCAACCCTATGGAGCTTCAAGCATAACTACCATTTCACTGGCATCATGCAGTACAAGCATATTCCACAGCTTTAATTTATCTCTTGGTTTACATAGAACTACTTCTCTTTCTCCTTTATCCCATGAGCATTCATTATTTTCATTTTACAATAATTTGCTCTCTATTATTAAACAACTACAATTCACATATGCTTTCACAGCTTACTGTTGTAAGTATCCCAATTAAGCTATTAGATTGCTAGGACATTCTTTTTAAAGAATTACGGCTTGCAGCATCTACATTCTATAGCTTTCTTCTGTTATCTAAGTTTTCCTTTTTCTATGAATGCACATCTTAAAGATATTATCTAGTAATGCACTCAATCCTGACAGAACAAAACCTGGAAACGTTGTAAGGCCCTAACATAGAATTTTTAATAAGATCAACTTACGCTCTGATACCAATTGATACAAACGGTCTTCTCTATCTGCAAATCTATCTGCAAAACTCACAAACACGGTTAATCTAATCAACCTGGAACTCCAGATCAAGTTCTTCTGGCACTACTTATCCACCCAACCGGACTCTGATTTGCAAACACGGCAAGTCTGGGCTCAAATTCCTCCCAATTCTGAGAGTCTGCTAACCAGCTGGATAGCCTCTCTGGGATTCTCTGGAATTCTCTAGAGCTAGAGGAAGCACTTAATTCAACCACAAATTATCAAAAGATCTATTATAGACAGACTTCTATCTCATACAGACAGTTCCGGCTGCTATAATTCTGCAGATCGATCAGTTCTTATGCTATTCTAAAAAGGCTGTATGCAACTAATTCTGGATTTCCCTTTTTCCCATTTTTAAATCCGTCTACCTTTTTCTGGAGTCCAGCCAGTTACGCTGGCTCGGGAACTAATTCCGGCCTCTCAGGCCTTTTTTGCAAAAAGCCAGCAGGTTTCGTTCGGCAAATCCGTCTGCCGTTGGTCGCTACAACTGTAGCGGCCCTTTTTTGTTTCATTAGTGTTAACATTTCAATAATTCAATGGTTCCGTTTAAAATTATAACTCTTAGACTTCTAACAATCTATCAAGATTACAAAATATCTATCTAAAGCCCTTGCCTATGTGTTTGTCTCTGCAAATCATTCCTCTGAGCCACGGCCCCAAGCTAGTGCCGTATCAATTCCCTCCTTCCCAAGGCTGATGGTGACATTCCCTATGGATCAGTTGGTATGGACCTTATGGGAGTAACAATCTTTTCCCAAAGCTAGTCAACTTGACTATAGGGGTTATATTGGTCGGAATAACCACCTTTCTTTCTAAGCTAGTCACTATGGACTATCCGCTTTGAAAGGATTTCTTCAAAACCACCTTTCTTTCTAAGCTAGTCACTTCCTTACTATGCGCTTTAAAGGATTTCTTCTAGGCTGGTAAACTTACCATCGGATATCTTTACAATTCTAAAGGGTCCGCCACAAAGTTTTGTGTAAGTTGGTATAGACCCCCCTTCTAAACTCTTGAGCAACATTCATTTGAAAAAAAGAAACTCCTTTCTTAACTCAAATCAAAACTATGCTCAAACCATTCAACAATCACATGTCTATACTATGACGTTTAACTTTACCTATATTTCGGATAATCAAGGAATTTCTAGACTTCTCCCTCGAGCTTACTATTTTCCTTGTCAAACTTAGCGTGGGAAATTTTCAGAACTTCCTTGGGGAAATACTAACATGGGCAATCTACTACAACGGTTGTGGCTTCTTTTTTCTTAGTAGTTTCATTTCCCTTTTGTTCATTTGAACCTCATGAATATGTCAACCAACAACAAATATCAAGTTAGAATGTCTCCAAACAAAGGAATTGCAAGTTTTGATACATGTAGAAGCCACAAACAAAGCAAAGATCTCGACCTTGCTATCACATCTTAAAGAAAACTCGTAAAATTAACATGCGTGTATTTTTCATTAACTCCAACCCTATGGAGCTTCAAGCATAACTACCATTTCAGCGGCATCATCATGCTACAAGCATATCCCATGCTTTAATTTATCTCTTGGTTTACATAGAACTACTTCTCTTTCTCCTTTATCCCATGAGCATTCATTATTTTCATTTTACAATAATTTCATTTCTATTATTAAACAGTTGCTAGGGGTTATATTAATGATATGCTTTCGCTAAGAGCTTACATTCTTTGGTATCCCAATTAAGCTATTAGATTGCTAGGACATTGTTTTAAAGAATTGTAAGGTGACTTCCTTACTATGGACCTTAAACAAAAATCTACATTCTATAGACTTTCTTCTCTGCCTATCTAAGTTTTCCTTTTTCTATGAATGCACATCTTAAAGATATTATCTAGTAATGCACTCAATTTGTGCATTTGTAACAAAACCTCAAAAACGCTTTGATAAGGCCCTAAGTTGCTAGGGGGTTAATTTTTAACAAGATCAACTTACGCCCGATACCAATTGATACAAATGGTCCATTTTAAACCCGATATATAGGCAAAATGTCTACTTGCAAAACTCACAAACTCAAAAACCGGTTAAACCAATACAAAAAATCTATCTGGAACTTGTGTTTGGATCAAGTTATCTCTCGGCACAACTTATCCACCCAACCACAAAAGTTTTGCAAACGGATGTGTATGGCGAAGTTGGTATAGACCTAGTGATGCCTAAAATTTCCCACTTTGGTCAGGAGTTCAAACCACCGGATTTAGATGTCATTTCTTGATGGGAGTTGCTAGAGGTTATATTAATGATGAACCACAAATTATCAAAAGATCTATTATTGATAGACCACTATGGTCCATCATACAACCCGATATGGATGGGATATGAAGGTGTCTACTAGACTTGACGTGCAGGTCGACTTCCTTCTTATGGACCTTAAACAAAAGAATAAAAAATGCAACTCCTAAGGCTCCGGAGATATCTCCTTTTTCCAAATTTTTAAGTTTTGCTCAATGGATGTGTGGCGAGTTGGTATAGACCTAGTGATGTCTAAGATTTGTGCATTTGGTCGGGGGTTCAAACCTCGCTTTAGAATGGGAGTTCTAGGGTTATATTAATGATTCGTTCATGATACATGTCCACTATGGTCCATTCAAGCAACCCGATATGGATAGGATATGAAGGTGTCTACTAGACGTGGTGACCTTTTATGGACCTTAAACAAAAAGAAAAAAAAAGGTTTGACTTCCTAAGGCAAATGGATATATCTCTTCCAAAAGTATACATGTACCACAAAAGTTTTGCTCAATGCGGATGTCTTGGCGAGTTTAGACCTAGTGATTAAGATTTTGCATTTGGTCGGGGGTTCAAACCGCTCAAAGATGTCATTTCTTGATGGAGTTGCTAGGGGTTATATTAATGATGAAGATTACAAAATATCTATACATAATGGTCCATTTGCGCAACCCGATATGGATGGTCCATTTGTATGATATGGATGACTAATAGACTTCCTCGGTGACTTCCTTACTATGGACCTTAAACAAAAGAATAAAAATAATTGGAATGCTCATTCACTAGACAAATTGTACATGTGACAAAAGTTTTGCTCAATGGATGTGTGGCGAGTTGGTATAGACCTAGTGATGCCTAAGATTTGTGCATTTGGTCAGGGGTTCAAACCTCTGCTTTAGATGTCATTTCTTGATGGGAGTTGCTAGGGGTTATATTAATGATGAACCCCGACGTAGCAGAACTTTCTGTTGATACATGTCCACTATGGTCCATTCGGCGCAACCCGATATGGATAGGATATGAAGGTGTCTACTAGACTTGATGGATGTGTGGCGAGTTGGTGACTTCCTTACTATGGACCTTAAAACAAAAAGAATAAAAAATACTCGTGACTTCCTAAAGGCGATATGGATAGGATATGGAGATATCTCTGCCTACAAAGTGTACATGTACCACAAAAGTTTTGCTCAACGGATGTGTGGCGAGTTGGTATAGACCTAGTGATGCCTAAGATTTGTGCATTTGGTCAGGGGTTCAAACCTCTGCTTTAGATGTCATTTCTTGATGGGAGTTGCTAGAGGTTATATTAATGATGAACCCGATGTAGCAGAACTTTCTGTTGATACATGTCCGCTATGGTCCATTCGGCGCAACCCGATATGGATGGTCCATTCAGCCAACCCGATATGGATAGGACTACTAGACTTGACTGTCTGGTGACTTCCTTACTATGGACCTTAAACAAAAAGAATAAAAAATACTCGTGACTTCCTAAGGCAAGAGATATCTCTGCCTACAAAGTGTACATGTACCACAAAAGTTTTGCTCAATGGATGTGTGGCGAGTTGGTATAGACCTAGTGATGCCTAAGATTTGTGCATTTGGTCGGGGGTTCAAACCGCTTTAGATGTCATTTCTTGATGGGAGTTGCTAGGGGTTATATTAATGATGTGAGCGTAACTTCGCTGTTGATATGTCATGTCCACTATGGTCCTTAAACGATATGGATAGGATATGAAGGTGTCTACTAGACTTCGTCGGGTGACTTCTTACTATGGACCTTAAACAAAAAGAATAAAAATATGGATGGACTTCCTAAGGCATGAGATATCTCTGCCTACAAAGTGTACATGTACCACAAAAGTTTTGCTCAATGGATGTGTGGCGAGTTGGTATAGACCTAGTGATGCCTAAGATTTGTGCATTTGGTCAGGGGTTCAAACCTCTGCTTTAGATGTCATTTCTTGATGGGAGATAGGGGTTATATTAATGATGGTGCATTTGGTCGCTGTAATGTCCACTATGGTCCATTGCTGAGGGGTAATGATGAACCCGGTGACTTCCTTATGGTCCATTATGTGATATCCAATAGGATATGAAGGTGTCTACTAGACTTGGTGACTTCCTTACTATGGACCTTAAACAAAAAAAAAGAAATTACTGATGAACCTAAGGCGTGAGATATCTCTGCCTACAAAGGAGTTACAAAGTGTACATGTACCACAAAAGTTTTGCTCAATGGATGTGTGGCGAAGTTGGTATAGACCTAGTGATGCCTAAGATTTGTGCATTTGGTCGTGGGGGTTCAAACCTCTCGCTTTTAGATGTCATTTCTTTAGATGGTTTTATTGATGGGAGTTGCTAGGGGTTATATTAATGATGAACCCCGACGTAGCAGAACTTTCTGTTGATACATGTCCACTATGGTCCATTCGGCGCAATCCGATATGGATAGGATATGAAGGTCATATCGGATATGAAGGTGTCTACTAGACTTGATGTCTGGTGACTTCCTTACTATGGACCTTAAACAAAAAGAATAAGGCAGGAGATATCTCTGCCTACAAAGTGCACATATACCACAAAAGTTTTGCTCAACGGATGTGTGGCGAGTTGGTATAGACCTAGTGATGCCTAAGATTTGTGCACTTTGGTCAGGGGTTCAAACCCCTGCTTTAGATGTCATTTCTTGATGGGAGTCGCTAAGGGTTATATTAATGATGAACCCCGACGTAGCAGAACTTTCTGTTGATACATGTCCACTATGGTCCATTCCACTATGGTCCAAGTAACCCGTCCATGGATATGGATAGGATATGAAGGTGTCTACTAGACTTGACTGTCTGATGACTTCCTTAATGTGGACCTTAAACAAAAGGAATAAAAAATACTTGTGACTTCCTAAGGCAGGAGATATCTCTGCCTACAAAGTGCACATGTACCACAAAAGTTTTGTTCAACGGATGTGTGGCGAGTTGGTATAGACCTAGTGATGCCTAAGATTTGTGCACTTTGGTCAGGGGTTCAAACCTCTGCTTTAGATGTCATTTCTTGATGGGAGTCGCTAGGGGTTATATTAATGATGAACCTTGATGGAGCGAAAGCGTGATAATGATTTCCGTTGATACATTTCCACTACTATGGTCCATTCGGCGCAACCCGATATGGATAGGATATGAAGGTGTCTACTAGACTTGACTGTCTGGTAACTTCCTTAATGTGGAACTTAAACAAAAAGAATAAAAAAAGTTTTGTCCGATATGGCTATGGTCCATTGGTATAGACGATGACTTTCTAAAGCATGGAGATATCTCTGCCTACAAAGTGTACATGTACCTTATGAACCTTTAAACAAAAAAAAAGTTTTGCTCAACGGATGTGTGGATGAGTTCAACGGATGTGAAGTTGGTATAGACCTAGTGATGCCTAAGATTTGTGCACTTTGTTCGGGGGTTCAAACCCCGCGTTTTTTAGATGTCATTTCTTGATGGGAGTTGCTAGGGGTTTATTAATGATGATGAACCACTATGGTCCATTCGCTAGCAACCCGATATGGATAGGATATGAAGGTGTCTACTTTATATTAATGATGAAACCCTTACTGTGGTAAACAAAAAGAATAAAAATAACTTCCTAAGGCAGAGACGTTGATACATGTCCACTATGGTCCATTGCACTTTGTTCGTGGGTTCAAACCCCGCTTTTAGATGTCATGGATAGGATAGGGGTTATATTAAGGTGCCTACTAGACTTGAATGTCCACTATGGTCCATTCTAAACAACCGATATGGATGACTTCCCTACTACTTGAATATGGTCCATATGGGCGCATGAACCCGATATGGATAGGATATGAAGGTGTCTACTAGACTTGACTGTCTGGTGACTTCCTTACTATGGACCTTAAACAAAAAGAATAAGGCAGATCATTAGGAAGTCACGAGTGCACAAATTCACTGTCTAGAATAGTTATTCACTGTCTAATTTACATGTAGATGGATGCTCAGGAAGCATCTATCATGGAACCGAAACCATCAATAAAATGGCAAAGGAAGCACGAAATACCTGCATCCACCTTTGCAATGCGAAGAGAATTGCATCCTCGCTTGCGCTCCATAATTAATTAGCTGGAAAGACATGCAAATTGTAATTAGATTCAAAAGATATACAATCCACGCTTTCGTGGGTTCCATACTATTTATAAATCAAAACACAGAGATCTAGAAGGCCTACTATCAAAATTTGAAACAACATTGCCAATCCTGTGAGGCCACAAAACCAAGAATATTGTAGCATTTCCCATGCTCATGTCATAAAACCTTCCTGGCAACCCCCCCCACACATGTGCAGGGTTGCTTGTTGCCTGGTAAAATCAGCAAGTGCATACCTGACCTCTCCAAGACGTGGTGCCCATGTCAGGCATACTGAATCAGAACTTCCTGTTGTACAACTGCCGCTTGAAGATGTGGATAGACTGCATTTGACATCTTGAAATAAGTAATCTAAGCCAAAATCAGGTGTATAAAGCTCGATCCACCAAAGGTCAGTAATTAAACCTTGGACTAATTAAAATCAGTAATGGAAAGAAGCAGGGCTTCCTAACGGTAAAATCCACAAACATATATTACACAAAAGAATAGAAAGAAGCAGAACTTCCTGCTTGATGATGATCGCATTTTTCTATGGCACCACAACCCTATTTTATCTCGGTCTTCCATACAATCTACACTTCAATTCTAGAATGGCAGAATGGCACTTGCTATAACCGATGGCTCCCAAAGAAAATATATGACAAAAATCTTACAGAAGCAAGATGCCATAACCGATGGCGCCCAAACAAAATAAAATGTACGATGAAGACCTTTTCCAAAAGCAGTTATTAATTAGGCGCCCTGCCCAATAGGGCATCCGGGCCCTTTGATCTTAGAAAAGAATCAGATGGTAGACCTTTACCTGTTTGTACTGTAATCATAGGATGGGCAAGACCCTACCATTATAGTAAGGGTCTTGCACTATCCTATAATTACAATTTGCCTATGCTTCCTGCATGATCACAAAGGAAGAAAGGAACAGGTAATATGAGTCACTTTTAAAAAACTCTTCCAGAACTTGCAAAAAGGCGACTGATCCATATTTAATATTCAGACGATGGCCTGTCTATTTACATTTAAGGTCAATTTACTTTTTTGGCGAGCCACATGGCAGATTCTTACAGGAAACAATGGCAAATGGCATTGTACGTGCCTTATGACAGAAGATTATATTCTGGCTTTATTCAATAGCAATCAGATTGATTCACTTGAATCTATTCATAGCCCTATACTATCTAGGAAAATGATTCCTGACTCCATTTATAGCGTCACATTGCCGTTTCTACTTTTTTGGAATACATCCATGATTACTCAACTTTGAGCATCAACTTTAGCATCCTGTATGTACTGTATATGTGTCCTGTGTAGTCATAATAAAGTCAGAATATTAGCATCATCCTTAAATGTTACGCATATGCCAAGAGTTCAATCATTGCGTTTTGCTCAATTAATATAACATGGAGAGATATGACACTGGTAAAACCAATGAAATGAAATATCTAAAAAAAACCCGGAAACAGCTAGTCCAAGCAACAACTTACTAGCAGATCAGACTACATCGGTCAATCCCTCAATAGCCTTATCATTCCATACATGGACCGAGCTAATCCAAGATGGCATACCTTCTCCATGATCTTTAAATGATACATGTTCATGTCTTAGTTCAGGTGTGTACTTACACCCTTTATAACTAAAAATTTCAGCATTACTAATTATATGATCATTTGTTAAACCATTCAAGGTTAATATATCTGGTCATACCCATTTTAGTACTACAGAATTCAAGAGCAAAGTGATTTTTTAATTAAATACAAGGCATCATACATGAGCCATGGTAAAAAGCTGGCCAGATTTAGATACCCAAGTGTTAAACTAAATACACAAGCATTAACTTATGCATGGAATAAGATAACAAGATAACAGAATAACTTAAGTTATCTTCCTTAAAACAAAAGAGATATTGTCTAGCATAATGCCATTTTTTTTTTAAAAAGAAATAGACCTCAGTTAGTTGCTGCCACTATAGAAGTTCCTGTAAGCCAAGACGTGTAGCTAGTTGAACTTGGCATCCCGAATCCATCCTTTCGATTCCATCATCCATGCAAAACACCTAATCCTAGGACAAGAGAACCACATTGAGAGGAGAATATCCGTACCTGCAGCCAAACAAGCAAACATTAGCACGAAGTGGTAATGATGCAGGGGCCAAAAGGTACATTGGGTATTCTCGGCTCCAATGTAGCCTCTTGCCCTTGGGTTCAACAAGCATACCCTTGAGCAAAACGCACTGACGAATTCAAAAGACGAATTTATGCCAATACTAAAATTTGAAAACAAATGCTACATGCCTGACACTCTTGAATTGTTTTTTGTCTTTTTTTTGTCTTTTTTTTTTTTTGCATATTAATCAACTAAAGCAAACTGAACTAACCTACCTACAAATTCCAAATGATCTTTAACTAAACAAGCTTAGGGCAACATGTTGTTGCCAATACCTTTTCAAATGTAGGATGTTGATAGGATTCAACAATTCTCTGCCAACAAGCACATCTTTTAGCCAATAAGAATCTTTCCCTGCTGTGCCAATAACTTCAAAAGGCCCTTCCCAAAGATTTTCAAATTTAGATGCTATGTATTCCCTTGCTTTATTCCATTTCAAAACAAGTTCTCCTGATTTTAGAGTACCTTGGAGTTTGTGAGCAGCTTTGAATGCTGCAATATCCTTGGCCTTTTTAATCATGACAGCATTTTCTGCCTCGTACCTGTGCTCTTCAAGCTGCATCAATCTTACACACTTTTCCTTTAAAGCCTCATCCATTTCTAAATTTATCTGGTATGCTAGTCTGAGTGATGGAAGTTCTAATTCAACAGATACTATTGACTCTATACCATAGACCAAACTAAAAGGCGTGTGTTTGGTGGATGTTTTAATAGTAATTCTATAGGTCCAAAGTGCATCATGGAGTTTTTGGTGCCAATCTTTTTTTGAAATGCTGATAGCCTTCTTCAGAATTGACTTAAGAACTTTATTGGTTGACTCTGCTTGACCATTGCCTTGAGGGTAATAAGATGAACTTTTAGTGTGTTTGAACTTCAGAGTAGCTAGCAGTAATGCAATGGTTTGACTGATAAACTGGCTTCCCCTATCAGAGACAATTTTAAAAGGAATTCCAAATCTAGCACAGATGTTTTCATGGAGGAATCTTGCAGTGGCATAGGCATTTGCCTCCCTAAGGGGAATTGCTTCAGCCCATTTGGTAAAGTAATATGTGGCCACAAGTATGAATTGGTGCTGAGCTGAGGAAGGTGGATCTATTGGACCTATGAAATCTAAACTCCATGTCTGAGATGGTCCTGGAGAAGTTATAGCAGTGAGAGGGGCTGGTTGCAATGTTCTCCTACCAAAAATTTGGCATTTATGACAACATCTTATAACATCATAGCAATATTTGAAACGGTTGGGCCAAAAATAACCTGACCTCAAGATCTTTTTAACAGTTGTGTCAGCAGCAAAATGTCCACCACATATACCTTCATGACACGCTTCAATGATCATCTTTGCTTCCTCATAATCAACACACCTCGACAATACTCCCTCCTTGTCAACCTTGCATAACACAGCCCCACAATCAACATCATTCAATCCATCTTGACCCTCGTGTTCAAATAGAGCATAAGATAGATAGGAACTCGGATTTTCAACTAGGTTCACAACTTTGACAGTAATGTTATAAGCCTAGACTTTACAAGGCCATCTACACAACTTTGCTTTTGGTTGTTTTTTTGCAAAAAGGAGAGACAGAGGGTTTTGCCTCATATAAACTTGAGTTTGGCTATTTTGTAGCAAATGTCCCTGCCATTCTATCAAAAACATCAGAGCAGCTGCACTTTTTTCCAGTCTAGGATATCTCAGCTCAGTATCAGACCACATTTTGCTGGCAAAAGCAATGACATGGTCTTCTTGCAACAATGCAACACCAATTGCCCTTTTAGTAACACTAATATAGGCTTTGAAAGGCTTTTCTAAATCTGGGGTCTTCAGCAGAATAGAATGGCAGATGGCATTGATGATTTTATCAAAGGATTCTTGACACTCTTCATTCCAATCAACTAGAATATGTTTGCTTTCACTCTTGGGAAATTTCCCAACCTTTGTGAGGTTAGAAATCGGATTCATAGTGTGTGAGAAGTGAGGGACATACATTCTCATAAAACTAGTCATTCCCATAAGGCGCTTTTTACTTGTTTGAGTGTTTTTGGGTGAGCTAGTTTCTTCAAAGCCTCAACCTTAGCCTCAACCACTTGAATGCCTTTTGTAAACACTACATATCCAAGCAATTCTCCTTTAGAACACAAAAAGACACATTTCTTTGGATTTAAACTGACTCCTCCTTTCCTGCACAAGGCAAACAATTTAGTTAGAACTTCAAAATGATCTTTGAGGGAAGTTCCTAAACAAAGATCATCCAAGAAGACACGAAAAGCATTAGTAGGCATGTACTTGAAAATGGTGTCCATAGCTCTCTGGAGTTGCAGATGCATTCATTAATCCAAAGGGCATCCTTTTCATGGCAAATGTTCCCCAAGGTGTAATGAATGAAGTCTTTGGTTGATCTTCCCCCTTTATGCTTATTTGGTTGAAACCTGAAAAGCCATCTAAGAAAGAATATATTTCCTTGCCTGCAACAGCATGTAAAACTTCTTCTAGAAAAGGCAAAGGGTAGCAATCTTTAATGGTAGCTTTATTCAAGTCCCTATAGTCAATGCAGATCCTTATAGCTTTATTTTTCTTTTCTACGGGGACAATGCAAGATAGCCATTCAGGATTTACAATCTTTGCAATCACACCTGCATCCTTCATTTTACACAATTCCTCTTTAATTAGGCCTAATAAGGATGCATTAATTCTTCTGAGCTTTTGTACCACAGGTTTCATACCTTCCTTGATTTTTATCTCAAACTCACAGATCCTTCTGTCAACACCAATTAACTCATCATAGGCAAAAATATCCTTCCAATCATCAAAATTAGTAACAAAGGTGTTATCCTCTTCTTTGAACAAGTCTCCAACATATAGAACTCTATCTAGACCTTTTTTGTTCAATTTGACTTCCTTTACCTATTTCTCCTCACTAGCATTGACTACCAGAATAGGAAAAAGTTGTTGCAGGTCTTTTTTCTCCAGTTCTTCTTCTTGAATTGCTCCCTCAGTCAAGTGCTCAAGACGAACACTTTTGCAAAGTGCATCAGCTTCACCATTCTGTTCCCTTGGCACATGACAAAGCCTCCAAGTCTTGAAGTTTTTTAACTCTCCCATGGCTTGATCCCGAAGTAAGATCATCTCTTCATTTTTGGCCTGATATTCTCCCAATATTTGCCTGCAAACAAGTTAAGAATCTCCAAAGATAACAACTTCATTAATATTCAAATTCTTAGCTTCTTGGAGACCTGCTATCAAAGCCTTATATTCTGCCATATTTGAGGTTGCATTAGGGAAAATTCTGCCTACTTTTCCAAGCAATCTATTAGAGGAATCTTTTAGAATAGCAGCAGATGAGGCAACACTCAATCTTTTAGAAACACCACCATCAAACCATAAGTAAGCAAAATTTTCTTGTTTTGGCAAAGTTAGCTGCATGGGGAGCTCCGAACTGGATACTTGATCACTTTGTATTCAATTTAAACTCCTCACATGGGTTTGACAACAACATCTCTTCTTCTATGAAATTTAAGGCTTTAAATTCACCTACTTTGCTGTATAGTGTTACCTTTTCTTACCATTGGAAATAGTGCATTCCCCTTTTGACCAAACAGGCCTGGCATCAACTGTAGAAAGCCATTTCCGTCCCAAAAGCAAATCATAAATGTCTAACTTCTCTTCTATCCCGTCAAAAACAACCACAACAAAGTTAGCTACAATAATTATACCTTCAACATCAATTGGCACATTGCTGACTATTCCTACAGGGCTGATCTTTGTGTTTGAGAAAGATTTTAGAACCATTGGAGCCTTCTTATCTATCTCAAGGCCACACAATCTCATAACATGATGGGGCATAACATTCAGAGGTGATCCTCCATCCAATAGGAACTTGGTTAAGATTTTCTTGCCCATTCTAGCAACACAAGTGAAAAGCCCCGGGGTATAATCTTCCTGAATAAGCATGTGTTCCTCAATATGATTGGTTAGAGCAAATTCATCTTCTTTGGTCAAATTAAGTACCTTCTTCCTGTAGGATGGAGCTATTTTGAGCAGAGTCAACAAGTCAACACTGATTTTATAATTTTTAAGCAAACACTCAAAATCTTCACTATCTTTATCTTTTTTCAAATACTTCTGAACAGGGGGAGGAGGCACAACCATATTTTGCCTGATTTCCTTGTGTCTCATAGCATTGACTTCCTCATTAGCTTGTGCTGTCTCTTTTTCCTTTGCATTGTTCATTCCTCTAGTACGCACAACCATAATTTCCTCTTGTTCTTCAATCTCCTGCACAAATCTGATGGAAGCATTTTGCTCATTAGGTTTAGATCTTTCTTCCCTAGCAAAATATTCTTTTACACTATACCTATCCTCATAATGTCCCACAGCTTTGCAAAAAGCACACACAGGGCATTCCTTCCCAAAATGCCCCCTTTTACCACATTTTGTACAAGGCCTATACCAGGATTAATAAGAGGAATGAGAATTTCTTGAACAGTGAGCACAAGGTGGATAAACATTCTTCCCAAATTTGAAGTTCTTCATCTCTTGAAGCTTGGTCACCTCAACTAAAGCCTCTGACACTTTTGTTATCTCAGCTCTCACCTCAACTAAAGCCTCTGACACTTTTGTTATCTCAGCTCTCACATCTGCTACAGGACCTTCAGTATCCTCCATTTTTGTTTTCTTCTTTTCCTTCTGAATAGCATAAACTGGTACAGGTCCTGGTCCCATAAATTCCTGCTCATAATCTGGAATAAAAGGATCATGAGGTGAGTGCATATCATCTGGTAAGTAAGAAATCATATCTGCAATTTCAGTAGCTTTAGTGAAAGCCTTATGTATCGTGTCAAAGCCTTCTTGTTTTTGGATCTTAAGCATCTTCCTGTGTATTCTTGGTCTACTGCTCAAACCCTAATAAAAGATGCCACAAGGTGCAAAGTATTTTTAGGAGCTTGATTAATCTGACACTCGACAAAATAAATATTAAACCTTTCCACATATTGGTGAACACTCTCACCATGCTTTATATGAAAGGTTTGCAGTTCAAAAATCAAATCCTGAGGATCCAAAAGCTTACCAAACCTTGCAAAGAATTTCTTGACCAATTCACCCCAAGAGTTAGCTCCTAAACTCATAACATACTCAAGCCAAGCTCTGACCTCATCATTTTTGAAACATTTTTTAAACTCAGAGAATTTGCAACGTTTCTTGTGTCCATATTCTTGGTAATCATATCAACACATCTAACAACAGAAAACCAACATAACAAAAGAAATGCACCATAGATGAGGCTTCTACCCTGGGCTCAGACTCGGGGGGTCAACTGACAGCCAAGGCCTCTTGATAATAGCAGACAGAAGTATAACATGGCGTTGGCTGGCATAGAACAATGGCTAGGGTAGTCCACTCCATCCGCCCCTCCTGTGCACACTTTGCAGATAGGCTGAAACATGCTATGGCATGATTGTAGCCTTCTGAAGATGCAATCTCATGGAATCACCCTATGAGACTACTCCAGGTTACATCTCCCCGGTCCGATGAGGTAGGTCAGGGAGGCGTCCCCTTCCCGAGCACAATGGATCCCTAGATGTGCTAGAGAATACATGCCACCTCGGTGCACACACATCCATACCCGACTTTAACCCCCCAAAATTCATGGGCCGCTAGGCGCACCCATCGAGCCTAGGACGTCAATATAGGCACGTTTCCTGCGACCCAGGAGGTGTCGGACCCATACCCAGCCCCAACACGAGGATCGACTATAAGCCTAGCACACTGTAGGAGTCCTGTAGCCACAGTAGGCAAGATCCCACCCCCGTTTCACCCTATTATCTGGTGCTGGATCACGATATAGCATCCACAGCCAGGTCGTCTCTTGTGCACAGACCGCATTTACTGGGTTTTAAGAGTTCTAACTAGGAACATCTCTACTTCTAGATGGCCTTTAGGTCTCTACCCCCCTTTTACCCATACAGCAGGAGGAACAGAAAGATAGCATTCATATCTGATACATCCATCACAATCTCATCTAGAACATAAAATTGAGAGACTAATCATCCATCTAACAAGCAAGGGTTAGTTCCTAGCTAGAATCTCAAGCTAGCTAAGCCTACCAACCGATATCTGAGCTAGATCTCCCACCTCTCAGATTCTCCATGCCTTGCTAGTTGAATGAGCTCCTTCTCCTTCTCCAACTGCTCCCAAATTGAATTGGGGCAAATTGGGGGGTGGAAACCCCATTTTGGATGTCCCAAGTTAGCAGGTCTGCCTTGCCCAATCGATTTGGACCAGGTGGTAATTCTAGATTGGTTATCATTAATTAATTTAATATTTTAGCCCTTTTAATATTAGGTTAAGCCTTAAATTTGAATTAGGGTTTAGGGTTAGGTTTCCACCTTAATAATTAATGATTTATATAGCTAACCTTAACTTATGAATAATTAATGCACCATCAATTATTCATAGTGACGTGTCATGCATTTATACCCAAAAGGCATATAAATACGTGGAACATCACAATGGACGCCTTCAAAAGACTAGGAGCCAATGAAGGAGTAGGTGAGTGGCCAATCTGCTAGTCAATGCATGCTTCCCGACGGGCATTAGGCCAAAATTGCATCTGTTCTTAGCTGTAGACGACCTCTAGAGACTAAGAACCTTAGCCACTAATTAATGAACCTAACCGTGTATGATTAGGGTCGATAGATTATATCTTTACTCTGTTATTTTAGTTCATAAGACCTATGCAATTAAATTGAAAAAAGCCGACTTCCTATTTTTTAATTTTGTGGACTAAGTTTAGCATTATTTGTTTTATAATTTGTCTACCATTGGAGTTTTGCCGACTAAGTTTGATATTATTTATTATATGATTTGTGCACCATTGGAGTAGGCATTATTAATTTTATATAATTGGAGTTTAGCAAACTAAGCTTTGCATTGGCATTGTTCATAATTTGTGTGCTATACGAAAGAAAAATCATTACCTAGATTTCTTTTAATAGCCAATTTAGCAAATTGAGCTTGTTATTGGCATTGCAAAAATTGAGAAGAAATAGGCTTTTACTTGAACATACTATCTATCTATAATACAACACAAAATTCCATGATATTATAGCACATTTATTACAACATAAATCCATGTCCATCAGTAGACATAGAGATAGACTTTATAAAAGTGAACATAATGCAACATAAAATTCCATGATATTATAGCATGATGCATTTTTGTACACCACTATTAAAAATAAAGCCAGAGGGATAAGCACAAAAAAACCCAAAAATCTATTTCGTTTCGGACTAAAAAGATGATTCACTCCAAAAAGAGAGTAGGGGGAAAAAAATGGGGAGAATGGATTGGACAATACCC
This sequence comes from Isoetes taiwanensis, assembly GCA_021234155.1. Lineage (NCBI taxonomy): Eukaryota > Viridiplantae > Streptophyta > Lycopodiopsida > Isoetales > Isoetaceae > Isoetes > Isoetes taiwanensis. The sequence goes on from JAJEKV010000041.1 coordinate 8,428,896, forward strand.
CAAGAATAAGATCCTCTAGCGCTTGATTCAAGTGCTTGAAAACTGATGCCATGGTAGCAAAGCTCCAATCTTTCTCTAACCATGTTCTGCAGATCATGAGCCTTAGTGCAATGAGAACCAAAATTATATTTTCTTCCAAATACAGTACTCATGATGTTGTTAAGGGATGCTCTTTGGAGAAAATGTCTAACATAAATTGCTTCATCATGTTTGGAGCTAGAAATAATTTCTTAAACCATACCAGGGAATAAATTACTAATCGCATATTTCTTATTAGCTAAAATGGCTTTAGCTAAACTTGCTAGAAACAAATCCCAAGACTTTCTGTGTTTTAGCCAAACAATAGACATTTTTTCTCTCGTACTTTCTATCGTTTAACTAAAATAACCCATAATTCATCCCAAAATTTTCTATGGTGTGGGCAAGGAAGCTAAAATTATTATACCTTCTTCCCAATTGTTTCCATTTACTTTACTTATTTTCTTTCTAGAAACATGCTAAAAAAAGGCAGTGGCTAAATGTAGGCCTTAAATTATTCCATAGATACTATATAAATATACTAAATATATACGTCTCATTACCTTGAATTACTTTAGCTAAACTAGCTTGAAACTCATTCCAAAACCTTCTACGGTTTAGATAAACGGTACAAATTTTCACTCTCTTACTTTCTAGAGTTTGGCTGAAGAGCCTGAAGGTTGGTGCAGGCACAAAAAAAGTTAAGCTAAAATTATTATTTTTTCCTCCAACTTTCCCATTTACTTTCGCCAACATTTTTTTTAAAATGTGCTACAAAATTCGCCAAATAGCTAGGTTTAGCCTTCAAATTATTCCATGAACCATACGTGCAGTTTCCATCTCCCTTAGAGGGCCAAGCCTGAAGTTTCAGTTACATGAGCAATTTCAGTGCCCGGTAATTTCAGTATCATGGACCAGCCTTGCGCAAGATAGAAGTGGTCCTGGAGGGTCTTAAACTTTCCTTTACTACTGCCTGCATAGAATTATGCTGAGATAACCAGCAAACACGCAATGAGTTGTCTCGGTTATCCTTTGCAGCAGAGACAATTGAGATATAATGCAGTGTTTACAAAAGTGATCAGCTTAGCTTCTATTTATGTGTTTGAAGTGAAAGCCAATAGACGCCTTGGATAAATACACATCCATTTTAGGTAAAAATAGTAGACTGGATATCTATTGCTGGTCAATGAAATCGTAGATCAAGTGCATAGGAACATACCTTGATCTTGTTCAACTTAACTAATACACAACCCAAGCATAACTCTTTGATGCAAGAAAAGCCACAAAGCAATCAAGGAACAGTAGTTGCAAGCTTTTTCACTTCTTTAGTTTCAAAGCCAACAGTGTTGTGCTTCGGTAACTGCAAAATGGTAAAGACAATTGGTCAACAAACAATAAGAAAAGCAGAATGAAACATAGCCTTTGTCTACCCATACATATTCATATCTACAAACATCATCCAGAAAATATATAGCTCGACCAAAAAACAATTTCCTAAGAACAATTACAAATGCCCCAAATTTACAATGCATCCTTGGCCCAACTCTAACACTTGCAGGATTGGATCAAAATGTTCCAAGAGGATTTTGACAATGCTTGCATAGCATATGTTGTGTCTTTAAGGGCAATCTTTGTACAAACATTGATATACATGTTTCATCCTCGATGCCGCAGCAATTTTGCGGCTATACACTCTTAAAGGGCATCTCCCTAGCTCTATGAAAATAACGTCATACATAGCATTGATGAATAGTCAAGATTGCTATGTTGTAACAACGGCCATGCCTCTGTCTCTAAGAAGTCTTCAAAATCATAACAATATGGACAACCTCCATAAAATCGCACTTGCATTATGTGTAGTGGCTTCTGAAAAAATGTGTCAGCATTGGCGCCATCTTAAGATGCATACTTCTGATGCCACATAGAGGTGCAGAAGTTTTTAAGAGCCATACTTGATTCAAAAGACAAGCATAAAAATGTAGTAAAATCCATCGCCATACCATGGACTACCACGGATTAGTGCAGAATGAGACTATCCCTCTCCTCTTAGATACAACCTTTTTTTATCTACCATACTCATGAGATCATCTTGGATGGTTTTGCATATTCAGCATGCAAGTCAACAACATGCCCGCAACAAGTCTTATATAATGTTTCTCGTTATAAATTCCCACTTCTCAATATATATATAGCCTAAGGACATCGTATAATGCTGCAAAAGGTATTCTAACATTACTACTCCCACCATGTAGATTTTCCTCAATGTCAACAAGGTCAAAGTCAGTATCTCTAGCACTCTCCAAAGCTCTTCGGCGTGGGTTCATGAAAACTTGTGGAACTTTTCCATTATCATCTTTGTTTCCAACGAGGACTATGTCATCATTAATAGAAACTGTTTTTCCATAATGTACAAGAACTAATAAAAGAAATAAACTATTTTTCGCTAAAGGGTACTTCGATAGATTGTACTGGAACTTAGGAGGTATGTATAAGTGTAGTACGGTAACATAAAAACTGGTGTTGCTGCCGAGCTCATTCTGCAAATAACACTCGTGTGGTTCCCTTCTAGCAGAGCTGCATAATAGGCTGCTCCAGAAGGAAGGGGCATCCTTGCAATGCAAGACATGAGCAATTTCCTCACAAATGGAGACACGATGGCAGGCCCCTGCATCATTGCTGCGTCAAGAAATGGGTGGGAATCTTTAAGACTGCCAGAGGATCCAGAAAACCGTTCACTTGACATCATGACAAGCAAAAGGCTGACGAGCTCAAGGTGAAGCATATAAGTATATAGGTTTATATTAGAGTTTCCAAAAAAACTTAGCAAAGCTTGAAGAACCCCCCACTGCTTCATGTTCATTCACATGCAATGCAAGATTCTCCACTAGAGGTATGGTCTTTGATTGTTCAATAAAATATTTCAAAACAACTCGGGAGAACTGGGTCGCATATTAAACACTTTCAATCCAGAGGTACGAACACCAGGTGGGGCTGACGCCATCTCTTGCAGACTCCATACCAGGTGAATTAACAGCTTTGAAAGGTGAACAGTATCCCGGTTGTTCTGAGCAAGTAGCTCAACAGCCTGTTTCTCACGCTTTGGAGACCACTGATTTGAAGGTTGTTGAGCGAGCAACTTCTGTCAGAAACTAGAGCTTAAATCATATGCACAATTACTAACAAGGGCCCCAAGCAAATGCTCACGATACTCCTCAGGTTTTGCATCAGCCCGAGGGGTCGAAACCCCAACATCCATCACCCTAAAACGAAGTGAGCTCCACGAATCAGACTATGAATCTCATACTCACACATGATAGAAACAGTGCCAACTCCTAGATAGCGAAGTTGAGCCAGATCAAATCAGATCTGGACCTAAAATCAGCTTGGTAAATTAATGTATCAATAGAATACTTGATTCTGGATCTTGAGAGCCCGAATCGAATTAGAATAAGATGGAACGAAGGATGAAAGGGAGGGACGGAGGAGAGGGTAGAATCTCCATCCTCGCGTCACTCCCGCTTTTCGACTCATTGTTTCTCTCATGCCGATGGCCTCCATGCATCCTAAACGACTTCCGGTTAGCCGGTTTGCACAGCAGCCACCCGGCAATAGGGGCGACCGACAATTTACAGCTTACAGCAGGTTGAGCAGTTTTTGATATCTTCTAGGCATATGCTAGCATATACCATGAATATGCCAAAACCCCACATAAGCAAGGGATTGTCCCCTAGGGGCAACCCAAAAAGGTTGTAAAAAGCATTTGCAAACGTATGCCGCTTTTATTATATGTTAGCATTTTATGTCTGTTCATGCCGACACATTTTACTCAAGGAAATTTATTTTGACGTGAGGTGCATCGAATTTGGAATTTAAGATGGTTATTTTTAAAATGTGACAACCCAACCAAATCAGTTTTTACTTACACTAAAATCATGATGTAACCTACAAGAATATAAATCATTCAACTTTTCAAGCTCCAATCTATTCTTTATCTACAATCACAAAAAGTTGAATGGGTCAAAACAAAACAAACATTCTAAGAATCTTAATTAATGTTGTGAACTTTGAAACCAAAATAGCTCGCACAAAGAAATTAATTGTACACGTACAATGATTGAAAATAGGCAGGTGTTTTGTTCATGGTACAGGTGGGTTAGAAAAAGTTTTTTTCTTTAATACCATGTTGCCTTACGTCCGCTCATGCAAAGGTCAAAGGAATATTTTGCACTATCACTTTTGTCAAGTTGGAGCACTTCATCCAACGTATTGATAGCTTCCTATTGCTGAAGCTTACCCAAAGGAACATAGTCTATGTAGATGTGTTGTGAGAGAGATAGGTGGAGTATGGTATACATACATACTTATTAGTTAAGGTAGTGCTTTAACTAACCTTCAATTGTTTTTTTTTTTTTTGAAGGACGACAAGCTTTATTCACCAACTAAAGACCAGAGCAACATAAAATGCAAAGACAGGATTATAACCCCAGTGGACAAACTGATCCAACTGAGCACAACCACCTGCCTATGCAAAAGAATGAATCTGAAGGTAAGTATGCCAGATCAGTACTTTCTTCTCTTGATCAAGAGAAGAACAATTGTAAGCCATAACAATTTTATTTTGCGCCCACTGAAGAACAATCTCATCTGCAGTATCTACGCCCTTAAAGATAAACAACCTCCTTCTCTTCCAGATTGACCATAAAAGCCAGCCACATACGAGATGAAAAGCTCGTTTCCGTAGTTTGGGCCAAGCATCAGGATAGATAGCAAGCAAAATTTGCTGGCTAGATCTAGACGTGCTAAATAGGGTCAACAACCAAGACCATACCGCCAAGCCGCTCACACAAGAAAAACAATGCTCAATACTCTCAACCCTTGGCATAAAGGGGTAGCCAAAATCCGATTATCCATTTTATGGACTAACCGTTGACTCTCGAGGCATCTATGGATCACTTGCCACCACAGAACTACTACTTTGGGATGAAGCAACTTATCCCATACCCATATCCAAACACTTTTCCATTGTGGCTGAGGGACCTGAAGATGCCACCTATTAGATGGAGGCAGGATTTCAGAATGCAAAAGCAATTTATACACAGAAGACACAAACCGCCTACGGCCGGATATCCCGATGGCAACCCCATAACTGACTACCTCAATCGTGGGCGAGAATCTCGTGGCAACAATGCAGCAATATGATTCCCATTACTCGTCCCATCGTACAACAAGAACTTTGTTCTAAATGCTTCCCATGACATGAGATGACCAGACTCATACCAAGCTGCAATAGTGATGATACCAGCTGCTACCCATCGTCGTTGAGTCTTTGGATGAACAACCACACTTAGAGGCACATTCTCTGGAGTGTCCTGCAACGGAATCCACCAGCATGGAGTGGACAACTGAAGACATGCCTCAGGATTAATATGGAAACGAGACCTGACAGTGTCCCAAGCAGCAAGCAACCCCTTCAAAAAGGGAGAAGCATTAGGATACGGATGCATATGATAAAGCAAAGCCCAAGGAAGGAGGGGCTTATGGTGGCCTTATGAAATGGGAGACAATGCTGAAATGGGAACTAACCTTCAATTGTTGTCTCTTTTATAAGACGACAAACGACACTGTGCACTGGCGAACTGATGTTTTAGTGGCAAGAGAATCCACATGTGTTGGTATATGTAATGGAGACCATTTTAGGGTCTACACATGGTTTTCATCATGAGGCGGTGTCTACTTCCACTACACGAGACGAGTTCTCACGTGGTTGTCGTAAGACATCATATGAAATTTGAATCAACGGCTCGCACCTGAATTACATTTTTACACCATGCAAGATGTTATATTTGTAGGAGAAGTGAAAATGTCATGGAAGCATCCTCAAAAGTTTGACATGTGGTTTCTAGCGATGTGCACCATGTAGAGATGTATATATAAAGTTCCATCATGAACTAGAGAACACCACTACCCTTCTATATATTCATGTTTTTTTATCCCGAGGTCACGGGTTTAAACCTTGCCAACATCGGTCTAGTAATGAGGACCTTAAATAGTCATATGCAAAAGCAACTTCTAGCGTAAAACTCATGTTTTTATATATATGTATCTAATCTTTTGTTAACATAACCACTTCTAAGCGTAACATTCTGAGCATAAGTAATGAAATGTCTTCTCATATTTTCTACTTTAGAGAAAGTTTTTTTTTGCCCCCCACATTCCTGATAAAGCATTGTTTTCTCTATTAGAACACGTCCTTTAAATGCAAATTTAATACATTGATGATATTGACAATTTCGGCAACAAAAATAATTAGAAAATCAAATCATGTCCACTCTTGCAAACAGAACACTATTCTACTATGATATTGATCATAGATTAAGAGGAATTGAAATATATGTATACAAGAATTGCCTTCTACCTGCAATTCTGGCATGTCAGGTGTGCCTTCGCGCGCACACCGGACACGCCAGAATTGCAGGTAGAAGGCAATTCTTGTTACGTGAAGTTTGTGGTAGTTTTTTTCTAACATGTTTTTTTTTTTTTTTTCCTATGATACTTCGGCGATGGGCGCCTTCGGCTATGGCGCCTTCTATGCTGGCGCCTTTTATTCTAGCTCCAGCTCTTGCAAAGGAGCTCTTCTATGCAGTCCGGCTATGGCGCCCTTCTAGCTCCTGCGCTTGTAAAGGAGCTCTTCTATGCAGTCCGGCTATGGCGCCCAGCTATGGCGCCCATCCAAAACATGGCTATTGCTGCCGATAGTGAGGTTTGGATGGAATGGAAACAACCTATTTTCTTGTCTAGACATGATTTCTTGAAATTTTTGTGCTTCTGGCAAGATTTTGGCGTGATATAGCGATTATTCAGTGCAATCTTCATTGTTCCTGAAGGATCGGCATCAGAATGACGAAAGCCGAGTTATATCGCTCTGCTTGTTCAGGTTTCAGGTGCTATTATTCAGCTATCCACGATTCTGAAGGATTTTCTCTATTTCGTAGATCATTTTGCTTGCTTGCTTTGCTTGATATGTTCCAGATCCGCTACTAACTGTTTCTTTTTGTTCTTAGGCAGATCATACGCTTTGATAATCTTGGATTGACGAATTCCTAAGCTATTTCGGCTGCTTCTTTGTTTGAAATTGCATGTAACTCTTCTTCGCATCTTCCTCGTCCAGATAATGACATCTTTACTGCAGAGCAGAGCCAATCCTGTTTTCCCCTTTCCAACTCCTTCGCAAACAGGTCTGGCGGTTCTTCAAGAAGATTTTCATCTTTTGTGTAACCTTTTCCAATGTTGCTAGGCTATGGTTTCACTGGGGTTCAATTCCCCAGCTAGTAAATAGAGCTGTAAATTACTTCAATGCAGAATGGAAGGCAGAATGCAAGTAATGCCAATAAGATCTTGGAATGCAACTAGAAATTTAGAATGCAACTAATTGAACGATTCCGGGAAAGAATGTTGCACACGTGTCACTCTTGGATTGGACGAAATTTTCAGAATGAAACTACCCGAACTTTACGTATACAGGAAAGGCATGTAAATTGCCTTTCTTGTAACGTGGAAGACAGTAAAGAAGCATTCTGCGGCAAGTGAAAACTCTGGAATGCTGGGTAGATCCTTAGAATGCATGGTAAAAGCTCCGGAATGCTGGGTAAATCATGAGGATGCTGGTAGAAATGCCGGAACAGCCGTTCTTGCAGTTCGTCACAGAACAAAAACAGAACAAAAAAATTTCAGTAACATTCTTGGATTTGAAACATGCCACGTGGCGCGGCGCTATTAGAGGATAAAGCAGAATGCTTCTTAACTGTCTTTTACGTAATCATATGATCAACCTCATCATAAACAATGGACACATCTTATAGTCACCTCTCATCTCATGACTTAGTCCTTTATATGTAAGCCACGTTGAGGCTATTGCAACACAATCAATCAATACATTTTTGCCATGTTTACAATGAATCTATTTTCCTATTTTGGTTATTTCCCGTTTGTAAAATCATAGCATCTATAAATTCCTTCTACCATTGTGCTCCATTTTTGCACATCAACCACCCCTCTACAATGCCCCACCAATGTTGGGCACATTGAACTTTCCGTGAAAGCTGATTATTTGTGATGAGAAAGAATATAGAGCGCACAAAAAATATATGAACAATTTGTGATGAGAAAGAATATAGACACACAAAAAATATAGGAACAATTCTGCTAGGGTCACTTCCTCCAATTCTTCTGACAAATGAGTAATCTTTGCTCTGTATCCTCTGGTATCTCTATAATACGTGCTTCCCAACGTAGCTGTGTGAATGCAATTCGAGCTTCTTCTATCAATTGACTTTCATCTCGGAGTAATACCCATCCCTACACAAGCAAAATCACAGAATTGAGTTATTGCCATACATAAACCTGCAATATTGCATTTCGTATTGCGGAAGGGCTTAAATAACGCATGCACCTCTGGTCGAAGAATACGATCCATTTCTAGCAAAATTCTGGGAACACTGCAACGCCGAAGCTCTTGAGATAAGAGCGATGCGGCAAATAGCATGTCATATGATCTTGGATATGTGGGAAATGGTTCACACCTACAGGTTGAAAGGACATTAATTGCAGATTTATTTCTCCAGGAATATGGAAACAGTATTTCTTAAAACTCTATGCAGGGTTAAAGGTCATAGAGATGTACCAGTCATGGGCCACACCCAACAGGCCACGGTCGTAAATAAAAGGAAGCGTGTTTCGTCCACTAACGGGTACAACATTCATGACCCATGCACCCTTACGGGCCTGCAGAAGCGCTGCATTTAAGCCACCAAACCCAGCATTCATATCCATGATGTTGTGGACAACATTATTTGGAGGAAGGGGATCTTCATCTCCTGGCCTTTTAGGATGATCAGAAAAAATAATTGGTGAAAGAAGAGACCAGTAGTTGCTTAACGATGATGGCCAACCATGCATTTCTTCGTAAAAATGATCGGCTGATATTCCTGCAAGATTATTAGCACTTAGGACTGATTGAATAATATGAACCCACCTAAACTTGCCATTTATCTGTGAAAGGTTCAAGAAGTACCACTGTCTCTCATAAAGGACGAAGAAGGCAGGAGCCTGTCTGGCCACAGGGCTTGTTGCTGAACCGTATGCCATCTATGTTTTGAAAAGTTCCCAATGCATGGCTTTAATGGCTCATACCAATGACCAGTAGAAGTTTGTGCACAAATTGGTGGCCCCGTTGGGTCCCTGATCAGATACAGGTTACTGTGGAGGCCAATTGTTGGAAACATAAACAAAAACAAGGTCTGTATGCTTACCTTGATGAATAGCAAGACGGGTCAACAGCTTTTTGCCAGATTGTTGTCTGGTCCTGCCTGGCGATTACTTGCCAGCAAACTCCTTTGGCTAAAGTTTCAAGAACTTTTGCTTCATTTTCCAATTTAGATGTAAAAACAAAATAACCTCCAGGGCGAAGCATTCTATCAGCTTCAATCAAAAGAAGTCCATCTACAACGTAATAGAGAAACGTATTAACATGCTTTCTATAGTGTTTGCAATTGTGTAACTGCACAAGACAGACAAACATATCTTTTACTTGGTCTCTATCCAATTTAAAAATTACAATGACAAGGCTTGAGGTTTCCCAATTGGAGAACTGGTTGGTATATAGGAAAGAAGTTTTATCTATACCATCCTTTCATAGTTCCAGAGTGCTGCAAGTGCATTAATATTTACTCTCTATTCTGAGGAATGTCATTTCTTCCTCTGTGAATGGTAGATCTAGACCATACTATACAAATCATCAGGTTCTAGGCTAAGTGCATGGCTCTCCAAGTTGCAAAACCTAAATTTTTGATAAACAATCTGGTCTAGGTACAAAGCTTGACAAATAACACTACCTTTCTCGTGCCATTCAATTGCACACTTTGAGCAGTGTATCATGTCAAATGAAAATGACGGAAAAGGAAGTTGATTTGATAGAAAAGAGCCAATCATGGCCGGGAGGCCACGCTCAAGACAGAATTGAACTCGGCTTTCATGCAGCTCATATGGTGCAACAGACATCGTCAAGATGCCTTTTGTATAAAAATGTGCAGCCAAACTCCCAAAACCATGGCCAGCATCCAAGACAAGACGTATCTGCACATTGAATTGAAGTGTTAGTCCTACTTTATATTGGTACAACAAGTGCCTGTTGATAAAAAATCAAATATTAAACCAACAACTGATTCATGCTTGAGATTATGGCCTCTAGGAACTAATATTATGCTGGATGAGCTGTGAAGCTCTAACCTATTTGGGCCATATAAAGATAAATTAATTAACAACTGAAAAGGTGGAAAAGCCTGCAATTGGTTGTTTTTGTATTCCTTAAGAGGAATTGCAACCATTTTAAAACAGTAAACTCCTTCAAAAAATATTCAATCTTTGATGCGTCAAAACTTTAGTACACTGCATATTAACATAGTTTTGCATTTTGAGCCATGAAAGTCCTAGTGAGAGCAGTCAGCATTGGGTAAACTTTGATGCATCTTACACCGTCAAGGTAATCATGTACATTCCCTCATGGCTAAATTGGCACTTACAGATGTCATTAGCCAACAATGGCATAGATTCTAACCAAGGGCATAGCACATAAAGCTGGACTCTGGACCAAAATCAGTTTTACTTACACATCTTACATCTGTGATAGAAGATTATTTGTAACTTCAGACAGCTAGGGAAACACATATTGTGTTCGGTTCTCTACTGGAGACATTTCCACTATTTTATTAACTCTTCCAGAGTTTCTGGAGTCCCAACCTATCTGAGATGTGTTAATCAGTTTGTCTGGATATACATTCTATATCCTCATCAATCTGTATCTGAATCAGAAGATGTATGAGACAAGAAATACCAGTTTAACTCACAGTTGCTTTATCATAATGTTATGGCTGGGAAATGAATGTTAGTCATGGTGAAAATGATCCCATGCTTTGCCTCCTTAAGACCTTTTTTGATTAACACTTCTTGCTAATATTGTCCCAAGAGTGCATTTGCAGTTACAAGAAAAGAAAGGCATACCCCAGATTGAGTTATGGTTGAGTTCCTCCCAAGGCTAATCATGGTTTCAAGCTGCTGAGAATACTTTTCCATGTCATCCATGGCTTCAAGAAACGTTACCCAGTCCTCTTCTAACAGCAGCCTAAACAAGTTATCACAGGTTGAAGTCAGAGATGGGCATTTTGTATGCTCAGCTCCTATTGCAATGCATATGAAAATTGAACACATAGCTTTTAGGTGAAAATGTTTCATATTAGAACTAATATGCTTATGCGAGAGCATTGTATGGAAAATGCGTGCACATTATTCTCACCTGTTTGTCTTGGTTCCTGTTTCTTCTAGGTGATTCCCTTTAAACCTGACATTTGACCTCCAAATAGTGTCCTTACTTTGGGGCCATTTTACTGGAGACCGGTAGTCCTTAGGCGTACGGATAATGCACTCCCTTCTTGTAGCAGAATCTGCACACTTCCTAAGGCCTGTCACATTATAGCATGGAACAAAGTTCTCCATGTTGCCTGGGCAAACTTTTAAATCCTTGAGCTCCATTGCTTTTGGATCCATGGTGGTGTACTCAGCTAAAATTTCTTCCTGAAGGCGCCTATATGTCTTGTATGCAGAATCTCCAGGATGATTGTGACCAAAAAATGTAACAAGGACATATATACTTATGAAACATATTAGAAGAAACTTAAAAATTGATCCAATTGTAATCACAATTCTCATTATTGATTGACAGCAGCCTAAAATAGGTCTTCAAAATATATCTCTAAGGCCAAATGTTTTCAGAAATTTCCAGTGGGAGATTCACCGACTTGATGAATTTCATTGTTCATTCGTTACCTGAGTACAAAAAGTGAAAATTGCACGTGTTATGACTTATATTCCTACTAATCACATTTCACATTGTCAAAGCAAGATAACTGAGCGAAACATGGAAGGCATAAGACCATATAGAGGTTAGATCTAGTGAGCTTAAACCTTCACAATGAAAAAACATTGCAACAGATGCTTTTATATCATAAGCACCGATATAAATCCACAAAATGTGCACCAGAATAGCTACATAGGCCTGCCGGAAGTAGAAACAAGTCTCGTCCATATGTTTAATTCTGAATTACCGCGGAATGGTAGCACTCGAGTTGAATTTCAAGCTGGAACAGCACATTGTTTCTTATTCCTAAAAATATGACTACTTATCCATATCCCCAAATTAAATTGACGAGACATATCCAATGCAAGCATACAAGATGAAGAGCTTACTGAGATGAGCTTGTTGCCGGCAAGATCTTCGAAAATGTGCATGCCATTGCTTTCCGACCAGAAGCTTGGACTGAGCAGTGAAACCCGCTTGTTACGTCCGAGATTCGATCGAAGCTTTTTCAGGAAAATACACAGTATTCATAGCTGGCACGTTAGCAAGTACATTATCGCCAAATGGCAATAAAGATCAACGATTCTGTTTAACAACAGAACAAAAATTGTTTTATAGACCAAAAAAAACATCTACTATTAGCCTAGCAAACGTGTGCCGCGCTAAGTAGGGGATGTGTTTATATAGGCCTTCCGTATAAGAGCGGGCACATGTCGCTATGTTTAAGTTCAATAATATTGATTCCTAGGATGATGGGATAGATAACGTCCTCCCGAGGAGTTATGGGCCGTACGGCCTCGGAATTTCCTGACCACATGGCCACGAGGCCATTTTCATGGCCCATAACTCCGAGGGAAGGACGTTATCGGCCTTAACGTCCTTGGCCGAGGCATTTAGCGCAGTGATCGCCATAGTCAAAAGAATCGGGAGCCTGCTTCATAGAATCAGCTTCGGGAGCCTGCTTCATAGAATCAGCCTGGGATAGCTTACACATGCCTGTTTGTGGCTCATACACAGCAACAACAGTAGGATTTGAAGGATCAAACATAAGCAGCAGCACGGATTTTGAATGGAAGAAAAATTCTTTCTAGTTCTGGGCATTTCATCCTTGTTAGAGGCTCCAGCTACAGTGGTTGCTTGCTGCAGAGCTCCAGCTATTAGAAGTCCTATGTTGAAACAGAGATGCCCCAATCTGAGCAGCCCCAATCTGATAAGCCGGATCTGAGCAGCCCCAATCTGATAAGCTGGATTTGGAGACAGATTCGTGATAAGCCGGATTGAAACATTGAAACCCCTAAGAACTTAGCTGGAGGCCTGGCTATGGCGCAGGGTTTCAACCACGGCTATCCGGCCATGGCGGAGGGCAAAAAGAATAAAAAGAAAAGAATACGTGTCAGCATGAGAAATGTTATGGACATAACATCCATGTTATGGACATAACAAATTGTTACTGGATATAACACTTAAAGATCGACGGCCGAGATTGAAACCTACAGTTAAATGCTGAGGCCAAGGACGTTAAGGATCTATGACTAACCCTTACAGGCAAACTCTAGTTCGAAGAACCCACCATACCCTAATGAGCAATTTCTCGAATCCGACCTTCATTTACCCCTATATCATACAGTCTTCAGACTAAAAGTTTTATCATCTATCCTCTCCTTTCTTCATACTTCCAGTTTGAATGGTCCCGGATGAGGAAAATACCAATAAGGAGCTACTCGTCGAGATAAGAGACCACATTACCAAGTCAAAACCGCATTCTCCTTGGAAAAATCCTCATTGGGCACCTTAAATGCTCTTACTCCACACTTTGGACTATTTAAATTGTCTATTCGAATTTTCGTATAAGAAATGTTGTATCAACAATTTTCAAACTCTCCCTTGTATTGCACTGTCCAACAACTCACCATCTAAGAGCTCCCCATAACAAACTTCTGATAATAGCATAGCTTCACCAACTAGCAATTGTCCTCTTTCCTTTTAACGGTCTTATCGAAAGCATATTCTCTTCTTCTCTCATTTTGATGTCTTATTCTCTGGACCTTATCTGGAAACTACGTTCCACACTATTATCATGTCGCTCGTATGGACATGAATGCAAATTCATCCCCATTTTGCAGGAGATCAGTCATCCAACCTCATGTCTCTCTGTCTTCTATTCGGCCTTCTTTTGCTTCAATAAGAGACAGGATGCACTCCATTCCCATTAACTTTTACCACGCATAATGGACAGGCATTTGACCAACACCATAGCGTATCCACGCGTCTATATTTTCATCTTCATAGGAATAGACTTGCATGTTTGTATCACGCCTTAGGAATTTATGTCCCCTTATGCAACTCAAGTTAATGGTAACGTCATGATCCAGGATCACTACTTCAACAGGGATTTGCATCGTTCTACGACATTAACCTTCTAGCTTCCTATGAATTATATCTTGATTCAAGTTGCAATAGACGTAAAATATAGGATCAACATTCTATATCTCGACCATCATTGTTAGAAATACACACTTCTAAAGTGATATTCCTTTCATATGATGGACATTTATAATCTAGTTAGTACCTTGGTACATTACCTCCGTAATATGTTGTACGACAAATAATTGGCCACTTCTCCCTCAACTATATGGTGCTTGTTGAAGGTGTTCCTGGCAAACCTTCAACCCCAATGGTTTAGAAACCTCCAGATTGCGTTAGGCAACCACTCTGCGCCAAAAAATTATAAAGAAAAAGCTCAAATATCGAGTTAGAGATGCTTTCCGAAAACAAGAAAAAGGTGACCTTGGCAAAAATTATGCCAAATGGTTTCAGACTCGAGTTTTGATGCAATTCCAATCTAAAAGATGCTCTGATATGAAAAAAATCAGTATGCTAAAGTCAGATGCAAATAACTAAGTAGATCATTCTCAAATTTGCAAATCTGACCAAGTCAGAATTTGGTCAATAGCCATGGCAACAGGCAAATTTTTGCAGATGATGCTATGGGAATCTTTCTTCAATTTTGATACTTGTCACTAGCTCTACAAAGCTGTGGACTCAGCCATCAATGTTTTTTCTAAGAAAACATGCATTTATACTCCAAAAATTTGATTTACGAGTAGAAGCACAAAAGGGTGCTCTTTTTTTGGGCCTTTGTTTTTGCATTAAATTATACAATATGTAGTTTAGAATTCAAATTTTATATATTTATTTCTTTCTATAGTTATACAATCAAAAATTACGATTCACTTGGGGGGGGGGGATTTTAACTTTCTTGATTTGGTGGGAGAATTTTTTCTTTGCGTCATGCTTCGAATTCCTCTTCTTCGAGTTTCAGGTGGTTTTGTTGGACCGCAATCAAAGAATATGGGAAAATCGAAGGCTTTCAACTATCCTGCTTTTAGAAAATATCAAAGACTGAGTGGAAAGAATTTTTCATCCCCACCATCTGCCACTGCAAAGAAAAGATTGTCATCCCTATCATCTGTAAAAACCAAAAGGAGATTGGCATCTCCACCTGCTACAAAATCCAAGCACATGAAGGTTTATGATGAACCTGAAGAGATCTGGGCAGATAATGTGAAGGAAAAAAAAGGGCCAAACTGTTCTTCAAAAATTTGGATAAGATTATGGAAGCAGTTTGGGAAAAGGTAGAGAAGCCAAGAAGGGGCTGTCCATCGTATCTTGTTCAGCCAAAATTTAAGTATGAGTTTATGGATTTGTATAGGTCATTATTTGATAGGAAAACAGTGAACAATCACATCATTCCAGATTATTTTGCTAAAGCTTTTGCTTTCCACAAGGCTGGGAAGAAGGTGGACTGAATGAACTTGAGAAATCTTGCCAAAGAGTTTTCGAAGAAGGATTCAGAAGCCAATGAGGATTTAGTGATTACAAGATCATCCAATGTTCGAGGTATGATAACTACAGCTTTGCCACGTAGAACGGACCAACTGCAAAGGATGAGAGATGCAGGTCATTATATATAAAGCAAGAAAAGTGAAGTGCAGAAAATGCTTTTAGAACATGAGCAAAAAAGACTCACGGCCGAGAAAGAAGTCATGAGATTCATGGGATATAACAAAAGAAATATTAGAAGAACAAGTGCAATCTTTGGAGAAAAAATTGGGGGTCTATTCTTCTGAAATTTCTAAGATAAGGATTAAGCAAGCTTTAGGAAAGAACTCTTCAAATGATTTGAAAATTTGGGAGGAATCTTATATTGTTGTTAAGAAATCTATAATGGAGACTATTCATAATATGGAAGTTAAATTAACTCTAGCCGAAGGAGAGGTTGAAAAGATTTCATCAAAAATCCATGAGTTGCAGGCTGCACTGGCAAAGAATGATGAGAAGATGAAAAGAGTGGATGAATTGCTGCAATTTATGGAATCTCATTCATCTCTATATCTTGTTCCAAGCCCTTCTATTACACATGTTCAGAAGCATAATATGACTGCCACAGTAGCATCAATAGACAGTTGCTTGTTTTGTGGATATCATTTTGTTATTGGATTGGACATGGTGCACCTAGCTCTATGTCATGCATACTATCTTCTTTGTCTCTCCTATGTTTTGCAAAATAAATCAGAGTGTATACATAGTTGCAGATGGCCTCCCGAATTAAGAAGTGCACTAGGACTCCAAGGCAACGTCTTTTTTTACATGCATTCAATGTACATTTCATTGCATAGATTGCATGACATATCTTGCACATAGTATGAACATATTGGTAATGCATGTTTATTTTGTAATATTCCAACTTTTTAGTTACATACATGTCATGAGGTTGCGGTGTTAAGCTTCATTTGCAGATGTTGCATTCACTACGGTTATATATATAATCTATTTTTGCATTAGTTGCTCGTGCTGCTAGTGCATGTTGTACTGCTTCTCTCTTTATGTACTTTTTTTTCATGATGTTGCATATTATTATGCATCTCATACCATTCTCATTTTCCAGCACATTAAGCATGCATGTGATATAAATGCAGTTTATGAACAAAGTTGCTTCCAATGTATATGATGCAAGCCATGTAACATGTTGTATATAATGCAAGTTTACAACGGCCAGCAGCAACTGCACGCGAAGACATCAAATCTACATACACAACAAGTAATGTTTGTAATCATTCACGGTTTGTCAGGTGCATAAAATCTAAACATGTTTCTTTATTGCAGAGAAAATAGCTGATATGACAAGAAGTGACGATGTAGATAGTCTTGATGTCCAAAAAGCTGAGGCTGACACATCTTCTCCAGTAAGGGAGGAGGTTATTACTATTGATATACCAACTGCCAATGAGAGAGCTACAACTATTCATAATGAGTTAGCTTTTATTCAAATGCAGAAAGACAGATTGCTTAAGCTAAAAGAGATAATGAAAAGTAAGTAACTTATTTCATATTATTTTGGTTGAATTTCTTATTCGAAATTTGACCTATTTTCACAGTGAAGGCCAAAAAACTATCAGATGGAGGGGAATCCGGCAAAGAAACTTATGTAATAGATGCTCATCTTGATAACATCATTGCCAATATTATTATTTACGGTCAGAAGGAAATCCCCAGCACTACACAGGATGGAATAAATTCCACAATAACACAAGATCAACTCAAATAAGTGGAGATAAATGTTATCTGGCATTATATTTGTGCATGCCCAAAAATCTATTTCGTTTCGGACTAAAAAGATGATTCACTCCAAAAAGAGAGTAAGGGGAAAAAAATGGGGAGAATGGATTGGACAATACCCCAAGAATAAGATCCTTTAGCGCTTGATCCAAGTGCTTGAAAACTGATGCCATGGTAGCAAAGCTCAAATCTTTCTCTAACCATGTTCTGCAGATCGTGCAGATAAAATTATATTTTCTTCCAAATACAGTACTCATGATGTTGTTAAGGGATGCTCTTTGGAGAAAAGGTCTAACATAAATTGCTTCATCATGTTTGGAGCTAGAAATAATTTCTTGAACCATACCAGGGAATAAATTACTAATCGCATATTTCTTATTAGCTAAAATGGCTTTAGCTAAACTTGCTAGAAATAAATCCCAAGAGTTTCTGTGTTTTAGCCAAACAATAGACATTTTTTCTCTCGTACTTTCTAGCGTTTAACTAAAATAACCCATAATTCATCCCAAAATTTTCTATGGTGTGGGCAAGGAAGTTAAAATTATTATACCTTCTTCCCAATTGTTTCCATTTACTTTACTTATTTTCTTTCTAGAAACATGCTAAAAAAAGGCAGTGGCTAAATGTAGGCCTTAAATTATTCCATGGATACTAGGAAATAAATATACTAAATATATACGTCTCATTACCTTGAATTAAACTAGCTTGAAACTCATTCCAAAACCTTCTACGGTTTAGATAAACGGTACAAATTTTCACTCTCTTACTTTCTAGAGTTTGGCTGAAGAGTCTGAAGGTTGGTGCAGGCACAAAAAAAGTTAAGCTAAAATTATTATTTTTTCCTCCAACTTTCCCATTTACTTTAGCCAACATTTTTTTTAAAATGTGCTACAAAATTCGCCAAATAGCTAAGTTTAGCCTTTAAATTATTCCATGAACCATACGTGCAGTTTCCATCTCCCTTAGAGGGCCAAGCCTGAAGTTTTAGTTACATGAGCAATTTCAGTGCCCTGTAATTTCAGTATCATGGACCAGCCTTGCCCATAATAGAAGTGGTCCTGGAGGGTCTTAAACTTTCCTTTACTACTGCCTGGATAGAAGTATGCTGAGATAACCTGCAAACACGCAATGAGTTGTCTCGGTTATCCTTTGCAGCAGAGACAATTGAGATATAATGCAGTGTTTACAAAAGTGATCAGCTTAGCTTCTATTTATGTGTTTGAAGTGAAAGCCAATAGACTCCTTGGATAAATACACATCCATTTTAGGTAAAGATAGTAGACTGGATTCAACTCAAATAAGTGGAGATAAATGTTATCTGGCATTATATTTGTGCATCTCAATTTTTTGTGCTCTCTTGCAGGGATACATATCAGAAGCTTTTAAGCCTTGTTCCATTTGTTGCTTTTCGAGACACTCATCCAAAGCCATCAATTATAGTTAACTACAATGATGTAGAGGAGCTAGCTACTAGGGCCTCCATGTTGAGTACTCGGCATCTGGAAATGTCTGGCGGGTATATGATTTAACTGGTTCTAGATGTTTTGCTTGAAATTCTTGCTCACGATTTCTGATTTGTCATGCAGGTATGTAAGTCGAAAGATACCCAAAAATTTGAAGGAAAAATTCTTCTTTTGTCCTCCAACATCGTACATGGAATTCAAAATGCATGATCCAAAAGGCACGAAGTCTTCTTTGCAAGCTATTTTGGCTAAAGCAATGAAGGGATTGAATTTGAGAAATTGCCAATTTATTTTGCTCCTAGTAATAGATGAAATCACTGGTCATTGCTAATAATTGGTGGAGTTTGTGCTAATGTTCCAAAGGTACCAACTTTTACGACTCCTGGGATAATTTTATTGAATTCTCTTGAGGACATCAAACCTGATGTTGCTGTCATTAAAAGGTAAACAACATATTTTTAGATAATTTCTTTCCAAGAGAACTAAAATCATCTTTGCTTAATAGGATATACTCTTAGTTGTTGACATGGATTGCAACAGAATCCAACAGTTTAGCAGGTTTGAAGAGGAACAAAGACAAATTTAAAGTTCAGTGGGTCAAGGTTCCAAAACAAAAGGATGACTCAAGTTGTGGCCTGTACATTATGTCATGCATTGAACTCTTTTCTTTGCATTGAAATAGATTTACTCTTTGTTTCCTATTTTATGGAAGGAAAAAAGAAAACCTTTGTGAGTGTTTGTCTACTGAGAATCTGTTTTATGAAATAGGTCTCAAGTGAATGGTTCGATGAAGATTTTGTATACAACAAACATGAAGTTCTCTTCAAAGCCTTACTGCAGGAGACTCTGAATGGACTATATAAAATCTTCTTTATTATTTTGTGAGGGCTTTGATTTCTGTGTCTGGAACGCTGCATGTTACGCCGCATGCGGCGTTCCCTTCTCTTCTGCGTCAGAGTGGAACACCCCATGCGGGATACAAAATTTAGTCGACGGAATTGAATGCAGGGAATTTGAAAGAAGGCGCCGGCATTGACGGCAATTTAGATGAGGGAATTTTTTATGTCCAGCTTTGTTACGAAATTTTTCCTGTACCTTATTCTCCTCTCATTGCCTCGAAATCGGCTCTACTATTCTCCTCATTGCCTCGAGGGAATTGGAAAAAATTTTGGAACAGTTTTGGACAAAGTGAGTATTAAAAGCGACTTCTCCATAATGCTCTTCTTGCTGAAATCTAATGTTTGTATATTTTTGTTTTGAGAACAAGCTTTTTCTCAAGACCGAGTGTTTTTGGAAGGACACGGTTCTTGGAAACGATCTGCAATCAAACAAGTCGAACATGTATTTGGGCGCCTCACTTGGTTGGTTCTTGCTAACACTAATGATGACGGTTTTTCCTCGAGGATTCAAGGCTTTTTGAATTGCGTTTCTATTGCGGAACCAATCTTTCAAGGTCTGAATCGTCATCAATACAAGTGATTCATTTTCGTGCTTGGTTTATTTTAGTCATTTAAAATCATCCCGAAAAAATCGGTCTAAACTTGCTCTTCTTGCGAGGTCAAAGTAGCCCGGACTTTGCAAGCAACATCGGTGTTTATTACTCCCAATCCTCAAATCGATGCCATGTAGTTGCAATTGTTCTATTCTTTTTGTTTGAACCATATAGGAATGTTTGCATTAACATTCTTTTCCGGGATGTATGTAGAGCTTGCTATTCAGACCTTCCAAAGAAAAAAGACATGGCAAAAAAAAAGGTAATAAGCTTTTGATATGGATTGCTTTTTTTCTAACATATGGTTTAATTGCAACATCTATACATGCAGCTTGATTGAGTCATATATATACACGTAGCCACAATACCAAGCATAAATATGCATTTGAGATTTTTCAAATCAAGTACAAGGTGCATGCCATTCGGTTTTCTTGGGTATCCATATTTCTACTTGCACGGGTTTGCATGGCAATGCAACACAAGGATGAAAAAGTATACTTCAGCGATCTTGAGAAAAGAATGAATGATGAATGTGTGCAAATTCAAAGCTATTAATACCTCAATAGTCTTTTCTGATCGGGTTGGACAAAGCATTTGTTGGAACCCATCAATCGATAAATATGGGTGAGTTAGTCTTTCGGGCTCTTGGCACACCAACTATGGCCTTTGGGCGGAGTCGTATGAATAGGTGTCAATGAATGAGTAACGCTTGCAGCGTGCTTTTATTTGTCACTATCTTCCTACATTTGGTATAACACATTTGTATGGCTCATTTGTAGTAAACACGGTTTGCTTGGTGGTGCATGGAGCATGGATGGTTTTTCAATGGTAATAGCTCTTTCTTTTTATGTTTTGTTGTTATTTTGCACCCCTTCTGACAAGAATATGCTTTTTTAATTGTTTGTTGCCTTCCAAGTGAATGAATTCAAGACAGAGGCTTATCCCAGGGGTATGGTATTGTGTCAATATGCTTAGGAATCTTAGCAAGTTTATTAATTCAATGCAAGCATCTCTTATGCTATGCAGCATCCACACATCTGCAACATCCACAAGTTTTCTTTGCAAGGTTTCGAAACTTTGTAAGGTTTACTTGAAGACGCATGTGCAGGGGTCACAGCCTGACCCTAAATACAAGTCCCTGTTGTCATTTTCATTCTTTTGTGGGCATTTTCTGAGATGTGCAAGACCATGTTGCTATATTTCATTCTTTTTCGTGTTGTGCAATGCGGGATGAGGGCCCCCAAATTCTCTGACACTTCAATAACTGGAAATGGAAGTTCTGGGAGGCCATGGAAATCTTCTTTATTATTTTGTGAGGGCTTTGATTTCTGTGTCTGGAACGCTGCATGTTACGCCGCATGCGGCGTTCCCTTCTCTTCTGCGTCAGAGTGGAACACCCCATGCGGGATACAAAATTTAGTCGACGGAATTGAATGCAGGGAATTTGAAAGAAGGCGCCGGCATTGACGGCAATTTAGATGAGGGAATTTTTTATGTCCAGCTTTGTTACGAAATTTTTCCTGTACCTTATTCTCCTCTGTGCCTCAGAATTCGCTCTACTATTCTCCTCTGTGCCTCAGAATTGGGCGCTTCAGCTGGAACAGTTTTGGACAAAGTGAGTATTAAACAGCTTCTCCATAATGCTCTTGCTGAAATCTAATGTTTGTATATTTTTTGTTTCAGAACAAGCTTTTTCCCAAGACTGAGTGTTTTTGGAAGGACACGGTTCTTGGAAACGCATCTGCAATCGAACAAGTCGAACATGTATTTGGGCGCCTCACTTGGTCGGTTCTTGCTAACACTAATGATGACAGTTTTTCCTCAGGATTCAAGGCTTTTGAATTGCGTTTCTATTGCTTCTGGAACCAATCTTTCAAGGTCTGAATCGTCATCAATACAAGTGATTCATTTCGTGCTTGGTTTATTTTAGTCATTTAAAATCATCCTGAAAATCGGTCTAAACTTGCTCTTCTTGCAGGTCAAAGTAGCTTCAGACTTTGCAAGCAACATCAGGTGTTTATTACTCCCAATCCTCAAATCGATGCCATGTAGTCGCAATTGTTCTATTCTTTTTGTTTGAACCATATAGGAATGCGCTGCATTAACATTCTTTTCCAGGATGTATGTAGAGCTTGCTATTCCAGACCTTCCAAAGAAAAAGACATGGCAAAAAAACAGGTAATAAGCTTTTGATATGGATTGCTTTTTCTAACATATGGTTTAATTGCAACATCTATACATGCAGCTTGATTGAGTCATATACACGTAGCCACAATACCAGCATAAATATGCATTTGAGATTTTTCAAATCAAGTACAAGGTGCATGCCATTCAGTTTTACTGGGTATCCATATTTCTACTTGCCTGGGTTTGCATGGCAATGCAACACAAGGATGAAAAAGTATACTTCGCGATCTTGAGAAAAGAATGAATGATGAATGTGTGCAAATTCAAAGCTATTAATACCTCAATAGTCTTTACAGATCAGTTGGACAAAGCAGCTGTTGGAACCCATCAATCTGATAAATATGGGTGAGTTAGTCTGCTCAGGCTCTTGGCACACCAACTATGGCCTTTGGGCTGGAGTCGTATGAATAGGTGTCAATGAATGAGTAACGCGGTAGCAGAAGCGAGCTGTCACTATCTTCCTACATTTGGTATAACACATTTGTATGGCTCATTTGCAGTAAACACGGTTTGCTTGGTGGTGCATGGAGCATGGATGGTTTTTCAATGGTAATAGCTCTTTCTTTTTATGTTTTGTTGTTATTTTGCACCCCTTCTGACAAGAATATGCTTTTTTAATTGTTTGTTGCCTTCCAAGTGAATGAATTCAAGACAGAGGCTTATCCCAGGGGTATGGTATTGTGTCAATATGCTTAGGAATCTTAGCAAGTTTATTAATTCAATGCAAGCATCTCTTATGCTATGCAGCATCCACACATCTGCAACATCCACAAGTTTTCTTTGCAAGGTTTCGAAACTTTGTAAGGTTTACTTGAAGACGCATGTGCAGGGGTCACAGCCTGACCCTAAATACAAGTCCCTGTTGTCATTTTCATTCTTTTGTGGGCATTTTCTGAGATGTGCAAGACCATGTTGCTATATTTCATTCTTTTTCGTGTTGTGCAATGCGGGATGAGGGCCCCCAAATTCTCTGACGCTTCAATAACTGGAAATGGAAGTTCTGGGAGGCCATGGAAATGATATTTAACTCTGCAGAAAGCCATTAGGTAGGGCCGTGATATTTACGGGTAGAATATCCTTTCTTTGAATCTGTATCAGACGTCTATTGATCTGAATGTTTCTGCTTTTTTTATAGATTTGATTTGCTAAGTTTTTCTTATATGCCACTTCCCTTTTGCACCTCATAATCATGGTGGCCTTCATTCTCTGTAGGTGCAAGTAGCAGGTTTAAACTACTGGTATCCGTTCTGCAGGTAGATATTCTGAGACCTCCTATTTGTTCTACAATTTCATTAGCATCAGATTGCAGTATTCCTGAGTTAGTAAATCAAATAAAGACTACTTGATAAAGACTGTTGAAGTCTGCTACTTAGAATATGGAACTAGAGCTAATTGAGTTTAAGATGTCTGATTCATGTTTTTATGTTGCCACCATTTGAAAGTGATCATAATGTGTGAAACTGGTTTTCTACGAATGTGTAACGAGGTTGAGTGCCAGAAGATACAAATATATGAAGTGCTCGGAAGTTACTCTAGAATATCTATGGGCTTCCTATGAATGCCAACTTGCAATGTTACGTTGATAGATGGAAGCTTATGTGTACTGCATCATCTTAAAGTAAATTTGCAGAATGCCCAGCATAGGAACAAATTGGAACCCAACTGAAACAATTCAATGTAAGCACATTGATTTTTGCAGATCTATCTAGGTGTGGGTTTAAATAAAACTTGCTCCTTGAGCCTCTTATATATGCACTCAGGTTGTCCGGCACTCTACAATGGGGAGGAAGCGAGAAGGAAATCAGCACCTTACTGGATTATTACGTCTGTGCTGCCTTATGTAAATTGTATTTTATATAGCAGACATGATATCCCACGCCTCCATCATGACTGTAAGCTCCGGTCTATTTTATACTACCTTTCTTCCAACTTTCGTTTGGTTTTGTTTACAAAGGTTAAATGTGCAGTGGTACAAATGTCAGTGTTGTAATTTGCATGTGTTGCTGATGTATTGGCTGGATGGACATGCAGATTTTTCCTTTTTGTCATGTTTATTGCGTGTTTTTTTGTCATGTTTATTGCGTGTTTTTTTGTTGGATATTGATCTAGAATTTCAAATAGTGATACTGGCAGTCTCTTTATGGATATCTTGGTCTATTGAAGAACTTGCTTATCATGGATCTATTGTTTGCAGCTTATGACAGATTGTGAAATGTAGCACTGGAACATGAGATGAAGATGTGGAGATCGTATTGCAAGTCATTGCACTACTTACATATAAATTGATGTAGCTTTTAAGGTTCAATTTTCCTCTTATGTTTTTTGTGGTCTTCGTTGCTACTCAAAGATTAGATAGAATCCAAGTGATCTGTTGCATCAGATGCTATGCAAAAATGTTTTTATCCAATATATTAACACAATTTCATTGAACACCATTTCAAATTTGGGAACGGTTTCTTGGAACACAATTTTAAAATTGGAATGGACAATGAAATTTTTTGTTGATAAAGCTAGATTTTGCTAACACGTTTTTCTTTATTTTTTGAGGCTCAAACGAAGTTTTGAGGCTTTGACTGTAATTATAGATCAAACTGGCATTGACTCTGAATGGTACATGTCCAGTAAACGCATTTGTCATCCACTCTATTCTCAACATTTAATCCGTTCTAAAAATGCTCAAGGGGTGATAAAATGAATGCAACATTATAGAACTTTTATTTGTTTGTTTTCTCATCTACAACGTGTGAATCTTAAACTATATCATCTACTTCATTTTCCAACGCACAAATAAATCAAGTGCAATAGAAATGCTAGCTTCAAGCTCGAATTATACTTTATGTGGGTTAAGATATTAGCCATTAGCTTAATGTAGGGCAAGTATCTTTGAAAATGGACATTCTTGCACATCTCATGATCGTTAAGTTGCAACAATGCATACCAAAGTTCTCTAAATCACGTACAAAAAATATTTCTTTGAGAAAATTAATGAAATGCACACACATGTCCAATGTGATACAAGCATCAACATTGTATTTTAACTATCCACATTTCACACTTGGCAATAATGCCCCACACCATTAGCACTTGACTTTTATAGTATTCTACTTGCATATTAACATTGTGTTTTAACAAGATGCACAACTTGAAATGTCCGTTTTCACGTAATTGATAAGCACATAGTTTTGCACATGCTTAAGAAATTTATGAAAATAATCTAACATTTAAACGTATATAGTTTGAAGTAATTACTAATTATAATATTATGTCCTACGAGCAATGTGGTTTCAACAATCATGTGCTTACACTTGATCATGCAGCACCCATTGACTCCTAATGATGATTTAAGTATTCGTATCTATTGATCATATGTTGCATGAGATGATGAATATTGATATTCCAGTTGCAGATATTATGATTCACATAGATGTTATTTGTTATTAGGCTCTAAGTGACCAATCAATCTTACATCTAAAGACCATATAAACACACGTCTCTACCTAAATTGGCAATGCCGGGCACACGTTTACTACAAAGATAGGATATTGAAGGATAGATCCATTCTTGCGAGCATCAACCAACCTGTGGTGTTCTTAAAAGTTGCACATATATGGACGTTAAAGGCCAATTAAACACACAAGCCAAGATATTAGCCCGGCAACGCAGGCACACGTTTACTATGACATGTTTAGATGCCAAGTATTTTGTGTATGTTTTTATTTTTATTTTGCAGGTGCTAAATTGCATGTTTTTGTAAGAATAGAGGTAACCAATTTGTCAAGTTCGTTTGATTGCATGAGAGCATGCCCAGACAAGATGTGGCTCTCTTTGCTTCACAATTAGCACCAAGACTACAATACAACTCAAATAATGTCTTATTATTTTTTCTTTATGTTTGCACAGTTTTAAATACATTCTTACGATCCTTCATTTAGCATTTCATTTCTTTTTTTCTTAAATGTCTCAAAGATTTTGCAAATGACTTTTTTGATAATATAACTTTCATAGGAAATTGCGATTTTCCATTTCTGAACTATCAAAAGAGCATGATTAACACTTTTATGTTTAAAACCCAGAAGTATGCTACCATTAACATGTCTGAGCGCGGTCATGCAAGTGGTACACCCCATTACTGCTTCTCTTAGCTGTTTGTCAAGTTGTTTTAATTGCACTATAAGCTCATAAGATTTATTATGTTCTATAACCATTGTGTTCCTATCCTTAATATTGTAAGGATGTCATGAAAATGGATCGATGGACTTTAATTACTTTGTCTATGAAACTTTACGAACATTATTTGATTTCAATAATATGAAGAATGATATATTTGATAAGCTACAGCTATGATTGACATTAAAATACAAAAAATAGAATAATATATTCAACACCCACAATGGAAGATCTTCAATTGTCTACAATATGTACATGCTAGACGAACAATTCTCTATGATCATATCCCCATTCACGTTATGTTGTGTGTCCTCATGGGGATAATGACTTGGGGCCATATGGAACTCGATATAATAAACCAACCATTTAACCCTCAATTTGGGCGACTATTTCAGAGTTTACTCGGACATAATCACCACTATGAACAACAGGAAGCATCCCTAACTCCTAACTGGTGAGTTGGCACTAGACATTCAATTCTGCTTACAAGCTCCATTACATCTCCCTACTTGCACATCCATGACTAAAGCCCGGCACTTGCACATCCATGACTAATGCCCGGCATTGCCGGGCACACGTTTCTAGTAGTATATATAATACTATGACAGATGATGGATTTCAGCAATGATAGGTTAAAGATGATTGATGAATGATGGATGTATGATGATTTCATAATACAAATCACCACAATTTTTTTTGTCAAAAAGCATTTTCATAGATGATTGATGTATGATCATTTCAGAATACAAATCACCACAGTTTTTTTTTTTTTTGTCAAAAAGCATTTCTATTACATTATATAACAAGATCCTTACATAACAACATTCCATTCAGAACAAAATGGAGTTAAGCATATACATGCAATTTTAAAATTTATACATGGTTCGATTTCAAAACAAGAATCCTTACAAGTATGTAGTTCCAGAAAAAAAGTCATCTCAGTTCTGTGCATTCTATTCTTCAGTACATTCTTCACCTGCATTATCTTCAGCTGCTTTTTTCTTTGCTGCATTTAGAGACGATTTTTTTACATATAAAGCACTTCCATTCTTGGATATGGACATGTTGGCCAGATGTAATTGCAATATTAACATGCACTTTCCTACCAACAGAGTTTTCCTTTTCCAAATTGTCTATGAAAGTTTTAGATGTATGCACTAATAAATTACCATTCAAAATGCGGTCAAATTTAGCCTTAGAAAGGAAGTAATTCTGTATAAAAAGGAAATGAGAGGGGTTGCCTTTCTTATCATTCTCTGCTGTCGCCATAGCCAAAATTCTGATTTGCAAAAGTGGTCGATGAAGAAGAAGAAAAAAGTAACCAGTGCGTAGTACTATTACAATAAATTTAAATATTTCCACCTCATCATGTAATTGCCACATCATTTTGTTTTACCAATTTATCTTGCAACTAACCTTGTTTTTGCCACATCATCTTGTTCACATGACCTTATTTTTGCCATCTCATCATGTAATTGCCACGTCATTTTGTTTTACCAATTCATCTTGCAACTTCATCATGTAAAGTTTGCCACATCACCTTGTTTTACCAATTCATGTTGCAACTACCTCAAAAGTTTGCTTATGGAATGTGTTAAGGGTTTATCCACCTCACCTTGTAGTTTTTGCCACATCATCTTGTACTTCTTTGCCACATCACCTTGTTTTACCGATTCATCTTGCAACTAACCTCAAAAGTTTGCTTATGAAATATGTTAAGAGTTTATCCACTTCACCTTGTAGTTTTTGCTACATCACCTTGTACTTCTTGCCACATGACCTTGTTTTTGCCAATTTGCCACATCATCTTGCTCTTGCCACTTCATCTTGCCACATCATCATCACATAATTGCCACGTCACCTTCTTTTAAGGGTTTAAGGATTTAATAACTTTGTTAAAGATTCAAAGCTTGTTCTATACACCCACAACTTTTTCGTACCCTTATAAGCGTGTACATGCTGGAATTCATTATAGTCTACGAACCTTTTTTGGGAATTAATTATAGTCTAGAAAGCCTACGAACTTTTTAGGATAAAAATATTATCTGAATATTCTCATTTGCTAACAAAAGATGGCGAAGAGATTGGCGCAAGAAGGCGAGCAATCTACCAGAGAAGATTGCTTGATATTCCGTTCCTCTAGGCATTGGAGATGGCCTCTGGTAGTCCAGGGACAAGCGAATAATCAGAGTATTCGTCCTGTATGGACTACTCTGATTCCTCCTCCTCCTCTAAATCCTCCTCTTCTGCCTCCTCGGATTATACCCCTTGTGAGAAGAGGAATATGATGAAGACTCTGAGTCTTCATCCGCCTTTTTTGAAGTCCCTTCTTCCGAGCAATCCGAGGAAGAAGGAAGTAATGAAGATCAGGATGACGAAGAAACCGTTTTTGGCAACTCGGAGGATGAAGCCGAGTTTGAAGATTGAAGAAGCTACTTTCTTAAAAAAGAAAGCAAAATTTTGTTCCACACTTGTTTTTTTGATGCATCATGTATAGATTTTATTTTTTGTGAATTATCTCGAAGCAATTTGTACTTGTTATGGCATCCTTTTATCTGCTCAAAGTAGAATGCCTCAACAACATTATTTCCAGCCACAAATTGGTTTTCATATTCATCTTTAGTTGCCTCATGTAGTGTCCTATTCTCTTTCTTACACATAAGCAAATAGTAGAGAGCACCTTCTATATTGTCTGGAGCTATAAAGGAGGCAAAAACATCTCTAGCTTCGACAATATCAGCTAACGGAACGTCTTCTTTAGATGCAAACAATGCATCTTCGGTGGCACCAAAACTATGATACCAACATGGAGCATATTTTCACAACTTTCCCATTGCATTATCCTGCAAGCAAAAGTGTTCTAGTCATTACCATAGCAGGATTTGACTTGTCAAGAGCCATTACAAAATGTAAGATTAATGTCCCTGGCAATGTCTTGCAGCCATATGGCACACTTATGCCCATTTTCTTCGCTTTGGCCTCCCAAAATAGCCTATGTGGACCACTTTTTGATGGTGGAAATTTCTTCTTCAGCTATGGTAGCACCGTTTATTGGCAGATCATCTTCTTTAAGTTGCTCATCATATAGAGTATTCTTTGCCTTGGCAGACTCTGCAGCATGCTCCCCCTTACCATGGCCTGATGCGAAATAATTCCAGCACATTCTGATTTTATACATCAAAAAATATCTGCCCAGAAACAAGAAGATACGGGCCTGCTTAAACTGTGAAGCACAAGCATCAGACCATACAATATGATGTGTGGTGTGTGTTGCCCCAATATCCTGCAGCCAAGCTTGATGCAATTTGAATGCATATTGGACAAAGTGGAAGTCATGAAGTCTATCATCAGAAATATAAAAATGAACTACCTTTTTTAGTTCCCCATTCATTTTTAGCATAGTAATATGGACCAGTATAGTTACCTGCTAAATGTGCCAATGTTGGGACTGGACCTTCCTACCAGGTTGAAGTGTGTAATTCTCTAAAATGTCCAGAACTGAAAGCATAGCATCATTTCTCAAGTTGTCCACACAAATTTTAAATTGTTCAATTTGGCAATGTGAGGTGAACTTATGTATGGTAAACTTAGCCAAATAATCAAACATGGTCTTCACCATGATAACAGGTCTTGAAGGTGTTCCTGGCAATACCTTCAACCTCAATGGTTTAGAACCTCTAACTCTGTGTGAGCAAATCCCAAAAATAGCTTGAACACAAGTTTAGAACTGCTTTCCCAAATCCGAAAAAAGGCTGCCTCAGAAAAAATGATACCATTTGCAAGCAAAGAAAGATTTAATCATGATTTCAGATGTTACAACCATGTAAAGTCTTGAATGCTAGGCAAAAAGTCAGATGCCAAAAGAATAGCACAGATCACTCAAAGATGCACTTCTGACTGGGTCAAAAATGAGTCAATATCCCTGGCAGATAGGGATTTTTTGTAGATCGAATAATATGAGTCCTTTTTGTGTTATGATGCTTGATTCTCCCTCTGATATGTCTGTACACAAGACTCTCTTCTTGCAAAAACAGATGCAGATAAACCTTGAAACTTAAGATTTGGCGAGGCTGACTGTTACAGTGAGAAAGCAGAAAGCAGAGTTTGGCAAATCGATTTCTTGATGATCTTTTCTGAATTCTAAATGTACTTTACAACTTTTTATGGTCTGCAAGCAAGGGAGGTGTGTTTATTTGTTCAGAAATGCAGCTAAAGACTTGAGAATGCAATCTTTCAACTTGAGAAATGCAAAGACAAGCAAGATTTCCGTAAAAACTCAAGCTTAGAATGCTCTTCTTATGTTTTTTTTTCCAACTTTTGTGCTTTCTACTAGATAAACTATTCTTTATAGATGCACTTGTTCTATTTGTGATCACAAAACCACTTTTATGTTCAAACTAATTGACATGAAATGCATCTTAATTTTAGATATGTTTTGGGATTGAATCTACAGCACAAGATAGGATGTAAATATAAATCTGTGGTATTTTCCTTATGAACAAATTGCCTTCAAAGATAATTTTACCTCTTTGTTTTACCTTGTTTGGAAAGTTGATTGCAAAATATACTCAACTGTTACACCAAGGGTCGATTTTCATTCACATCAATATCACACAGTCACAGATTCCCAAGCTCTATGGTCTTGGGCATAGCATCAAAATTCGTCTTCAAAATAACAAATAATCATGTTGCATATCCATCGATTTTGAGGCAAGGAAGGCAAAATTCAAGCTACAGTCATTCAAACCGTTCTCAGGGAGAGAGATCTCGATCAATTCATGCGCCCAAAGCCCTCGAGAATTCTCTGTCAACAATTCCCCTTTCCAAAATGCTCTGTTCCGGTCCATTCTTGGCAATTTCGACTCATGATCTTGTCTTTTAGTTTAGTTTTGTAGTTCTTGGCACGATTCGCAAGAACCTAGAAATGAAGGGCAATATAAGGTCTTTTTTGAAAATTCTTTTTTTCACATGGTATTTTTTTTGATGCCCTATGACATGGAGGAATCTTTTTTTGCAAAAGGAATATTTGGTTTTTTCAACTCAAAATGGGGCAAGATATGATGAAGTGGCAAGTTGGCATGGTGGGTTGGCAAGTGGAGGATGTCACGGTAATATGGGATGATGATGTGTCAAACAAGTTGGCAAAATGTCTTTTTTCTAATCAAAAATTTTGATGAGATGTAAATGATGTGTGTGACATGTGTGTGATGATGTGGAGGCATTAGTGATGATGTGGCATAATGTAGTAATGACATGTCCCCTAAAGTGTCAAGATAACTTTACTTAGGTCCATTTTTTTGAAAGAATGAATTTTTGTGAAGGGTGACATGTGTGTGATGACATGGCAATGCTGGTGATGTGGATGATGATTTGAGTGGTGACATGGATCAATTTGACACTAGTGCACATGAACTTGCAAATTTTATGTAATACACTTGATTGCTTGACTTTTGCATGCTTCCCTTGGGAATTTGTGCACTTTCTCTCTCTCTACTTTCACTTCTAGAGAGAGAATATGACCTTAGATCATGGGAGAGGCCAAATTGAGTAGAATTTTTTGCTTCTTCAAGATGGTGGTGGTGGCATGATGAGTGTATAAGGTGTGAATGGTGCATGAATGATATGTTTTGACTAGAGAAGAGGCTATTTGCCAAATTTGCTATGGGATATGAAGGTGAGACATGGAATATGAGGCAAGTAGGATGTTTTGAATGGGAATAAAGTGATGAAATCTAGAGATGAACCATGTGAAGTAATGCTCATGCCAAGAACTCAAAATAAACCACATACCAAGTCAACTTGAGGGGTCTTCCAATCTTCAAATTGCTTTTGTTTGAATCTTATTTCCTTGCTTTGCTTGTGTGGTCTTCAATGAATGTCCTCTCCTTGGCTCTTCAAGCAAGTATCTACTTGTGATCTTTAGGGATGAGAATCTTCAAATCTGTATGGCTTGTATTCCAATGCTCAAATCAATATGCAGGCATAAATATATCAATACATGCTATGCTCTTCTATGCTGCCATAACATGGCAGCATCATGCCAAACAAAAAGAACAAGCTGGTCCCCCAGCCTCTGCATTTTGCAAATGAGTCAACTGAAGTTCATATTGGTTGCCAATATGGAGATATGGTTGGTAACTTGTGATCTTGCAATGGATGAGAGAAAAGAATGCTGATAAATGAGACAGATAAGGTGTATATGATTATGAATGTATAGAGCAGGTGAACCTGCATGGCAAATATAATTGCAGTTAGAACAAATAGAACTGCGGGATGGGGATATGATAGCAGTTCAATGAATTTGATAGGGAATCTCGAAACAGAAGTGATTTATGTGGATCAAGGGCAACTCTTGAGCAGATTATTATAGAATGGATGTGTGAAGGATTATCATGCATATGAGAAGTTGCTTGTTAGTACAATGAGCTGCTGTTATGGTAGGAATGGCACCAGCATCAAATATGGAAAAGTTTGGAAGAATATAGAAAAAATGTGTGAAGACACTATGTATGAATGAACATTTCGGATGCCCCTGCATGGAAATCAAGAACTTTAGCAATAAAAGCACGGAATCTTGGCCTTGCATAAGCTGGCACCTGCATAAATCTCCCTGTTTTGCATTAGTCTCACTTGCAGAACTCTTAAGCATAAGTAACTTTAACAATATCTCCTATAATCTAATTGCACAAAGAACTCAAACTAATTTCCAAAGTATTTTTACACTAATTTTTTTTTTGTTTGCCTTCTATTTTTCTGTTTTTATATTTTGCAATTATGATCGATTCAAAAGCAAACTACACTAAGCTACCTACAAATTCTTGACAGATTTTAACTAAACAAGCTTAAGGCAACATGTTGTTGTCAGTACCTTTTTAGATGCAATATGCTGATGGGATTTGGAAGCTCCCTGTCTTCAGCAACAGATTTTAGCCAGTATAAATCTCTGCCTGCAACTCCAATCACTTCAAATGGTCCCTCCCACAGGTTCTCAAATTTAGTTGCATTATCCTCCATTGCCTTGTTCCATTTCATGACCAATTCCCCTGCCTTGAGTGTTCCCTGCAGTTTATGAGCAGCTTTGAAGGCTGCCACATCCTTGGATTTTTTAATTAGTATAGCATTTTTAGCTTCAAATCTATGTTCTTCTAACTACATCAGCCTCGCACATCTTTTCTTGAGTGCCTCTTCCATTTCCATGTTAAGTTTGTATGCTAATCTGAAAGATGGCAGCCCCAATTCCACTGGAACAACAGACTCGATCCCATAAACTAAACTAAAAGGAGCATGCTTAGTTGCTGTCTTGATGGTGGTCTTGCATGCCCACAAAGCATCATGAAGTTTCACATGCCAATCTTTCTTACAAATGCTAACAGTCTTTTTTAGAATTGTTTTGAGCACTTTGTTTGTAGACTCAGCCTGACCATTCCCTTGAGGATAATAAGCTGAGCTCTTTGTGTGTTTTACTCTTAGAGTAGATAGAAGAGCAGCAATGACCTCATTCATAAATTGGCTCCCTCTATCTGATATAAGTTTGAAGGGAATGCCAAACCTAGCACAAATATTTTCATGTATGAACCTTGCAGTAGTCAGAGCATTAGCTTGTCTAAGAGGAATTGCTTCTGCCCATTTGGTGAAATAGTCAGTTGCAACCAATATGTGTTGATGTTGTGCAGATGATGGAGGATCAATTGGACCTTAAAATCTAGTCCCCATTCCCCATACTTGGAAGGGACCTGGAGATATGATAGCAGTGAGGGGTGCTGGCTGCAAAATTCTCTTGCCAAATATCTGACATTTGTGGCAACACTTGATCACATTATAACAATCTCTGAACAATATAGGCCAATAGTACCCAGATCTGAGAATTTTTTTGGCAGTTGTATCAGCCGCAAAATGTCCCCTACACACACCTTCCTGACAAACCTCAATCAATAGCTTAGCCTCTTCCTTGTCAACACATTTTAGTATTATTCCTTCCTTGTCAATCCTGCACAAAACATCACCAATTAGTCTAAATTTACTGCATTTATCTTTAAACTTTTTTTGCTAGTTTGCATTCAACTCCTTGGGCAACTCATCATGCTCCAAATATCTCCTGATTTCTTCTTGCCAATCCGTTTCTTCCACAATGGACACCGCAAGGTCAGTTTTTACATTTGAATTTTCATCAACTAAACCTTCCTCATCGCATATATGGCTAGGTAGGCACTTGGATTGTTGATTAAGTTAACCACTTTGACATTGATATCATATGTTTGCACTTTGCATGCCCACCTGTATATTTTTAGCCTTGGGTTGGTTTTTGGCAAATAAAAGGGACATAGGATTTTGTTTCATGAAAACTTGAGTGTGGCTGTTTTGAATGAGATGCCCATATCTATCAATCAAGAACATAAGAGCAACTGCACTTTTCTCGAGCCTGGGATATCTCACTTTTAGTGTCAGATCAGATTTTGCTTGCAAATGTGACCACTTTGTCTTCCTGGAGTGTGCTAATCCTATAGCTCTCTTGGTTACACTCAAGTAGGCTTGAAAAGGCTTCTTAGGATTAGGAGGTTTCAGTAGAGTAGATCTAGATATGGATTCTATGATTGTCTCATAAGCTTCCTGACAAGTTTCATTCCATTTCACCAATATGTGCTTACTTTCATTCTTTGAGAATTTTCCAACCTTGGTAAGTTCAGATATAGGGCTAATAGTGTGTGAGAAGTGTGCTACATACATTCTCAGAAAGCTCACCATTCCCAAAAAGCTCTTGAATTGCTTGAGAGTTTTTTATGGATGTAGTTTCTTTAAAGCCTCCACCTTGCTCTCAGCTACTTGAATGCCTTTGTTTGATACCTCATGTCCCAATAAATCTCCTTTGGAGCACAAAAAAATGCATTTTTTTGGATTCAAACTTACTCCTCCTTTTTTGCACATTGAACACATGTTTGTGAGATAATCAAAGTGATCCTTTCTTGAAGAACTTACATAAATCATCTAGAAATACTCTGAACAAATGTGAAGGCATGTCCTTAAATATTGCATCCATTGCCCTTTGAAAAGTTGTTGAAGCATTCATCAAACTAAAAGGCATCCTTTTCATGGCAAAGGTTCCCTAAGGTGTGATGAAGGCTGTCTTGGGCTGATCCTCTTCCTTGATGCTAATTTGATTAAAACCTGAGAAACCATCCAAGAAAGTATACATTTCCTTACCTGCTACAACATGTAGAACATCTTCCAGGAAGGGCAAAGGATAGCAATCTTTAATAGTCGCCATGTTCAAGTCTCTGTAGTCAATGCATATTCTGATGGTTTTGTTAATTGTGAGTTCTTGGCATACCCTGCAGCAGCAGTCTATGACTGTTGGATGCTACAAAGCTGCCATGCTCATGATCACAAAACAAGAACAAGAAAAACAAATATGTACAAAGAGTGAAGGAAACGTGGCCAAATGAGGCTCTCCAAATTTGAGATAAAACCTGAGTACATCTGAAGAGGCTCTGGTATAATACAG
This sequence comes from Isoetes taiwanensis, assembly GCA_021234155.1. Lineage (NCBI taxonomy): Eukaryota > Viridiplantae > Streptophyta > Lycopodiopsida > Isoetales > Isoetaceae > Isoetes > Isoetes taiwanensis. The sequence goes on from JAJEKV010000041.1 coordinate 8,465,249, forward strand.
TATAGACCGCAAATCTGAGCCCTACATCTAGCTAAATCTAAGCCATACACTTAAGTTAACCTAAACATGCCAAGTGTCATCTGCCACCACTGACACCTAACATGTGGACAATGTTAACCACTAGGTGGTTAACACTGCCTCCCCCTAAAAGTTTTTAGCACAAAATGTACAGACTTTTATAAGACAAGTCCGACAATTACAACATGGTGCTAAAAATTTAGGGGCATAAATGATGGTAATGGTTGGGTTGGGTCGTTATAAAAAGTAAACATCTTAGTAGCCAGAGGAAAAGAAAGCAAACGCGATTCCCGTAGTAGCGGCGAGCGAAATGGGAGCAGCCTAAACCGTGAGAACGGGATTGTGGGAGAGCGATACAAGGCTCTTCATAAGTGTGTTGATGACGAAGAAGATCCAAAGGAATGCCGATGCAGAAGGTGGATCATAGGAACTGGGGCAAGAAAAACATAAAGACCATGCCCTTATATCATGGGTAAGTCCATTCTAACAAATAATGCCCAAAGGTCACTTGAAAACAATTATGATAGGGGGTCTTCAAAAACGTAAAGCACCATGAAAGCGTCCCCTGTGATCAGCCATATAAAACTTGAATATATCAGGAAGAGCGTGACTGTAGCATGGGCTTAAGAACAGAGCGTGGCTGGACCCTCTCTTTTCTTTTTTTCTTTTTTTTTTTTTGGGCCGTGAGCATGTTCCTTGAGCGTGGGCATCAGCGTGGCCCGTGGGCGTCAGCGTGAGCGTGACCTGTTATCAGCCAGCGAAAAGTGTGGCCATATTGTCAGAATTTTTTTGTGTGGGCCATGGCCATGGAGTGGGCCCGTTGGCATGGCCGTAGATGGGCCCGTAGGCATGAGCGTGAGCATCAACACCGTGAGCAAGGAGGGCCCTAAAAAGTTTTGTGAAAACTCCATGAGGCTGTGTAGCGGCTGTTCATGGCTCCAAGTCTTCCTCTTGAATTGCTCCCTCAGCCAAATGCTCGAGCAGGACACTTCTGCACAATGCATCAGCTTCACGATTTTGCTCCCTTGGCACATGGCATATTTTACTTCATGGCTTACACGTATTTCATACAAATTGTATTTCTATAGAAATTAGATGCTAAAGGATTCCTACAATCAACATTTCTAGCCACACTCTAAAACAATTAGATATGTGAAAGAATTGGAATGCATTTGCTTTCCCTCTAATATGACAAATGCCAAGGCATGGAAAACTCTTAACCAAATTGTACGAAGATAGGCTGCTCTTATATGTGCATCATTGAAGGCATCAATGCCAAAACTATGTGATCCAAATATGAAGTTCAATCCCAAACATTACTGCACATGTGCTCTTAATGCAGTCTTGAACCCATGTTGCAAAAGAGTTCATGTTTAAGACTTGATAAATGGTATATGCAAACTAATAAAAATGATTTTGACTTAGTTATTTCCTCCTAAAGTTGTCACCTTAATAAAGATGATCAAAACTGATATCTTATGAATTCTATAAGATCCAAAGTAATTCAAAAAATCAAGCTATACCTAAAGAACCCAAAGAAGTAACCCCAACAAATGGAACTAAAGGAAACAAAGAAGCAAATATGCGCATCACAAGGCAGGAATAGTTCATAGCATTATTAGTGAGAATAAAATAGGAAGGTGGTAGAATGGATTTTGTTTCTAGTTTTTTTACTGTGTAAGGGCCGTTTTCTTTAACCCTAAGCACGCACATGCCATATAGGCTTTACATTAGCAACAGCCCCTAGGTACAAACTGCAGGGTGCAAAAATGGGAATTAACTATTAAAGAGCGTGGTCCAAAAGCAATAAGTGAGGTTTTAGAGCAATTTAAGTGCTTAAATGCAGGTGTAAGATCTCATACTACATTTTGAAGCAATATGAGAAAGAATAGAACAGAATAGAATAAATTTTTTAACGTCCACGGAGACCAATAGGTCATGGGACCCATACAATGGGCACAAGGACACAATAGGTCATGGGACACAAGGTTTTTGAACTTGTGAACTCTCTAGGGGGTCTTGTACATAAGGCTATTCCACTGAATTTGCTTCCTAGTGGCTGTAATGTGCTTTATTTTTTGCTCCAACTATTCTTGTCTTTTCTAAAGTATTGGATCAGGCTTGCAAATTTTGTTGACAATGTATGGCTGTTATATGTCAAAGAATATGGACTTTTGAATGATCAAAGAAAAAAAGATATTATTATTATTATTCATGGTTCTTGAACATAGTAGACTTATTCAAATTTTGCCATTATTCATCTGTGGATTATAACAAACCCCTACTATTTTTAATAACCTGGCAATAGTTTTTATAAACCACTATGGTACACAAGTCTTGTAATAAAACCATCTCATTAACTATAACCAATTTTAGCAAACCACGGTAACATTAGAACTAGCATTATTAACCATGTTCTAAGCCACTATAAGTTTTGACAGACCACTATAGGATGTGGTTTTCTTCTATCAAATGAATTATTGTATAAAAAACCACATCTGTCATGTTTTTTAGATGGCCTGTTATTGTTTTTATATGGTAGTTCATTTTTTTATTTTTTTTTTTTTTTTTTTTTAGAGTAAGAGTAGATTTTTCCATTAATCAAGAGAAACAGTACATAGTTCTGCTAGTCATAGCAGAAAGTAAAGAAGCAAAATTCATACAACTCCAACCTTTCCTAAGGAGGAAAAGGCAGATGAAATATGATATAAATTGAGTAGACAAAATTCGATAGACTGTAGAGGTATCACAGAATCAAATGTCTTTTCTCATAGTGAGTAAGAAAATTCCAAGAAAAAAATTCCAGCCACGACCCCAACAAAAACTCCCATGCCACACCTGGTCAACACCTGGAAAATGATATAGCCAACAAAAACTCATACAAGATGAGGAATTAGATTGAGTAAATAGTGGCAAAGAAGAGGTTCCATAGTATGACAGAAAAGGCCTGCAGGTAGCAAGATTATGAGGAGAGGAAATCAAGTTTGGCATTGAAAAAAGAGTAGAAAGAGTCAGTAGAGCCAAAGGTATAGAGGTCAGCTGTCAGCTCAACAGCTTCAACCAAACAGGATTCACGGGTACCAGAGTCACCTAGGATCAGTAAGGATCCATACAAATCTGCCAGAAGTCTATGAGTGTAGTATAACTCCCTGTATCTTGTGAATTGTCCCTCTGACAAATAATGATTATGCATGGAGATGAAGTCAAACATGCAATATACTTGGACAACCTCTTTGCAGAACAACCTTGCCCAATCTGATTCATTGTCCAAACCATTCTTATCCACACTTAGCTTTCCCATCATATGATTTAATTCCATGTCTTCACCCTTCCTTATGAAGCTATCCTCCAAATCTCCAGTGTTTCTCTTACATAGATTCAGATAGTCTATCAAGATCAAGAAAAATAGAATTAGAATCAATGACATTCAAATTAGAGACAAATAGATCAAAAGAACCCTTAAAAGCACCAATTGAGTCCCACTTCCTGTCATATTTATCCGCAAATTTTCTTTTGTGAGCTGAGGCAGTTGACTCAACCAGGGAAAAAATTAAGCATACTATATATTTTTTCATAGAAAATGGTTCGCCTATTTTTTCAAAATTTTACAGTATTTTATGATATACATTTGGCTAAAGTTAATATTATCATTATGTATTTGGACTTGGCAAAACTTTTGAATTCAGTACTAGAAAATTTCAGTTAGTTATTTTTTCTAACTGAATAAAGTAAAAAATATAAATTCTATGGCTTTAAATATATTGTACTACAATTACAAATAATAATCAACAATCAAGAAGAAGAAGAAGAAGAGATTTTAACGTCACGCCACAAGGCAGCGTCCTATCGGACATGTGACACTGTACAACACACCCAGATGGGTCCTGCATAACATAAGCTCATAACATAGCTTATAAGCTCATAACATAGCTTATAATATCTATAGTCTGAACTACATTCAATGCAACGACACATTCTAGATATGGTGATCAAATTGCACTTATCTCTAACCCTTTAGATGTTATGCAACCAACTCGGGCATCTAAAGGGATATTAGCCATCTCTTACAATTCCTTTTTGAAGATGTATATGTAGTATATGTAATAGAAATTCATAGTTTGAAAAAATACTATCACTGATGATGGTAGTTGTGGATGTGTAAAAGTTATATTAAGAATTAACTTTTGTTTGACTATTAATGATCTAATATATAACTATTGTAACATAAAGAAAGGCTAATCTCTTTTTCTTTGAAGAAAAGGGGGAAAATAGTTTGGCTAATCCTAAAAAAATAAAGGAGTACTTGTTTTAACTATGGCTATTTTTCATTTTTTTTTAAAGAAATCTTTCTTCATAAGATTCGCCACACAAATTGTCTAGACCCCCTAAAAAATCGCCATATGGCTATTAATAGCCATTAATTTTTTCCATGGACTCAACATCCAGCTGAAAATGCATCTTAATCCAAAAAATTGAATAGAGGGCTCCATTGCAGACGTTTATCTAGAACCTCAAGTATGTATAATGCCAAGTCATGCATAGATGGTGCTTTGAGAAGTTGTGGAAGCGTTGAATGGAATGCTAAGGTCAAAAAATGATTCCGGACTGTCTCAAAAGCAGGGCAACTCAGAAGAGTATGGCTTTCATCTTCAATAACCTGTAACTGGTAACAGGCACATAGTCTCGCTTCTCGCGGCAATTGCGGCCGCTCCCATCTACCTGTCTCAATCCGTAGCCTGTGGGACCCCATGCGAATTGATGCAATAGCTACAAGCTTGTTCCTGGACAATGAAGCAAGCAAATAAGCTTGGGGCCCTGGTGCCAAGGTGGGATTTATGTGTGCATGATAATGACCAGTTTTCACTTGGGCCAAAGTAACTGCGTCCCATATCTTTTGAGAAAAATGACCATTGAGATATTGTTGCAAAAGCTCAGGATCAGAACTGGCAAGCATCAGGCAGTGCTCTGGTTGCACAGCCTAACGGGCAAACCATGTAGTGCAATGCTCTTTCCAACATCGTTTCAAACGCTGAGGAGATTCAGCCATGGCAAGTGCAAGAACAGGATACCTAACATCATCCATGTGGTGCACCTTGCAGATATAGTGGAGATGGCGCTTCATGGCAGAATGTTGAAGAGGCCAAAAACCTGTCTCTTGTAAAAGAATAGCATAGGGCACCGTTGTTTTAACTCCGAGGCTGTAAGTGAGAAAGGACTTTTGCACCCGCTCCAAGCTCTCCCAAGCACTAGCACTAATGGCAGGCCCCCACACTTCAGAACCATACAGTAAAACAGGCTCTACCAAAGCCCGAAACAAGTGGGCTTTCCGTGGCCAATCATGAATTTCTGCGCAAAAACAATTGTTTTGCATTGTATAGAGTGCTCTCCATCCAGCAGCCACCCGCTTTGTAATACACACTCTTATTTCCATGCACAATTCTATTTCTAGCTTTCCATATATTCCATTGATAGTGTTAGCAAAAGTACACTTGTTTTGAATATAGGAAAGCAGATTACCAGTCACCATAGAGGGAAAAAGAGTACCCAGTCATTAAACCAGGACCAAAAAGGATCCAGTTTAGGACAAAAGAAAATGTGATCAAGACTTTCCTCCAGCAAACAACCAAGGTGACAAAGAGCAAAAATACTACTTTGCCTCCTAGAGATAACTTGAATTGGGATACTTCTATGAGCCAAAAGCCAAATGAAAAAGCTCACTTTGGGGAAGCAGAAAGAATTCCACACTTCTTGGAAAAGGGCTTTATCATTCATAAAATAAGAATAACATTTACATACGACAATCCGAGAAAATGAAGGGGGGTGGTAGAGAAAGAAGAGTAGGAAGGAAGGGGAGACAGGAGGGAGGGAGGGGAAAGGCAAAGGAGCACGAGGAGGGCAAAAGCGCAAAGGGGAGGGGCCGAGCAAATGGGGAGGGGAGGGGAAGGGGAGGAGGGAGAAGGGCAAAGGGGGGGAGGGGAGGGACAGGGCATGGGGAAGAGGAGGAGGGGCAAAGGGGGAGAGCAATGGGGCAAAGGGGGAGGAGGGAGGGGGTTCCATAGCTAAACAACCATTCGAAAAAATAAAAAGATTAATTAGGCAGCTTAAATAATATAATTAATTAACTAATTAATTAGACAATAAATAATTAAACAATTTCGACAATGCTGAGAAGTTTTTTCTCGCCTCACGAGGCGAGAATGGGCACGATTCCTCCCTTCTGTGCTCCCCCAAGCCTTCAGCAGAAGCCCCATGAGCGGGTGGCCAAGGTAAGAAACGGGCACCAAATATTTCTTTTGTTGGGCGCCCATTGAACATTCTACAAAATAAAAATAAAACTCAAAGAATTAAACATGATAATCCTTCTCGACTACTGAGTCGAGAAGGCACCTTCTGCTATTTGATAGTGGTGGAGGCACAACCACTAGTGGCAGGCTCCAAACTCATCTTTTGATCGTGCATAAATTTCCAAGCTATCTATTCTAGGAAGAGCAGATCCATTAAATGTAGGCCCAATGCACAAAGGGAACTCTTCATCAGAGAGTGGCGACTCTGAGTCTGTGGCAGCTCTGCCCCCTGTTTTAATTCGTCCTCCAATTTCTAAAAGCCCCCCAGGTCCTGTATTAGCACCTCCACGACCCTGGACTGTGTGTTGGGTCTCAAGAACTGCCCTGGATTGTTGAAACAAAGCAGAAATTTCATGCTCAAAAGGCCTATATGTTTTGTACTACCAGGCTCTTCTCCCTAGGCTTTTTCTTCACAACTGATTAGAGGCTCAACTTCTTCATTCTTCCAGATTTCGTCTATGACTACTACTTCAGGAAATGAAGAGGTGTGCTCAGAATACAGGACGATCAGAATGGGAAGGTAGGGGAGGAACATAGAACTGGCGGATAGTCTCAGGGCATCGATGGAGAGTTTGAGCTGGAACAGGATAATGATCATAAGGTAGAAGGCGAGGACGACAGTGATGGAAAGGAGCCAGTACATGTTTTCATTTTGGGGCTTTTATGCCGGATGATCAGGGAGCTGCTTCACCATAAACAGAAGCACAAACATGATTCCCGAAGGTAGCCTGCCGAGCATGAAGATGAAGGAGCTCATATTGCCGGAGTAAAATGACTGGAATGCGAGCGTGAATATCTCAACTGTGAGGCCATTTGTGTTGTGCGCAGACGTGACCAAAACTGCAGTAACTGCGAGATGCGCCAATAAGGCAAATGCAGCATGAGCCACAATGGCGGAACCGCTAATCTGCTTGTTAGGAATAGCCATGTTATGGAGAATGAGAAGAGATTGATAATTGAGCTGAGAAGCAGCACTGCCCGAGGTCCCAGCCACGATCATTCCCACTGATGTACCAGTTTCTTTGAAGAATCCTATGGTGTTTATAGATTCTTGGTTGTCTGATCTGCGGTGCAAGAGCTCCAGAGTTGATTCAGATTTGCCATACCTTCTAAAAAAGCTTGGCCATAGCCTTTAAGAAGCTCTGCCATTCCCTTTCGACGGATTCATGGTTGCAGATCTGCCAGAAACCAGAGTGGTTTCTCCTTCTCAAGTGGTACAACAGGATCTGCAGCACAAAGGTGTGTACCAAATTTCAAAATTCAAATATTGGGGGAAAAAAAAAGCGGGGTATAAGAAACAATTAAATAAGTCTTGAAAGTGAGTCTTGAAAATAAGTCACGTAGAGTGAGTCTTGAAGTTGTCATAATATTTATATAGTGCATTATTAGTTGTAAGGGTAAGTAAGTTGATAGAGTAAACTATTTTTCAGTTGTTATAATGTGCATTATAGGTGCATATGTTGCTATTTACATGTGCATTAGGCATCACTCTTCACATAGCTAAATATGAGCCCAATGGTATCCTTTTCCTATAGCTATATGGTCCATTAGAAAGGCAAGGGTCCATTAGATATGGTGTGCATTAGATAACACATGGGGAGGGTCTGTTTATCATAGAAAATACATAGGAAATTCGTGTGGAGGGCATTTTTTTATAGAAAATACATAGGATATTGTGTTTATTAAAAAATACATAGTATAGGATATTGTCTTATTAGAAAATACATAGTATATAGTGTCCCATTTAAAAAAGCTATCTTTGAATAAAGCTATAGGTAAACATTGACATATTAAAAAAGGGAGAGGGTCTATTTTTTCATATATGACATGTATACATAGAAAATGCATAGGATATGTTGTGCATTAGAACTGCGTTTCTCGATTCTCAGAACTGCATTTCTCAACCTGAGGTATCTTTCTCGACTCGCGAGTCGAGAAAGGCCCTCAAAACTGCGTTTCTCGACCCTCAAAACTGCGTTTCTCGACCCTCAAAACTGTGTTTCTCGACCCTCAAAACTGTGTTTCTCGACCCTCAAAACTGCTTTTTTCGACCCTCAGAACTGCATTTTTCACCTTGAGCTGCTTTCTGGACTCGTGAGTCGAGAAAGACCATCAAAACTGCGTTTCTCGACCCTCAGAACTACGTTTTTCATCCTGAGCTGCCTTTCTCGACTCCTGCGTTTCTTGATTCTTGGAACTGCATTTCTCACCCTGACCTGTCTTTCTCGACTCTCAGAAATGCATTTCTCGACCCTCAGAACTGCATTTTTCACCTTGAGATGCCTTTCTCGACTCGCGAGAAAGGCCCTCAAAACTGTGTTTCTCGACCCTCAGAACTGTATTTTTCACCTTGAGCTGCTTTTCTCGACTCGCGAGTCGAGAAAGGGCTTCAGACCTACTTTCTTCAGAAATGGCCCTTAGAACTGGTTGCTTTCTTATTTGTATTGTCTGTAGCATCACTTGCATTAACTTGATTTTGCCTTTCCCAGTACAGATCGCGAACAGAAAGGACATAATCAGGAGCTATGGAAAGACCCGTTCATTGAAGAAAGAGGACGAGAAGAGGTCGGTGACATGCATTGGTCAGGTCAGCGTGTTCAGATTTCTATTCTCTTCAAGTTGCTCTCGTGGCTTGGAACACCTCGGACCTTGCTCTGCATGCTGTTCCCAGTAGGTAGTCTGTGTGCGAAGATGATGTAATATTTGTGCCAGTCCAACCATCATGGTATCTTCAACCACTATAAAATACAATGTAATGAAATTATTTATGAATAAAAATTCAAGAAGGAAGGAAGGAAGGTTGGTTCTTTTATCGTCCGTGGAGGCCAATCGGCCTATGGGACCCAAATTACACGGGTGCAGCAAGCCCATTGCTACCCGGATTAAAAAAACACCCCCTTAGGAGGGAAAAACCGTCGCAGCAACAAGCCTGCTGGCAGCTGTACAAATATATATATACACATGAATTCCCGGCACCTCAAGTAGGCGCCCGGGGGCAGAGGTGAGTCCGCAGATCCAAAACCTCCTGGAGGTAGGAGCCAAGGGATCGAACTGACGGCGTACTGAGTAGCTCGTGCAGGGGCAGACCAGGTCGCACCAAGAGAATGTAGCGAGCCCGAATCTGACTATAGGCTGGACAGCTCTGGAAGGCATGGCTTTCATCCTCAACAACGGGCAACACTGACAACTGGCGCGGCTCTCCAACCCACCGACCCGTCTCGAGCCGAAGATGGTGGGCCCCAGTTCGAATGGACGCGATGATCCTGCGCTTCTTCATGGGCAACTGAGAACGCAGGTAGAGCTGTGGGCCTCGAACCAGGGTGGGGTTTATGTGATGTTTGTAGTGTGCCATCTTTACCTGTTCCAGAGCATGGTGGTTATGGTGGCAGATCAGCACTTTGTTTACAGAGAGATAGCATTTTCATTGGTTTTAGCTGTGTTCTTTACCTTCTTGACTCGCAAACCGAGAAAAATAGACCACTTAACTTTCCTTAACATTTTCTTTCCTAGAGGAAAACAGACATCTTCTAAAGCAATAATGCGGTTTTAAAAGTTTCCTTCGTCCGTTTTGTGTAAAATAATAGGGTTCCAAAAAAAAATGGGAATGGCATGAGACCCACTTTAATTAAATGCGACTTTTTGGCTAAAGTACACTAAAGTTTAATGTAAAAGCTTCTAAGTTTTGGCTAAACTTTCCAAATTTTAGCAGTTATACTTTCTTGCGGTTAGCTAAAAGTCGGACGAAATGGAGGTGGGGTGTGAAATAGACTTGGCTAAAATTTTATTTTTTTTAGCCCAAAAAGGGCCATGGTTTAGCCATTTTTTTTTTCAAATAAGGCCAAAATTTCGCCATTTAGCTAAGTTTGACCACTAATTTTTTCCATGCTTGTGATTGCCATTGACCTTGGTCCACACAAATATGTTGTCTTTAGAAATGATATTAGGTACACCAAAGTCATTGTTAATCTTAGAGGAGACATGGTCAATAGCTGAGCCCTTTGAGTTTTGAATCAAATGTTGACTGTGACTTCCTGACCAGATCTGTGGTGTACCTGTATGCCCTGATTGACCTGCTGGTTGACTTGACAATTCACAGACAGATTGACAGGTCGACTTTCCATCTGTCCAGAATTATCCAATTTTTCCCTGCAATTTTCATACCAAAAGTGCTCGACCGTACAATTTTGGTAGTGAGGTGGCAAACCAGACCATCTTAAAGATAGATTGGCTCTTTGTCCAAAGACATCCAAAAAGGGGATCTGAAGGGGGATATCTTTTGAGATATCAAGTTGAACAAAGGAGCGAGGAGGTCTATAAGGAGAGTATTCCATACAAATATAGGATCCAACGGAGTCAAAAAGAATTTTTAGGCAGTCCTCATTCCAGTAGATGAGATTTAGGCCATGAAGAGTTGTAGAGGCCACACAGAGCTTGTCTAAGTTAGAAATTTCAAATTTAGGGTCACATTTAAGAAAGGAAAGTTGAAAAGATTCAAAGGTCAGGGGACCATGATTGAGGAAGAAATTAACAGTTTTTTTGCTTCCACATTCAATCATTATGTAAGGTGACTGAAGCCAATAGACAGCATTAATCAAAATTCCTTTGTGAAGATTCAGGCAAAAGGACCAAGTTTGTCCAATTTGATCCCATGTTTGTTAACCTTCACAATTACAGCAGAATCCTAAAAAGAATTTGCATGCACAGAGGGGAGATCCAAGGAAATACCGTTAAAGATGTCGAGCTTTTTGGCACTAAAAGGAGGTTTGAAGGGTCGAATATTTCCGAGGATCTTGTTGAAGGAATCATCCGAATGCTTTTGTTGAGTCGATCTCTTTTCACCATAAGGCAGAGGCGCATTATGAACAGGGTCCATGACAGGCAATTGACCTCTGTAATCAGGATCTTTGGAAAGATTATCCCAACAAGAAACTTTAAAAGACAGAGGATCCATTGAAGACTGCCCATTCAAAAACTTAGCAAAATTTCCAAAGAAAATGAAATTTTTTGGGTTTTTTCTGAAAAGATCTTAACTGATTAAGGAGTTTGGGACGATCAGAAGGTGCAAAATCAGCAAAAGCCTGAAGAATAGAGAGAAATTTAGGGTAATCTCTGCTTTTAAATTCCATAACAAAATAACCAAGGGAAAACTACAAAGGCGCGAGAAAAATGGGCGTGGCGCAGGAGGAAAAATCAAGGGGCAGAGAAAAGAACAGGGTAAAGAACCTATCTATGATTAAGAATATGGAGAGCCAATTCACATCACAGCCAAAATGCAAGAAATCAGAGCACCATAAGCATGAATCATTGCTCATAGTACACCTTTACAACAATTTTAGAGTCGGCCCATTCACAATGCACATTAAAGATGCCTTTTGCCGCAATTTCTTTGTTGCCAATGAATTCCTGCAGCTAAAATTCAATAATTTTAATTTCAAATTCAATTGAACTCGGCACAAAAGAGTATTCCGGAAGGAATCGATCTTCAGGAAAATGCTGGTTAAAAATTAGAAAATTCCACAAGTCCAAAGATGTTCCTTTCAAAAAACCACAAGTCAGTCTTGAATTGTGCTTGATAATTGTGAAAATTCTGATATCCATATCTAGCTTTTGATGAGGAGAATCATATGGAATGCAAGCCCCTACAAGGCTGGCAAACTTGATCCACCAATTCGACTCAGAACCTTCCTGAATCAGCAAAACAGATCAAGAAATGTGTTTGAATCACATAAGACAAAGAATTCAAGAAAGATAGCGCTCCAAGTTGACGTGTCCATCTTAGAACAATCGCAAAATATTTTATTGGTAGTTCATTTTTGGGGTCCTTGTGGTCGTCCCAAGATGAACATGACGAGTCTAATGAACGCGATGAGTTGACCGACCAAGATGACATTGAAGTTGACAAAGAAGTTTTAGAGGACATTGATCTTTCTTACAACGTTCAATTCAGAAAGCTATTGAGGTCTCAGACATGCCTACAGCTTATAACTCTTCTCACATGATATGAAATAGGAAGGGTAAACTCCGGTCATAAAAAGATCTGCAGTATGTGTGATTTCTGATGACTAGAGATGTAGAGCCCTATGAAACAAATTGAAGGAACTTGGCTGATTACAGAAAAAGTTGTAGTTTGTGAAACATCACAGTTTAAATAGTGTACTTCAAGATAATAATTGGTTGTACATTGCATGCATGCAGCACAAATTGATGTACTATGTTTAAGTGCCCACAGATTGATTTTACAGATCTCCATATTTTGGTAATCTTATTGCTATGGCCCACAAAGTGTGGTAATGTCATCTACTAGTTTACTTAGTTAAAAATTTGAATCCCTTAAAGTTGAGATGGATGTTTAAGTCTTTATGTTCTTATGTTTATAGATAATCAGTCTGCACATGGTTGCAGCACATACTTAATCTAAAAAAGGACCTCAATTGCTTAAATGCTATGGTCTTACCCCTACCCCTTAGATTGAAAAAGAAGCTTGACCATGCAAACATGATGGTTTATGTTGGACTAATTTGCATGCAAAGTATAGACATATTTCTATCTTAGATAACTATAAATCAAGCACCTGTTGACTGAATTTGGATTGAATACTACAAGTCTGCATTGGCAGTATGGTTTTGCTATGTCAAGGGTGTAAATTGCTTTGCCCAAATCTTGTAAATGCATTTGTTTCATATCATGCCTATAACTTATAACATATAAGAGATCTAAGAGATAGAAGAAACCAATAAATTTACTACTAAAATGATTTCAGTTCATTCAATAGCATACCTCAACAATGCTTATATTAATTTCAATTGTATATCTTAATGCAGGTATATTTTCATAAAGGCGAGTTGTTGAGGGATGAAGCCGGACGAGAATTCGAGCAGAAAGCATCAGACGCCCTGAAAACTTATTGTAGGGAGGTCGATAAACTTTTCAAGGAAATAAAGCCACGTCATCTGCAAAGGACCCTGAAGTACATCTTCTAGTAGTTTGGCGATGGAATATCTCAGATGAATCTTATTAAATTATTGAAGAAGTGGTGGAAACATTGGAGTTCAGTAGGTTAGTTACCATTTTTTATGTTTTTTTATGAATGAAGTCGTGTAAATCTTTTGGGTTTAAATTGTAGGGAAATTCTTAGGAGAATGTGCGAAACAATAATGTGCCGAAACCAATGCATGTCGATGATGAAAGTTGGAAGAGGTTTGTCAAGCTGTGTGGCAGAAATTATCAACGACAAAGAGATGTTGCTGCCAAACGCAAGAGGCAGCAATGGACTGGCTCTGGAGGCATAATGTCCATTAAAACTAAGTTTGTTAAGTGCTTAACAATTTTGCACCACGTTCTTTCAAATATATTTCTTTACTTTTTTTTGTGGATAACTCAGTTTTGGAAGTCTATGCCCACGGTGGATTTGGTACAGGAAATTTTAGCAAAAGGTGGGTATGAAGCATGGAGAAAGAAGATGATTGCTAAAGGCTTTCTGCCCAAAAAGGTTCGTTCTTTTGATTATTGTCATGCATATCTTGTTATGGCTTCCCACCAATATCACAGCCTTGTGAATGTAGTCTTGCATTTGTTAATATAGTCTTGCGTAGAGGTGAGCAAGATATATTTGATTGTCCAGTGTTTTACAGTATTTTTCAGGTATCTTATTCTTCGCTAGAAAAGTTTCCAAACTGTGATAACAAAATGAACACTGTTGTTGATTATGCCTCTATCATCATTATGTATGTTAGAATCAATTTCGTTGCCAGAGTATCATACATCATACACTGCAAGAGGATGTGGGTTATAGTGTCGAGCATAGTGAGAAAATTTTAGACACTGAGTGAACCTTCAATATCCCTAAAACGGTCAAAATCTTGACACTATACTAGACATCATCATTGGTTCGCTGGGGTAATAACCCTTGAATCACGATCAAAGTCATAACGTTGACAGTAATAGAGTTTCCAACAAGCTTGCAACTCTGATTGTGACAAATTAGTATCATCTATTATAGTAGTTTATTGTCACGAATATCAACAAGCATTGTGTTGAGTTCTATTATATAGTTTATGGATGTTTTACATCGATATTAAGTAATGGTCTGTGTCAAATATGTAGTGACCAGTTTTGTGTTATAACCTGTGCCAAAATTACATTCCCATTATGACGAATTAGCATCACCTTTTTATAGATGTTTATTGTCACGAATGTGAACAAACATTGTCTTGAGCTCTACTATGGTTTATGACAAGCATACATCAATATTAAGTAATGATCCGCGCTAAAACTACAAATATATAGTGACAAGATTTGTGCTATAACTTCTGTCAAAATTACATCTAAATAATGGCAAACTTCAAAGGCATCATTTGTGAAATAGTGACAATCTACTATCAAAACTTTGCCAAGGAAATAACAACATAAAAGCACAATTAAGTTATTACATACAACCATTGCAACTAAATGTTGGATTGCATATCTTTATTCTTATTGGAGTGCAACAATAGGTTTATAGTATAGGAACACAAAATAACAAATTTCATTAAGAATCATCGACAACAACGCATTAAGTCTTTTCATCAAACAATACACTTCATATGTCTTAATTTTGTAAGCAACAAAAGTAATTAAGTTCAGCCCTCTTGATTTTCAAAATTATCTTCATCTTTTCCATCTTCATTTCTCTTCCTTTCCTCCTCCTGATCAGGACAATGGAGAACTTAGTTCTATATTCAATAAATTTGATGTAAAGAAAACTGCTCAAACAATAGAACTTCATACCAGTTCTTTATCGGAGTTGCTTTCAATATAGCAAATGTTCTGCATGATAATATATAGATATAAGATTAATGTAAATTTGAACTCACCACCGATATACTTTCTGTCTTCCTACTTCTTTCCCCTTCTTGGGTTTCACCTTGAAGATGATACCTGGGCTTGCCTCGTTAACATAATCCAAGGCTCTATGCTATAAAATTAACAAGGTAGATTAATGGAGGAAACAAAAAAGTGCCCCAAAATCTAGTTGTAGCTGGTTCTAAAAGCAAAAATGAAATTCCGAACAGTTGTAAGATCAGCAAATTAGGTTAATAAAAAATGCACAGCTAACTTTTACTTTAGGTCTTGCTAACTTTTACTTCAGGTCTACAATTAGAGGTTTCGTTGAGCTTAATTTCACAAATGAATACATACCAAGTGCAAGAGAAAATTTTACAAGCATCACTAAGTGGTCCCTTCAGCTCCCACCTCCTAATTGGAGACGTATGTGGACTTGGGCTTGGGATAAACTACTTCATCCTAAGGTGGTTGTGCTTTGGTGGCAGATTCTTCACAGATGCCCTCGTGTGAATGTGTTTGTCCACATATTTGATCCTCGAGTGTCAGCATTCTGCCCACTGTACAAGCAAAGGGACGAGACTATTGAACATTGTTTCTTTTTATGTGATCATCTCTAGCCTGTTTGGTCTTGGCTGCTTTCTCTTTTTTATGTGACATTGACAAGTCAACAGTGCACCTGGCTTTTTATCCGGATACTTGAAATAAGTTGCGGAGCCAAGCATTTCATTTAGCATCAGGATGGTTGTTGTGGTCCATCTAGAAGCGCATAAGATTGTGTGTCTTTCAGGGTTTGGATATTCCTCCTGCATTTGTCCTCCAGGACGCAAAAGCTAGAATTGCTAAGGCCTACCATTGCTCTTCACTTGCTCCTGCCAAGCGACAGTTGATATTTGAGTTCCATTTGAGTGTATTGTCTTATGCATAGGCTGGTGGTTCTACTCAATGTATCATTTTTATTTTTATTTTGAAGGACGTGAGACTCTTTTTATTTACAAGAACAAAGGCGCAATATACAATGAACAGACAGGAATAAAACCCTAGTGGATAGGCTAATCCAACTAGGCAAAAACACCCGTCCATGCGTAAGAAGAACACCGTAAATACGTTGCCAAATTATCTCTTTTTTATAATCAGCTAGAGATGAGCAATGATAAGCTTTAGTGATCTTCTGCTGAGCACAACGGAGAAGCTGCTGATCAGAGATGTGTGCACCTTGGAAAATACATAAACGTCGCCTCTGCCAGATAGACCACAAAATCTAACTAGAAGCAAGATGAAATGACCGCTTACGCAAGTTAGGCCAAATTGGGGGATAAAGTGCAAGTAGGATCTCCTGGCTAGTGAAAGACACACTGAAAAGAGTGAACAACCACGCCCAAGCAAGCCGTAGATGATCGCACAAGAAGAAGCAGTGTTTAATAGTTTCAACACCACAGAGAGGGTATCTTGTGAACCAAGACATTTACTCGAACACATCAATAGAGAATTTGCCATCGCAGCGCTGAAACTTTAGGGTGGAGCAATTTATCCCATGTCCACATCCAAACACTTTTCCACTATGGTTGAGGAACCTGAAGATGCTAGTGCCGAGATGGGGGAAGAGGCTCACAATCTAAAAGCAGCATGTACGTGGAAGAAACAAACTTTTTTGGCTTAAGACGTGCATCACATTTCCAAATAGGCACATCAGCCTATGGTTGCTGCACAGTGGATGGCAAAAAATCAGCCACCCCAGCCCAAATTTGCCGATCCCATCTGTATGACAGAAATCTCGTCTGAAAAGCCTCCCATGACAAAAGATGACCAGAATCATACCAAGCTGCAATCGTTAAAACCCCAGCTAGCTGCCAATGCCGTTGGGTCTTTGGATGTACAAGTGCACATAAAGGTTGCTGACCATGCATACCTTGCAGGGGAAGCCACCAGCATGACATTGACAATGAAGCACAAGCTTGGGGATTAACATGGAATAAAGATCTAACCGCATCCCAGGAAGCAAGCAGACCTTTAAGGAATGGAGAAGCATTTGGAGATGGATGCAGAGGATACAACAAGGCCCATGGGAGACTAGGCTTGATAGTTGTCTTGTGAAAGGGGAGACACTGCAGAAGTGATTGCCGCACCAACCTTAAGCCAGGAGAGTCATCTTTACCAAGGAGGAGCCTCCAAATGAACTTTGAAATCATGACTTGGCTTTGCAGATGGAAGTCCAACATTCCAAGGCCACCAGCCGCCTTAGGCTTGATGCGCTTAGCCCAGGATATCTTAACAATAACACCTTCTGAGGTACCATCCTAGATGAAATTCCTGACAATACAGACGATCTCATTCATCTTACATTGAGGAGCCAGTAAGACAGATGCCATATAGTCATGGGTGTTGTTGAGGACGGATCTTGCAACTGTGACCCTACCAGGCAAAGATAGCTTAGCCACCTTCCACCAGAACAGATGTTTCTCAAGACCTTTAATGATCTCATCCCAAGCACATGAGGCAGAAATATGCACCCCCACAGGAATGCCCAAAAGCTTTGTGGGTTGACCATGAGGAAGCACCATCCAGGGGTAGTCAAGAATACAAGAGGGAACAGCACTATCTAGTGTCCATAGAGCAGTGCACTTTCTCCAACCTACAAGAACTCCAGAGGCCAGGGAGAAAGTATCTAGGAGCAGCTTAGCATTATGGAGGTTTCATCATTGGCCATAAGAAAAAGGAAAGTGTCATCAGCATACTGATTACACACCTCCTGAGAACCATCCAACATGGGCAGACCCTGGATGGCACCTTCTCGAGCTGCAACATCAAAGAGTTGAGACAACACTTCTGCAGCAATAGTGAAGAGAAAGGGCGCCAAAGGACAACCCTGTCAGATCCCCCGACCAACAGTAAAGATTTGGGATGGCTCATCTTGAAAGAGCACTGTAGACCGCGCCGACACATGAAGCTTCATAAGATCACGGGTGAATGCCTCTCCAAATCCCAAAGCAAGAAGGCATTTCTCCAAAAATACCCAATTCACACTGTCATAGGCTTTAGCAAAGTCTAGTTTGAGGAACACCACTTGATGACCCTGCAAGTGATTCCAATACATGCCCTCGTATGCAGCCGCAACATTGTTCAAGATGCATCGGCCAGGGAGAAAGCCAGACTGTGTAGAAGAAATTGACTCGGCTAAGATGTTGTGTACCTTGTCAGCCAGAGCTTTAGCAAATATTTTGTAGACAGACAAGATCAAGGTGATAGGACGCCAGTCAGAAATGGATCTAGGCTCTTTGCACTTTGGAATGAGAGAGATGTATCCAGTGTTGAGGATCTTATCTAAGCTTTGCGAACGCTGAAAGTCACAAAAAGCAGCATAGACATCATTGTTGAGCCAAGGCCAGCAAGCTTGAAAGAACTCAATAGGGAAGCCATCAAGATTAGGACACTTATCATGCTTCAAATGAAACACAGCCTCCTTCAAGTCCTTTCTTGTGATATTCGATTCAAGTAATCTCCTTTTCTCACTGGAAATAATTGAATGTATCTTAGACAACACAACAGCCTGGAATGGCATGGGGTGCTGAGCAAAGAAGGAAGAGAAATGATCAAAAAGATATTGCTTGAGTTGCACTGGATCAGAGATGAGAGAGCCATCAGGAAGCTGGAGGGAGTGGACAGATGTTGCCTGCCTTCTCCTTTTAGATGCTGCAAAGAAAAAGCAAGTACATCTATCCCCATCTTTGAACCATTGCAAACTAGCCTTCATCGAGCATGCCGAACCTGCTCATTTTCCAGCAGTTTAATTTGTGAAAGGACTAGCTTTTCTCTGGCCCCATCAGAGGGAACATGAGAACGACAAGTTGCAAGTTCACCATACAATGCAGAAAGTTGCTCTCTTGTCTCTAATGCTCGAATTCTGCCCCATTCCTTAGCGAGAGACTTAACAACAGAAAGAGCTGCAACTAAACCAGCCATGCCTCTTCTAGAGGAAAATGCTTGGGATCAAGCATGCTGACAACGAGTTTGAAATTCCACATTCTCTAAGAACGTGACATTAAACTTGAAATAAATTCTGGTTGGTCTACAACAATTAGCCACATTGCAGGAGAAAAGTTGAGGATGGTGATCAGAGATAGAACCATCCAAAAGGTTATGCCTACGGAAATTCGAGAGATCATGAGCCGCATGAGCATTGAAATACCCTCTATCATGACGGGCATATGCTCTACCAACACCAATCCAGCCATTACACCAGGTAAAAGATGAATCGCCCTCAATTTCTGTAAGCCCACAATCATGAAGGAGGCGCACCCACTGGTCACGTTCAAAACCTTGCACCACTGCTGACCCCCTTCTGCTCTTGTCAGCCTTAAGTTCAACCATATTGAAATCACCTACTAACAACCAAGCTACATCATGGCCAAGTCTACATAGTTTGCTTCTCAATGCAGCTCATAAAGCCCCTCTTTGACTTGGTCTATTGTGCGCATAAATGTTAACCAAACCCCATTCTCGACCTTGATCCTTCCACTTGACAATAATCCATCGTCCAAAGGCATCTGTCTTTGTGAAAGTGACATTGATGGATGACTTCCATGCTGTAAGAACACTGGCCTTAGAGGAGCCAGCAGCAGAGACGAGGACATTATATTGACAACTAAACAAACCAACCAACTTTTGTATATCACCTCTACAGCATTTATGTTCTTGAAGGCAATAGAAATCAGCCGATAACTTCCCAAGATACAAAGCTAGGTGGCTTCTCTTGAGGGCGAAGAAGCTATGCCCCGGACATTCCATTAGAGTATGTTCATGTGTTCAAAGGCTAACGTTCAATTTCCATTCCAATTGTCTCAATCTCTGTAACCTCCATGTCACAAGTATCACCAGGTAGATCAGCCCAGTGCAATTTCAAACTTGGCAAGGGGGAGCCTTCGCTCTGTTCCACCCTTCCATCGTGTTTGTCATTAATTGGCGAGGGCGAGCCTCCTCCCTGCTCCACCCTCCCATTATGTCTAGTCACTTCTGGGGAAGGTGAAGACATAGCAGATTGTTTGGCAGATTGAGGCACACTTGGCAAGGGCGAGCCCCCGCTCTGCTCTACCCTTCCATTTATATTATCCACCGAACTTGCAGCTTGAGAGATAGATTGCAAATATTTATTCCTAACAGTCTTCTTCAGATTCACCTTTTGCCACCCATCTTGCTCCCTACGCTCTTGGGCCTCTTGAATTTTTTGCAGCTTCGCTCGCGAGGCATCACTTAGAACATCAGTAACAGGGCTAGGTTGAGATACAGCTACATGGGCAGCAATGTTCTCCCTCCCTTCAGCCCGAGGGGAAGAACCTAAATGTGGAGGGGGCGAAGGAGGAACATTAGCAGATGGAGCTGGAGGTGTGACAGGGCTTGGCACAGGCCGATCTCTTTGGATTCGAAAATTGTCAAACATGGCAAGATGGGGAAAGAGCAAGGCAAGTTGAGGACCATTAAGTAGCTGCAATCCAAATTTGAAAAACAAAGGGCCACTTTTAACAACAACACAATCAGGTAGGGCACAACCACATGGGAGAGACACACATATCTTGGCGCCATCAACTATAGAATGGGACAGGTGTGTGCCCAATGCATTAGCCATATTAATGAGAAACTCAGACAAGAGAAGATCAGGAGGCAAGTTGGGAATTGAAAACCAGCAGGGCATTTTTACAGCAGTCAACATACCAGGAGTAAAGCCAGGAGAGTATAGTTGATATAAGATATAGTCGCTCCACATCGGGTCCACACCGCGAGCCACAAGCTTATCCACCGCATCTGCATCATCAAAAACAATTAAAAAGAACTTCTTATCCAACATCTTCAATGTGCGGTAAGCAGGTAGTCCAATTCTACGAAGATGGCCTGTTAACCAGTAGCCAAGTTTCCTAGAATCCAGATAAGCACCAGTATAATGTGCCACCACGGTCGAAGAGACAAGATATCCAATACACTTTTTATGCAATTCATGATCAATCTCTGCCACACCATAACCAGATGCCTGAAGGGTATTCTTACACACATCTGCCTGATAGAACACATCCACTGGAGGCAACTGAAGGTTCAATTGAGACTCCCTTGCCTTAAGCACCCCCAGAAGATTACTGAGATCTTTCCTGTTATCCTGGACCATAAGGTCAATAGCACTGGAAATGCGAGATGCTGCCACTGCAGAAGAGATGTCCTTCTTGATCCATTCACTAAAGCACATTCGAGATATGCCCTCACCGGAGGTAGAAGGCTTCTATGCCGACGGGCGAGGATTTGCAGCATGTGGAGCAGCAGGTCGAGAAGCAGTCTTATTAGATGGCAATTCAGGAAAATCAGAAGGAGAAAGATCTGGAGCACCAGCAACTTGATCAAGGCCGGACTGGAGAGCCAAAGGATTATCACGGATTACCAGACTTTGGTCAGAGATTGAAGCAGGAGCTTGTGTATATGTTCTAGACGAGGAAGCCATCATGGCCGACATAAGAAACGAATAAATCTGGAACTGAAATCAGCAGCAAAGGTGCTAATGCTATGCACCTGTGTCCCTGCACATTCTATCTGGCGAGCCACTATGCTCGCTTTTCCTTCCAACTGGCCTTGAGGCACTGTGGCTCCATTCTCAGGGTATAAGGCAAGCTATGGAGATAGGGATCGTCCATATTGACCGCCTTCTGAAAGTTAGGACGATCAAGGTCTGCCCTCTAAAGTGGTAAGAAGCATGTCCCTTGCAACAAAATCTGATATGGAACCGTAGACTTCAGCCCCAGTGCCCGAGCCAAGAAGGCTTCATTCTAGGTAGTGAGGGACAATATCGGCCCCAGACCTCGATCTCGTATAGAAGGAGAGGTTTCGCTAAGACCCTGAACAAGTGCAAGTAATGGGCCCAGTCATATAACTCCATTCTATGACTGCAGGTTTGCATTGCATATAGTGCCCTCCAGCCCGTTGTCGCTCGTAGACGGATGGAAGCGTCCCAATGCATGGTGCAGGAGAACTTCACTACCAAATATTTGTAGGTGGGTGCCACTTCCATATTTTGCCCCCCGTAGCTGGAGGGGACTCTTGGCTAAGTTAAGGATGATATGGGGCCCACCTTATTGGCCAGGTTGACGTGCATGTCGGTCGCCTGACAGAATGTGTCCAGGGCATCAAGGTGGCACTGCATATCCGCTGATGTGTAAGCTAGGAGGTCCAAATCATCAATATATATTAGCTGCCTAGTGATCTGGTCAAGAAATATGCCACCTACACATTCATGATACCGTCAGGGTGAACAACAATTCTCCAGGGTCAACTTTTGTCTCCGTGCATCAAACAAGGATAACCCGTCAACAATTCTGCAGTGTTAACTTTTGGCCCTGTGCGTCAGGTAGGGTATCAACAATTTTGCATGACACACGTCGGTAAATGTTTCTGTGCAGAATTGTTAACACCTTGTCGTTATTGTATAGAAAAACTCACAATCACAAGTCATAGTGAAAACTAAGGTTATAGATCATGAGAATATTCCCACTCCTCACCCATAGAGATGCACATAGAGATGCACACTTGAATGTTTAGCCTTAAATAGATCTTAAAAGATTGACATAAAAAATCAGGTTTGCTCTAGTAGTTCCTGCTGCTTGCGCTAATAATTTCATCAATTCGTTGAAAAGCCTAAGCTGTTTGGAACTCCCTTTAATCCACGAGAAAGGGAGCAATTTCAAGGCAAATAATCTGGAGGAAGTGTCTGATGCACAATATACAATGTCCTGAGAACTTGGAATGGGTGCTCAAGATTAGAATTGATAAGTTGTGCCTCTTCAGATCCGAGACTTTATTTGTTTAATACACAACCGTGTCATATAAATTGGAACAACAAAATATGTGTTCTGGTAGTTATGCACAATAACACGAACTTAAAACTTCTTAGCCAAGTCCTCCTAACGATTTTGCATGCGTTTTTAGCAGGGCTCATTTTCTTATGGTTTGGAGACTTCTTTGACAAAGAGCATCAGCACCTTACTGATGCAACATTGTGCTCAGCCTTTCAACACAATAGTGCCATTTGGTGATTTAATTTTCAAATCTTCTGACTGCCAATCCAGTCCTTGGCACATTGGAACATGGAATTTCCTGTCAAAGCAATCAAAAGTTCTCAGTAATAAGAAAGAAAAAACAACCAGCTAATAAACACAATATAATTATAGCACTGCCCTTACCTATGTTAGTACAAGTGTTTGGATTCCAGCCAGTACATTTCCAACAGAGAAGCTTCTTTTCAGTCCAGAATTCTTTGGAATTAAGTTTTCTTTGTCACCATCATCACCATCTCCTCCGCCCCAACATCTAGGGGAAATTGATCTCGATCTTCTTTGTCTAGGATTATCCTCTGCGTTACAATGGCGTCTAAACAAGGGAGAGCACTTAGAATGCAACTTTGATCCCTTAGCACCAATTTTCTCCTTTCTGTTTCCTCCATTTATTCCAAGACACTCTTTCCTCTGCTTCCTGATTCTCCCTTGTTTCAGGTTATCTGACACATTATTGGAGATCGTTGGCTTGCCTGCTCTATTATAGAATGCCTCCTTTTTTGCTATCCCTTTAACCATCTTCTCGGGTCTGAAATGGTGAGCAGGTGGAGGTGGAAGGACTTCTGATTTACATACCGAAATAGTGGAAGAAAATTTTGAAGCAGGGGCATTCTTCCTTCTTGAAGGCAACCTGTCAATAAAAGCTGGAAGAGACTTTGTTGGCGAAACTCTTTTTCTGCCTAAGCTCGATGAAAGAACAATATTTCTTCCTAATTTCCTCCCAGAAGAGACAATCTTGGAAACTTTTGAAGGTGTGCAGATCCTAGTAGACTTAAAGCATGATGCTGGTGACGATGGGGAGAAAGCAGGATTTGGAAACATAACACCCTTGCCTGAGATTGCTGACTTCTGCGAGAGCATCCAATGCTTCTTAATAAGCTTGATCTCAGTCGCTTTCATATGATATTTAGGCTGACCTGCACCTAGTTCAATTTCCTCCTCTCTAGTGCAATTTCTTCCAGGCAGTACATTGCCCTTTTGCTCGTTGGCACTAATAAATGATTCATCTTCACTAGGCTCATGTTTTGGCAGGGAAGACTTAGCCTCACAGTTACCATCTTCTGTTGGTGCAACTACTTTAAATACATGAGTCTCTGTATTCGTAGGATCATTGTACATAGATAGGTGCTTTATGCGTGGAACAACCACTTTGAAAATGTGTGGAGTGGTTTTAGGATTACTTACTTCCTCCGCTCCTTCCCAATTGATCTTCTCTGTCCCACCTTCGCACCGTTCAACATCAGGGTTATCCTTGCTTGGACTGTTGGCTAGAATCTCAAATGCACTGAAATCTTTTTTCTGGTCGTCTTTAACAACATTAACCACTTCCTTTGCAAAAGTGGCTGCTAACATAATATCTGAAAGAGCTTGATGGACAATTTCTGCTGGTCCTGACCATTGTCTCCAATTAACTGAAGAAACATGCATTGTCAATGTAGACCATGAAAACAAGTCATAAGCACACGACAGAAACTAAAAGAACTACCCGCAGGACTATTTTGATTCTTTTTCCTGGATGGATCCAACAGCAATGCACCGTCAAGGTGTTCCCCTGCATTTATAGCGGCCTATTAGGATTAGTTCTAAGAAAAAGCAATGTGCTTGAAATAATCCATAAAGTTAATGGATGGCTGGATGGCTTACTATCGACAGAGATACCATTGGAAGTCCTCTTTCTGCAAAAAACAATTGTAGCATATTACAAAATAGAAAGATATTTCTCCAGATGCAAGAATAAATATGTCTATCGGTTTCTGTATGACATTTTTCATCGACAAGGGTTTGTTTTAGAACCTCAGATTATTCAAACCCACCTCGGATTCCCGTAATTGCAAAGTGATTTGTTGCAAAAATCTTGACAGCCATCGTCTGAACTTCCGTTTACAAGTAATCTAGTTCTAGCTATTGACTGCTGCAATTGCTCAAGCCGGTAAAGAACTTGATCAACCTAGATTTGTGAGAAAGTAATATGCTTAGTCCCTCAACACCAAAGGCAGAAAGGAAGCCAAACTAACCTTATGCAGAGCCTGCATTATCAAAGGAGATGCCATCGTGACAAAGATCAGGACAGGTAACTCCAATATCTCATAGTTGCCGCTTGCTTGAGACGAATAAGAAGATCTGGCCGGCGCTCAGAAGGAGAGATGAACGAGCCCAACGGTCCTTTTTTCGCGTTTTGCTCTGTTTCTTCTTTAGTACCGTATAATAGTTTCATACGGTTTGAGATATTTTATTTTAGGGAAAATTATCAAAATGCCCCTACCAAGTTTTAACATTTTTTTTTCTAAAATATTTTAGAATTGTTAAACAACCCCCACTCAATCTAAATACAATATCTTTGCTACTAATGTGTGCCCGGCAATTGCCGCGCAAAAAGTGTGTGTTTTTGTACACCTTGTGTTATTGTCGTGCATATTGGGGAGGATCTTGATTATCTCATGGCATTGGGACTATCTATCTGTCCTCCTGTCCATCAATCCGTTGTTCATTGCCAAATGGATGGTTGGTTGTCCATTGTTAGAGTTGTTCGTGACAAAATATTCCATTTGGCAAAGACAACCAACCATGGCCTTAAGATTTGTTGTCATGAAAGTTTGGATTTATCAAAAGCTATAAATTGCTCAAACTGGAAAAGTAGTTCCACATTGTTAGGCACCAAAGGATTAGAAAATATGTGCTCCTCCATATGTACTTATAGATGGATGCTACCTCCATATTTTGCTCTTGGCCAAATTTACTTGCCTTCCCATGGCTTAGTAGAAAGTGTCTAGGACATGCACATGCTGCTGCATATCTTCCACAGTGTGGACTAGGAGGTCGACATCATCGGCTTCGGTGAGTTGTTTAATAATCTGTTGCGCAAGCTGAGCTCCGTCACCCCTATGTTCAGCAAGCCACCCTTCCAACTGGTCAATGTAGAGGCCAAACAACATTGGAGAGAGTGGGCAGCCCTATTGGACCCAATACCACTGTTGACAGGTTGTCCTATCGATGTCAGCCGGCCTGAGCAAGTCTCATATAGTCTGTACACTGCATTTTGCACGTCCATAACAGCTCCCAACTGTCTTAATCTTTCCTACAACTTTTTTCGAGGCACGGTGTCAAAAGCCTTTGCAAAGTCGATGAATATTTCCATTATTTCAATTTAAAACCATTAGGTATGCACGTATATTTTTTCCATTAAAATTTTCATTTCCTTACCAGCTTTCCAGGCACGTTTGCAGCAAAAGTATGCAGTTATACCTGGCCCCTGAACCCTTGGTTGGGCTACATTTAGCCACGCATACATAGCTCTATATATGTGTTTATATGCATCTGTTTATACTCCTTGTTTAGTAGACGCAAAATTTTTTCCATAGTATTTATCCCCCCTGTATATCAATTCTTTTTGTATAATTATGACCCAATCCAATCCCTGCCAGCACATCTTGCATGCTGTTGATGTGTTCATATCCACTCTCACATGAAACTACTACTATACATGGATAATTTCCAAAACCAAAACGAGTGGTACCACTCTACTTGCAGGCATTTGAAATAGCCTCCAGATGGTCTGCAGATAATTTACTCCAGGCTTCTCAATTTCTTGCTTGAGGATGTTTCTATTCGTGTGTTCTTGAGACGATCTTGATCAATTTCAAATTATAACCATGATTTGATTCAACCATACCCAAAAAGATTTCAATACTCGAGAACATTCAACATCTATACACCCCTTGATGCAAGCATAAATCACCCACCTAGTTGGTATTACTTTGCAGTTGTTTGCTCAAATCTCCGATCTCCTTCACATTAAGCTCCTCCTCTAGAATTATGCTCAAGGATGCCCTTGCTCCATATATCACGCTTCATAAAGCTGATAGATATAATCGCTACATGTGGATCAAACTAGTAGTACCATTTTTGTTGCTGCCTGTTACTTCCCACTTACATCATCACCTTTTTATGATGAATATGATGTCGCTCGCAGTGATCCCTATGGTGATCTTTATGATGGCATTGCTCAATTCAAACAGTTGGGGCATGTTATTCTTCTTGGTGATTTCAATGCTCGCACTGCTGAAATGCAAGCTGCTCAACTCATACTTGAGGATGTCCGTGACCCTTTATGGATGTCTGCTAATGATACAGTCTTTCCACGTTCATCGCCTGATGCTAACAAACCCGTCTCAACATTTAGAAGGGAGCTCATCCAGTTGTGTGAATGAAGTCTTTGAGATGGTACTTTGTAATGGCTTAGAGCAATGGCCACACTCTAAAGGTATTACATGCAGACAGGATAGGCAGGGTGGTGGTACTAGTGTTGTTGATTATGTCATTTCCCAAGTGCAAGCTTTGGATCTCATTTCAGAGTTTTGAATTGGCACAAGGCATAGAGATGAGAAGATAAAATCTGATCACTATCCACTTTATTTGTCATTAAAGTGGCAGCTTCCACCTCTTCAACCCATTGCTATCCAGGCTCCTGCCCCTCGCATTCGCTTGACTTATTCTAGATCTTTTGAATATGCACAGACATTAGCTCCTGCGCTTGCAGGTATTTTGGATTACCCAACTCTTCAAGAGCATAATGCAGCATTTGCTGATGCTTTTCTTACTTCTGCTGTCTCTTGCTTTGGTACACGCACTTCTGGTGTTGCTCATGCTGGTAGGAAATCCTTTCCTAGAAATGCCTGGTTTGATGAAGACTGCAAGCAGCTTAAAAAACACTTGCGAACGATAGTTGAGCCAGATACGCGACATAATGCCATTCAGAATTATAAGTCTGTTTTGAAACGCAAGAAGGCACGCTTTGTCGCTGAGATCAGAAGCAAATGTTTGAATTACTGATACGTGCGCCTCGGACCTTCTGGCGCAAAATATTATATCGACCACCTCCTATCCTTGGACATATTTCTATGCAGCAATGGGATGAGCGATTGGTCCACTTATATGATCATCCTGGGGTCCTTAATTCTGTGCCTCCTTTGGTAGGTGATATTCTTCAATTCACAGAGGAGAGAGTCAAAGAAGGACTGCAGCATCTATCTAATGGTAAGTCTCCTGATCTTCAAGGTTTGCAAGCAGAATTGCTTAAATGGGGGGGTCCGCTATTGCTTCCAATCATCACTACTCTTTTAAATCAAGCTTTGCAAGAAGACTTGCCAGAAACTTGAAACTTGGGTCGCCAAGAAAGTCGCACCAATTTACAAAGCGGTGATAAGCATGACCCTTCTAATTATCGCATGATCATGGTAAGTTCCATATTTTCAAAGCTCTTAGCCGGTCTTCCGAGAAGCGATTGACATCATGGGCGTAACATATTTGGTGTATGCGTGTTGTAGGGAAAGGCAAGGCTTTTCGTCCATGCCATTCTACAATAGACCATATTTTCACATTGCGCGATGCTTATTGAACATAGTCGAAGTTTGAAACAAGACCTCTATATATGCTTTGTGGATTTTACTTCTGCTTTTGATACAGTACCACGCGAGCTTCTTTGGCAACGCTTGCAGGCACTTGGGGTTCCACAAGATCTTCAAAATGCAGTTTATCGGCTCCATGAAAGGGTTTTGCTAAATTTCCAAGCATCATGTACTCAAATCACTAGCAACATTGGAGTTAAATTCGGGTTGCCCTTTATCTCCTACACTCTTTGGCTTGTACATTGATCAATTGGAAGAATGGCTTGATAATCATGGCGGAGGTCCACATTTGGCACACTATATCATTAGGCAACTTATGTATGCTGATGATGTTTAAACTCGCACATACCATTTGCTAGTATGCAAAGAACATTTACATGCTCGCATAGTTTTTATGAGAACACAGGTCTGCGTGTTAATCTCCAAAAGACCAAGCTTTTGGTAGTTCAATCTTCTCGTCACAATGTTCCCATTATGCACTATGATAGCCGCGAAGTTGAAGTTGTAGATAGCTACAAGTATCTTGGTGTAGAATTACGTAAGAACACACTTTGGGGAACGATGTATTACCAAGCGGGTGGTCTTTGGATGGAGAGCACTCTATGCAATGCAAAACAATTGTTTTCGCTGAGAAATTCATGATTGGCCACGGAAAGCCCACTTGTTTGGGCTTTGGTAGAGCCTATTTTATTGTATAGTTTGAAGTGTGGGGGCCGCCATTAGTGCTAGTGCTTGGGAGAGCTTGAGCGGGTACAAAAGTCCTTTCTCACTACGACGATACGGAGTTAAAACAACGGTGCCCTATGCTATTCTTTTACAAGAGACAGGTTTTTGGCCTCTTCAACATTCTGCCATGAAGCGCCATCTCCACTATATCTACAAGGTGCACCACATGGATGATGATAGGTATCCTGTTCTTGCACTTGCCATGGCTGAATCTCCTCAGCATTTGAAACGATGTTGGAAAGAGCATTGCACTACATGGTTTTGCCGTTATCGTGCAACCCGAAAGCAGCACCGATGCTTGCCAGTTTTGATCCTGAGCTTTTGCAACAATATCTCAATGGCCGTTTTTCTCAAAAGATATGGGACTCAGTTACCTTGGCCCAAGTGAAAACTGGTCATTATCATGCACACATAAATCCCACCTTGGCACCAGGGCCCCAAGCTTATTTGCTTGCTTCATTGTCCAGGAACAAGCTTGTAGCTATTGCATCAATTCGCACGGGGTCCCACAGGTTACGGATTGAGACAGGTAGATGGGAGTGGCCGCAATTGCCGCGAGAAGCGAGACTATGTGCCTGTTGCCAGTTACATGTTATTGAAGATGAAAGCCATACTCTTCTGAGTTGCCCTGCTTTTGAGATAGTCCGGAATCATTTTTTGACCTTAGTCCACGCTTCCACAACTTCTCAGAGCACCATCTGTGCATGACTTGGCATTATACATACTTGAGGTTCTAGATGCACGTCTTCAATTACTGAGCCCTCAGTAGTCATTATCTCTGATTGTCTAGTATCATCATTACTGCAAAGGTTTTTCCCTTGAAAACCTTTCGAGGCAGGGGTTTTTTAATCCTAGTAGTAATGATTGTACTAGCCCATTATATGGGTCCCATGACCTATTGGTCTCCGTAGACGTTAAAAAAATCTATTCTATTCTATTCTATTCTATTCTATTCTATTCTATTCTATTCTATTCTATTCTATTCTCCAAAAATCCCTAATTCCTCTATAATTTAGCATTCGTAGGCCTTATGTATAAACCCCCCTATATATTATGCATGTATTATCCAACTCAAGGATTAGTTTAATGCTCTTTCATAATGCTTTTACTCACAACTATAATACATTGAAATACTTACATCAAATTGTCTACTCACACACTAGGCTCATTAAAATGGAATTGTGTAGCAATGAGAAGATGGTCAAAATACCCAATATTTTGACACAATTGTTTTATTACAAGCTATGATGATTACATTAGATCATTGATTATGTTAGATTGCTCGAGGCCTTAAGAAGAGGCTCTTATATTCTAAAGGTTAGTATAGATTGCCTTGGATTCTCTAAGATTCTCTGATAGTACTAATTGGTAAATTAGGCTATGTGAAGGCAATATCTCAATGAACACAATGTTTTAAGTTGAGTTTTACTAAAACCAATACTATTTCAGAAGTCATAAAGTTAGTTCGAGCATTGAGCAATGACTTGGTCATCAACTAGTCTTATTGCTATCAATCTTATACCATGAAGAACTCCCCATATTTCTTTTAGAATATAGGTTTTTTAAGATTCTTTGTAAAGATTCTACCAAGGACCTTGTACACTATTCTCTTAGATTCACTTGAATTTTTTCTATGGATGTTGCAAAAACTCCTCTTATTGCATTTCTAAGCATAACTAGGATCCTTTCGTATGCCTCATTAAACTATATAATTTGTTTGTTGTGGCTATATCTAAAAATTGACACAAAGTCGGCCAATAAAAGTCAACCTGGAGTCCATATGCTCAAAGGAAAAAAGTCAAAGTCAACAATAACGTGAAAGCCAAAATAAAAACTTCAATGAGTTGTTAAACTCACTCAGAATTCTCTCTCTTTTGGATATCTTTTAGGTTGCT
Source organism: Isoetes taiwanensis (assembly GCA_021234155.1). Classification (NCBI taxonomy): domain Eukaryota; kingdom Viridiplantae; phylum Streptophyta; class Lycopodiopsida; order Isoetales; family Isoetaceae; genus Isoetes; species Isoetes taiwanensis. The sequence continues at coordinate 8,496,538 of JAJEKV010000041.1, forward strand.
AAAGGGGCAATGGTATTACTCCTATAATGTTCGATATTTTTTTATAGTATGTCAATGTCCAATATGATGACGAGGTTTATAGATAAGAATAGAATAGAATAGAATAGAATAGTTTCTATCTTTTATGAGCCAATCAGCCTATGGGACCCAATAAGAGAGCGCAACAGACTTATTACTGTTCGGGTTAAAAGTAACCCCACCCAGTAATAAGAGTGTTGTCAAACTGTACAAATGTACATATCATGACATATATATACAAGTCAGGTAAGTGTCCAAGGACATAGCTGATCTCGCAAAAGTAATAGGTTTTCAGCTTTTGTTTGTAGGACTAGAGGCTTGGCTCATGAATTTGCACTTTGAATATTTGGTAGGGTTGTGGCATATTTTTGGATATATTACATGTCTAAGGATTATGCGTAGATTCTTGGATTCCTAAAAATACCCGATCGTTTGTATATCTAGTGCTGCCAACATTCAAAGATGGGATAATGGTGCCTAAAGTGCAAAGGGCAAGTGAGATTCTCTGCACCTCTTACTTTAATGCATAGCTTCATTTACTTTTAGACTAGCATTTTCTCCTTCTCTGACCACAAACAGTCCTATTTCAATCTATGAATTATAAGGCATATCTAATTTTCTAATTTCCTTGGCACTTGATCAGAGAATGAAGAAGTTAAGGGCAAATAATCTAATGCCAAAACTACCTATGGAAGGTATACGTTTGAATCCAAGAATTACCTAGCTTTGGACCAGAAATTAGATTATATGACATACCTTTAGTACAGCATTTGATCAGATCTTTCTTATTTATGTCGGTAGGGAGTATGTCTTTCCAAGAAGAATTACGGTGGCAACATCTTACATCATAATTCAATTGGCCATGTACCCACTTTGTTGCTTTGGCTATTGTTATCACAATACACTTCTCACCAAATAGTGAAGTTTGGAATATACCACCATGCCTAGATCATTATCCCACCCACTTGTTAAACCAGACGTGTAAACTGTTTTTTCTGTTCCTTGCATGACATAGACTAACATTTTATAAGAAAAGCACATACCTTGCAACTCTAGTAAGAAAAAACTGATGAGGATTTTTCAGAAACTGAAGAGTCTCACCTATGAGAGGCAGAGCCTGGCTTGAAACAGCTGCACCCCAACATGCCAGACAGTCTCAAGATACAGTCACCAATGCCTTTGGAAGGGAGTTGGTTCAACTCTGTCAGGTCTTTGACATGGTAGTGTGCAATGGTATGATCAGATGGCCGCAATCAGGGGGTTTTACTTGCAAGAGCGATAGACATGATGGTGGAGCTAGCGTGGTAGACTATCTCCTTGCTCCAGTGGTAGGACTTGACATGATCAGCGAGCTCTCAATTGGCACGCGAACAGGAGATGAGGAGGCTTTGTCGGACCACTATCCACTTTATGTCACTTTGGATTGGGAGCACTCGTAGAGCGCAATCACGCGAGTAGAAACCATCGAGGGGTTGAGATACATCCCCGACTATCGAAAAGCAAGCGTAATATGAGTCCGTGTTGGAACGTGAACCGGGGGATTGATGCCCTTTGCACGTTACATGATAGGTGGGAATGGCTTGTAAATGCCTTACTCACAGCAGCTAGTGCATGCTTTGCAGCGAGGGATCGCTCGCGAATGGACACTGCGCAGTTCCCTCAGAATCCCTGGTTTGACGCTGAGTGCAAGGCTCTAAAGACCCAACTACGCCTCGTCTCAGATCCACAATTGCGGCAGCAGGCCATTCAGGACTATAGAGCATTCTTGAAATCAAAAAGCATCGTATATTGCGCACCATCGCCAGCCGCATGTTTGATTTGTTGATGATCGAAGCCGAAAAGCCTTCCGGGCGTAGGGTGTTGTACAAGAGGCATCAACCACCCGGCAATATTACCGTAGACCAGTGGATGCATCGCTTGGAGGAGCTGTATGATCCCCAAGATTTCTGGCGGGGTTCCGAATCGTAGGAGAAATCGCGCGACTCACGGAGGAAGACATCCAACGGGGCCTTAGACACGGCTAATGGCAAAGCGAAGGACTTGCGGGGACTTCAAAGCCGAAGTTATTGAAATGGGGTGGGCCAGCTTTGCTGGGGGGCCTCGGCGGCGATTATTAACCGGGCCATAAGGGAGGGCCTCCCAGAGAGTGGATGGTTAGCAAGGTCACCCCAATTCATAAGGCAGTAATGAGGGATGATTCGGCGAACTACCGCATGATCATGGTGAGCCCATTACTCGCAAAGCTTTTAGCAGGTGTGGTGGAGAAGAAGTTAACTTCGAGGAAGTCGGAGTCGTCAGATTGGCCAGGCGAGGGTTTAAATACCCACTCCCTGTCGACCATATATTCACTCGAATCCTTATGGAAGCTACCGCAATGCGCGCGGCGTGACCTGTACTCTGTTTCGTAGATTTCAAGGCAAAGATATGATACGGTCCCTCGGGACTGTTGTGGCAAACATTTGCGGCGCCGCATGCCCCACAGGACTTACAAAATGTCATCTATAGACTCTATGATGGGATATATCTTTGCATTACGCATCGGATCCCGAGTTGCTAGCACCATAGGGGTTAAACAGGGATGTCTGTTATCTCCAACGCTCTTTGGTCTCTACATTGACAAGTTGGAGACTTGGATGCAAGAACATGGGGGCGGTGGCCACGGCTACCGAGGCATACGATTATAAGGCAATTGCTCTATGCAGATGATGTAGACTTGCTATCCCATACATCCGAGGAGTATGCGGCGAAAGATTTGGACGCTCTTAGTGGGTTACGTGACACAACAGAATGACGGTGAACCTGCAGAAAACTAAGCTCTGGCAGTCCTCTCCTCGCAAAGATGATATCCCGGATCTCTATTACAGAGGGGACGAAGGTGGATGTTGTAAGGACCTTCAAGTATCACGGGAATCGACTTTTGCGCTAGCATGTTATGGGATGCCCGAGTGGAAAGACGGGTCGGTAGCGGGATGGAAAGCCACGTGATGCTATGCGAGAATAGCTGCTCTGAGAATAGACCTATGTGATGTGGAGCGCATTAGAGCACACCTGCTCGAGCACTTTCGTTGAACCGGTATTGTTGTATGGGGTAGAGGTCCGGGGTCCAAAGAATTAGCAAGAACACACAGGATAAGCTAGAGAGGGTGCAAAAGGCCTTCTTAACATCTGCCGCCTAGGTATCAAGGACACGGTCCCTTATCGATTTTGCTATATATGAGACTGGGTTCGCCCCCGCAAACATTCCGCTATGCGCAGACATCTTGCATATTTCCACAAGGTCACCAGCATGGATGCACAACGTCTTCCCCCGAGGGCTTTGTTATTGGCACAAGAGCCACAACGACTGAAGAGGGTATGGCAGGAGCACTGTCAGGGGTGGTTCGCAACGTGGTCTATAGACTACCAGCAGATTGTGGCTATGCTCGATGCCCGAGGGACAAAGTACGCACACTGAATGAGCGCTTTGCCACCACTCGTGGGATGCAATCACCGTGCAAAGCCTAAAAAGCGAGCACTACCACACGCCAAGTTAATCCAACACTGGAACATGGCCCACACCAGTACTTGAAAGCGCATATATCTATGAAGAAACGGAGAGCTATTGCCTCCGTGAGGACGGGGTCCCATCATCTCAGAATTGAAACAGGTCGTTGGACTACAGATGGAGGGCAGAGAATCCCCCGGCATGAGAGAATATGCCAGTGTTGCCACATGCGACGAAGAGGATGAGCACCATGCTCTGCAAGAGTGTCCGGCATATACGCATATCCGAGCAACACATACTGATCTTAGATGCTCTGAGGCACCGCTGCATCAATTGCTGGCATCGCCAATGGTTGCACGTCTCGCATCTTACATTTTGCAAGTCTCTACCATTAGAGAATCCCTTACAGGACAAGGGATCTGAGAGCCTACTACCAGGGTTTTTCCTCCCATGTGGGGGTTTTTTCATCCCAGTAGTAGGGACACATTGTATAGTAGCATTTGTCTTTTTGGTGTGGTTTTATCTGCTTTGTGTACTGCATGTACCGTCTCATAGGTCAAGTTTGGCCTCCGCGGACGTTAAAATATATTTCCTTCCTTCCTTCCTTCTAAAGTCCATTAAGTTCAATCATTATCTATCTGAATAACCGGGCAGGATAAGAAGCAAATAAAACCCAAGCCCATGTACTATTTCAGCTGTACACTTGCAATTTCATGGACCAGAGCAGAAGCAACATGTATTGACTGCTCCATTCTCACAGAAGCTACTTTGTAGACATATTTATGGATTCTTTTTTATCTGTAATGCTCTTTTATAGTTCTTACAGGTTTTAGTGTTGCATGTTGGGCTAGACTTCCTGACTTAGGTCCTCCAACCGTCCTATAAGCTAGAACGATCAAGTAGTCTTTTATGGACCAGAGCAGAAGCGACCTGTATTGACTGCTCCATTCTCACAAAAGGTACTGTGTAGACATATTTATGGATTCTTTTTTATCTATAATGCTCTTTTATAGTTCTTACAGGTTTTAATGTTGCATGTTGGGCTAGTGCAAGTTATATTGCTAAGAATTTATAGATTTTGGCTATAAAGAAACATTCCTATTATTTCAATTTAAAACGGGATATGGGTTGAGCAAATGCATATTGTTTTAAAGATTGCTTTCTTGAAGTTGTATTAATTGGCTGTTGATTGAAGAGAAATCGTATGTATTTTCAGCTCTATTGTGTTTCTTAGTGGTTTTTTAGTTGAATGATGTGGTATTGATTTTATTAAGTGGTTTTTTAGTTGAATAATGTGGTATTCATTTGTTTGCACAGGTAATGGCTTCTAAACGGTCTGAAATTACTCAGATTGTATTAAGGAATGTGAAAGATGATAATGGAGAATGGATAGACTTGAATATCTCAGTGGGTTCTTGGGTGACTATGAAGCCAGCACAACGCGGTGATCATAAAGTAAAAAAACGAAAGCTCAATGACTTGACTGCACATTAGAAAGCACAGGTGGTTGGATTTGTTATTGGACAGGGCGGTAAAAATATAGAGGAGATTGTTGTTGCGCATGCGTATGGGCCTGCAGATATGATGAAAGAGGATGTTGCACAGAGCCCTACGTTTCCAAAGCTTGAAGTGAATTGTCTGTGTTCTTCTGATTTCAAGGATAGAGTTTCGGCACAGAGTATTACAAGCGTGTTGGAAGTTCATCATCATGCTATTGGGCATTTGATATTTTGTGACGTCTCTTTGTCTTGCTCTCAGGGATCAAGGTGTTTTGTTCTCAGGGATCCAATTGTTCCATCTCAGAAGATCGCAAATTATAAAACACGACCATAAGTTTTAGAATAGTTTCTAAATCAAACCAGATGTTATTTTTCTCATTGAGACCGATCACATCACATTCAGTGCCATCTATATTCGAAATGCATGAGATTCCACATTGAATTGAATGCATACCTCCAAGAACCTCCTCAACTTTCATGGTCCTTTCTCTTCTAATGTTCTCGACTGTGTATGGACGCGGGATGATAATCTTCTTAGTATCTAAAGATTTCAATGCAGCTTGAAAGGGTTTGAATAAGCTTCTATATCCTTGCCTGCTTAATCCAATGGTGTCGCAAGTGGTTTGAACTTCATGCGCATCCATATGTGAATATATTTCTTTTATTACCATATCTAGCACATCTCTCTTCAATGCTATGTTGCATGGCTCGTTTAGTAAAGCAAGAAGCAAAATCTCATCTCGTGAAGCCATGTTAAGTAAGAAATTTCCCATATTTTTTCTCACAACCCCTTTCTTTTTTTTGGCGCTCAGAACTTGATTAATTGCATAGACTCTCCTTTTTGCTGCTCCCCCTTTTGGTGCTAATGCATATATGGGTTTCAGTTTTTTCTTTCTCTCACGCATTCTCATTGCAGTCTTTTTAAATCTCTTCAAATGAGCTTCTAAAACTTTTACTAAGGACTGTGCCCAAATTAAAGCATTCTGAACCTGACATCTCTCCTTTTCTTCTTGCTTAATGACAAAATTTTTCAGCAGATCTTCGCTTTGCATTTGGACTAAGGTTTTCTTCAAGCATTCAATTTCTTTTACCAATGAGCACTTATCAATTAATGACTGCTCTATATCACGTTTCATTGACTCAATTTCATGTCTACAAGATCCAATAATGCAGCAAAGCTGATCTATATATTTTTTCATATTCTCACAGTATCCCAAGAAGCCATTTTTCCCTTCACAGACAAATTTAACCAAACTAGTAACTGAATGAAAGTCTGGGATCTTACCGGTGATTGGATCCCTGGGATAAATCTCTCCATGTGCCCACAAATCCGCATTCTTAGCTCCTTGGGACCTCAACAAAGCTTCATTCACTTGAGCCTTGAAGCCTCCACGTTTCTTGTTCCAAGTGACTGCATATTCTTCAGGTAAGACAATTCTTATCTCTGTGCTCATCTTCTTAAGAAGTAATTGTGTATCTCAAAGGGAAAATAAGAACATACCTGTGAATTTGTCTTCCAAATTCGTGTGCCCGGGAATTCTATGGCGCGAATTGTCACATTCTATATAAGCCTTGAATTTTAAAAATTGAAAGCAGATGACGTGGTCTTCAATCGGGAGGCTTGGTCGGAAGATCCTGGTTTCTGGCAGGAATCTTAGTTTTTGGAGAGAGCCACGTTGTGCAATTTCGAAATTGGTTCCCTAAAACAATGGATTCACGTTATCGAATTTTTAGAAAAAAAAAGGGGTGCAATTTCGATTTCGAGTTTTGTTTAAAAAAAAATAAAAAATAAAAATTCGAATATGATGGTGGTTGAGGGAAAATAGGAGACCAACAACTTAGGGAGGTTGTTGAGGGAGGTTGTTGAGGGGTGGTTGTAACATATACAATATACTTTTAATTCTCTTATCCCAAAAAAACTCTAATGCCGGTTCAAACTGTCAAGAAACGCGAAAACAAGGGAAATACATGGAAAATATGCAAGAAATACGAAAGAAATATGCCAAGATCGACAAAGAATCTGATATATGAATAGGAATCAAGAGTACAATGGCCCGAAGGCAAGCAGGAACACGAGACAGATGCCTAGAAGGCTCAAGACTGGCGTTGAACCGGAATGGTTTGACAAGAAGGAGATGCCCCCTTATATATCTAGACCGACAGTCAGGATCGCGCCACTCCAATGGATGAGATCACGCCAAGTGTCGTGCATGCACGCAGGTTCTAGAGTGTTCTAGAATCTCCTAGGAACAGCCCTACATATGAGGAAGACGTAATGGAATGTCTTTAAGTATTGGTAGTGCACTTGGCAAAGGTGCTCGATTCTCAACTAGTGCGAGTTCAAACCCTGCATAGTGCAACTATTTTTTTGCATTCGCATGGCGACCATATATGCGTATAATGCTCGTATGATATGGATACTCGTATGTTCGTCACAAACAACTATAACTAGACGATAGAAGGGCATGTTCAATTGCAATAATAGAAGAAATAGTATCAAGAGACTGCAACTATGGTGACTTTCTTTTTAGCAGGCGTGCCTAAGCCCCCCACAACGATCTTTGAAATTCTAGCCTATCCACATATATGCCATATCATCCTAAAAATGATGTGGCATGACCCCATCCTTTAGATACTTTAATTTTTAATCCAACGGCCATGAAAATTAGAAATTCCTTGAAATTTGTGTTCGATAGTTGAAGCTCTTCTTTGTTGAAGACTTTTTTTTTTCCTCCCTCCTACCATTTGATTATTCGGCAGGATTTAGAATGCATGGTATATGATAGCTCCTAGATATCTCGAATATGTAGCATAATAACAGGGGGTTTTCTTTGTGTTTTTGTACGCTTTTCACTAAGGTTTTCCTATGATTTCGTGATGTATTCAAATGGATGTACTAATGCGTACACAACCAACAACCAATGGTCAACAACCAATGGCTCACAACAAAAGCCCTTTTTTTGTGCGTGTGGTGCATAATGGTCAACAACCAATGGCTCACAACAAAAGTCCCTTTTTTGTGCGTGTGGTGCATAATGGTCAACAACCAATGGCTCACAACAAAAGCCCTCTTTTTGTGTGTGTGGTGCATAATGGGCACATGAAGGGCTTGAAGGGCGCATGTAGTGCAGTTTCCCCGCCGGCAACACATTTTTTATCATAACTTTTGATCCAGAGCTCTGTTTCAGATGATGTTTATTGCGTTGGAAAGCTCTCTCCGAGATCTTTTTGATAGTGTATGATATGGATATGTTTGGTTAAGTTATCTATGCTAAAACAGCAATTTTTCGGCGGGTTTGGTAGGTTTTCACATCCTACCGGTGATTAATCTGAGTTGCGCTATTGGATATTGTTTTATGGCTCATTCCGAATGAAGCTTGCAAACAATTACCATGCATTTTAGATTTTGAGGCAGTTATTAAGCAAATTCCAAGGCTTCTAGATCCTTGTGCGAACAAGCGAGAAAAAGTTCCCCACTTTGGTTTCTCACCACAAGAATCCATGGAGGCCAAAAGCTTCTTTGTTAAATTCCGGTTGAAAAATGTTTGTGTATGGGTGTTGCAAACTTTATGACTTTTCAGAATAATGGGATCAATCTGCTCTATCTTTATGGTAACTTTTACTTATGTTCTATTTGTTTTATTGTGATGAAATTCAAAAGCTTCTGATGACGGTGATGAAAGCCTCAAATGAATTCTAGTTTTTTTGGTTTGAATTCTAAAATTTTTTGTCACAGGGGAGGGGTGGCGTCCCTAAGGCCAGAAGGGGCCAAAAATTTTTTTTGCAACACAAACCATTAACATCAACATATAAAAATTAAATCCCCAACATATAGCGACCAACACATAACAACCATTGACATCAACAACCAACACATAACTACCATTGACATTAATTAACACAACCATTGGGTCCAACACATTTAAATTAAAATCCCCTTAAACCCCCTTTGGTTTGGGTGCATATTCACGAGGGGGTGGCGTAGGGCGCGAGAGCCCTCATAATTGTATTTTGCACGTACGAAATCAACACCATATAGTATTCCGCTTGAAATCTTATAGTATTTTACGAATCTTGTTATACAGTATAGCAAATTTTGTACTTGAATACCCCACAAACGAGGAACTTTACGTACGGTGTAGATTAAGGAATAAGGGATGAATATGCCTATCCAACAGCTCTCGTTGCCCGGAGTCACCCCCCGTGTGAATATGCACCCAAACCAAAAGGGGTTTAAGGGGGATTTTAATTTAAATGTGTTGGACCCAATGGTTGTGTTAATTAATGTCAATGGTAGTTATGTGTTGGTTGTTAATGTCAATGGTTGTTATGTGTTGGTTGTTATGTGTTGGTTGTTATGTCACTTGTCTTATAATCTGAAGATTCTGTTGGGGCATTTTTGTGTGTCTTCGAATCCGTTAGAGGTTGAAGCCAACTTAAGAGAAAAAAGAATATGTCAAATGTGTGACTTAGACTGTCTTTTTATTCGAAAATAGCCCATGAACTTTGCTAAACTTCCATTTTCGTGCCTCACTCGGGCACCATTCTAATGGGTAAGAGTAATAGGAAATAGAAAGCAAAAGCTCACTCTAAAAAGCATAAAAAAAAGCTAAGAATCCACATGAAATCTTTCCAGAAGAAGAATAGGGACACGGAGCATATAGAAGACACAATAGCATTTGTCATACTCTCTGAAAGGAGGTGGGTAGAAGTTTCAACAAGAGGGTGAGAGGCTAGATTGTTTTCTTCGTTACTTGCTAGATTCTTCTAGCACTTTTAACCTAGGGAATGCTCCTAGATGATGAAAATGATGTATTTATTTCGTCTCATAGTTACTTTTTGGATGCATTGTCTGTCAATGGCAAATGATTTGGTAGATTTGATTAATCCTTGTTGCGCAAGATGCTTTGTTTGGATTTGTAAATGCTGGCAGATATCTTGGTGAAGAATGGTTATTGGGATCTCTTTTATCTGATAGCTCTCTGAAACATGTCATGAACAAGGCTGGCAGAGAAAATTGCTTTCTCTTAAGGTAGGAAATTAGATTATTGTCATTATTGTGAGGCATTTGCAAGTAGATCCAATCTTTGAGGGATTAAAATAAGATCTGTTTTCATGCTGCCCAGCTTGCAGTGACCTTTGACGTGACCTCTTTTAATGGCAAGGAGTTGGCCTCATATCTTCTAGTCAGAGGGACAATGTCAACATCAACCAGCTTTTGATACAAAGAATGCACAAGACGTGGTGCATTAACAATTTAGGGACTAGTCCAAGTAGGCACATCAACTGGTTGTGAAGGAGCGCCTGGCAGAATGTCAGCCAGCTTTTGCCACAGAGCTCGGTCCCATCGAGATAGCATAAACTTAGTCTGAAAAGCATCTCAAGGCAACAAGTGTCCAACCTCATACCAAGCACCAACTGTGAAAATACCAGCAAGCCTCCAACGTCGCTGAGTCAATGGATGTACAGTAGCACATAGAGGCATGTGATTATCCAGAGGAATCCACCATGGAGAATCTACCTATGCACACACACCTGGATTAATCTTAAATAGCACACGAACTGTCTCCCAAGAATCAAACAGTCCCTTCAAGAAGGGGGGACGGATATGGACGAAGCTGATAAAAGAGACACCAAGGAAGAACTGCCCTAAGTGCTAGTTTCCCAAAAGGAATACACTGCTCAAGTGCTTGCGCAACTAATCTCATTCCAGGCGAATGTACCATGCCTGCCAAGTGGCGATAAATGAACTTAGATATCATAATTTTACTCTGTAAATGAAAGTCAATCATACCTAGATCTCCAGCAAATCTTGGTTTGATATATGTGGACCAAGCGACCTTCACAACTACACCTATCTCAGTACCTTCCCAAATGAAGTTACGGACAATTGCAACAACCTCTTGAAACTTTGTTTGTGAGGCAAGCACAGCAGATGCCATATACACATGAGTGTTGCTGAGAACTTGCTTAGCAACGACTATCCTCCCTGCCAGAGAAAGCTTAGTTGTATTCCACCAAAAAGGATGTTTACGCAGACTTTCCACTATAACATCCCATGCATCTGAAGAAGAGATATGTATACCCACAGGAATGCCCAAGAGTTTAGTGGCATTCCCTTGAGGAAGCACTTTCCATGGATACTCGTAAATACAGGGAGGAATATCCACATCCAAGGTCCATAAAGCAGAGCACTTTAGCCATCCAACAAGAACCCCTGATGCCAGGGAGAAAGAGTTCAATAAAAGCTTAGCATTTAAAGATCCATCATCCTCAGCCACTAGAAAGAGAAATGTATCATCGGCATACTGATTACAAATTTCTTGAGATACATCCTCCATAGTCAATCCTTGAATTACGCCATCTTGAGTAGCCAAAGAGAATAGCTGGGACAATACGTCTTCCACAATAGTGAACAATAACGGGGCAAAAGGCATCCCTGTCAAATTCTACCAACAGGAAACACAGCCGACGATTCTCCTTGAAAAAGCACAGCAGACTGAGCAGAAAGATGGAGCTTCATAATATCTTTGGTAAACAACTCGTCAAATCCCAACGCCAGAAGGCATTTTTTGAAGGAAGGCAAAATCCAATTTGAGATATACAATGTGCTGACCCTTTAGGCATGCCCAGTACATCCCCTCATAAGCTGCAGCCACATTATCAAGAATAAAATGCTTAGGTAAAAAACCTGATTGTGTGAAGGAGATAGATTCTGTTAAGATATCCCTCACTTTCTAGGGAAAGGTCTTTGCATCTTTCACCACATTGTTCCATTGGTTCATTTTATGTTTTTCATTTTTCGGTGCTCTAGCACTTGTTACTTGCCCCATCTGCCTTCTTAGTTGCATTATTCTATTTATCTTTGTTATTCCATTATTTCTTTTGCACTCCGTTATTCTGGTATTTTGTCTCTCCTTCCTTGCTCCTCTTTCTGCATTCTTCCACTTGCTCCATGTTTCCCATCAACTTCTTATCTATGCATTCTAGCTCCTTATCTGTGCATTTTGTTTCCTTTGTTGCATTGACCTTGGATTGACATATGTGCTATCAGGACCATTCTATAGAATATCATTTCTTCATTTCGTTATGGTTGCATTGTTTTCTTCTTTAAGTTCCTTCGGCTTGTCGTTCCATTTAACTATTCTCTTTTAGTCTAGTTGCGTCATTCCGTCTTTGATTCTTTGTCTCTAGCTCCTTTTCTATTGCTGGTTAGGTTAGTTCGGGTTATAGTTTCTTTTGCTAGTGTGATGTTTTCTGGTTCATTACCTTCTTTTTTATGTTCCTTTCCATTGTTTCTTTGGTCCCTCCACTTTATGCACCCATGGATCAGATTCTAGCTATACTTACTCATTCGACTTCTTCATTGCTCCTTTGTTTCTGTCTTTTCCTTTCCCTTTTTTCCTCCATTTTCTTGGGTTTTCTCTTCCTTCCATTTTACTCTGGTTGTTTTGGTTGCCCTTTTTGCTCTCACCAAGCCATCCCCTCCAGTACTCTGGAACTATTGCTTGCCCTTTTTGCCTCCTTTGTCTCGACGCTCTCTTATCTTTTTTGTCTTATTATCCTCTTTTATCTCTGTGATCTCATCTTTCTGTTGATGTCTTGTATTCGAGCCATCTTGCTCTGGATTTTATCTGTTCTCTGGATGGTTGCTCTTGCATGAAAGTTTGCTTGAATCTGTTATGCATGGATGATATAGATTGGGTATTTTTGTCTTTGCTTTCAAAAGCATTTTGTCATTATGTGTTCTATGTAGTTTCTAGAGCCTAGTTGCACTCAACCAACACCAAGAAACAACATGCTCTTTTTGGGCATACAAAAAGTGTCAAAGTACCATAAAGGATTCAAAACTCAATAAGATCATAAAGATTTATAGGCCTCTGTTGCTAATGTCCAATACAACCCAACACGCCAAGATTCTCGCAAAACTCGCAAAGGTCGTTGCCACATCCATCTTGAGCAAATCTGCAAAAGGAACAAAGAAAACCTTGGTACGAGGACCCCAATCTTGGCACAACGGCCGCCACATCTCTGGCACACGAGGGCCCACCACCATGGCGCAAGGGCCCTCAACATCGCCCCCACTTAAATCCCAACATTCAAGACATAAGAGTTGCCCCAACAACAATGCTCGGCATGAGAGCCTCCAGCCCATTGTCCAAGATACCATCGCAAGATCAAGAAGTCAAACAATGAGCCAATCAACATGAAAAACTAAGACATTGACTACAAGAAAACTTCAATAATGCAAGGTTATAACACAGGGCTAAAACTAAGGAGGGGGGGAGGAGCGTGGGGCAAGCGACCACAAAGGGGAAGGCTCAAAAGACGGCTGATGAAACTAAGAGGAATGCAACAAGGCTATAAATACTCCAAGGGGGACTCTCTCAACTAGCCTCAAGAAGCGGATTTATCTGTTAATCTCAAAACGCAGATAAATCGCACTTCTAGAGCCTAGTTGCACTCAACTAACACCAAGAAACAACATGCTAAAAATAGAGGCAGAAAACAAGAAACTAAATGTCTAAGATAATTAAGGGTACAATGACACCACTCAAGAACCACAAAGGAAAAGAAAATGAGCGGCGATGGGGAGCAAGAGACCGGGGCACATCAAACTACCAAGATGACTAAAAGAATACTCGACACCTGCTAAGCTCCTAAGCTTAACAACTCAAAACTTTGCTGAAAAGAACCAATCCTAGAGCATCTCACAAAAATGAAATAAAAGTGCAAGGAAGGAAGGAAGGAAGGAAGTTACTTTTATCGTCCACGGAGACCAATGGGTCTATGGGACACAAAATGTCAAAAAGGATTCTTTGCCGGATTAAAAACCCGCCAGAAGGGTTTCGAGGAAAAAGCGGGTGGCGACAATCGGCCATTTTCGACAAAGCTGCTAATCATATAAAATGCGAGAAACATCCCAATATATCTGATCATGCACCACTTTGAAGTAGTGCCTAGTCACGGACACGGCCAGCGGGGGCAAGGTGATTCGGGGGTCAGTACCTCACGGATGTATGACCCGTGAGACGCGTCTTGGCGGTGTGTTCATCGGCAAATGCAAAGGGTACGTCCCAGTACTAAGGGGCGTACTCGCGGCTCGATCCCGGCCCGAGCGGCCCGGGCAACTCGGAAAGTGTGAGACTCATCCTCAACGGCACCGTTTGGCGGCCGCGAGGCAGCGTCTGGCGGGGCTCCCCAATCCACCTCGTCTCGATCTCGCGAAGATGGTGGGCACTGTCGCGAATGGAAGCCCGATGCTGGCGCTTTGGGCAAATTTGGGAGCGGTAGAGCTGTGGGCCCCGGGCTAACACGGGGTTGATGTGCTCCCTTGTAATGGGCCATTTTGACCTGCTCTAGAGCAATGGGGTCCCAGAGCTTGCCAAGGAAACAAGCATCTAGGTACTCCCGCAGGCTGTCCCACGATCGGCCGCTGGCGCGCCCATTTATGACGCATATGTGCTCACGACGTTCCATCTGGCGAACCAGCGATCTCTCTTACCCCTCCAGAGGGCCCCTAAGCCGCATTTTGCGGACTCATGGCCACGATTGTAAGCCCGGGTCGCGGGGGCCAGAGCATCACCCATATTAACCACTACGAAAAATGACCGATGTGTCTATCAAAGGGTACCGGCTTAGCGGCAAATCGATCGCAACAGTAATCCGATAGGGGAATTTGAAGGTTTCACCCAAGTGCCGTGCCAAAATACTATGCGCACCTGCTCCAAGTCATTCAGTGCGTCGAAGAGGAGCTAAGGTCTCCAAACCGACCCGTCTGAAGGACGGGCTCGACCGATTGCGAGGCGATATGTGGACCGATGGCCTAATCATATAGCTCGCACGGTGGTTGTTACGCATTGCATAAAAGCTTTCGCCAGCATCACCAATTAGCGGATAGGCGCCTCAATGCCCAGGCGGAGGGGAACTCCCACCCCAGTACTTGCTTGTGGGTGGACGCGTGGCTGCCGGCCCCCCGATATGTGAGTCACGGGAGGCATGGGTGGCGTGAAGAGGATATAAAGAACCACCGGTCTTGGCGGATTGGCCAGCGCGCATGTCTGTAGCGACAAAATGTGTCTAGGGCATCCGGTGAGGCGCATATCTTAAAGGGTGTGGGCAATGACCAACATCGTCACTTATAGATGGTGGCCGGATGACACAGTGCAAAAGATGTATGCCATCCCCATGCTCGATAAGCCGGGGCTCTAAGCGATCAATGTAGAGGCCAAAAGTGTCGGCGAGAGGGGGCAACCTGCCGGACTGGGATACTCTTTGGTAAAATGCTTGGCCGTCGGCGCATCTGCCAAAACAACTCTCATACAACGAGCTGTATATGGCATTACGCACAGGCGGTGCTTGGTTGATCCCTAGCCCACAACTTTTCGGGGGCCCGTATCAAAAGCGCTGCGAAGTCCACAAAGCAACAATACAAGTAAGGTGATTCCATTTATCTTCAATCGCGGTGCCGCCTTGGCGTAAAGATATGGTCAATCGTTGAGTGGCGGTGGCTTTACTGTGTGAGGGTTTCCGCACATCGGCGCCTCGCCTCGGCCCGTCAACCGGCTTTCGAGAATGCCGATAGCGGTTTGGCAAATACTGAAGCCCGACCATGATCGCCCCACTGGCGGACCGGTGTGGGTCGCCAGCTTTGTGAATGGGAACAACCCACGCTTGTGGTCCATTGCCGGGGAAACCCTCCGCAATGCTCACGTTGAACAGGGGTAGTGAGGGCCAGGCACAAAGGCCCCCGCCCACTTGAGTAACTTCGGCCACATACCATCGAGGTGTTGCCTTCCCATTAGCTAGCCCGTTGGGAGCCCTCCTCAACATCCTCATCCACGAGAACCAATGGGGGGCCATCGGTGGGGGTATGGTGACGTCTGGCGTCCTGGCGGGTCATAGAGTCGCTGCAAAAGTACTGTTCCCCTGCCCGGTGGATGTCCCCACTGTGAGGCTGGGCCGGCCTTTGAAGCACTCTGGCAAAAGGTTCGAGGATGAGGTGTCAGCAGCCGAACATCTCCCCTGATGCTTGGCAAGGTAAGGTACAAGCCTTTGTGTCCCTTCGAGGATGCGGCGATGGCATATGATGGGTGGCTCGCGCGTACCTGGATTCAAGATGTAGCCGAAGCTGCCAGCTTAGTTCTTTATAGTCGCATCAAACCATCGATTCTGTGGAATGTTATTCTCGACCACGGCCCGGCGGGATACGCCAAAGCACTGCCCATTTGCATCCCCGCAATAGCGAAGTCCCACCGGAGTACGCCCGCCGCGCTCTAGTGTGGAGGTCCGCGGAAGTGCGGGAGGCGTTCATGAGCATCTCGGCGTGAGTCCTCGCACGCTCAATCGAAGTCTCAACCGAGGGCTCATGAGGGGGCATAGTGGGGGTTCTGGCTGACTCGCCAAACCAGGTCCAAATAAAGTGGGAGGTGATCGTGGAAGCCTCCTCATCCCCAATATCATTGCCCACCCAGGAAGCTTGGCCCGTGAGATGCATATCTTCTGCATAACTACAAGCACATAGTCCACCACACTAGACCCTCCCCCGATTGTCACATGCATGTGCACTTAGATGCTCAGACCTTGTGAAAAGCCATTGCAAATTATCAAGTCAAAAATGCCACATAGCAGAGCAACCAGTTGCGCCATGGCGAGTGACACCAATCATCCGACCAGCAGCGGCCAGGCTATACAGGCAAGTAGGACATGCTCGTCGTGAGGGGGTCAAGTCGCATGGGCTGCTCTACTCTGTCCGTGCATTGAAATCTCCAAGAAGGGCGACCCTACCCAGCTAGCGATCTTCCAACGTATGTCATCATATATAGATCGACATCACGGGTCCATCCGCATCGGGATGGGCTGCGATAGAAGGTCTTTGTCTGAGGGAAATAGCAGTGCCGAAAAGAGGGTTGCCACCGGGTATTATGCACGAACCCAACCCGGTACCGATTTGTGTAATGTCATGTCCGGAGGGTAACCAATGCCAAGGTTGTAGTTAGTAGCAAGCCCTCCACCATGACCAGCTGTCTGCATGGTATTGAAGGCCAGAAATGTTAGTAACCCGCAAGAAATTGTAGCTTTGTGTCGAGATGCTCCCATGTCTCCATGAGAAAGATGAGATCCATCACCCGGCCGCCCACGGGGTTTCGACGTCCCCATACGCCAAAGGGAAGCTCTCGACAGTTCCATAGAGACCACCGGAGAACCTAATTCCCTATTGTCAGCGAGGATAGTATCTGCTGACTGAAATGTGAGGAGGCGGGAAGCCGAAGGCTGAAGTGAAATGGAAATGGAAGGCGAGGCTGACATGTGGGCGAGAGGGTGTAATGGTAAGCGAGGGAAGCGGGAGTAGGGCCGAGGGAGAAGTGGTGAAGGTAGAAGCATGGCGAGGGCCAGCGTCTCGGTATGGTTGAAATTGCGGGTCGCAGCGATAGCGGTATCCGGAAAATAGCGCATCGCCTCAGACCAATCTGCGGCACCCACGTTGGCGAAGATACCTCGATACGAAAAATAATCATCGTACCGCGGTGTGAGGTCAGTCCATCTGAGGGGATGTCCCCTTCAACATCAGCCACAGCGCAATATGGCATCAGCAGCGCAATGCATCATAGCCGTGAATATGACAATCGCGGTCCGCGGCGATGGCGAGCCCATAGAACACTTTCGAGAAATATGGTAGCCAGGGAATGTCATCCGTCTAAGTGTATTATTCCGGATGTTGGCGTAGGCGAGGAACTCTCCCTGGCACTTTCACAGCATACCTCGAACTACTGATTAGCCTCCTTCGCATCCACGGAGTTAGCGGCTGCGGGTCCAGCAGGTAGGCGAAAGTAAGATCTGTCTTTGGGGAATTGGTGGTGAATTATTTGGGATGGCGTGCAAATTGGCGGAGTAATGGTGAAGCGGCCAGTCTTGAGGGGCGTAGGCGTGGAAGGCATTATGGCGGGATAGCGGTATGAGCAGCGTTCTCGGCCCTGTGAAGTCGGGAGCACAGCTCTTTGCATCTGCTGCTTGCTTGGCCATCTCCTGCCTGCACTGCTGCGGTGACTATGAACCTCAGTAGGGAGACCCTGGCTGCAATGCGTGGATGGTTGCAGAGTAGCCCACGGAGCTCCGGGCTCACGAGTAGCGAGGCGTGCTCGAGGCCCGGCCTACAGGCGTCAGTAGGAGCTTGCTGTTAGATCTTACTCACGAAGATCGAGAAGGCGTGTGCGGTACATGCGCAAAGCGACTGTTCTCCCGGAGTGCCATGGTGGTGGCCTCTTCCCCTGGCCCAGAGGGCAGTGACCATGCATTCTCTCACGCATTTAAGCTCCTCTCTGTGTCATGGTGTCAGTGATGAACCGCAGTCACAAAGGCGGGTAGCCGGCAACCTCTGCACGGCTTCTTTGCCTTTCCGAGTAATGCAAGGCCAAGGCCATCTTCCACATCACGGCGTCGCGGGTCTCCAAACTGTGTGATACGGGTTCTTCGGTGGCTGATTTGCCTTTTGAGCACATGGGATGGGGACTCCATCTCCCGCTGCCCATACCCGGCCCGGCGAACTTTGTTAGCCTCAATCACGAGCATTGTTAGCCTCCATTCCCGCTTTGGCGTGGCTCCAATTCTCTGCTTAGGGGCGGGGAGTTCCTATAATGATGCGAGCAATTAATCCCTTCCGGCGGGCTGGCCTGTTGAGGGGGCCTTAGCCCAGCAGAGCCTCCTTCTTCATGGAGGATGACTCTCCCTGTCCATGATGGCTGATCGGGACCGTTTGTCGGCGGGCCCTCGCCTTAGGTTTCAGGCCGCCCATCTTCGTGGCCATGACTCCCAAAGTTTGAGGGATCTCTCGGCTGCGAAAGGGTGCCTAGAATTGAATTTGGGGGCTCAAGAACGAGGCGAGAGCACCTTTTGGGCTAGTCAGCGGAAACCCTTTGAATACTTACTAAAACATCGCCAATCCCTATATTGGTGTGGGACTCATCAACAACACCATCGGGGAACTAGGGTATGAATTAGTAAAACATTTCGTAACCTTCAATAAAGAGTACAACACACACCTTTCAACACAAGCGTGGCCAAGAGACCAACAACGGCATCGGTGAGGGCTATACTTCTCAAAGAAGGAAGAAGGGCTGCCACAAAACCCTAGCACACAGCCCGGAAAACAGCAGATTTGAGCACTGAAACAAAGACAAGCATGTCACGGTACCATGCAGGATTTGAAAGCTCTCGAACCAGCTTTCCAACAAAAAACACATGAAAATCGACAGGATGTGAAGTCTGGATCAGGTCAAAGTGTCATGGGCTGCCACAGAAACCCTAGCACAGCCGGAAAACAGCAGATTTGAGCACTGAAACAAAGACAAGCATGCAAGTACCATACACCGTTGGAAAGCTCTCTGAACCAGCTTTCCAACAAGCTAACACATGAAAATCGACCTGGGATGTAGGGAGATCTGAGGTCCAGATCAAAGTGTCTATGGGCTGCCACAGAAGGAACAACAAACTAGAAAAGATCATGATGTAGAAAAAAACTATAAAAGGAGGAGAGAGGTGAACAAACACAACAAGGAAAGCCAAGGGAGTAATACAAAACCTAATCAAGGGAGCTAATAGAAGAGCTAGAAGGATAGCAAACAAGACAAGATTACAGCAACCAAAAGCACAACATATCAAGGCATAAGGGCCAATGATGCAAATCTAGATTCTCTAAGGACATAAGCACCTAGAAAGCCCAACATATCTAGGCAGAAACGTCAATGATTCAAATTTAAACTAAAATACTCCCATTACAATAGAAACTACAAGACTATGCATTCTTGGTTTTATAAACACTAGATCGAAGAAGCAAATCAAACCCCACAAGAAAATGGGCAAACCACGCACATTGATAGTTGGAAAGAAAGTAGGAATAGAATGAAAAAAGCAAATGTCTTCAATGGCATGATTAAATGATGTCAACTCGCACTGCAAATGGTGGGGACCCATGACCAGGCAAGGACAAATAAAGACATGTACAACTCTAGGGGGAGCTACGAGTAAATACAACCTCAATGTTCGGGTTAGAGGATCTATTGCTAGCAAACAATCCAAAATGAACCTGCCTTGACTATAACTCAAATAAACGTATGTTTTCATAAACCACCAAAGCCAGAACTCACCAAACCTACTAAGCCACTAGAGTAGACATAATGCAACTAAGGGCACAAAGTTAGCAATTAGCAATCCACAACTTATACAAGTTCGCACCACAAACTAACTTGAGAACCTCGACAACAAGTTGCATGCCCAATCATATATCTCGAAACATCGCTAGAAGAAGCAACTACCCCAAACTACCATGACAAGCTAACCAAATATCATGAAAATTTGAAATCCCAAACGAACGATATTGACGAAAAGATATTGAATGTGTATCAACGATCAAATACAAAATAGATGGTATAACTCTCACAAACTCTAAACTAGGAAATCAAACTCATTTGCCTTTTAATAAAAATGATTATGAAAGGATTAGGGTCCTTTTTTAAAGATGCGTGTTGAAAGGCCTCCTAGAGACGAGGGTTGTCATGAGCCCATATGACTGACAAGCTAGCAGCTCAAACATTATAACAAACTCAAAAGAAACAGTAGACAACGTCCATGAAAAGGAGCAAAGAACTCTTAAGAGGGCAACAACTTATTAGGAAGAAAAATGCACTAACGCAAATAGCTAGATGGGTCTCTTTAGAAACCATCACAAAACAAAATTGAGCATGCACAAAATGCTTGAAATGACGAGCTAATCTAGAAAATACTTGATACATGCATTTCCATGGACCTGCAAAGCTTGGCAAAGAGTAAAGCCATAAACAAAGAATCAAGACCACGTTGGGCCAAAATTGAAGTAATCCACTAAGGTAGACAAAAGGCACAAGGTGGAAATCCAAGAAACTCAAATAGCACCACCCCTATGCCTAAAAATCAAGCAACCACAATCTTCTACAACACAACTTATTCAACTTTGCAACACAAACTACACTTACAAACCCAAAACATGCACCTCGAGACCTTGTACTCTACTCGAGCAACATGAGACTCCCCTTGTACTCAAGCAACATCAACTCCTGCTAGCCAGCAACCCCACGCTAAAACAAACTCGCACCACAAACTGATCTTAACCCATAAGAATTGATGTTAGTGAAAAATAAATCTCCTAAATAATCATGATAATCTCAACTTCAAAACTTCGAAAAGCGGCATTCCCTAGAAATCTAATCTTCTAGATAATCATGGTAATCTTCAAAAAATAGCAGTCTCTAGAAAACTAGAACACCTCAAACTTAACTTCAGGACTTCCAAATTGTAACTAGCTCTAGAAGATGTACAATATATAAATATAAATGATGCCAACCGCAGTTAATCAATCTCAAGTTCCAAACCCAATACCAAAATATCCAAACAAAGGCCGACCCAAAACTACATATTTGAAAAGCAGAGAGAGGAGCAAACTCCACTCCACGGCTTAAAATGGGAAAGGTTGAAAAAGAGCAATGCCCCAAGTTGGAAAATACATCAACTACAAATACCAATCAAAACCCAAAGCCAAGAAGATGTATCACTTCAATTTGTACAATGACTATACAATGTAGAACAAGGCCAATTCTGATTGTAGAAAAGGGTCCACTATCGAAAGCTTTCTGGTGACTAAACTAACTAAAATGTAGAACAAGGCCAATTATGATTATGAATCGCTCTTTGCAAAAACTATTTGGCGAATCAAACTTAATATGACCCACAGTAGAAATCTAGGTGCAAAGGCTAGCCATAAGCATACTCTGTCACGGCCCATCAACAAACCTAGCTGTGAAAGCTCTTAAAAGCCAAAGTAAACCATAAGCAGGATAAACAAGTTCAAATAATATACGTTGAAATAATATTGGAACCAAATCAAACACATATGCAAATGGTAAATGCCTAAAAATGTAGTACAAATAACCAACCAACTAATGCAACTAAAATGAGAACCAACTCGGGAGCGTTTTAACAAAATGCGAGAGTGGCCTATTCAAAATAAGAGGTTAAAAAAAGTAACAAATCTTTGGAATGATGCTTTAGAGAAAGAGGGCAGCTTCATCAAGTGTATCCAAATATATAATATGAACAACTCTAGACATACAACAAATGAATCGATTCAAATAAGGAATCTAATATGAAATTCAACATTAAAAGGGTCAACATAAGGACTCAAATATCAAATTCAGGACAAAGGGACTTATCGATTGCACCAATCATTAGAAGTAGGAAGTCCCACAAACCCAAGTGGGAGGTCGGTCAAAAAGAACCACAAACAAGTCTTCCATTTCGGCTCAAAAAATGCATCCTAAAAGCAATTTGCAATCGGAGTGGGGCTTAACACCTACTCAAAGGCAAAGCTGACTTAAATAGATCTGGATCATGCGGGGGATATATAAAATAAAGGCTGCTGCTTTTGCCTCCCAATGAACCAATAATCTTCACAAAGAAGAAGCTTGGATAGAATCTCAACTCATAGAAAGGGGCCTAAACTAGCAAACTTTGGTGGATATATGTTCAACCTCTACCATCTAAACATGAATTTTTCACCACCATAAAAAAATGAAGCTAGGACAAAAATAAATTCATATGCATGTAGTGGCTATAGTCTTGGAGGAGTTAGAACTTAAAGAATAAGAAATGCAACAATCCTAAGAGAGTCCCCCGAAAGTCTTGCCAAAGCTGCAACAAGTGCTCAGGACTCTTACATTATGAGAAGGTAGCTTATTGGACCACAAAGGCCCGGAGAACATAGGAATACTAAAATGGGTTTGAAGGGCAAGGAAACAAAGTAAAAAGATCAAGCCAATGTAAAGAGAGTTAGGTAGGAAAACACGGATGGACTTAGTTTGACAAAGACAAAGCCTAAGAAGCCAGCGACCTCTGCATCCATGTTTATCAATCAAAATGAATAAAATAAAGTGAAGACTTACAACTTAATCTACAATCACGGCGACAAAGGCGGCTCCAGAATCAACACCAAAAATAAAGCCCTTGAAATGTCGCCGGAGATGCGAACTTCGAGCCCATCTCGGCAAGTGAGCTTCAAAAATAAAACTATGAAGGGATCGGCTACGAACCATCTTGAGCGTAGCCGAGAAAATCCAGCCCAAAAATGCTAGCACGAACTTCGCAAAATCAATATAGGCCGCCATGCTTAACGTAAAATAAACTACACATTCAGGAACATCCAATGCAAGACACTGCCTGGGCACAGAATGGGGGAAACACAAACCACTGAAGCGAGTCATGGTCCAAAAAGCAAAATTCTGACCCCAAGCTAATACTCCATTCAACAAGCATTGATTCGGGAAAAACATCAAATGGCTACAAAGCTCTAAACTCACCACAAGCCTGACCCGAATATTGGAAACCATCAAGAAGACATCCAAAGCGACATCGGAGAAGCCCATCCGAACTGAGGCGACGCGGTCCAGCCCCATCAACAAAGCGAACCCTTGAATTCCAGACTTCTCATCCGATAAGGCATCAGAGGTTAGCCTAGCAACATAGAAAACCGAGAAGAAAACATGCAAAAAATAAAACAAAATAAGCGAAATAACCCCTCGGTAGAAACTAGATTGCTTTGGAGATAAAATAAGCGACATAACACCATTCAGCTAACCGGTAGGAACTTATTTAGTGAGACGCCATGGAGGGGAAGACCATAAAAAGACATCAATAGACTAGATCGAGGCAGTTTAAGATAAAACTAAAAGCGAGGGAGAGGGTGGAAATAGCGACCACAAAGGGGAAGGCTCAAAAGACGGCTGATGAAACTAAGAGGAATGCAACAAGGCTATAAATACTCCAAGGGGGACTCCCTCAACTAGCCTCAAGAAGCGGATTTATCTGCTAATCTCAAAACGCAGATAAATCGCACTTGTTGGTATGTTGATTCTACAATTTTGTTTCCTGTGCTTTGGTGGTGGCTGTAGTTGTTATTTGTGTTCGGTTTTTATACTTTATATATTTCAGTTGTCCCCGGGTTTCTTATGCTCCTCCCCCTCTACTTGCGTTGGCAATAGTCTCGACCTGTGAGAGGAGTTTGGAGGTAGGTTCCTCTTTGTGTCGGATGTTGTTGTGCAAGGACCTTTTCTTAGAATGCCATGGTTCTCTTCTGTAAGAAGAGAACCACCATTCTAGGGAAAGGGACGTCTGTAAAGTGAAGTGGAGTTCCATTGAGCTGAATGAATGAAAATACAATGACCCACAGGAGTACCTACAATGAGGCCCCAACATGAGTGAATATGAGTGAAAAAATCCAAGATGATCTCAGCCATATAACTAGGCTCAAAACATATAACTAGGCCCATAACCCACAAAGTTGCCAAACTCAAAACCGCATCCAAACTCCGTCCAAGTCAGAATTGAGTATACTAAAGCTGCACCTCGGCCCGCAACTCCTCAAATGTCGACTACTAACCCTCACCCCAACAAGCAAAGGGTAGGAAGTGGGGCCCAGCTCCAACCACCTCCGGAACTACTAATTCGGCTACCACCTCGATTGTGTCAAGAAGGAGGAGGATCGGCATAAAAACCAAAAAACGCTAACCCACAAATAGTTAATGAGAAAAGGTTAGAGTGGCCAAATGCATGCATCCGTTGAAGCATAGCACAAGAATATGTGAGAAAAAAATAGCAGTAAGCAGAGAAATTATAAAGAATCCTCGGAAACAACATTGCTATCTTGAGGATAGAGAAAATATATAGATACACTAGGCCCATTTGGGGGTCTTCCCCTCATTACCCTCTGGAAGCCACAAAGCTACACCGGGGAAGAGAAAATAGGCATATCCACAAAAATAACCCTTTGAGCCTACCCGGAAGCTGACAAATTATACTCGAAGGAGAGAGAGTAAAAAGGACGACCAATGGGAAAAATCTGAGAGAAGCTTAGAGCCGGAAAAAAAGAGGCAAGAGAAAACATACACAAGAGAGAATATAGACAAGAATATATAAAGTAAGATCGAAGTCATCAAGAATCATTAGGAAGCTACATCGTTCTGGTAGAGATAGAGAGAAACACATATAGTGATATCTAGAGACATATAGAGATACACCAAGTCGGAAGCCCCTTAAAATATCCCCAAGAGAATATACCAAAGAAAAAAGGGGCCACTAAAAAAAATCGGGGCCCCTAACCAGTGGAACAAACCAATGTAAAATCCCAACCCGGATATTCGGGGGACTCACAACAAAAGAATTGACTAAGGAAGAGGCAAAGCCCGAAGGGAAAGAAGCAAGTAACAAAATATATATAGATGACAAAGCCAAAATGAGGCTGCGCTATAAAGCAGATGCCACACAAAAGAAGCGGATCAAAAGCATTGGCCAAAGCGGGCGATCCTTTTCCCTAGAGAATGGTGGTTCTCATAGAGTAAGAAGAGAGAACCATGGCGTTCTAGGGAAATGTCCACACAACAATATCCAGCCAATAAAGAGGAACCCTACCTCTTAAACTTCTCTCTCCCGGTAGGACTATGGGAGGCGGAGGCGATGCCAACGCAAGTAGAGGAAAGGAGCACAAGAAACCCGGGACAACTAAAATGCAAAAAGTAAAAAGACATAAACAGGACACAAACAACAATTAAACCACCACCCAAAGCCATGTGAAAACAGGAAATTGTAGAATCAGCATTACCAACAAACTACATAGAACACCTAAACAAAATGTTTCAGAGCAAAGACAAAAATGCCAATCTATATCATCCATGCATAGCAGTTCAAGCAAACTTTTATGCAAGAGCACCCTTCCGGAGAAGGATGAAATTAGGAGGCAAGATGAAACAGAATACAAGACATCAACGGAAAGATGAAATCACGAGTTGCTTTGTATGAAAAGCAACACCGAATTATTTGGAGAACAATGGGGTGCCCAAAGGATATGACCGCTGATCAAAGAAAGAGTGTCTTTGCTAAGTTTTTTTTTTCTTTGAAAGTAAGAGTAAGATTTTTTTTTTCATCAATCGAAAAACCATACAAACCATATACCAATCTGCTAAAAATTTGGGCATAATGATGAAATGTTTTCAAAAATGATTTATGAAGCTGGAAGTAGAGCTATAGTAATATAGTAGCATAGGAGTAAAGCAATAAGATCCTCTATGCTTATAGTGTTCCCTTGAAAATGAACATTGAAGCAGCTGCATCTGTATGAAAAGCCTTCAAGTTCCTGTAAAAGCAAATAAAAATACCAATCATGACCTTGATTAAATGAGAACTGGATTCAAGTCAAAATGGTCAGGATTGTGGTAATTTATGGCTCAGAGAAGGGGTTAGTTGTGAAAAGGAGAATGTAAATTAGTTCTGATCTCCAAGATGAGCTTCGAACCACTCATTGTAGTGCCTATAAAATTCATTTGTCGAGCCATGGATGTATCTGTTGTGGCCAGAGCCATTCTGAATGAGAAGAGATGATAAACTTTCCTTTGCCATTAACAGAGAACAGAAGTGCCATATAAGTCTGCTAATAAACTGTAACTCTCAATACATTTTTTCTTGTATCTCAAGCTGCCTCTATCCCAATTGTATTGTATAGGAATTCAAAAAGATAATGCATCTGCATAACTTCTCTGCTATAAACTCTAGCCCAATCTACTTCCCTCACTCTTGAGTTCTGTATTTCCTGTATGAACTCATCTGTAATAGTACACAACTCTCTCAGTGTAAGTTGTCTCCCTGTATGCTTTGGCCAGTGTATGGAAGCCTCATAATTATCCATGTCTGTGTCAAATTTTGAAGATCCCTCTCCCTTAAGGAAGTCCAGATATTCTGTCACAGTCAGAGTAAGGAGCATTAGAATCAATAACATTTAAATTAGATATAAAAATATCAAAGGGGTTCCTGTATAACCCTATAATGTCCCAATTTCTGTTGTAGTTCTTCCCCTGTTGTCTCTTATGAGAAGTAGCAACGGATTCAATATCCAATTGAAAATGCATTTCGATCAAGAAAAGAGAGAAAGAATTGGAACCATAAAGAATTCTATTTCTAGCTTTTCAAACATTTCAGAAAGCAGTGTAAACGAGAGTGTTTGCCAGAGTATCTTCTTGTTGCAGGAAAGAGCGATTATTGTTAATATCTTTATGGTGCAGATATCTAGCATTATAACAGGGGTTTTTTGTGATTTTATACGCTTTTTGGCACGGTTTTGCTATGATTTTAGTGTTGTATTCATTGGGCCATGCTAAAGCGTTGATCTGGATTACCTTCAACAATCTAACGATTGTTATTCTGAGCTCTTCATTCATATGCATGAAAGAAGAAAAGTTCTTTTCTTTAAAAAGTTTTGGTGGCGTTGTTGTCGATCCGTTTTGTTCTCTCTTCATTCAACAGATTTGGTATGCCAGATATTGTTGTATTCTTTGATAACAATGTTTCTTGTTTTATTTTAGATATTCATATTTGGTTGTAGCATGAATATCTAGCATTATGACGAAGAAGCATTCATTCCTCATTCAATCTTCATTCTGGTTTACAGTGTTAGAGGTCCATGATGGGGAAAATAGATATTTATTTCTCATTTTTTTTTTAATATTGTACAAGGTTCATGCAAGGTTTATTGTGCTTTCCCATGTTTTATCTTTGTTTCAGTTTGGATATTGATCTTATTGGTATGAATGACATTGGTAGATTTCAGCAAGCACCTCTTTGATAACAAAAGGACTGCTCGGCCCCAGCAATTTTGAACGATGCTTGCAATATTCAGCATGTCACATGATTTATTTTAAATATCTAGCAAAACCGAGTTGATTCACCTTCGAGGCACAATACGCCGGACCACGAATTTACCTCGTTAAATGCCGACCCGCTGGCATGGCCGTCTTCTTCCTTTCTAAATTCATTTTGTCGACCTAAATCTCCGGAACGAACCATTTTATGTAAAATTACAGGAGCTTTTGAACCTCTTGCATATCGAGCATCTACGTCAAATGATTTCATCTTGTTCACACCTCGACCTCTTCATCTTCTTTTCAAAGCTCATTTGCCTGACCTATACCTCTGGAAACGAAGCCATTTTATTTAAAATCTGGGAGCTTTAGCCAATTCTAGAACCTGCTTGCATGCTCAAATAATTTCATCCTATTCATCATATCATGTTCACTAGTCGGATTAGCTTTGCATGTCGCCTTCGTCTCCATATTATATGCTAGGAAGTAGCTGCCATGCTCGCATATTCAAACCCTAATGCTGCCAACTCCTTTGTTCAAACCCTAATGCTGCCCTAATGTGAGCCTCCTCGATGATTCTCCACCTTTTTTTTATAACTATTCCTTTCTTTGTTATAATGCTAGACCCAATATGAGCCTCCTCGTTATTCCTTTGTTTTGTTTTGTTTTGTTAAAATTTGGCATTTCCACTTCCCTTTCAATGTGGCCATTTCTAAGGTTTGTGTGGAAAAATCTTATGCTACAATATCTAGCATTATAACATCTAGCATATTAAACACACTTGTATTACTTCTTATGGTATACATTATTACTACTATTACTTCTATTAGTCATGTTATTACTAGTATTACTAGTTTTTCACAATTGTGTTGTTTTTTTTTAATGCATAAATGCATAGATATAGATATTATAATGAGAAGAATGGTAATTTAAAGCGGTGAGGCCATGCTCAACATCACCTAACGTAAGTCATCTTGGTGTAAGGCATCCGCATTATGAGATAAACCACTATGCACAAGAAAATGTTGTAAGAATTTGAAGATAGGCCCAAATCAATGAAGCGATGTCGGTATTTTGCAATATTTCCATCTTAATAGAAGTCTACCACATCAAGAACCCGGACCATCTAGTCCTATTAAGAGAATCAGGTCAAATGAGACAAACAATAAAAAAGGAAAGCAACCGGCCATTGAAGATGATGACCACGGATTCGATTAAGCATTCAACGCCTAGTCCAAGTGACACGACATTCAAAATAGTCAAAGAAAAAAGAATTAGAAAAAGAACAAAAGAAGCAAAGAATAGAATAGAATAGAATAGAATAGAATAGAATAGAATAGAATAGAATAGAACAGAATAGAATAGAATAGAATAGAATAGAATAGAATAGAATAGAATAGAATAGATTTTTAAATTCCACGAGGAGACCAATAGGTCCTTAGGACCCATCAAATGGGCTAGTACAATATTACTACTGGGATTAAAAACCCTCGCCGAAAGGTTTTCAAAGGGAAAAACCTTGCGGTAATGATGATACTAGACAAGCGAGATAATGACCACCGAGGGCTGGTAATTGCCATATGTTTATCTAGAACCTCGCATGTATGAAATGCCAAGTCATTGCACGGATGGTGCTTTCGAGAAGTTGTGGAAAATTGGAATGGAATGCTAAAAGGTCAAAAACGATTCAGGACTATCTAAAAAGGGGCAACTTGAGGAAAGAGTATGGCTTCCATCTTCAATAACCTCGTGAATCGGCAACAAAGTAATATAATCTTCGCCAGCGGCAATTGCGACGCTCCCATCTACCGCTTCAATCAAATTGCTTTGTGGGACCTATGCGAATTGATGCAATAGCTACAAGCTTGTTCTGGACAATGAAGCGAAGCAAATAAGCTTGGGGCCCCGGTGCAAATTTGGGATTTGTGTGCATATAATGGCCGGTTTTCACTTGGGGCCAAAATGCGCTGCGTCCCATATCTTTTTTGAGAAAAGCGACCATTGAGATATTGTTGCAAAAGCCGTGATCGAATCGGTGAAGCATCGGCGATTAACAGTTTGCACGATTCAAGACAAAACCATGTAGTGCAATGCTCCAAACATCGCTTCAAACGCTAAAGGAGATTGACCAACGCGTGCAAGAAAGCGGGATACCTAACATCATCCATGTGGTGCACCTTGCGGATATAGTGGAGATGGCCGCCATGGCAAATGTTGAAGAGGCCAAAACCGCCCTTGTAAAAGAATAGCATAGGGCACCATTGTTTTAACCGGTATCGGCGCGAGAAAGGACTTTTGCACCCTCCAAGCTCTCCCAATCAGCACCAATGGCATTACACTTCCTCGTAACCATACAAGAAAACAAAAGGTATGCAAAAGCCCCAAACAAGTGGGCTTTCAGGTATTATTGTCATTGAATTTATGTGAAAACAATTGTTTTGCATTGCATAAAGCTCATCCATCCAGCCCACCGGGCTTGGTAATACATTGTTCCCAAAGTGTATTTCTTACATAATTCTACACCAAGATACTTGTAGCTATCACAACTTCAACTTTCATGGCTATCATAGTGCATAGTGGGAACATTGTGACGAGAAGGATTGAACTACCAAAAGCTTGGTCTTTGGAGATTAACGGCACTGTGTTCTCACAAAAATTGTGCGAGCATGTAAATGTTTCGCAGATACTTGGTAACCTGGTGATATGTGCTAGAAGTGAAACATCCTCGCGATACATAAGTTGCCTAATGATATAGTGTGCCAAATGTGGACCTCGTACGCCATGATTATCAAGCCATTCTTCCAATTGATCAGTGTACAAACTAAAGAGCATAGGAGATAAAGGGGGCAACCCGACTAACCCAATATTGCTAGTGATTTGAATACCCTCGATGCTAGAAATTTAGTAAAACCCTTTCATAGGGAGAAATTGAAGCGCATTTTGAAGATCTTGTGGAACCCTTGCGCCCGCTGTAAAGAAGCTCAGCTGATGCATTGTATCAAAAGCAGTAGGTAAAATCCACAAAGCATACATGAGGTCTTGTTTCAAACTTATTTATATTCAGGTAAAAGCATGCGATTGTGAAAATATGGTCCTATTAATAGAGATAGCGTAGGAATGAAAGCACTGCTTTGTCGGCTGCGTACACTTGGTATGTTACGCCCTTGATGTCATTGCTTTCGGTAAAGGCTAAGAGCTTTAAAATATGGAACTTACTATGATCATGCGATAATTAGAAGGGTCATGCTTATCACACCTTTAAATTGAAATTACGACGCTGCGAAGCGGCCCAAGTTTAAAGCGAAGCCTTCTTGCAAGAAACTTGATTTAAAAGAGTAGTAGTGATGATTGGAAGCAATAGCGGACCATACATTTAAGCAGTGCTTACAAACCTTGAAGATCGGGGAGACTTGCCATTAGATAGATCACGCGGTCAACTTCCTCTCGTGAATTGAAGAATATCACCTACCAAAGGAGGCGAATTAGGACCCGGGATGATCATATAAGTGGACAATAGCTCATCCCATTTCGCATGAAATATAGTCCAAAGAGTAGGAAGTGAATTACGATATAATATTTTAGCGAGGAAGGTCCAGGGCTCCGCGTGGCGATGTAATTGAGCATTTGTTTGATTAACCGTGACAAAGCGTGCCTTCTTGCATTTCAAGAACAGGAAGACTTATATAGATTTAGCATTGTTTTTAAAATTTGCTAGAGTCTTCATCAAACAGGCATTGTTAGAAAGGATTTCCTACGGCATAGAGCAACACCGGAAGTCGTGTACCAAAGCAAAGAGCGGCAAAAGTAAACGAAGCATGCGGCAAATGCATTCACGGCTCTTGGAGGATTCGAGACTGAAATAATACATTCATAGATCAAAAGATCTAGAATAGGTCAAAATGGCGAATCACGGTCGAGGAGCTTTGGATAGCAATGGGTTGAAGAGATTGGAAACGCCACTTTTGAAAATGACAAATAAAGTAGATGGTAGTGATTTTATCTCCTCATCTCTATGCCTTGTGCCAATTCAAAATCACGAAATGAGATCGAGGCTTGCACTTGGGAAATGACATAATCAACAACACTAGTTACCACCACCACCTTTATCATGCGCCATAATACCTTTAGAGTGTAGCCCATTGCTTGAAAGCCATTACAAAGTACCATCTCAAAGGCGTCACGGATGGAGCTCCCTTCAAATGTTGAAGGGCGGGTTTGTAGGCTATCGAACGATGAGCGTGGAAAAGGCTATCGTGCGGACATCCATAATGGGTCATGGACATCCTCAAGTATAGGTTGAGGCGGCTTACCATTTAAGTCACGAGTAGAAATCACCAAGAATAACGTACTATTTGTTTAGATTGAGCAATGCATCGCAAAGATACACCATAGGGATCTCCTTTGCGGCGACATCCTTCATCATAAAAAGGTGATGATGTAGGTGGGAAGTATGACTGACAACAAAATGGGATACTATTGCGTAAGGACACGATCCACATGTAGCGATTATATCTATCTGACTTATGAAGGCGTGATATATGGGCAGGAAGAATTTAAAAGCGCAAGAGGAAATATCAAACAGCGCCACCACAACCCTCGTTGCCCATGACATTCATTAAATAATAGAAAAGAATTAATAGCACAGCAAAACAAGCAACAGCATGAAACTAAAGGAGGCCAATTGGTGGAGATATTATGCATACGGATGTCGATCAAATTGATAGATAATATCTAGAGTTCTTTATTGAACATTGTCATGCAAGATTAGTTTACAGCATAGCATTTCTAGCACTTCAAACCCGCAATGAGACTCAAAGCGGGTAAAAAGAGTCAGAGTCTTTGCGGCATTACTCAAAGTAGCGCTATGAGATGGAACGCACCACAAAGCCGGTGGAGCCAAAATAGTAATGCTTGAGGATCTTTGAAAGACATACACAAAGAGTTACATTGCTTTGGTATGCTAGGTTATTGCATGAAGGACTTTGGAAAGCCTCTCATTCCGGTGTGCGCATGCATAATGTCGTCAATGAAGCTGATGAGAGGGAAAAGAAATATGCGTTATATGGAGTAGGAGAAATCAAAGATATGAGGTTTGTCTAGATCCTAAAACTTACTCATTAGTTGCATCATTTCGCGAGATTATCGCGTAATATGTCGTCATTAAGCCACCATTGATGTACACAATCACGAAGGAGATGGTGAGCGAAGGATTCTATCCTACGTGACACCACTGATAGGCTATACCTACTAAGCAGCCAAAATGTAGATCAAAAGTTAAAGAATGACATATGATCTAATGGTGAACCCACATTCCAAGCAACCCGTGAAAGTATGCTCGTTGTTCTTTATAGACCCATAGACGATAATCCGGCACTCATAATGTCGAGAGCGTCGCCATTGTAAATCCATTTTACCCAATCCCCAAAGATTACTTTGTGAGCATCAACTGTGAATGAAGACCAGGACAAAATCATTTGGAAGCACATGTTGGGCGGACTCCAAAATACAATTGTAGATTGAGATTTGGAGTCTTCCGGAACTCATTTTCGCGGCCAGTGACACTTCACGGTGTCAATGAGAGATACTATAGTAATTATCATTTAGTTTAATATCTAGTGTAATAGCATTATGTTTCATTTAGCGTTTATATTTGTTAACATCACGGGTTATAGAAGCCCCAATGCATCCTCCACATTGACATTCCGTCATTCCTGAGTAAACAATAATATGGAAGTAGAATTATCATAGTGCGAGAGAAATAGCGGTTGGAAGTTCAAGTTGGAGTTAGTTCCTCCACCATCGGTAGCAACCACCACCTCTCCATGGTGATCCCCATTGGCCGATAACATACATTGTGGTTAGTTGGATATATCAATGAAGCCCAGATCAATTGAAACTATTGTTGATGCACATATTAGTTTGGACATAGACTAGGAGGCAATTAGATTAGCAAATAAAATGGGCTAGCTGCTTATGCAGCAGTTGTTTGATGAACAAATCAACCAAGAGATGTGTATAAAAGCATCTTAAATGCATGCATCCATATTGAGGTTGCTTGTAAATTCGTGACATGCCTACTTTTACCTACTTATTACACTTAATGTTACATTAAAGCATATATAATAAGAATTACATTGTAATTCATTTATATTTTTGTTATATGCCTTATGGTGAGTATTTGTTTTCATTTGTTATAATGGTATATGTTACTTACATGTTTTACACCCTACATACAATTATTACACAGCTTATAACATCAATTCATTCGATGTTGTTTTAGAAGTTTGTAAAAATTTTTAGGTATTACAAAACCATTTACATTACACACTTCAAAATTAAATTCCCCCTTAAATCCTTTGGTTGGGTGCATATTCCTGCAGTGATGTAGAAACGGGAGCTCCTAAAATTATGTTGCATTTACAAAATCAACATCCTTATAGTGGGTGTCTGTATATAGTATACAAATTTTGTATGCATACCCACAAATTAGGGACCCAGCATTTATTGTATGCGGTCTTGATTAAGGAATAATGCCTATCCATGACTCGATCTAGGAGTCACCTCAGATGTGTGAATATCTCTTATAGATATCTATCAAATCAATTAGAGACGAGACCAAAGAGATCAGCATTAGGACAAAAGGAAGAATATGATCCATAGACTCTTCCTGTAGGTATGAGGAATGGCGGAGAGTTGAGACATTGTATCTCTTGGACAAGGACACAAGATTAGTCAAACTTTTATTAGCCTGAAATGACGATAAGAAAGTGATCTTTGAAGTGCAATAGGAATTCCATATGTTTTTGAAGGAATGAATTCACGATTAGTTTATGACCATTTTGCATGGCAAATGAGAAATCATCAATGTGACTCAGTTGGAATATCTATCTGTGACCTTGTAGACATTCTTACAGAGTCCATCTGAGGTAGTACTATAAGCGTTGGAATTTTTAGGGCGAGATATTCTTAAAGTGTGCATATAGTTTTTGTCCTTGAAGTACCCGATGATTGTTTTAAGGAAGGAAGGAAGGAAGAGTTCTTTTATCGTAGCGAATAATCGGCCTATGGGACCCAAATTACCAGTATGACAAAATAGTTGCTACAGTTAAAAACTATAGGAGGAAAAAGTCCACGGTAACAAGCACTGGCGGTATTACAAATATCTATATACATGAATTCCTGACATCTCAGGATAGGCGGAGGGTGAAGTCATGAGGATCAAAACCTCCACGGAGGTAGGAGCCGAGGATCAGGCCCGTGACGTCTTGAAGTAGCTCGTCTCTTGAGGACATGCAGATTTTACGAGGAGAATAATGGCGAGCGAATCGATTATAGGTTTGGGCCAGTCTGGAAGGCATGGCTTTCATCCTCAACCAACCCAGTGGACAACAACCCGGCAAGCACATCACTGGCGGCTCTCAACCCAGGCAGTCTGGCCAAGATGGTGGGCCCTGATTCGAATGAATGATGATCTGCTTCTTCATGGAGCGAGAGCAGCGAGGTGGTAGGCGATTGAGGGGTTTATGTGCTTTGTTTGTAGTGTGCCATCTTTACCTGTTCCGGAGCATGGTGGTCTAGAGCTTCCCGAGGAAGCAAGAGTCAGCCCCTCGACCTATCGGTAAGATGCAGTAATGCACTGGGCCGCACCTGCATATCGTCTACGTTCCGTGGCCTTGATATGGAGCTCTTGTCCTTCAATAAAGCTACGGAGTCGTGCGGGCTCCTTCTTCCTGATGTGAGCCAAGTCGCAGGAAACGAGTGTAGCCATCTTGTATACGGGAAATAAACAGTAATGATGTCTGCTCGAGGGCCGCATCACGAGGGCATGAATCACATCTCCTGTAACAAGATCGATATGGAGGCCGAGGGCTTCACCCACAAGTGCGCGTCAAAAATGCCCCTTTGGACAGTCGTTTCCAAATTAAGCCAAAGAGAACCTGCTGGCCAAAATAAAGAAGTTATTATCTGTAGAGTCTTTTTATAAGATACCTTTCACCGGACCATTTATTGTAGATCCTAGGATGCTTGATGAAAACTATCACTTTGGAAGCGTTGATCTTGAAGATAGGGACCAAAGAATAAATTAAGTGTTCATAGTGGCATCAGTGACTTTATCCTCTGTAGACAAGATTGAACTTTATTCGAGGCCATAATCCAATTTGCATTAGAGGAGAAGAGATTTGGAATGAGGATGCAAATGCACAAAGCCCGGTCGGGGAATGATTACTTAATGGCGGATGACCAAGGGACCGGGTATATTGACCAATAGCGATGAATTTAGAAGCGGGAGGCTATTACCCATGATCATAATAAATGGAAAGTGCAACCCGATTACATGGCTTTGATAGAACCCTTTTGGAGATTTTGACAAAAGTCCGAGTTCCTAAGTTGATTCCATTTATTCACTTTAACTGAAACGTGATTGTCTTTCAAAATGGACATCTTTGTACAGAAGGAAGATTAAAGAGAAATCACCAAGTGATAAAGATTTTGCTTAGAATTCGAGAATTTCGGCTAATGCACCATCAAAAATTTCATCGGTAGGCTTCTGCTTGGGCTTTATGACTCCATAAAATGGGTGGAACTGAGAGGTAGAAGGATGCAACAAGGGGAATGCGTGGCCATAAGTCCAGGATCTTTTGAGAAGTTACCCCATATCGTCACTTTGCGGGATCACGGGATTCATTTTCGATCAGCAGAGCAAATTAGAAAAACTACCAAATAATAAACATTTTTTGGGTTTTCTTGGAATGATCTTGGCGATCTATAGCGGCAATGATAAGCTTAGAAGGCACTAACTCCAACAAAACCATGAAAGAACTATTACTACTATTTGTGATCAAGTAATGGAGCATTGACCTCTCACTTATATTGGAGTCTATAGATTTAGGAAGTCTAGCGATATAGGAACATCTTTGGAAGGCGATAATTTCGAGGCATACCGGTCACTGTAACAAAATGAAGGCCCAAAATTCTCCTATCAATCCACATAAACTCCATCAACATTCATCT
The DNA here is from genome assembly GCA_021234155.1 of Isoetes taiwanensis. Lineage (NCBI taxonomy): Eukaryota > Viridiplantae > Streptophyta > Lycopodiopsida > Isoetales > Isoetaceae > Isoetes > Isoetes taiwanensis. Next base: position 8,533,260 of record JAJEKV010000041.1, read on the forward strand.
GCTCGCATTATGTCAAAAAATCATACGTCACTTCCAAGAAAAGGCACAAGCATGCCTGAGTTAGAAACCAAAGCATTTTCCTTTAAAGGCTTAAATACCATTGACATCAAATGAGTAGCTGCATAGATTGCATTTTGCCTAAAGAGTCGTATAAGCCATGGCATCCATTTCTCACTTATACAAATTCCCTCTGAAAACAATTCACACTGGATTGAAACGAGTTGAAATTGTGCCTAAACAAAAGCGAAGATCGGTAACCATATCGGACATTTTAATAACCCTCAATTTGTATTTATATTTTCCTCCATATAATGATGCATCTAGTAAATAATAATGGTCCTATAGTTTAGCCAATTTAAAGAAAGGAAATCACATTATAGATTACGTTTGTTATTTAAAATAAAAGTATTTCTGCTTAACGACAAATTCGTTGGTATATATGTATGTATATATACTTGGGGTGTTTTTTGCTTATCTCAAAGCAACCTTCCATTATTTTGGGATCAATAGCTAAAGGGTGAAGAAGCGATTCAACTTAGCATTTAGTTATACTCCTACTTCAGACTCATGCATTGCGCTGAGTCAAAGCCTTATTGAGCATATAAGAATACAAATTCATGACCATATTTACATGATCTTCTAATATAGAACATGTACTCCTGGTGGGAAGAATTTGTTACCGAAAAGTCCAGTAAAGAGCAAGGAGTTAGAGCGGATTTGAAATGCAGCCCTACCGAGGAATAAATTATCACGCTTCCGGCTTTAAAATGCTATCGGTGTCATAGGAGTTCCTTGTTGGGAAATCATATTGGTGAATCACGTATTACTCAAAATGCTCTCACATATACAATTACTACATGAAAAGATGAAGATTACAATTTGAAGACCAATATGTCTAGATGAAAGGCATAAACAGTAAAAGATCTACCACTAGAATGGTAGGTACAATAATCATAGAAGTGCGGCATAATCATCACCCATTATCAGCGTCATAGTAGTGCTCAATCAAGCTTGAAGCATAGTTTGAGAAAATCATCATTAGCTATGTTTTGCCATCGTTTTGGCAATAATACGGCCAGTAATTCAATAGTTGGTTTCATACCGGATGCTTTTATGAAAACCAAAGTAGAAAAAGAACACAGTTGTTAGTCTCCATCCCTTCGATCCTTGTTGTTCCTACATGGAAACCATTAATTTATAGCTGAGTGTGTTTTTAGCTCCAATCGGCATGCCAACTGGTAAGATTGACCACGATAATACATGCCATTGTCTCTGGTGGCGAGAAATAATAGAAAAGTTGGCTTGCAATATAGATAATTTGTCGCCGATGGTCAGAAAAAGTAGATCTCTTAGCACAACTTTCGGGCTTTTTTTTTCTTACTGATAAATTATAAATGGAAGTAATACCATAATGCCATCATCTTTGAGGATTACGTTACATATTTTTTTTTTCTATGGTATTACAAAGAAACACAAGTGAAATTAGATGTTTTATCACACCTCCAAAGATATGAAAAATACCACATGCAACACGAAGCATACTTATATTTTCTCATGGCAATGATCATAGGATCCATTAAATTATTGCATCTGAGGTCAAAATAAACATTTGCAATAATAATTTTTGTGCATCATTGTCTCAGCGAAAAGTCAACAAAATCGCCTTCAAAAGTTACTCAGGACGCTTCTGACTGGGGCTTGGATTATCGTAATGCTGTCCCACTGTCGAGCTATCGGCTCTAACTTTGGAGTGATATTAGAGCCTCTAAGATTAATATAGATTATCCCCTTATTTCTACTGCGGTAAGGCAAAGCGTATGGCCTTCTATTCGGAAATCCACTTGCCAATTTCGAAATATTTTGTGGCCCGATAGTCATTTGTCAAAACCCTTGCATACAGGTTTTAGCTTCCAGCAAATACCATCGCAACTTATTTTCCTAGCATATTACTTTATTTAAGGGATAAGGTTCCCAAATGATTGAGTTAGTAAAAGGTTTTTGGCGAAGGTGGGTACGAGAAATATAGGGATTAGGGTTTTATTAAAATAACTTGGCCCTTGTCTAATGTTAGTTTGATTTTAAGGCACGTGGCCCGGGGCGCTCCCCTCGAGCATAAAGCCCTAAGGAACGAGAGAGAGGCTGTGTCGATTGCCGCAGGAGAGAATCTTTGCTTTCAGTGATAGATAAAAGCTTTCTCGAGAGGATGCCATGTTAGAAGCCGGCGGGAAGGCTGGCTTCAGAAGCTTATACGAGAGCTATGGCATCTCATGCAAAGATGCCTTAAGTGGCTGACTGCTTGTTCTTTCCTTTACTGCTTTGTTTATCTACCTACGGGTCGTTTGTAGAGGCCTCTTCTTGGGCTTCTCTGAACCTACGTGAGTCGAAGGCTTTGAAGTTTCGATGTAAAGCTTTAGAAACTCTCTTCAAGAGTGTGCGGCCTAGGTGAAGCTCAATTGGATGTAGCGGTGTTGGTGGTTGGGAGGTTAGGAAGAGTCGCGCAAAGAAGTTCGAAGAGGAGTCCAACCGCCACGGCGAAATGCGATTTGTTTTGAGCTATATTTTCTTTGAAATCTTGACATCAAATCTTCTTTGAAATCTTTGCGGTGGCGACAAAACATACTTATTTGATCTTTGTTTTTCTTGGGCCGTTGTTGAATTGAAGAAGGCTTCGAACTTGTGCTTTCAATCACGGTTCTTAATAATGATGTTGTTTGAATGGCAGCTTTCATTTCACATCCATTTCTTCTTATATGTGTCATATTACATTCTTCACTCTGTTATACTAGTATTTCTTCTTATGCAGCGTGATGCATAAATGGCCAATGGTAGCTTTTACATTTTTGTGTGTATGGATTCAACTATATGATGTATATATGCTCAATATAATACTAAGAAGTATAAGTGCGCCAGTACATCAGTGGAGTGATGTGTAAATTCCACGACCCTCGATTTGGCATATTCATAGAACTATGCTTGGATCCAATGATCAAAAAAACAATAAGGATAAGAGCAATACAATAAGGATAATAATATCCTCCCAAACTTGTCAAACTTTATTGTTTGCCACTAAATTGGTTGTTGTTTCCAAAGCTATGTCCATTACTTGATCTTTTGAGTGTCAAAATTCCATAACCAGATGCACAGAAGGTAATAAACTAGCAACCAAGGACCCACTTGCCAGAATTAAAATATTTTCACTTAGTCTAATAGATCCTTAGCTTGAAGCCCCTTGTAGATTTTCTATCCTTACATATGGCAAACCTTTGCACCAAATATATCACCCCTTAGCATGCCTTTGGGGATATCAATTTCTCCCCACATGTAAAAATTCTGTCTGCCTCAGAAATTGATTGTTGCTTCAAAGAGGATGCAGTAAATGCATGATCTACGGCCTAAGCTTCATATATTAATGGAATATTCTGCTACTTTTCTAGAATGTTGACTATCCATTCTTTAACTTTAGAGAGCCTTGATGACCTTAAATAACAAAGGGGTAGAAGGCATATAATATTTTACGTGTCCCTTGTCATTATAATAATAAAGTCCATAGGTTGCAAAGCTTGTTTTTGCTTCATGTTATTTACCACAAACTTTGAAAGTTGTATAGTCTTTAAATATCCGCCTAAAGACATTGACTAAGCGGTTGCTTGTTAAACCATTTTATAAGAGAGTCACGGACCATTTTTGAACTCAGTGAGGATCACTTTCATAAGTAAAATATGAAAATGTAGTTGCTTGTGTCTGATTAAAGGTAGCAGCATTCTTGTAATATACATTTGAAACCAATTGAATATATTGAATAAAATTGAACCCATTAAATGACCTCAGTTTGTCAAATTTAGTAGTATCATATTTGCCTAGCTTGTCATCAAAACCTGTATGTGGACATTTTAAAGAAGTGCATCTTAGTAGATTATAGTCATTCAATATGCTTTCACATTTATCCTCTTTAATTTCTAGGAAATTGGGGATAAATCCCTCAAGAGATTGTCATCATTCTTGGTTGCCCTTGTCCATGAACATTCTTATGTTATGATTATTAAGACTTACTTTAAAATCAATAGCTTCTCTGTATGTATCTTGAAATAGAAGCTAGCAAATCCTTTCTTCCTAAAGCGCGATCTTGGATGAATCACGAGGCTCATATTGTGCGAATAAATATTACACCACAATGGAAGGCATGAAATCCACATGGGTATTCCCCTTTCATTTTGTTTCCATACAGCATTCCCTAATTGAATGTGGCAATTGGATATCAACCAATTATTGATGGCGACCATTTTAGTTTAATGATATATCAATTGCTTTAGTTATGTGCATATGCTTTGGAGTGCTTACTAATTGTCGATGATATATATCCTTCTTACGTGCTCAGAGTCCAGTTGCTAATCTTATATTCTAGACTTAAAGTAGTATATCTTATAAGTTGTAGTATCTTATGAGTTGTATATCTTAAAGTAGTTATTGTACATTTTGTAGGACACCGCGAGGTCTATACTTGCTTTGCATGAAGGCCCGAGGCCCAAGCCCGCGGTGTCCAAGAAGAGGTCTACAAAGCCACGGTGAGTCAAGCTCCTCAAATGAAGACCCAAAGGTAGGACCATGGCCGGGCCACTACTTGTCTACATTGCTTGTGCGGGCCAGCTCTGATTCTGTTAGGTGCTGATGGGTGGGTGAGCGTTGTCATGATGAGGTCGGGCGTAGGCCACTCAGGTAATTCCTATATATTGTAGCTTGCTCCTTGAGGGTTAGAGTGTTCTTTTGTGCATACTCTGAGGCTGATGACGGACATCTTTGGTGCGCTTTGTTGTCGCTCTTTGAAACCTTCATTGTACACTTGTTTTTTGATCAATGGATTGCAGGTATTTCTCCACAAGTGTCTTGTGTGTTTCATTGTGTATTGCAATTCTTTGTTTTATCACGGTTTTCTTGTTCCTACATTAGCAAAATCCGGCGTGACAAAGTGTCGAGGATTTGCCTGCTTGGGACTAAAGGATCTCCGCGGAGATGTCCCTCGGCGATCAGAGCCGGACCCCAAACAACGTAGGTTCTTGAGACTCCGCCGAAAGGCGTGGTGATACCATGTTCAATCCCTTCTTTACTTACTCAGAAGCGATATTCAACACGGATGGAGTCAGGCCCAGCGTCGCCATGAGCTGCGCAGCGGCGCCTCGCCCGAATATGTCCACATATTACTCTGGTTACGATTGTCTCTTCTCCGTTAATGCGAGGCTTAATCATTCCACCACCACGACAACTTTCGAGGCCAGGCCTCCCACAGTGGAAGGTAAGCCATTTATTCAGGATTCCGCAATTTAGCCCACATCATGCGAGGAGAACGCCTGACCCTTTAGTTTACTCGGAATCCCCAACTCAAAGATCGAAGCGGAGACCACACTTAATTTTCTGCGGAACATGTCACACTTAGAAATGTTTTCTCCCATTGGTAATCTTTCTTTAGGAACTTGGTGCCAGCTTCACCTTTGTCAATTCCCCTGCAAGTCTGTTCCGCCATGCTTGTTCCCCACCGGCTGTTCATGCATCCCACAACCTTTATTTCCCACTTTGCTTGATTACCTCTTTTTACTAATCTCCACAACTATGCGGTTTGGTACCTATCGACAACCAACACCCTCTGTCTTTTCTTTTCACCGTCTGAACTTACCCATTCATCTTGTAGAGCTCTACATGCTAGAAACTCCATATCCACTCTTTGGAAATGATAAAGGTAAACCACATAGACGAGTGCTCGGGCTCATGGATGAATTTGGAGTCACTTGCGGTCTGGGCGTCATAGATCCAAAACTAAATTCCACATCTTTTCGTGACCACCACGAAGATAGGCGATGGCAAACAAAGCCAACTGGAAACAAGATTGGATACACATGAAGACCCTCTTTCTTTCCCATTCACGGCGCCTTGCGGATGATCGACAAAATGGCGAGCGACCTCAGCCTTTCGAAGCGAGGAACCGAATCGCATAGAGACTTTGCGCGAATGGCTATGAGATCTTAGTCAACAAGTTGAAGGGTACAGCAAAGCCAAATTCTAGTGTAGTTTCTTCAAGGCTTACCCTCTCCATCCTGGGTTATGGTAGGTATTTCGCCCCAGACATTACAAGAAGCCATTGAATTAATTCGATCACTTTCTGTTCCATGTTTCCTCACTTGGCGGTGATCAAAATACGATACTCCCCATTTCCTCGGCTGCACCGCACCTCGGCTGCCTCCGGCGGTTCCCAAAATAACATTTGGTGTACTATTTGCGATTTTCCGGGACATCGGCGAATGGGTGTAATACGTGGATAGCATGATCCATTGCAAAATAGCTGCCATGGAATACCAGCGAAGAATGTGCAAATCCGCGACCAAATCCATTATAGACAGCGTCTTGTTCACCCGAAGTCACGAAGGTACCCATAAACTCAACTGAACACGAGGTACGATACGACAACAACAACAACCCGGTGCTCGCGGCAATACAGCGTGGACCTCACCGTTCCACTTTTTGATCCAATAAAGTCCCAATGTTTCAAGCGTGACCAATGGGGTCATCGGTCGCGGTGTCCTCAACTACCCTCAAGAGTTCAAATCACAAATTCACGGCACCAATCAAACCCGCGGCCGGTCGTCTTACACCTGCTTTTCAAATTATGGGATAGCCAAAGGAGGGCAAGGCCAGCCCGATTCATCAAGCGGCCACCACGGCGGCCACCACAGCAACAACCATGACGGCCAAACAACTCAAAAACAATTGGATGATCAACTCCAAGAAGAAATTTACCAGCCTGCAATCAACACCCGACCTTGAATCCTCAAAATTTGGATTGAAGGTTCTCCCTGCGCCATAAGCACCCCGTGCACCAAGTTTTAGCAATACGCTTTATCAAATTGATAGATAATATCCTAGAGTTCTTTATTGAACATTGTCATACAGATTAGTTTACCTTAGCATTCCTAGCACTTCAAACCCGCAGCAAGACTCAAAACGGTAAAGTCCAGTGCTGCAGCATTACTCAAAGTAAATTTATGGATGGAGCACCACAAAAGCCGGTGGAGCCAAAATAATGCAGGATCTTTGAAGACACAAAGTTACGTGCTTTGAAGGTATGCTAGGTTATTGCATGAAGGACTTTGGAAAGCCTCATTTGATTATGCGCATACATAATATCCTGCGTCGGCCGGAAGCCCGGTAGGGAAGAAAAATATGCGTTATATATATAGATGGGAGAAAATCAAAAAGATGAGGAGTTTGTCTAGATCCTAAAACTTACTCGTAAAAGTTGCGTCATTTACTGCGGAATTATAATGTGTAATCGTCGTAGGCCACCATTGATGTACACAATCACGAGATAGTGGGAGCGGGGAAAGTTCTATCTCGGCACACAATGGGCTATACCTACTAACTGACCCAAAATGTAGATCAAAGAGAAAAGTTGAGCGGCGCATATGATCTAATAGTGGAACCCATTCCAAGCAGCAGTGAGAATGTAGTTAGTTCTTTATGGTGCAGGCCAATGATCCGGCCTCTGTCAGAGCGTCGCGTTAATCCATTTTGCTAATCCCCAGGTACTTTGGCGAGCATGTTGACACAGCCGAATGAGGCGAACAAAATCATTGAAGCACATGTTACTTGACCAGAGACTCCAAAAATACAATTGTAGGTGAGATTGGAGTCTTTTTGGAACTCATTTTTGCGGCGAGTGACACTACGAATTATTCAATAGAATACTATAGTAATTATCATTTAGTTTAATATCTAGTGTAATAACGTATATTTCATTTGCGTTTATATTTGTTAACATGCAGGTTATAGAAGCCCCCAATGCATCACCTCCACGTGACATTCCCGTCATTCCTGAAGTAAACAATAATATAGAGCCGGAAATTATCGCATAGTACTGACCCAGGTTGATTCAAGTTGATTAGTTCCTCCACCATCGGTATAACCACCACCTCCACATGGCGTGAGGAATCACATGGCGTTATGTCATTGTGGTTAGTTGGATATATCAATGAACTGAACTCAATTGAGAACTTCATTGTTGATGCACATATTCGTTTGGACATAGACTAGCAGAGGCAATTACGTGCGCAAATAAATAGGCTAACTGCCTTCTGCAGATTGTTTGATAGACAAATCAACCAAGATGTGTATCGCATCTTAAATCGCCATCCATATTGAGTGCTTGTAAATTGACATACTACTTTTACCTACTTAATACATAATATTTTATTAAAGCATATATAATAAAATTACATTATGGTATAACATTATATTTTGTTACTTATGCCTTATGTTAGTATTTGTTTTCATTTGTTATAATGGTATATATTGCTACATGTTTTACACCCTACATATAATTAATTACACAACATAACATCAATTCATTCAATGTTGTTTTTTTTTTGCCCCGAAGTTGTAAAATTTTTTTAGGTATTACAAAACCATTACATTACACACTTTAAAATTAAATTCCCCCTTAAATCCCCTTTGGTTTGGGTGCATATTCACACAGGGGGTGATGTAGGGCAGCGGGAGCTCCTAAAATTATGTTTCGCATTTACAAAATCAACATCATATAGTACGTTACCTCAAATCTTATAGTATATTGCAAATCTGCTTATATAGTATACCAAATTTTGTACATGCATACCCCACAAATGAGGACCTTTGTGGCCATGCAGTCAGGATTAAGGAATATGCCTATCCACTTGACTCACCGATCAGGGAGTCACCTCGATGTGAATATCTGCAGATATCCTCCGTCAATTAGAGAACCAAGACCAAAAAGAGATCAACGTAGGACAAAGGAAAATATGATCCATAGACTCTTCCTGTAGGTAGCCAGAATGACAGAGAGTTGAGACATTGTATCTCTTGGACAAGGACACAAGATTAGTCAAACTTTTATTAGCCACAAGCCAAATGAAAAAGCTGATCTTTGAAGTGCAATAGGAATTCCATATGTTTTTGAAAAGAGAATGAATTCCTGATTGATTTAATGACCATTTTTGCATGGCTTCGACAGAAGCATCAATGTGACTCAGATTGGAATATCTATATCACTGACCTTGTAGACATTCTTCCCTTTTAGAGTCCATCTCAGAGTAGTACTATAAGCATTGAAATTTTTGAAAGGGACAAGAATATTCTTGAAGTGTGCATATAGTTTTTTGTCACTTGAAGTACCCCCGATGATTGTTTTTAAGGAAGGAAGGAAGGAAGGTTCTTTTATGGTCAGCGGAGAATAATGCGGCCTATGGGACCCAAATTACAGGCGCAGCAAGCCCGTTGCTACTAGAGTTCAAAACCCCCTTAGAGGAGGAAAAAGCCAATCCACCCGGCAACAAGCCTGTATTTCAGTACTGAAATATACATATACACATGAATTCCCGGCATCTGAGATAGGGGGTGAGTCCTTGATCCAAAACCTCACAGGAGGTAGGAGCCAAGGGATCGGCCGGCGGCGTCTTGAGTAGCTGCGTCTTTGAGGGGACATACAGTCGCACGGGGAGAATGTGGCGAGCAGAATCTGATTATAGGTTTGGGGCCAGTCACGGAAGGCATGGCTTTCATCTCAACAACCCCAGTAGGACAACAGCAGCCAAAGCTGTCTGGCTGGCGGCTCTCAACCTGGAGCCCGTCTCAAGCAGAGATGGTGGGCCTGTTGAATGGGCCAGCGATGATCTGCGCTTCTTCATGAGCAGCGGAAACCTTGAGTAGAGGCACGTGGCGGTGGGGTTTTAATATTAACATTTGTAGTGATACCATCTTTACATTCCGAGCATGGTAGTCCTAGAGCTTCCCGAGAAGCAAGTCCAAGTACCTCGGCCTATCATTTTGAGATGCAGTATTGCACACAGGCGCACCTATATCGTCGTTCAATAGCGCCCGGCCAGCAGGCTCTCTTGTCCTTCCAACAAGCCACGAGTCATTCAGGAATCGCCATACCCGGTGTAGGAAGCCAAGTCGCGAGAGCGAGTGTAAGCCCATCGCGGCCACCGCTGCGGAAATAAACAATGTGTCTCGAGGGAGCCGCATCTTTGCGGGGGCATGAATCATCTCACGCAACAAGATCGATATGGGCGAGGCTTCACCCCAAGTGCCCGTCAAAAATGCCTTTGGACCTGCTCTAAGTCGTTCAAAGTACGCCAAGGTTACCAGCGGCCAAGAAATAAAAGTTATTATCTCTGTGAGGTCTTTTTGCTTAAGATACCTTTCGGACCATTTGTTGTAGATCCTAGGATGCTTGATGGCTATCACTTTGGAGGCGTTGATCTTGGAAGATAGGGACCAAAATAAATTAAATTGTTCATAGTGGCATCAACTTTATCACTCTGTGGACAAGATTGAACTTTATTCGGGCCATAATCAATTTTGCATTAGAAGGAGAATTTGGGCGGGATGCAAATGCACAAAAGCGGTCGGGGGCGATTACTTAATAGTAAGGATGACCCAAGGGATAAAATATATTCAACTTAATAGCAATGAATTTAGAAAGCGAGGGCGTTACCCTTGATCATAATAAATGGAAAGTGCAAGCGATTACATGGCTTTGATAAGAACCCTTTTGAGATTTTGACAAAAGTCCGGGGACACCCCTAAGTTGATTCCACATTTATTCACTTTAACTAGAGCAGCGATTAATCTTTTCCAAATGGACATCTTTATGCGGAAGGAAGATTAAGAAAATCTGGTGATAAAGATTTTACTTAGAATTGAGAGGCTCGGCTAATATACACCATCAAAATTTCATGGAGTAGGCTTCACTATGAGGCTTTGCGGCTCCATAAAGGCGGTGGAATTTGAGAGAGGTAGGATCACGGCAAAGGGGAATCGGCCATAGAGATGGGATCTTTTGAGAAGTTACCCCATATACGTCACTGCGGGATCACGGGATTCATTTACGATCAGCAGAGAGCAAATTAGAAAACTACCAAATAATAAACATTTTTTTTTTTGGGTTTTTCTTGGAATGATCTTAACTGATCTATGGCAATGATAAACCCAGAAGGCACTAGCTCAACCAAACTCCTGAAGAACTATTGCTACTATTTGTGATCAAGTAATCGAACATTGACCTCTCACTTATATTGGAGTCTATAGATTTAGAGAGTCTCTTGTATGGAACATCTTTGGAGAGAGACGATAATTTCGGGCATACCAGTCACTATAACCTTCCAGCAAATTCTCTATCAATCACATAAAACTCATCAACATTCATCTTAACAGCGTATGTCAAAAATGTCGTCACTTTCCGCTGAGCACTTGTTGCAACATCACTACCGGGTTGAAACCCAAAACATTTACTCCTTAAATAAATACCATTGACATCAAATGGTAGCTGCATAGATTATTTTTTAAAGAAGTCATACTAAGCGGCATTTTTCTCACTTAATACCAAATTCCTCTGAAAACAAAAATTCCTGCAAGTTGATACAAAGCAAGTTAAATGTACATTTATTTTTTTATAATACAAAGCATTCACGAAGATCGGCGTAATATCACGGACATTTTAGTAACCCTCCAATTTGTATTTGTATTTCTCCATATAATGATGCATCCTAAGTAAATAATAATGGTCCTATAGTTTTAGCCTAATTTAAAATCTCACATTATAGATTACGTTTTGTTATTTAAAAAATAAAGCGGCTACTTATATGACCATTAAATTGATTATATATGTATGTATATATATGAATTTTGCTTATCTCAAGCAAAAAAGCCTTCCATTATTTGGGATCCAATAACTAAGAGTGAAAAGCAGATAGCAACATTGAATTATACTCCTATAGACTCATATTTGCCGGAGTCATAATGAGCATATAAGAATACAAATTCTACGACCATATTATGATCTTCTAATATAGAACATGTACTCCTAGGTGGGAAAATTTATTTGCACCCAGCGTCCATAGTAAAGCAAAGTTAGAACCGTTGTCAACTCACGAATCATGCGGTGTCATAAACCACAAATACCCCCACGCTATGATTGTCATAGGAGTTCTATATTAGAGAAATCATATTGGTGGTCTACATGCTCAAATATCTCCCTTATACAATTACTACATAGATGGTCTATTCACCCACAATGAAAAATATTTTAACAAAACATCTATAACTATATCTAGACCAATATGTCTAGATGAGCATACTTGAAGCAGTAAAATCTACCACCTAGAATGATAAATTTATTATGCTTCAATAATCATATGTGAAGTCTGCAGCATAATCATCACCCATTATCCAGCGTCATAGTGTCAATCAAGCGAAGCATAGTTTGAAAAATCTCATCATTAACTATGTTTTTTGCCATCATTTGGCAATATCTGACAATAATTCAATAGTTGGATTCCATGCAGTGCTTTTATGAAAAACCAAAATAGAAAGGACACAGGTTGTTAGTCTCCATCCCTTCCAATCCTTGTTGTTCCTCATGGAAACCATTATTTATAGCTGGTGTTTTTAGCTCCAATCGGCTGATGCCTTTATTTAAAGTTGACCACAATAATACATGCCATTGTCTGGTTTGGCGAAATAATAGAAGAGGTTGGCTTACCAATATAGATAATTTGTCATAAAATGAATCGAGAAAAAGTGAATCTTAGCTGGGGCTTTTTTTTCTTACTAGTCTGATAAAATGAGTAATGCCATGAATGCCATCATCTTTGAGGATTCGTGCATATTTTTCTATGGCTATACAAAACTTTCAAATTGAAATTAGATGTTTTATCACCTCCAAAGATATGAAAAATACATGCAACACCAAAGCATACTTATATTTTCTCATAATAAAAGCGATCATAGGATCCATTCGGTATTGCATCTGAGTCAAAAATAAACATTTGCAATAATAATTTTGCACATGCATGTCGTCTCAGCGAGGTCAACCAAAAATCGCCTTCAAAAGTTACTCGGACTTCGACTGGGGCAGTTATCTGTGTCCCACATCAGGAGCTGTCGGCTATCCCTGCTTTGGGTGATGTGCGACCTCTAAGATTAGCCATAGATTATCCCCTTATTTCTGCGGTAAGGCCAAGCGTGGCCTTCCTGTTCGGAAATCCTACTTGCCAATTTGAAATATTTTTGTGGCCCAATAGTCATTTGTCAAACCCTTGCGTAGGGTTTTTAGCTTCGAGCAAATACCGTCGCAACTTATTTTTTCTAGCATGACCCACTTTATTTAGGGATAAGGTTCCCCAAATGATTGGAGTTAGTAAGGTTTTGCGAAGGTGGGCGAAATATGGGGGATTAGGGTTTGGTAAAAAATAACGGCCTTGTCCTAATGTTAGCATTTTGTTGGAAGCAGCGTGGCCGGGCGCCCTCAGAGCATAACCCCTAAGAACGAAGAAGAATGGAGTTGCTTGCCGCACAAGAGAATCTGCTTTTCAGCCGGACGATGAAAGCTTTTCCGAGGAGATGCAAAATTCTGCGAAGCGAAGGGAAGGGGCGACTCGGCCTTTTTTGAGCTATGGCATCATGCAAAGATGCCTTAGTAGGCTGTTGCTTGTTCTTTCCTTTACCTTTGTTTATCTACCTACCGCAATTGGTTTGTGGAGGCCTCTTCTTGAACTTCACTCTGAACCTACTACATGAGTGAAAGGCTTTGGAAGTTTCAATGTAAGCTTTAGAAGCTCTCTTCAAGGTGCGGCTAAATTGAAGCTCAATTGGTTCTTGATGGGTGGTTGGGAGGATTAGGAAGAAGAGTCTTTGCAAAAGTTCAGAGAGGAGTCAACTACGTGAAAATGCAATTTGTTTGAGCTATGTTTTCTTTGGGGAAATCTTATTTGTCAAATCTTTCTTTGAAAATCTTTTCTTGACTGGCTGATAAAACATCTTTATTTGATCTTTGTTTTCTTGGTAGTTGTTGGTCGAGGAAGAAGACTTCGAACTTGTGCTCAATCACGGAGTTCTTATGTATTGTCTGTTGAATGGCAACTTTCATTTCTGTCATTTCTTCTTATGTGTGTCATATATTACATTCTTCACTCTGTTATACGTATTTCTTCTTATCACGTGATACGTAAATGGCCAATGGTAGCTTTTGCATTTTTGTGTGTATGGATTCAACTATATGATGTATGTAATATGCGTATAATGGCGTGTAAGTCTTGGTATCACGTGGAGTGCGATGTGGCAAATTCCGACCCTCGATTTGGCATATTCACTTAGAATTATGCTTAGTCAATGATCAAAAAAAACAATAAGGATAGAGCAATCTGATAAGGATAATAATATCTCCCAAACTTGTCAAACTTTATTATTTGCCACTAAAATTGGTTGTTGTTCAAGCTATGTCCATGCTTAATCTTTGGTGTCAAATTCCCATAGCCAGATGCTAGAAATTAATAAAGCTAGCTTTCAACCAAGGGGACCCACTTGCCAAATTAAAATATTTTCATAGTCTAATAGATCCTTGGCAAGCCCCTTGTAAATTTTTCTATCCTTGCATATGGCCAAACCTTTGCAAATATATCACCCCTTAGCATGCCGCTTTACGGGATATCAATTTCTCCCACATGTAAAATTTCTTGTCTGCCTGCGAAATTGATTGTTGCTTCAGAAATTACATAAAATGCATGATCTCTGGCCCCAACTTCCATATATTAATGGAATATTCTCTTCTTTTAAGAATGTTGACTATCCATTCTTTCTTTAGAAGAGCCTTGATGACCTTAAATAACAAGGGGTAGAAGGTATATAGTATTTTGCATCCTTGTCATTATAATAAATGTAGGTTGCAAAACTTGTTTTGCTTCATATTACCCTATTGGTGTATAGTCTTTAAATATCGCCTAAAGACATTAGTAGCGGTCCTTGTTAAAACCATTTTTATAGAAAGTCACAGACCATTTTTTGAACTCGGTACAAGAGGATCCTTTGCATAAGTAAAAATAATGTAGTTGCTTGTGTCCTGATTAAATTGTAGCATTGCCTTATGTCTACATTGGAAGCCAATTGAATATATTGAATAAAATTGAGCGGTAATGACCTCAGTTTTGTCAATTTAGTAGTATCATATTTGCCTAGCTTGTCATCAAAACACGTATGTGGACATTTAAGAAATTGCATCTTGGTAGATTATAGTCATTCAATATGCTTTCACATTTATCCTCTCTTTAATTTTTCTAGAAATTAAAGAGGATAAATCCACCAAGGATTGTCATCTATTCTTGGTTGCTTGTCCATGAACATTCTTATGTTATGATTATTATTAAGACTGCTAAATCATCAATATATCATTATGTATCTTGAAATAAGCTAACAAATCCTTTCTTCCTAAAAAGCGCCAATCTTAGGATGAATCGAGGCTCATATTGTACCAAATAAAATATTACACCACAATGGAAACATAAAAATCCCATGGGTATTCCTTTCATTTTGTTTCCATACGGCATTCCCTAATTGAATGTAGCAGTTGGATATCAACCAATTATTGATACCATTTTAGTTTAATGATATATCAATTGCTTTGAATTATGCGTATGCTTTTAGGTGCTTACTAATTTATGGAAGTGATATATATCCTTCTTAATTATCGAGGTCAAGTTTTGCTAATCTTATATTCTAGACTTAAGTAGTATATCTTATAAGTTGTAGTATCTTATGAGTTGTATATCTTAAAAGTAGTTGTTAGTACATTACTGGCGGACACGGTCTATACTTTAACGCATGGGCTGAGGCCCCGGCAGTGTCCAAGAAAGGGATCTACAAAGCCCCGCGGAGTCAAAGCTCCTCCAAAAATGAGAAGACCCAAAGGTAGGACCCACGGCGGGCCACTACTTATGCATTATACTGACGCGGGCGGCTCGATTCTTTGTTGATGCCGTGTAGTGGAGTACTTAGCGTTGTCATGATGAGGATCAGATTCAGGCCATTAAGCCCTCCGTGTTCCTATATATTGTAGCATTTTTGCTCCTTCAAAAAAGGTTGAGTGTTCTTTTGTGTCACTCACAGGCGGAACATCTTTGGTGTCGCTTTGTTAATGTCGCTCTTTGAGCCTTCATTGTACGCTTGTTTTGATCAATGGTTAACGGTGTTCTCCACAAGTGTCTTGTGTGTTTCATTGTGTATTGCAATTCTTTGTTTTATCCCGGTTTTTCTTGTTCTTTCCTCTTGTTAGCAAAATCCAGCGACAAGAGTGTCGAGTTGCCCTGCCCAGGACTTCAAGGATCTCGGTCATCCCCTCGGCGATCCGAGCCGGACCCCAAACAACGGTTGCGGGCTCATAGGGCCTCAGGCGTATTTGATACCATGTTCAATCCCTTCTTTACTCGGCGATATTCAACACGGATGGAGTCAAGGCGCTAAAATTAGCCATGAGCTGTAGCGCCTCGAATATGTCCACATACACTTTCTGGTTCGATTGTCTCTTCTCGGGTATGCGAGGCGCCAATCGATTTCCACCTACACCGCGACAACTTTCGGACCGACCTCCCACATTGGAAGGTAGCCATTATTCCGTTCCTGTTAAGCCCATCATCGCGAGAAATTTTGCAACGACCCTTTGAATTTACTCCACGGAATCCCCAACTCAAGATCTGTGAGAACCACGCCCAATTTTCTCACGGAACATCACATAAAAATGTTTTTCTCTATTGGTAATCTTTCTTTGGAACCGGTGCCACGCTTCCACCTTTGTCCAATTCCCCTACCGTCACGTTTCCTTAAGCGTTTCCCCACCGCGGCATTTCATGCAATCACAACCTTTGTTCCCCACTACAAATTTGCTTGATTACCTCTTTTTACTAATCTCACACAACCTATACCGGTTCGGGTACCTATCGCGACAACCAACACCTCTTGTCTTTTCTTTTTCCACAAATGCAAACACCCATTCATCGCAGCCAGAGCTCCTACACACGTAGCTAAAACTCCCATATCCACTCTTTTGGAAATGATAAAAGGTAAACACATAGACCCGAGTCTTTCGAGCTCACATGGATGAATTTGAGTCACTTCGCGGATCTCAATGGTCACTCAGATCAAAAACTAAATTCCACATCTTTTAGGCGACCCTGCACGTGGAGCACCCACGAATGGCTGATGGCAAACAAAGAAGCCACTGGAAACAAGATTGGATACACATGAAGACCTCTTTTCTTTTTCCCATTCACGGCACCCTTAGGGATGATCAACAAGCTGGCGAGCGACCTCAACACACTCCAAAGCGAGAACCAGAATCTGCCGAGGACTTTCTGGACCAGAAGCTGCGGATCTTAGTCAACAAGTTGAAGGAATTTCCAACCCAAAGCCAAATTCTAGTGTGGTTTCTTCAAGGCTTACCCTCTCACATCCGATTTATGGTAGATATTTCTGCCCCCAAGACATTACAAGCCATTGAATTAGTCAATCCACTCTTTACATTCATGTTTCCTCGCGCGGTGATCCCGAGCCACGATACTCCCATTTCCTCGGCTACACCGCGGCACCTCATTTTGCCTCCCACTGGCCGGTTCCCCAGAAATAACATTTGGTGTACTATTTGCGATTACTTTCGGGACATCTGGCGAATGAGGTGTAACTCATGGATAGCATGATCCATTACAACTGGCTGCAAAACATGCGAGGAACCACACCAGCGAAGAATGTACAAATCCACGACCAAATCCGTGTATCGACAGCGTCTTGTTCACCAAGTCGCGAAAGGTACCGCAAAAACTCAACCCACAGGAACCACGAGGCCGACCGACAACAACAACAACCCCGGCAACAGCGGCAACCACAGCGTGGACCTCCTCGTTCCGCTTTTGATCAGCAAGTCCCAATGTTTCCAGAAAGCGTGACCAATGGGGTCATCGATCCTGCTTGATTATCCTCAACTACCTCAAGTTCAAATTACAAATTCCTGGCACCAATCAAACCACGGCGGTCGTCTTACACCTTTTCAAGTATGGGGCGCCAAAGGGAGGCAAAGCCCCCCGATCCACCTCAAGCGACCACCGCGGCCACCACAACAACAACCGCCAGCGACAAACAACTCAAAAACAATTGGATGATCAACTCAAGAAGAAATTTACCATGCAATCAACACGACCTTGAATCCTCCAAAATTTGGTTGAGGGTTCTCCCCTCATTCCCCATAAGCACCCCGTGCACCAAGTTTTTAAGCGATTACGTACGGTGAGCCATCAACAAATGCGTTCATTTTGCACCCAATCACGGATCAACTACTTCCTCATGTTCAGCCTAAACCGCCAAAGTCTGCTTCAACTCATGAGCGTCTACCCGAGGAAGGTAAGGCCTCAAGAATGCATCGAAATGCTACCCACCACGATCCGGGAGCCGACCACGGATACCACGACATCACGCAGCACCACCACTCAACATTCTTTCTTTGAAGTCGACCTCCTCAACAAGGTAGCGACATCTGTTGCTGAGCAACAACAGCCCGCGGATCCCACCACCACAACTACGCAATCCCTCCACGAACTTCAACAAGAACTTGCTAAAATCAAAAATTCCTCTCGGCCTTCGACTATCCTACAACTATGTCCAGCACTCTGAGCACATTTTACAAAACACGGTATTGCGGTAATGCATTAGCCACATCAACACCCGCGGTGCATGCACCGTGGGCCAAAATTTGTTCACCATGTTGGTCGATGGTGGCGGTAGCGGTCAATCTTAATCTGAGGATAATCTCGGGGCGACAATTGGGCATAAAGGCTCCATCGCCCCTTATGACATCAAGCTTCGAATGGCCATATCGACCACAGGAGTTACACAACAATACCGGTCAATGTGGAGATCTACAATTTACCATGGGGTGGGTTGTTTGGAGGCGGGGGAGAAGATCGGGGGGATTATGAAATGTTAGTGGGGCGACCCTTTTGAGACAAAGCTAAAAGCATTCACTCTTTTGGGCCGCGGAGATCAACTTAATTTATCACGGATAGCAAGCTCCAGCTTACGATGGATCGACCGCGGGCGGATCATTTCTGTAGATCAAGCTGAATCCGAGGCGGTGACTCACGAACAAGTTTGCAACACCTATAGGTTACAAGCCAAGGGTTTGCCACTCCGCGGCTTACCCGGGGAATACAATCAACCATGGAAGACATGGATGGCTGATAAAGGCATATAGCGGATTGGTTGACCCACTATTTGACACCTTGTAACAATGTCACATTGGTTCCACATGAGGAGCGGTACCCCCCATTGTCCTCCTCCTGTTCAAGAAGACACCACACCAACTCCTAGTGGCACGCCCACTATTTTTCAAAATTGGTCAACATGAACATCCCGTCCTACTCGTGAGCCACCCGCACCGCTCGGGATGATCAAGTCATTCCACACATTCAAACTCCTGCAGTAGACATAATTGATATTGGAACAAATCAACCAATCCGATTGGCCTTTATAGCGACCTCCGCCAAAGATTCGGGGGAGCAAGCCATTGTCTATTCAAGCGTTTCAAGCACATCTTTGCTTGGAGCTACAAAGACCTCCAGAGGTATCAAGAAAGAATTGGGACAACTCGATTCCCACCAAGCGGATGCTAGACCCATCTAGCAGCAACGATCTGCTTAACCCAAACTACCGTGAAAAGGTTAAAGCGAAATTGACAAAACTTTTGAATATGGACTTATCTCGAGGTCAAACATTGAATGGGTAAAGTCCTATTGTTTTGTTGCCCTCAAACATAATGGAAAAATTAAGCGTTTGTGTGGATTATAAAAACTCAATCAAACCCAGGGACCGGGATCATTTCCCTCTCCCCCTTCCGCGGATCAAGTGTTGGAAGATGTAGCGAGGCCAGATATGTACTCCTTCATGGGCGGCTTCTCAGGTTATAATCAAATATCCATTAGAAGAAGATCAACTAAAGACTACCTTCACTACTCCATGGGGTACCTTTGCTTACAAAGTCGTTCCTTTTGGATTGTCAAAACTCACCATCCACATTTCAAGCCATTATGCTTCTGTTTTCAAGGTACATACAAGTTCATCCCTTTACGCAAGTCTTTCGGGATGACTTCTCCACTTACCACCCGTTATGGACCATTTGGTAAAACTTGAACTAGTTTTCAACGCTGTGATGAATCTGGAATTAGCCTCAATCCGGAAAAGTGCACATGCTGTGTCACCTCGGGTGTACTTCTAGGACATGTCGGAGTCGACCCGCGGCATTACAACGGACCCCAAAATCCAATTTGTGTCATCGAGCATATCCACTGCGAATATCAAGGACACCGCGTTCCTTTCTTGGCAAAGTCAACTTCTATGCCACCTTTATTCCGAATTGGCACCCATTGCGATCCAATTCACAAGCGTTATTTGGAAATCCATACACATGGACTTGGACATCGATGCAAATCAAGCTTTTAAAGAACTCAAAGTCAAGCTCACAGAAGCCCGTGCTAGTACCACCTCAATGGGACAAACCATTTCATGTCCATGTTGATGTTTTGAGCTTTGGCGATTGGAGCCATTCTAGCTCAAGAGTATGCACCAAATCAGGACAAGCCCATCGATACGCCGAAAGAACTCAATCCTGGCCGAGCGCGACTATTCGCCACGGAAAGGGAAGCCCTTGGCCTTATCTTTTGTGTACAACGCTTTTCTGAATTATCTTCTTGGTAGTCAAATTGGCTTTTATGTGGATCATCAAGCTCTTCTATATTTAATCAATAAGCCAAAACCCCACGGGCGAATCGCCCGATGGATATTGATATTGCAAGAGTTTGCCCCTTTGACATTATTCACAAGCCGGGACGCCCACCACACGTCCCCGACTATCTTTCCGCATACACGGATGATCCCTCGGAAGGAGTTCACGATGCCCTTCCTGATGCTCAAGCTGTTCGGTCAACGCCACGCCTCATTGGTACCCGCGACTATCAACGCTTTTTCTCCTCGCGGGCGCACTCCGTCAAGTGACCCCAGCTCTCTCGGAAAAGACAACTTACGCATAAACAACAATTCCTTCTCGAAGTCATAATTTAGATTATCACGATGGTTCTTGGCCATCTCTATAAATGTGGCAAAACACAATGTGCTCCGGCGATGTGTTCTTCCTCACGAAGTCCCCGGATCTAGTCAAACAAGCCCACGAAGGACTTGGCGTTGGTCATTTCAGCGGAGACAACCACGACAAGAAACTCCTCCTTGCTGGGTATTCTGCCCACGCTTTTCAAAGATGCTCACAAATACACACGCCTTGCGTGTGATGTTTGTCGAGGCTTAGTAGACCCACGGCCCGTGGCGCTTCCGCTCACGCCCAATAATACGCCTCTCCCTTTGCCAAATGGGGTATGGATTTTGTTGGTCCCATGGACCCACCAAGCAATCAACACTAGGGCACGCTACATTCTAGTCTTCGCGGACTATGCAACAAATGGGCTGGCGTGTGCTCTACGACAACACGGCTGCTAGTACGGCTAAGGTCCTCTACAAGAACATCATCACGCCGATTTGGATGTCCCTTAGAATTAGTTAGTGATCGTGGAGTTCATTTCATCAATCACACTATTGCTGAACTCACTAACTATCGCACATTCATCACGGAAAAAGCCGCGCCTTACTATCCCCCGTGGTAATGGCTTGGCTGAAAGCACAAACAAGGTGCTTATCCACATTCAAGAAGATTTGTGATCCTACAAGAAAAAGATTGGCAAGATAAGTTACCTCGGTTTTATGGGCTTACAATACAACATACAAAGTAGCAACCCAGTCAAACACCTTTTCGACTTGTGTATGGCCAAGAGGCTCTTATGCCTTTTGAGTTCATTTTACCCTCACTCAAATTTCAGTTAGCAACAGAACATAATCCATCGGCGGCTTTTGCAAGAACGAGTTTATCAACTGAACAAGCTGGATGAACTTCAAGAGATGCTTTTTTAGACTTCAACAAGGCAAACAACTACAAAAACAATGGCATGACAAACACATCAAAAACAAAACTTTTCAAATTGGCGACTTAGTTCTTCTTTACGACTCGAGATATCAACAACATCACGGCAAACTCAAGCTCGGATGGTTTGGGACCATACAAAATTTCGAGATACCACATCCTGGAGTTTTACAATTACAAGAATTGAATGGCACTCCATTTCCTACATTAGTCAATGGATTTCGACTCAAGAAATTTCAAACCCTGCTGCGATCCTTAGCTCAAGAACAAAATTTACAACAAGATACCACTTGTACAAATTTATGAGAAACACTTTTCTATTATGTACAAAATTGCAGAAGGCTACAATTACCGGTGGGATTTTTCACGAAAAGTCTAAACTAAACAAAAATTGGGAAAACCCCTATCATCTTTGCTACTACCGCCCTTTTACTGCGGGGGCACTCCACTCGGAGGATCACGGAAGCCCCACAGTGCGACCACTCCGGTGAGCGATCACCTCCCCTCGTCGAGTTTATCTCGGGTTGGCGGCCGGTGCCTCCAACCAAGGATCCATAGGGATCCGGCGATTCCACAAACGCCCGCGGATCGGCGTCGTCCATCTTGCATGTAATCCGATCCGCGGAAGCTCACCGGACGTTTGTTATCGAGTTCTCCATCTTCCGCGAATTTTGGTTCTTCTCGTGAACCCAACTTCCAATTTATAGGCTAATACCAACCCTAGCGGTATTCCACGAAAGGTCACCTCACGGATATTAAAGTAATCATTCCCCACTCGATATTTTTGTACACGCACACTTTTTTCATCCTCTTTTAATATTATTCGACAAGCGCCGCCATTAATACCGTCGCCATTAAAGTTTTATTCTCCCGCCAAGAACTCTCCGCATCTTGGTGCGAAGGTTGTCTCTTGAGATTCTCAATCGTCCGATCTTTCGACCACGTGTCTCCCACGACAAAAAAAAAAAAAAAAACCCTTCCCAACCGTCACTTCCACTCCTCACTTTTCACTCATACTCCCTCCGTCCTTCCGGGCTTAGGTACTCCGGCGACCTCGACCTTCAAGATGGCTTCTACCTCCAAGAACTCAACACTCAACGCGACTGCACCAATGGATCCAGCGCAATTCGAAAATATCAAGTTCGTTTCTTCATCTGCACCAGCTCCCACATCTGGCATCACCTATAACCTCCTGGTGAGTTCCGGATTGTTTCATTTTCTGCAACAGGAACTCCCGGCTCCCAACAAGAACAAATTACAGCAATTTGTGGCTAACCTGGTGAAGGCAGAAGATGGATATGCCTCCCAAGTCGATGGAAACCCTATACTCCTAAACCCTCAAACCATAGCCTCTTGCCTTTTCTCTACCCAATCCGCCCCAATGCCTTGTCTTACCTTGACATTGGTAAATATGATATTTCAAATTACTGCTCTATTCCTTATAATCTTTGCACAAACCAAGTCGTCCACCTTTCCAAAAGCAACATGATGCCTTTACCAAGTTTCTTTGGAGGAAATTTTGGGTTACTCCATGAAGAATACCTCTATTAACGATGTTTTCTACCATCCGTACTATATCCTCACCAACACCACTTGAAACAATCAATTGGACTCAACTCACGTATCGGAGATTTCAACAGAACTTGGCGGACTTCGAGAAAAAATCCTAACTCTTCCTCGGGCGCCCCATGGGGAGCCCACTTCCGAGCTTTCATTAATCATCAGACCCCACGCGCCATCATGCCCCCTTCTCCACCAAGCCAACATCCTGACCTTATTGATGCTTTGAAAGGTCTTCAACCAAACTCTCCTCCTTCTCAGCACCGTCAATCTCGTCAGCCAACTCCAGACAGAAATATTTCACAACCACCGTCTCCACCTCCTGTAAATTCCAATTCTCTAAAACCTATTCCTTCTGTTGATAACCAACCACCAGAACAACCACCAGTTAACCTTGTGCAACAATTCCACTTTTCGGACTCAAAGAATGCGAAAAAAACAACGGCGGCTGAACAAAAAAACTCCCATTGATCTCACGAGTACTCACAAGGACACTCACAGCAATGACCAAGGATCTATAAACAAGGGTGACAGATCAAAGCCATCCCATCCACCTCCTCACACCGTGGATACCTACAGTGAAGCTGTCCTCAGCTGCCTTGATGCCCTCCGTGATCATCACCAGAACTTCATAGCAGCCACCAGGGCACGACACGAGTCCGTGGACCAACTCCAAGCCGAAGTCACAACACTGAAGACCGATTTGGCTGACTGTGAGGCCAGAGAAGAAGCCTTGCACAATCAATTCATGATCCATCGAGAAACCCTTCATCAATCCCAGCAAATTGTCAAGGAACTCAAGGAGTCCCTCAAACAAAACGACACCAAGTACACTGATCTTGAGACACGCTACAACAATCTGGTCGTCACGAATAATGCTACTCTGACCGAGAACAGCACACTTCGTACAGCCAACTTGATACTTGAGTCCAAGGTCACGACTTTCGAAACCACCTTGCAGAATAAGGATGCTCACATCGCATCTCTCCAAGGCAAGTTAGACCAGCTCCAAGAACACACGCCGCAGATGCTCTTGAAATAGTTTGCACTCAAAACAAACTTGCAAGCCACTCAGGCTTCAAGCTCTCCTCGATTCCCAACTTCTCCGACAAGTCCGACACCTCACACGCGCAAAGTCACGGAACCGGACCAGTCTCTCAGAGCAACAAGATATCATTGCAGTTACAAGATACGCTTTCAGATAGGCGAAAGCGCGGGGCCAGATGATGCGAAGAAAAAGCGGGGAACAAACCTATCGACTTGCTTCTGCTATTCCCTGGACTATCCGGCCCCCCCCGGTTACCATGACTATGTGCAAGCAAGGAAAAACACTTTTCTTTTTATTCTCGGTGAGAAACAAGGGTGATACCACAAGTCCCACGATCAGAATGATGTCGAGCGACAATGGCCCTTCATGTTCGTCCATGAACGAGGCACACTTTGTGCTCTCGTCAATTTTGATATCCTACAAAGTTGCGGATCTCGACCATTTAAACTCTCGGCACCATAGCCCCGGCTTATGTCATGCCACTTCTTCTACGGCACATGTTACTCGGGCTCATCCGGATAAACGACCGAGAACTTTAAAGGAGATACACAACCGCAGTTCTTTTGACCAAGAAGAACAAGTACCTCCAAGACACAAAATTTACGCAAAACGTTACCTCCCGAATACATGCCTCTTCTCAAAGAAAGTGGAGCTATGGCTAGCTGAACTTGGCACGCTCCTTCGGACACTATACAACTCAACAACAAGAACTTGACCTTGCACGGTTGTTCTTACAACATTATGCTTCCTTGCACAAGTCGCACACGGAGCTGAAACGAACGTCCTCCCCGATGAGTGGGACCACAGACTGCAGCATGGCACATGTACATTCCGATTAAATGGGAGACGATTACCAAAAACACTACGAGAAGATATTATTGGAATTCCAAAACGGTCACGGGATGACCGGCACCAACCCCCAAACAACCGAAAGTACACTAGCAAGCTTTGGATGCCCACCTCCTCGATCAAGGTCAATTCCCGGCATGGAGACAAGAATTACGGACTACTGAAGTCAAAGAACATGCGAGATTGGACACCCGGCAATTGCGGCCAGACAAGCGTTGGGACCCACGCTTCATCCGCTTGACGCAAATGGCGTGAGGATGAGACTTTGGACAACACCAACAACCGGATATACATGCCCAATGCGTGTTAAATGGAAGACCCCCCGAATGCAATTTCTGGTCTTGTAACCTTCCTTGCCAAGGCCAAAACTTCAGCTGATCCATCCAGATTTCGGCAAAAGTAAGTGCGGCGGCACTCATGACCATACTCCAGTATCTATGCGAAACGCAAGTGCGATCCATTTTGCAACCCCAATGCAAATCTTTGGAAAGTTCGGGTTGGACCTTGTCTTATACATGGAGATCACAAATCTTCCATCCGAGATCCACGCTTACTTGAGAACATGATTTCTGAAGGCTTTCTCATAGGAGCGGCCGAATGTTTGGCATCCGGACTCAAGCAAATGCTGAAAAGAGACGAACAACACTCGAATACATCTGATGGTGAGCCTCCCTCATCTCTATGTTCAAGATCGAAGAGGAACGAGGATTCCCACCCGAATTCATGCCCCTTTTCTAGCCAATAAGTGTAGTTTGGTAGGGGAGTGTTAGCCCCATTACCCGCGGCAGACCTACAGTGTCTATACTTGTCGCATGAGGGCGAGGCCCCACTCGCCCACGTGTGTCCAAGAAGAGGATCTACAAGCCACGGGCGGGTCAAAGCTCCTCCAAGAAGCGAAAGACCCAAAGGTAGGACCCACGGCGGCCACTACTTGTCTGTTAGCACGGCCATGGCTGACAGATTCTGTTCGAAAGTGCCCAAGTAGTGGAGCACGCGTTGTCATGATGAGGATCAGATTCAGGCCGTAGGCCACTCCGTGTTCCTATATATTGTAGCATTTTGCTCCTTCAAAAAAGGGTTCGAGTGTTCTTTTGTGTCACTACTGAGCGTACATGCCGTGGTCACCTGTGCGCTCTTTTGAGCCTTCATTGTACACTTGTTTTGATCAATGGATTGCCGTGTTCTCCACAAGTGTCTTGTGTGTTTCATTGTGTATTGCAATTGCTGTTTTATCTGAGTTTTTCTTGTTCTTTCCTCTGTTAGCAAAAATCCCGCGTGACAAGAGTGTCTCAGGATTTGCCCTGCCGGACTTCAAGGATCTCACAGAGATCTGTCCCTCAGGCGATCCCGAGCCCGGACCCCAAACAGTAGTATACCCTTAAAGTTGTATACCAAATATAGTTGTATATCTAATCCTTAGTTGTATATCAAATATAGTTGTATATCCTTTTCAACCTTAGTATAGCACGTTCACAATTTTTTTTCCACATTTCTGACATTTATATTGTCCACTTTTATATTTGAAACCTTTACATCAAAAATCTGTACATCAAAAACATCGAACCCTTTTCTGAAACATCTGAAACATCGAACCCAGGCCGGATTTTCTGATATCAAGCCGGATTTTCTGATACCAAGCCGGGCCTACAGCCGGCTTACAACCAAACCAAGCGGAGCTTACAGCCGGCTACTACTAGCGGACAGACAGTTTCAGGCTTCCAATATCCAGCATAAATCATGCTCCTACACAATCGCCCTTAGATCCGGCTTCAAGCACTGTAAGTATACAAATACTGTTTGTTTTTTTTTTTTATTGGAAGCTAGTAGGGGACGGCACCGTTGCCCTTGTTTTGGTCTCATAGGAAGACTTAAAATGTGATTGATTCCAAGGGGACGACACCGTTGCCATATATTTTATCTGATTTTAAATCCGGAAATGACAGTCGTTGCTTAAGTTTTGTCTTCTTATAGAACATATTGTCTTATTCTAGCACATTTGATTCTACATTTGATCACATTTCAAATTACTGAAATGCCAGCCAATGCAAGGGGACGGCACCGTTGCCATATATTTTATCTGATTTTAAATCTGGTAATGACAGCCGTTGCTTAAGTTTTGTCTTCTTCTAGAACAAATTGTCATATCCCCAACACTGTTCGGAATATATATAGATGCCCTACAGGATTTCATAGCAGAACAGCAAGGGGACGTGGATGCCCCTACACTCGGGAGAACCAAGGTACCTATCATGTTATATGCTGATGATTTGGGTATGATGGCCACAAAGAACAAGGGAATGCACAGGTTGTTGAAATTACTAGAGATCTTCTGTGAAAAGACAGGGCTAACAGTGAATCTGACAAAAACCAAAATAGTCTTTTTTTGGTAACAGGAATAATCACAAGCCGTTCAAATATCTAGGGACAGAATTAGAAGAAGCAACAGAGTACAAATACCTAGGGTATGATACACACGGCACAGGGAAATGGGCGAAAGGGGCAGATGCTAGATTCCAAGCAGCCATAGGGAGCTACTACAACATGAAGAACTTCTGCAACAGAAACAGAATAATAGACTGGGAAATCAAATGCTACCTATTCAGCGCAGTAGTCGTCACAACACAGCTATACGGGGCGGAAGCTTGGGGACCGGGGCTAACAGACAAGAAGTGGGAAAAACAAGAAGGTATTTTCGCATTACCGCATAAACAGGAATTCAAACTAAGAGCAAACACGCCATTGACAACCATAGTGTATGAGACAGGTCAGAAACCTATGGAAGTGAGAGCATGGGAAAGGACCATCAGATACATAATAAGAAATAATGCAGGTGGGAAGTCAGAGAAGTTAGCGAGCATCGCAATCAACGAATCAGCAAAGTCGCTCATCACCACAAGCAGTGGATGGTTTAGGGATGTGGCAATATGGACCAGAGAAATGGGGATGAATCTGAGCGAACTGATCGATGAAGGCCAATGGAATGAGGAATGGGCAAGTAAAGCTACGCGGGCATGGCTGCAGAAGCACACAGGACCTAAAACACTATGTCTCATGACAGTATTCAATCCAGAGCGGATGATAGGGCAACAGACGTACCAAGATAACATGCTTGGAAAACGGAGAAGAGATATCTTAGCAAAGTTCAGGATGGGGTGCCATGATCTGAGAATTGAAAAAGACAGGTGGAGGAAAATAGACAAACAGGACAGACTATGCAGAATCTGTGACAGAATGGAAGTAGAGGACGAGAACCACATGCTTAATGAATGTCCAACATACATAGACATCAGGGAAAAGTACAGGAGAGTAAGATGGGGACAACCAGTGCATGCCATAATGGCAAGGACAAAAACAATGAGAGATCTGGCAGATGCAATACGAGAGATGCTGAACAGACACCGGGAAGCACACGAACAAAAAGGGCTTACGATATGAGTTGCTCAAGAGGCAAATCATAGATGCCCACCAAATGTACAGCTTAAAGCTGTTTGATATAGACGCACACCTGCACGGCCTAGACGCCGGAACAAAGTAGGGTGCCGGCATTAATAGAAAAAAGTGAGCCTTCAGAAAAGGCTACAATAAAACAGCGTGATGAGCTAGTAGCCCCCATCAGGGAGCTCGCCCATGCTACACAAGTCCAGGGGCCTCAGGGCACAAGGGACAATAATGTATTCTATTCTATTCTATTCTATTCTATTCTAGCACATGTGATTCTAGATTTTATCACATTTCAAATCACTGAAATGCCAGCCAATGCAAGGGGACGACACCGTTCTTAACATTTGCTTAATACCGTTGCCAACCGTTCATTTTCGGAGCTCCCAGTACAGATTGAATGTTCATTGAATGTTCTTTTTCGGAGCTTCTGGCATTGGTCATGGAGCTTCTGGCATTAGACATCGACTGTTCAAATATGCTGACATTAATAGGGGAAGGCACCGTTGCCTTATTTTTGGTCTCAATGGAAGATCTGATATGTGCTTCATTCCAAGGGGACGCACCGTTGCCATAGATTTCATAACATTTTAAATCACTAAAACGCCAAACATTGCAAGGGGATGGCACCGTTGTCTAAATTTTGTCCTATTCTGTTCTAGAACACAGAATGTTAAACAGAAATTTTGTCCCTTGTCACTGATTAAATGAATTGTGTTTTCTTATCTTATGTTGTATTTCTTGCAGTGTGGCCTCTGTTATGGTAGAAACAAGAAACAGTCAACCAGATTTGCAGTCTACTAGACTCGTCACTCCTAAAAGAAAGACAAGAGGTCTTCAGCCAAGTGGAAACTGCAACTCCAACCACCTCGGAACTACTAATCGGCTACCACCTCAGTGTCAAGAAGGAGGATCGCGCCAAACTGCAAAATGCAACACAGATAGTTAATGAGAAAAGGTTAGGAGTGGCCAAGCATGCATCACGTTCGAAGAAGAGCACAAGAATATGACGAGAAAAAATAGCAGAACAGAGAAATTATAAAGAATCATGGAAGCAACATTGCTATGCCGAGATAGAGAGAAAATATATAGATACACTATGCCCGATTGCAGGGGGTCTTCCCCTCAGTGCCCTCTGGAAGCCACAAAGCTACACCAGGAAGAGAAAATAGGCATATCCAATAAAATAACCCTTTGGAGCCTACCCAGAAGCGACAAGTGCTACGAAAGGAGAGAGAGTAAAAGGACGACCAATGGAAAAAAATCCGAGAGAAAACCCGACGGAAAAGAGAGCAAGAGAGAAAACATACACAAGAGAGAATATAGACAAGAATATATAAAGCAAGATCGAGAAGTCATCAAGAATCGTCAGAAGCTACATCGTTACGCCGAGATAGAGAGAAACACATATAGGGATATCTAGAGACATATAGAGATACACCAAGTCCGACCGCAAAAATATCCCCAAGAGAGAATATACACAAGAAAAAAGGGGCCACCCAAAAAGAATTGGCCCTAACAGAGTGGAACAACCAATGTAAATCCCAACCCAGATATCGCAGGAGGAGGGGGGCTCACAACAAAGAATTCAGCTCAAAGGAAACGCCGACGAAGGAAAGAAGCAAGTAACAAAGAGCGCTATATAAAGCACATGCCACACAAAGAGCGGATCCAAAACTGGCGTGGCGCCAAAACAGACGTCCTTTTTCCTAGAATGGTGGTTCTCTTCTGTATAAGAAGAGAACCATGGCGTTCTAGGGAAATGTCCTTACACAACAATATCCGACACAAAGAGGAACCTGCCTCTAAACTTCTCTCACAGGCCGAGACTATGGGAGACGAGGCGGGATGCCAACGCAAGTAGAGGGAAAGGAGCACAAGAAACCTCGGGACAACTGAAATGCATAAAGTAAAAAAGACAAACACCGGACACAAACAACAACTAAACCACCACCAAAGCACAGAAAACGAAATTGTAGAATCAACGTACCAACAAACTACATAGAACACCTAAACAAAATGCTTCTGAGAGCAAAGACAAAAATACCCAATCTATATCATCCATGCATAACGGATTCAAGCAAACTTTTATGCAAGAGCACCCTTCCAGAGAACAGATGAAATTCAGAGCAAGATGGCTAGAATACAAGACATCAACAGAAAGATGAAATCACAGAGTTGCTTTGTATGAAAAAGCAACACCAGGAATTAGCTGGAGAACAATGAGGTGCCCAAGGATATGACCAGCAGTCAAGAAAGAGTGTGCTGCTAAGTTTTTTTTTTTTTCTTTGAAAGTAAGAGTAGATTTTTTCATCAATCAGAAAAAACCATACAAACCATATACCAATCTGCTAAAAAGCTGGGCATAATGATGAAATGTTTTCAAAAATGATTTATGAAACTGGAAGTAGAGCTATAGTAATATAGTAGCATAGGAAGTAAACAATAAGATCTCTATGCTTATAGTGTTCCCTTGAAAAATGAACATTGAAGCAGCTGCATCACAGAATTAAGGACCCCAGGATGATCATATAAGTGGACCAATCGCTCATCCCATATGTCCAAGAGTAGGAGGTGGTCGATATAATATTTTGCGCCAGAAGGTCCGAGGCTCACGTAGCAGTAATTCAAACATTTGCTTCTGATGCTCAGCAACAAAGCGTGCCTTCTTGCATTTCAAGACAGACTTATATCGTTCGCAATTGTTTTTTAAGCTGCTTGCAGTCTTCATCAAACCAGGCATTGTTAGGAAAGGATTTCCTACCAGCATGAGCAACACCAGAAGTGCGTGTACCAAAGCAAGAGACAGCAGAAGTAAGCAAAGCATCGGCAAATGCTGCATTACGCTCTTGGAGAGTTGGGTAATCCAAAATACTTACAAGTGCAGGAGCTAATGTCTGTTCATAGTCAAAAGATCTAGAATAGGTCAAGCGAATGCGAGGGGCAAGAGCCTGGATAGCAATGGGTTGAAGAGGTGAAAGCTACCACTTTAATGACAAATAAAGTGGATAGTGATCAGATTTTATCTCCTCATCTCTATGCCTTGTGCCAATTCGAAAATCTGAAATGAGATCCTTGTGCCTTAGAAGAAAGAAGGCTTTTTCTCATCCTACTTTAGTTCGAATCATTGAAGACTCTTACACTTCCATTCCAATGGTTGAGCTTCTCAAGGAGACTGCTAACTTTAGAGAATTTGTGTTCTTTCGACGTTCCGATAGAGAACAAGCTGTGAATAAGTTGAATGATCTCACATTTCAACATCACATCAAGTTTTACTTAAAGAATGGAGAAATCTTTTTACAATACAATACAACTAAAGACCCACCAGAGGGGTTGCGTTTCCTCAAATCTGTTCCCGACACTTCTTTGGTAGAACATGTTGAGCAACTTCCTCTAAAAAATCCAAAAGAGTCAATGCAGAAGAAAAATATCTCAATCGCATCCTTAAAAGCCATTGAAAATGGAATTTCTTTGGGATTTAAGTACTTCTTAGAAGAAGATCAGATGTGGGGGAGAAGTCTCTTTCTTGAACAAAAGATTGTTATTCAAAACCTAGCTCTAAGGCAGTTGCAAGAACCTTTTCAGTGGCCTGATGCCTTCCATCAACCGCTGAGCCAGACAGGTCCAAGCACTGCTACAGTGGCACCTACAGTAGAGTACCTCGGACCATGGTGCAAGAATGAGCCTCCTGGTAATATCATAAAAATTGCCAAAGGTATGCTAATTACTCTTCCTACTAAGGAGGATAACAAATATCGACAAAGTCCAAGAAAGTGGGTTGTAGGGATGAGCTAAACCTACATGAAGTGAGATTTCAAATTGAAATTTGACAATTGTATATACTAGAGAATGATCAACTTGCTTAAGAAAGCTTATAATTACGAGGACGAAGATGAAGATAACAGTGACAAGGAAGATAACTCAAGCACTTCCTCAAGTGACGGTGAAAGAAGTGAAGGTGATGAAGATGGCATAAATAAATATGACGATGTGTTGGATCCCACCCTCATCACTCCTCATACTTTTGCACATAACTGAGTCTTAGGAAAAGATTGTAAATTTTGCATGTGAATATAAAGCTTTTATCTTCAATTTTTGAAAATGCTATAATTTTAATTACAGACTTCACTTCAATTTTTTGTTCAAAGTAGTATTCCCTTAAATTGGAGGTTCTTTCTAAAAACATACTTCAGGAAAATTCTAGTTGCAAGGAAAAGTGTCACTTTTACAAAGTCAATTCTCTCTTTGCACAAAAAAAGTAGTGATTTTGGGGGGAGGGTGGAAGGGGGGAAGGGGATCAAAATACAATTTCATGTCCTTTTTTTATCTCATTTTACCTCCCTTTTGTAAAAAAAAGAGAATCTTCGAAGAATATTCCTTTTGCTCCTGTTTCGATGATTTGCTCCCGTTCAATACGCAATAGTGTTCCTTATCTACAACCATATGTTGAACAATGCCAAATAAGTCTTCTTGCTTGCTCATCTCCTGATCGTCCTATCAAGAGTCAAGTCAAGCAACAGTGTACTGATGTGAATCATCATTATACAGGAAATCACAAAAATAGTTTAGAGAAGAGCATTCTAGGGAAAGGTTCTTATGCACAAATATCATCATCCAAGTGAAGTGGTGTTCTATTGAGCTGAATGAAAAAATGAGTACAATGACCCATAGGGGAAGAAACTGATGAACCCCAAAGTGAGTGAAGAGGGGAACAAAATAAACCCCAAATGAGTAAAACAATAAACACAAATACTATAATGCTCCCCAGCTGCAACAACTGCAATAGTCAGGTCACGCCACCCATCCAAGCAGTAACTGAAATCCGTCCCGCTAAGATACCGCTCCATCGAAAATCAAAGCTTTTATGTGACAGCTTTGGCGTAGAGCCCTTGCTACCAACAAGAAGAGATGGAGGTTAAATATGTCTAACTCTGATATTTGTGTTAGGTGCCTGGAGGACTAGGAGAATGAAGAACACCTTTTTAAAAACTGTCTTTGGGCAGAATGGACACTGGAATTGGCTAAAACTGAGCTAAATATTCCTAATCTGGCCAATATGCAAGCCATTGACCTCTTTTTCCCGGCCAACCCAGTAGAATGCCGGAGGTACATTCTCCTTTGGAGAATCTGAAAGGGGAGAAACACTTTAATCTTCAAGGATGAAATTATTTGGCCTAATGCAATTATCAAGTAAACCCAATATGACATTAATTGGGTTTTGGAGATCTGTGGTAATCAGGATTAAAAGTTCTACTTCTGATGCTTGATCTCTATTGATTGCAGGCAATATACTTATCATGTTTAAGAGATTGAGGTGGAGAAGAATGAATCTTCATGCAAATGCTTTATGGCTGACTCAATTTGGAGTCGAGGTACCGAATGAACATGGAGAAGGATGCCACTGTCACTGTGCCTGCACTACCTACTTTGATGAAAAAAGATATATTTTATGCACCGCGAAGCACAAGAAAGATAGGTTCAACCCAGGGAAGGCGCACCTGTGTAATTGCCCTTACTGCCTTTTCATTGTAGTCAACAAGGGCATGGGCAGAAAGGACCACTCTCGGAGGGAGCCCAAGAAAAGAAGATTTTCATGCAGCTGAACATTTCTCCAAACAGTTCCTCGAACAATTTCTTATATCTTTTGAATTATCTGAGATATTTTGACTTAACTTTTTGATAATTCCTGATCAGGGTATCTAATCTGACCTTTCCAAAAAGGTTCTCTCTTTTAAAAAGCTCTCGAGCTTATTTTGTAATATTTCTATACGGACTTTAATATATATACATAGCCTTCAATTTAAAAAAAAAAAAAAAGATACCGCTCCATGTGTCCCTCTTGGCTGCTCATATAAAAAGTAACCTTATGCACATCAGAGAGCTCCAAACTGCAAGACCAAACAACATGTGATTGTCAACTGTGTTAGGAGCCATCTACGAGCCAAAAGTCAGCAAGCTACAAAATTGGACTAGAAATACAAGAGCACAATATCAAAATGGAAAAGACGATCCATGAGGATCCTCGAAAACCACAGGATTATGCCGAGATAGGAAAATATAGGCTCGACCCAGAGGCATATAAAAAGCAGCTCCATGCACATCAATGAGCTCCAAACTTCAAGATCTAACTATATGTGAATGTCAACTGTGTTAGGAGCCATCCACGGGCCAAGAGTCAGCAAGCTATAAAATTGGGCAGAAATATAAGAGCACAATATTGAAAATTGAAGAGATGATCCATGAGGATCCTCGGAAGCCACGGGGCTACGCCGAGATAGGAAAATATAGGCTCGACCCTTCCCCTTGATGCCCTCCAGAAGCACCAAGTGCTACGTTGGGAAAAATGCAGAAGCCCATCGGCCAACATTGAACGAAAAGTAAAACCTATATAGCAGAATAAGAGGTGGGAGGGGGGGAGAGGGAACTCTGTACAACAATAAGATTTAGCTCAGAGGAAACGCCGATGAGGAATGCAGGAAGACATAAGGCTTTTATGGGAGAAAGGGCTAAAGAAAGCCTGTGCTATAGCAGGACTGTACCAAAGAAAGCTTGGGTCCAAAAAGGGAGCTGGCGCTAAAACCGGCATCTCTTTCCATATAGAAGAGAACCATAGCATTCTAGAGGAAGTTCCTTATGCACAAATATCATCATCCGACACAAAGAGGAACCTCCCTCAAACCTCATCATAGATTGAGACCATGAGATACTGTAAGGCGCAACTCGATGCCAGGAAAAATGTAACAATCATGAGACGAGGCATGATGCCAATGCAAATAGAGGGAAAGGAGCCCAAGAAACCCTAGGAGAACTGGACTGCATATGGCAAAGAAGGCACGAAAATCAATCACGAACAACAACTATGACCACCACCAAAACACAAAAACTCTAGAACCAATGTACCAACAAACTACAGAGAATACCTAATGACAAGATGCTATGGAAGTAAGGACAAAAATACCTAACCTATATCATTCATGCATAACAGACTCAAGCGAACTTTCATGAAGACAATGCAAACCCCACAATAATAAATAAGAAAGATTAAAACCATGCACCATGGAATGCATAAAAAGAGAAGACATGAAGACCGGATATAGTTAACAAGCTAAAAAGAGCACTTGGAACCAAAATTGTAGAATCAACGTAACCGCAGCAAACTACAGTAAATATTATAACGAAAAAACATTGCGACAAACAAGAACAAAAACCTAAACATATATCCTACATGCATAACCAGTCAAAGCAAACTTTCAAAAGTTGAAACAACATAACCCACATGAACAAGACGATAGGGACCACGAGATACAAGAACAAAAAAGTTTCATAAAGTGACAAAACGATTATGCAATTGAGAACACTGGTAGACGATGCCACAGAGTCAGCAAGGATGGGGTCCATGCCAAGATGAGGAATGGATGAAGACACCTGAGTGCAACCTGAAACAAGAACAAAGACCATATAAGAAAGCAAGACAACTTACCACAGGCTCCACTACAACATGCACGAATGTGCGATGATGCAAACACGTTTTGAAATTTAAAATGCAGGCCAAAAAGAGGAATGTCGTGTGAACATCATGCAGAATTGATGTATACCAAACAACTCTTCCAGTTCATAAGGGGTCAACATAGAAAAGGCATGATGACTGGACCAAGAAGGCAAGAAGAACTACGTCGAGTCAGGAGGTAGACAAAGGAGGAAGTCAAGACAATAGCAGAGTAAAGATATCTCTCAAGGGATAAAATGGAAAAAGGAGGAAAGGAACAAACATAGGGTGAAAAAAGACAAACATGAGATCAAAATGAAATGGATGGAAAAAAGGATCAAGAATAGAGGAACAGAGCAAAACGAGACAAAGTAGCCAAGAACACAAAATGCAAATAGCCAAAGGCCCTGAAAGGCACCAACAAGGCACTAAGAATCTATGACAAAAAGCGAGCATGGGCCCTCATAAGGGCATCCAAGAGAACCACTGAGAACATATGACCACATATGGAGTAAAATAATAAATAGAGCAACAACAACAAATATCAAGGACTAAAATTCATGAATGTATACCCACATGCATAACAGATCCAAGCAAACTTTCAAACGTAAAAACACAATAATTTAGAACAAAACGATAGGGACCCCGAGACTCAGGAATAATCTAGGGGACTGGACAAAGAACCCATTACTGTGAGAGAAAGATGGAGATTGGAATAATGAATCCAAGGACTTAAATGGTACTATATGACATTTTCAAAAGAAGCAGAGTTCAGAGAACAACTCGACGAACAACTTGATGACCAAGCCTGGGCAAACGATAGCCAAATTGGTTCTAATGTAGCACTTGCGGGGAGGAACAAAACGACTGCCACAAAGGCAAGGCAGAGAGGAGATAACTGAGAAAATAGGTAGACTACGCAACAGATCAACGAGGATGGAGTCAATGCTAAGATGAAGAATCCATGAAAAAATGGAGTGCACTCTGAAACAAGAATAAAACCATGTAAGAATGCAAGACAATTGAAAATAGGAACCACTAAATGCAAAAAGATGCAACAAGATTTGGAAATTCAAAATGCAGGCTGAAAAGGGGAATACCATGTGAACATCATGCAGACAAACACCAAACAAACCCTTTTCCACTTGGGTAAAGAAATAAAAAATCACTCATGGGAGCATGATGAGAAGGAATGCACAAAGTAAGAGAAAAGGGACTCTACCCCAAAAAGATTGGGCAAACGAGAACCACTAGGAGAATAGGGCAAAATAGACCGAAACTCGGTTGACGAGGGTAAATCTGGCAACTAAGACCAATAAGAATAAAAAAAAATGCAAAGCAAGGTGGATGAAATAACTGGGGTCAACATAGTAAAATAGTGGTCTCACATGCAAACGCATGTGGATGGAAACTTAAGATTGATAGGGTGAGAAGGAGCATTTGCATGCATTGACTGGCAGAGAAGGTGCTATGCATGCATGGGCATAGGCATGCATGTCCAAACCAAAGGTGCATGCAAAAGCATGTTAATGTAAACTTGAGATTCACTGGATGTAAAGTGGCCTCACATGCAAAAGCATGTGGATAGAAACCTAAGATTGACCGGATGAGAAGGGGTGTCTGCATGCATTGGCTAGCAGCAGCTACTCAAGCAAGAATTCGAAGGGCCATCACAAGTCTGGCAGAAGCAACACAAATCTGGCAGAAGCAAACGTGGCTCACTACGCCGACAAGCAAAATCGCCTCTGGGCACAAGCATGTTGTAGTGGAACAAAAACGTGCATTTTAGCACCACATTTTTGGGTGCTAAGTGTGGTGGGAACTACCAAATTTGTAGTGGGAGAGGGAGTTATTTTTTCAAAAATACACATGATTACTTATTCAAAATTTTGTCCTTTCAGTCTTATTCAGGCTTATTCAAAGAACGTACACCCATCATTTTCCCTCAAAAACTCGATCACGCCCCTTAATCCGCAAGACCATTTCGATTCTCGAATTTTCATTTTCCCTCAAAAACTCGATCACGCTCCCTTAATCCGCCAAGACCATTTCTGATTTACGGCAGAAGATCGATCACCAAAAATGGCTCGATCATACCGGACTTGAATGCCACGGGATACACCTACAAGGAAATGTACTGAGCAAGAAAAGCATTATGCCACACAAGAAGAAATCGAAGTCCGCTTTGGGGACCGAAAGTATTAGGAAAATCCACTTACAGGTGGGTTGCATTCTAGATTCGGGGATGCCCATGATTCTCTGTTGTTTAGAATATTGTTTTGTTTCATCATGCAGGTTGAAAAATCTGAGCAAGGAGAGGTATAATGAATATATGTGCCTTTAGAAAAAAAAAATCACAGTGCGTGAAGTGTGCACGGGGAGGCATGGCCTCACGCACTATGGTCATGTGCGTATTACCTTCACACAAAAGGAAAAGAAATAAACTGGTTGAGTTTCTGGCAACAGTTAAGAGAAAAAGGGTCTGAAGACTCTCCGTCCCAACGTAAGAGGAAGCATGCAAGCATTTCAAATAGTGAGGAAGCAGAGCAACCTGCCACAGATGATGCTTCCTCTCTTGAAATGACTAGGCCACAATTCAAGCCTCCTCAAGCTGTAAGAAGAATCTCGGGGAAAATCACTGAAAAAAATAGGTACTTTTCAACCCTCTTCTTCTGGAACCACCATATGATGCAATTTAATATTGGAACTGTTATTTTCCAGCAAGGTCTAGCAAGCTTGAACAATCAGGTACACCACTTACTTCTTCATTTGGGTGTGTTGTAAGTTATGTGTAGGAAATTTGTGCTGCTAGTTTCGAGTTGTGGTGGATAATTTCAGTTCACAGTAGTATGTAGCTCCAAATGTGTTACAGGACAGTCATATGGTGCCAATTATATGTTAATAATGTAGTTTGTAGCATATGTAGTGTCACATATAGTACCAAACGTGGTACCTTATCTGAATAGTGAATTGGCTTCCATATGTTTCTATACTTAGTGTCATATGTGATGTTAGATATGGTGATACTTGTGAATGGTGGATTGTCTGCCATATGTGGTGCCAACTGCGGCGCTAAATATTGCACCACGCTATCTGCCACATATGGGGTGGTGGATGCCTGCCGGATGTGGTGCCTTCTTTGCATTGTGGTGCCACATGTGGTGTCTAATGTGGCACCAATATGGATCCACATTTTGCACCACATGTGGTGTCTTTGACGCCATTTGTGGTGCGAAGTAATGGATTGCCATATGTGGTGCCTTGGGTGCATTGTGGTGCCATAGGTGGTGTGCCATGTGGCACCATTGGTGCCACATGCCACACCACATGTGGTGAATATGACGCCACCCTGGTGCCACATGCCACACCACATGTGGTGAATATGACGCCATTTGTGGTGCAAAGTTTGTCATGATGGAATTTGTGGTGTGTAAAGTGGTGCCTGTTGTCATGTGGTACTAACCTTGGATTACTTTCCAGTTGAATTCAACAGGACACTGGGAGAATGGATCAACTCTACAAGATCAGAAGTGATTCAGTGTAAGGCAAGATCAGGAGTGATTCAAAGGTAGTCCGCTTCAAATTCTTGAGGTACTTCATAACAAAATTCCTGAAGTGCTTAGTATAATTGTATTCTCATTGATAAATTTGCGTTCTCTTTGCGTGGATTTGTAATCACCGTTGCATTGAGAATTGTTTGTCATGAATTTTCTACAAAGATGGGTACAAGCCTTAGGTGTGAGTAGGGAGGATCAAAAGCAACTTCAAGCTACCGAGGCACTTACAGTGAGCACTTATAGGTAGCTTAGTTTACATGCTAAGGGCCCGATGTAAGGGACGGATGCCAATTAGGATTAGTGGACTTCCTAATCTTTCACCCCGGGCTTAGTCTCTTTTCGTTTGTCCCGTTTGATGTGTCTAATTTGCCCCTAGGATGAGGTCGCTCACTCATTTTAGGTGGCGAATTAGATACATCAAGCGAAACTCGAAAAAGAGAGTAAGCTCCGGCTTAGTCTCCTTCGTTTTACGCTTGATGTATCTAATTTGCCCCCCTAGGATGACATCGCTCACTCGGTGGCGAATTAGATACATCAAGCGTGAAACTTCGAAAAGGGAGTAAGCCCGACATAAAACAAGATCCCTGGCTGGCTTAGTCTCTTTTGCTTGTCCCTGTTTGTTGTATCTAAAGTGCCCCCAGGATGAGATCGCCGCTCATTTTAGGGGGCACTTTAGATATATATAAACAGAACATCGTAAAGAGAGAGTAAAAAGCCCGGAGCTTAGTTAAAAAAACCAAAGCATAGTTACAATCAATTGTGATTCAATTCCGTGTTTGCGAGCATGGTGCCGCTTACTAATTCAGGTCTAATCGTTCATCGGGTGGCAATGACTTTGTGAGTCCATGTAGCACACCAAAAGGGAATTATTTTCTACCCTCAAAGGTAACAAAGTCTTGTTTGATGCAATTGGGATATGTGGCTTACTTCTTCATCCCTACTTTGTAGATATAGAAGTACAATGTGGTCAGCTAGGGGACAAGACACTCACACCCCTTTGAAAGCATTAGACACGATAGAAACTTCGGGCAAATCGGAAGATGCATCGGGTTACGAGGAAGCTCCGGACAAATCGGTAGATGTCAACAAATCAGTAGGTGCATCAAGTCAAGCTCCGGTGGGTGCTCCAACCGACAACAATCGCCGGATCAGCCAGATGCATTAAGTCATGCTCCACACCAATCGCCAAATCAGCCAGATGCATCGGGTTATGATCTGAACAAATCGTTTGGTGAATG
This sequence comes from Isoetes taiwanensis, assembly GCA_021234155.1. NCBI lineage: Eukaryota > Viridiplantae > Streptophyta > Lycopodiopsida > Isoetales > Isoetaceae > Isoetes > Isoetes taiwanensis. The sequence goes on from JAJEKV010000041.1 coordinate 8,574,295, forward strand.
TAAGTCACAAGGTAACTTCCAACCTTTTGTGCCCTCTTCTTTTTTTAATTTGACCCATATAGTTACCGAATCATTAAATTTTGCAGCCGGAAGTGTCTCGGAGAAAAAAGCAAGAGCAGAATTCCAAGCAAAAGACACCTTCAAGACATTCTCGAAGCATATATGTGTCTTGCTATATGTGTCTTTGTAAAATGCGTTGTGGCTCTGCGATGTGCGAGACTTGGACATACTATCCCAATGCAAGGTGAGTTCAGAATTTGAAGGTATTACTCATCCAATGTGAGGCCCGATATGTTTGTTGCGGTGGTGTACCAATTTCTAGTTCTGAGCTGTTGGACACGCGAGAATGATGATTGATGTTGTGAAGCACGATTCTTTGTAGTAATGAAGTCGAGGTTGATAGATCAATAGATCTTTACTTGTAATCACATGTTTGTATTATTGTAACGAAAGAGGTTATTCTTGTAACCTATTCTTTCATTGACACTCTAATGTACATTGTTGTATACTATTGTATACAATAGACTTTTTTCTGGTGACCGTAGCAACACTGCGGTGGAGTTCAAATCTCGGAAGAAATTGATGTATTCAAAGATTCATGACAATGTGGTGTTACATGTCGTGATAGATGTGGTGATGCAAATGGTGCATGTGGTGAATCATGTGGTGCATTTGGTGAACCATGTGGTGAATCATGTGGTGAATCATAGGTGGCATCTTTGGAGCTTACGTGGCATGTTGGAGCCTAGGTGGCATGTTTGAGCCACCTTGGCATGTTTGAGTCTAGGTGGCATATTTGAGCCACCTTGGCATGCTTGAGCCTTTACATGACCTTTGTTACATGTTTGACTTTCATTGACCAACATGTTTGGTGATGCAAATGGTGCATGTGGTGAATCATGTGGTGCATTTGGTGAATCATGTGGTGAATCATAGGTGGCATGTTGGAGCTTACGTGGCATGTTGGAGCCTAGGTGGCATGTTTGAGCCACCTTGGCATGTTGGAGCCTAGGTGGCATATTTGAGCCACCTTGGCATGCTTGAGCCTTTACATGACCTTTGTTACATGTTTGACTTCCATTGACCAACATGTTTGGTGATGCAAATGGTGCATGTGGTGGATCATGTGGTGCATTTGGTGAATCATGTGGTGAATCATAGGTGGCATGTTGGGGCTTACGTGGCATGTTGGAGCCTAGGTGGCATGTTTGAGCCACCTTGGCATGTTGGAGCCTAGGTGGCATGCTTTCGGTCTATGTGGCATGCTTGACCCTTTACTGTGGCATGTTGGAGCCTAGGTGGCATGCATGCAAACGTCCCTTTCCTCTTCTGCCTCATTCCCAAAATCGTATGGATGCCTACGATTTGCATCCCTTTTATTCCCAAAATTCTGCCCTGCAGCTTCATTCCGTCCCCATCGTCTATTCCGCCATCTCCTTCACTCCTTCCCCATTCCGTCCATCTCCTTCACTTCCGCCATGGCCAAGTTCAAGACTACACTCCGCAGGAACACTATCCCGGCCATTGTGCTCGCTCGCCCTTCGCCGTACAAAGGTCGAGAATCCGTGGCTTCCTGCGGAGGATCCGTGTCTTCCTCCACCAGAGGAGGCCGCCCGGTTACAGTGGTGGCCAAGTTCACTCCACCAGAGGTGGAGAAGCTCATCATGGATCATCAAGCTGTCGCTTCGTTGCGGGTGCTCGAGTGGGTGCATGCAGGTTATGATGACGAGGAGCGACTCCTCGAAATGAAGATGTATGCCTGCGAGGACGACCTCCATATAGAGCTCAAGATGGCCCCCGCCTGATTAGTTTAGATTTGTATTGTAATCCCTGGTTTCAATTTTTTTGGCAATAGTCCTTGTGACTATTCTTTGTAAAGGCTTTTCATTAATGACAGAACTTGTTTTGCAATAGTCCTTGTTTTGCAATAGAACTTGTTTTGCTTTAACTGTTCTCTGAGTTTCCACTGTTCTTTCAGTTAGCTGAACTTTTTGTCATTAATTATAAAATGCAAACAAGGAATTTGAAGGTGCAGAATCTATGATCTGCACACTAACAAAATATGGTAACCAACTTCGGCAAATAGGAAAATATGAGATGGGTGGCTCGGGTTCAAAAAAAAATAGAGTTCAAAAGAAACTAAAAAGAAAAACACGAAATTCCACTGAAGCAAAAGTTAGTGGCCTTGCAAGAATCTTTGCACAAAGCGAGCTCAATGAATTTTGGCCTCATATCAATTCGAGGGACCTAATTTGGGATCCATATATTCTTTGTCACCAAAATCGGTCAAGATACTATCGAGAATCGAGAGCCATTCCATTTTCCGACCGGGTCAAAAAATGGTCAATGCCCCCTCGGCTGATTATGGCGAAAACTGTGGTGAAAGCCGTGGTGAAAAATGTGGTGAAAACGTGGTGAAGGCGTGGTGATGCAAACGTTGTTTTTATATTTCAAAGGGAGAAAAATACATATGGAAATCTACCACACCGGTGAATAGTTCATACTTCTTATGAAATGAAGTATGCGAGAAAAATCGGGGAAAACTATAACCCCGAGCTTCTAGTATTATCAAAATGCATTAGAGATATAATAATAGCTGTTTTTGAAGAGGTTAATGATGACATACGATTCTTGGGCCTCAATCGGATCCTCGCATTGTGAGATCTCAGAACTCTTCTTCTTCAAGTATGTCCAAGATTTCATCAAGTTTTTCTGCTGAATAGTTGGTGAAATCCAAAGAACACTAAAACATGAGCTTCGTTTTACGCTCCCACTTATGATCTGATTCACAAAGTATTGTCTCAGGTTGTTGTGTCTCCATGCAGCTGGCCTGTTGAGCACTTTTTTAATGGCTGAAGCATGGATCATTTCCTGCTTTAGTTCGATGAACATATCCTCTTCCTCAAGCATGGGGAGAGCTGCGAACTCATCCTCAGAATCATACGCCACCCCGGAACCACCCGCGGCTGCACCAGCTCATTTAAGTCTCCTGACTGCATCTGTGTAAAACAACATCATTAGTAATAAGAAAGGCAACCGCCTATCACTGCCTTGGCTTCTAATTCTTTAAGCCCATCAGGAATTAACCTATGTTTTAAGCCTAGAATACCTCGGAATTCATGGGTCCTCCGCTCCTCTAATATCCGCCTCTGTTCTGGTTTTATTTGCTCCAAGATAGGTCTTACCGAATCTTGTTGCATTTGAACCGGGCGAAATTGTTTGTGCCCGTGTTCTCCTTCTTCTTTCTTCCGCCATAGTTTGGATCGGGATAAGCCAATGTCTGCATGCAAAACTAGATTTAGGGTTTCCCTCCAATCTTTCCTGCACAGCCAGCTTTTGAATGATTGAACTTGCATTTGATGTGACAGATTTCCAGTGGTGGGTTTCATCATGTGTTTCTCTGTCCCATTCCGTTCATCCTTAATGTAATTTTTACAGTGTGTCACTTTCACCACATCAATTAAACAAGAAAGATTGAAGAGTGAAGATTTATATTAAACATATAAAATGATTACATAAGGTTACATTTCAGATTATATACACTTGTTTTCATTCCTGTGGGTCTATCAAAAAGAGATCTGGGTCCAGCTCCTCCTCGTCATCTTCTATGATCACCAGATGAGTGGCCACCGGATCAGCTTCCCAGCCTATTTGCTCCCATTCTGGAGGGAAAGCAAAAAACCATAATGGTGGAGTGTTACCAAACGGAATAGCGACTTCTCCATGTCCATCCCCAAAGGCCTTGTGATGATAGTACATATCCCCTGGCGTGAAGGAATTGGTCCTCTCAAAACAACCTATCATAACAAAAGAGGAACCCATCTAGCATAAAGGCTTGGTAGCCATTAAGCGAAAAAGGTCTCAACCTTTGCGCATCCCGTCAATAGTATGAGGAACGGCCAAAGATGCTTGTGTGTAAAAATTTCAGTGGAGGCGAGTAAGTTGAGAGGTCCGGGAGCTGTGGTGTACAATTCAACCTCCCCGTGAGAGTTTTCAAGATTTCGCGGGTCATATTCTCATCCTGAATAGAGTAATTTCTTTGTTCGAGCATGTCCATCCATTCTCGCATGGCTGAAAATCGGGACAAAGACGCCTAGGTATTATGGGCTCTTCTTCTCTCGGTCACATTGTCCCATTCCCAAGCACTCCATCGCTTTGCAAAGATCCAAGAGGTGAAGTTGGCCATGTCTGCTGTAGTAGCCAGCCGTAAGTCAGAAACTCAAAATCGCTTCCCACCCAAAATTGTAAAACCGTAAACCGTAAACCGCTTCCCAAGGACCTCTTCTTTGCTGTAAACCGGCTCGCTCCCCAAGCTACTGTAATAAATCAGAACTTCGGTTCGGGAGCAAGAAGAATGGCATCTCGGGCCTTTTGGGTTGCCCGAGGTCATTAATTTTTGCCATCCCATAATGATTTTCGGGTACGGCTGTCAGCCAAAGGATGATGAGAGGAATTGATGGGACCGAGAGAATTTAAGGAAAAGGAAAGCATTTCAAGAGAAAAGCCGTTCGTAAGGATCTATCCGTAATTCGGAGAAGAGACAGAAAAGTGAAACACGTGGTGAAACATGTAGAAACACATGTGTCACCACATGTGGTGAAACACATGTGGTGAAACATGTGGTGAACCCGGGCATGTTACATCGGGGGACATCAAAATACAATTACATATTACATCGAGGGAAAAACATATTACATTGAAACAAGGGACATCAAAATACAATTGAGCATGGAATTGAGTTTCTTATATTATTCCCAAACAAGGCAAGACACAACAACATATTCAAAATTTCTGAATCATTTCCTAACTTTGTAAGAATGTGTTCAATATTCTTCATCGGACATGCTATCTTCATCGAGATAAAACCTCGGGCAAGTTTTCTAGAATCTTTTCCTCATCCGCCTGGTCTAGCACATGCTTGATTCGAGCACCTTTCTTGATCTGGCTGCATGGGAACTCGAATAGCACAAATTTGAGTAGAGAATACAAGTGACTTTGGCTCGTTTGTCAACAACTCATACATCACCTTTGACCGAGGCTTCTTTCTATAGTAAATGCCCTCCACAACGGTTTCACCTCTCATAAACAAGTTTCCGCTTCTGCTTGAAGTCATTTTCAACTTCAAATTTTGGCTTGGTGCATAGCAACATCCAAAATACGAAATCCTCCTCGTTCCTTTAGGTGCGAGAAGCGCAAAGTCGTCTCCTTCTCTAAGTGCTTCGCAAGTACATTTTGCCAAGGTTGAGTATAGTGGCCTGGTAGACTTGCGGGTCTCTTCCACATCCGCATGAACATTGGAGGATGGTTCAACAACTACAAGGTCCCATTCATCTACATACAATTCGTTCTCACACATGTCCCATTTTCCATCCAAACAATTCTTTTGAAAAAACATGATAACTTTACGGTATGTAGGCAGTTGGATTTCACATGCTAAATCCATGGACCGAATGAATTTGCACGGTTTCGGAATTGTCTCTGCACCCCAAGCCTTTTTCCCCGTTGATATCCTCGGGTTTTTATTTCCCGAAGTATCTCCAAACTTTTCTTCCATTTTCATCCACTCGGATGTACCACATTGAAATTGTTTCTCTGCAATTTTCACCACATCATGGGCATTATCTAGTTTAATGTCGGGATGTTTAAGTTATGAACCTCGTATCCATCTTTTCAATTCTCACGCTGCCTTCCCATCATGTTCACCTTTTCCATGGTTTGATCCAAAGAAGTTCCACATCATGTTGACCTCTCAGATCACAACCGTACCTTCCAACAAAATAAAATGATCCGGCTTGCTTTGAATTGTGATGCAAAGACCATCCGAAAATACATAGTCTTTGTTTGGGGACATTGCCTTTCTACTTTAAGTACTCAAAATGTTTCATAAAACAATGTTGAACAAAAAGTGTGTCATGTTCCCTATCATCCAGACACATAGTAGTGTGTTTCCTTCTCAATGGTGTGCAATGCGTGGATCAACACGATAGGTTATTTGAACAAATATAGTTATCACGTTTGTTGACCCAGCGCATGGACCCAACTTCATTCTCGCTCCTTAAAAGTATAATTCTCTGCGAAGTCAACCACGGATAGGTAAGCATCTCCGGGCAAGTTATCAAGGAGTTCTTTGTCTTGGCCCACACCACTTATATCCGAAGTTGTGTAAAGGAAAATTTGGAAGCTTCTCCAACATTTTGTTCACCGGTGGAAGACTTGCGTTTCATTGTGTTGGTGAGCGAGCTTAGACTTCTTCTTTGCCATCTCTGAATACGATTTTTTCATAGTCTAGGTATTCCCACTTCACCATGCCACTATCACTAGATTGTTCATGTGGGCGGATAGGGAACTTCTTAATCCCACACTCTTTACACTCACCCGAATGCATTCCCTCTTATGGTAAGGTTGGAAGCTAGTTTTCTCACATAAAATTCCCCCCGCCACGAGACTTCTTGTGCTACTTATTTTGTATTCGGGCCTACTGCATTCACCATATATGTCCACCTCAAAGTGACAAGTGCAAAAGCAGCTTTTTGGGTGCTTAGTTCTCATACTATTGAAGCCATCTATTAGCATCTGCATTCTAACATGGTATATACAAAGAAGAACTATTGAAGTCCTTTAATTTTACAACAAACCATGGTTTCAACTTTTCAAACATCCTCTGTTTGATCATAACACTAGGATGTTCCGCCTTGAATTTCTGAACAATTGCAAATCGCAAGGAAGATAACAAGGTGATCAAATATTTATTGCACACTACATTTTCCACCACACTAGGCACCACATAGCATATATTACGTACATTCATCTTACACCTCCTTATTCACCACACTAGGCACCACAACGCATATATTACATAATTTATTGTACACCATATTTTTCACCACACTAGGCACCACATAGCATATATTACGGGACATTCATCTTACACCTCGTTATTCACCACACTAGGCACCACATAGAATATATTCACATTCATTTTACACCATATTTTTCACCACACTAGGCACCACACTAGGCACCACACCATGTTATTCACCACACTAGGGACTACATAGCATATATTACAAAGATTTATTTTACACCATGTTATTCACCACACTAGGCACCACATAGCATATATTACAAAGATGTATTTTACACCATGTTATTCACCACACTAGGCACCACAAAGTATATATTGACAAAGATTTATTTCACATCACGTGCCTCACCACAAAGAACCACATATCACAAGCAATCACTAACCACATACCACATACCACATTAACAATAAAAATGTGGTGAAGATGAAGAAATGAAATAACCTGTGATTCTTCCAGATAGTGAGTGGCATGATCCTCTCTTACATTTCGTTCCAATCTTCTGAACTTAACATCCTTAACCCATTTCCCCCCTTTGCAATCTATCTCTTCCCTCTTCAATTTTGCTTTGGTAAGATTCCTAGGATGAACACCCAGCAGTTTACCAAAACCCCGAAAGCATCGACAGATTAGCACTTTCGGTATTAATGCTTCCTCTTACTACGGCCATAGCAAGGCAACTACTCTTGGCTGCTAAACTATCATTCTTGTTAGACTTCTTCACAAGTTGAATGGAAGCCCCGAGGTTGCTGACCACAATGCTCTTGGCTTGCAAATCTTTCAACTCTTAAGCCAAGTGCATGCTGTCCATTGTGTCATCCCACAGATAATCTAGTAAAACCTCTTTCTTATCATTTGTTAGACAAGCCTTTAGTGGTGCTATGAAATGAAGATAACAATTTTAATACCATCCGACGCCTAGTAGAGGCCGTTTCGTGGATCCTCCCTCTCATGATGCAATTTTTGCTAATTCTTCTTTAGCTTCCCTTTGTCTTTTCCTTTGGCGTCTTTTTATGATCCCGTTCTTGTTCTCGAGTTCTCTTTCTCTTACACATTCTCGGTTTGAGATTTTAGGCAGATTTGCTTCCAAATTAAATGATTGAAGGTATGAACGGATTGATCCACAAACCGGATTAAGCGCCATAGCCGTGTGCTTCCCGAAAAGCGCGGTGGGTCGTGGGTTTAGAAATCGGTTCGGTGGAGATTGGAATGGGACGGGTGGCGTAGGAAATTGGAATGGGACGGGTGGCGTAGGAATTGGGTTGTTGCAGTTCAAGAAATGATTGAATCCGGGCAGTACATGCACTAGGCGCCAAACAAACATTTAAAATCGCACCACAAATTTGATATCTCCCACCACATTTTTAGGGGGGACATTGGGGACACCCAGGGTGTTCCACTACAACATGCTTTCACCCCTCTCCTAAACTTGCAACAGAATCGGCGCTGCCCAAGGAAAATACTCTTGCAAGAAATATCGACCATTGTAATCACAAAAACCGCTGCCCAAGCAGCCTAGACTTTCTATGCCGTCTCTTTGAAGTCTTCAACCCACGATGCCAGAAATCCAATAAATTCTTAAAACAAAACAGGGCTTAAAGGATTTGAACCTCCAGGCCAAGCCGAACTCACCAGAACCCAACAATACAAACCTGCATCAATAAAAGCACATCAAGATATCACACGTAACCTGCGAGACCAATGAAGGAAGCTGTCTGGCATGCCTTCGATTGCACATATTCATGCCACAGATTTCCCACATAAGGTTCTCACGGACATGCTCCACGCCGCCAGCGCTGACTCCATTTTCAGAAACTATGAGGCCTGACCCTTTCAGCACGAAAACACAACAAGACCATCATGTCTGCATCCTTCCACTTTTCAAAATTCGCCATGTTTGTTTCTTTTTTTGTACCATTGGAATAAAAGCCATCCAAAACACTTAAAATAGAAATAAGACCTCTAAAACAAACATTGGAATAAAAGCCATTGAAAAACACTTAAAATAGACATAAGACCTCTAAAACAAATGAGCTGCTCAAATTGTCTCAAATATAATACAATACGATACACAAATCTTAGTTCCAACCATTGCGAGAATACCCTCTCGAATATGAAACAAATTGTTGCAAGTTTATTGTGTGGAACGTAGTACAAAAAAACATGTACATGAGAAAACAAATATGTATATGCAGGGTGTCAAATTGGCTGCGTAATTGTATTTTTCACGATGGCATTGAGATGAGCCCTTTATTAGGCCTAGACCGGAAGTCGCAGTTACCACTGTGGCATCAAATGCCTTAAAGAAATATTTATCGTAACTGGATATATGATTCCACTAGGGCAAAGGTAGTTCTTTCACAACAAGATCTACTCCGTTGTTTTGATTCGTGTTAAAATCTAGAGAGTGGCAATTGTTGTTGCTGCAAAAAGACATGAGGAATTTAAGCGATTGTTTATAGCATCCACATCCTTATCCAAAGCAAAATCTGATGCTCAAGTACCGCTATTAGTGGAATCATACATTTTGGATGCTCGAACAAGATTAGACCATCTTCAACTTTCAGACATCAATTGACGCCAGTGAAATCTGGGCCTTAATTGATCCCACCAGACCTCTAATGCGGTGTGGAACGTAAAATTTGGGTGGGGCATTTTCTACCCCATCCGCCAATTTCTGTGTATCACGTGGCACAGATTCTTTCCAAGAATCAGTGATTCTTGCAGGCCATTTTCACTCATTTCTCACGAATCACTGATTCTTGAAGGTCATTTTGGAGGTATGTTTTCAGTCATTTCAATCCCATATTATTCAAATACAGTTATAACATTCAATCACATATTAGACACAATTCATTCAATGAAATATTAGACAGAATTCCACATCCTTTGCATTGAACTCTTCAAGTCTGTTCAGATACATTGAACATAGCCGAAACATTACATTCAAAACCAGATTCATAGCAGAGACATTACACGGAATTACGCATCTTGGATCTCTTCTCTATCATAAACTCTTGAAATTCTTTCTCAAGTTCAGCAGAAGCCGTGAAGGTGCAGACATACTTCATTCTCTGCATGCAACAAATAAATCACATTAGGCACTAAAACATCTAATAAAAAACAACATGCAAGAAAAATGCTTACCTAGATTAGAATCCAGGTTCAGAAATTCCTCCTACAAGTCGTCAGACTCGTCCTAGGACTCTTAAATGTTGAAGTTGAAGCTGCAGTTGCTGAAAGAACCAAAAAATAAGAGATCAGAACCAAGAATACCAAAATCTAGTGCAAGAATAAAAGATTCTTACTCAAAGAAGGCATTCCAGTTGAAAAAGCCACGAAAATGTCCAGAAAGACACAAGAAAACAAAGATCCTTCAAAAACTATGAGAATCTCAAGCGTTCTTCTTCAAAATCACATCAAAAGAAAGAGCAGAATGAGGCGCTTCAGAAAATGTAAACAACGGCCGCATCGATGATGGTTAGAGCTTTGACGTCACGACGGCGCCATAGCTGAAGCTCGGCCGGCCAGAGCAAAATTGTGAATAGTAAAATTGTGACGTGGCAGAGGAAATACCCACCCTAAATTTCCCGACGGCCCCGTAGGTGATCTTGCAAGGGCCAGTTTCAATTTGCATGAAGAACTTGCCGCAGAGCTTGATGGGGAGCAACGCTATGGCTATCGCCGTCTCCACACTATGAAAGTAACGGTAGATGAGGCCAATCAGAGATCCGGCCATTCTTCATTGCCCTCTTGGGTGGACGGACCCATCACAAAAGCTCGTAGCAAAGGCAATCCTAAAACAACTGCGCAGGTTCATCCAAATCTCTTCACAAAGACAATTGTGGATTTTTCTAGAGAAAAATATGGTGTGCAAGTGATGCATGGAGAAGTGCAGGAAGTTAGGGTTGATCCTGTACAAGGTAAAGTGGTCGGAGTTGTTGTGGATGGAAATCTTATCGCAACCAATTTGGTGGTAATAGCTCTGGGTCCGTGGTCTAGTAGGAATATCAAGCTTGTTTCAGATTTTACAACTATTTCTGCAGTTAAAGCCCATAGCATAGTTCTGCGTCCTTTAGATGGACATGCCATAACGAATCATGCACTCATTCTGAAATATCGAACAATGGAAGGAGTAACTATGGATCCAGAGATATACCCGCGGCCTACTGGAGAGGTCTACATATGTGGAATATCAGAAGAGGTTGAACTTCCTTTGTCTGCATCTCAAGTTGAACCAAAGAAAGAGCATATTCTTAAGTTACAACAGATTGCAGCCACAGTTTCAAGTCAGCTTGCAGGAGCAACTTTGCAGAACGAGCAAGCTTGCTTTCTGCCTCTAACAAAGGATAACCAACCCCTAATTGGCAAGATTCCAAATGTTGAAGGTGCATATATTGCTACCGGCCACAACGGTTGGGGAATACTCAATGCTCCTGCTACTGGAGCTTTCCTATCTGAGCTTATTGTTGAGGGTGTTTCTAGCCTTGATTTGTCTGCATTTGACCCTGCTAGATATGCAAATTAACAGAGCCAATTTGTTCAATAAAAACTGTAAGTTCGAAGAACTGTTCCAGCCTTGTACTACCTACACATTATAAAAAGATTTGTAATGGCTACGATGAGACTTGATGCATCATATTTTGACTCAATCTTCTGCATTCAGCATTTGTGGAGCTTCCATATGGTCAGCCGTACTCCATAATTGCACAGAAGGCTTTACTTGATTATTTTTAGCTTTTACTAATTTTAATAATTTATTCAATTTATCATTAGATCAAAAGTATGATGGTTACTAAAGCATAAAATTGCTTTCTAATTTAAATTTCACTTTAATCTATTTCTACTTTCGAATTAAAATGTTATTTTTTTTTAAATATTTAAAGAAGAAAATTTTAGATTGAAATTAATCAAATATTTATGTTTATGTTTTAATATAGATAAAAAATAGTTTATTACTGATTAAACTCAATATATTTTATTTCATCAATAATAGATTGTTCAATAGTTATTATTAAAACATTAACACTATGATTTAATTAATTTCAATCTAAAACTTTTTTTAAAGTATTTTTAAAAGTGTAAAAATTTATAAATTGTGAAATTCTCATAATAGTTTTTAAGTCAATCATTTATCAACCCATTATATTTTATCTAGAAATTATAATGATTGCCAAATTTTGAATTTTCTTAATCACTGAAAGTTGAAATTTTATATTCTTGAAATGTTTAATTCTGAATAAATTCAAGTGAAAATTAGTTTGGAAAGCAATTTTATTTTTGGAGTTTTAAATTAAAGATAAACTTTTATAAAAAAAATTAACAATCAAGAAGAATTAAACAATACATATATTCTTATAATGGCATCCTTGAAGTGTTATCTATTAAAACTGAATAAGTCCAAGTTTTGTTGAATATGTCATCCTTTCATCTGGTAATATCAGTGTTGCATATTTCATCGTGTAACTAAGACTGAAATACATTTGGTGATACTCATAATTTCTGTCAAAATAATTTCCGTGAATAAGTACAATAATGTAGCAGTGAGCTTTAAAATGCACTGTGTCCATCATTTTGCTCTCGCTAAAATAAAAAATGCCTAACGAAACCTTAAATAGATTATGTAAAAAACATTATTGTTAACCTTAAATGGATTATGTAAAAAACATTATTGTAAGTTTATTTTAACTGCCATAATTAACCACTAAGAAACCACTATATAAAAAATAATAACTTTAATAGAAACCACATATTATAGTGGTTTTTATTAGTAGGATGTGGTTTTTCATGCTAGTTTTTGTTGCAACATGGTTTATTTAAATTGATAATGGTTTCTAGCATGGTTTTCTTGTTAGTTTATTGATACAACATCGGTTATTAAGTTGGTAATGGTTTATGGTATGGATTTTCAATGCTAGACGATGATTCTCCACATTGGTTTTCTTTTGTAGCATGGTTTACTAGAATTAGTGTAGTTTGGAAGGCGGTTTCACTGCCAATTTAAATACCTAGTGGTTATTCATGAATACCTAGTGGTTATTACTACATGTCTTACATCCTATATATTATGAATTACACAACATAACATCAACTCATTCAAGTGTAATGTAATGTTGCTTCCTTTTGGCCCCGAAGGGGCAAAATTTTCTTTAGGTATAACACAAACCATTACATTACACATCTTAAAATTAAATTCCCCCTTAAACTCCCTTTTGTTTGGGTGCATATTCACACGGGGGGTGACTCCGGGCAACGAGAGCTATTGGATAGGCATATTCACCCCTTATTCCTTAATCTACACCGTACACAAAGTTCCTCGTTTGTGGGGTATGGATGTATAGAATTTGTTATACTGTATAATAAGATTTGCAAAATACTATAAGATTTCAGGCAATATACTATATGGTGTTGATTTTGTACGTGCAAAACATAATTTCAGGGGCTCTTGCTGCCCTACGTCACCCCCCGTGTGAATATACACCCAAACAAAAGGGGGTTTAAGGGGGAATTTAATTTTAAGATGTGTAATGTAATGGTTTGTGTTATATCTAAAGATGTGTAATGTAATGGTTTGTGTTAATTTTAAGATGTGTAATGTAATGGTTTGCATCATATTTTGACTCAATCTTCTGCATTCAGCATTTGTGGAGCTTCCATATGGTCAGCCGTAACTTGAAACTCCATAATTGCACAGAAGGCTTTACTTGATATAATAATTGTCTTACAATCATGCATCACCTTTCATCTGGTAATATCAGTGTTGCATATTTCATCGTGTAATTAAGACTGAAATACATTTGGTGATACTCATAATTTCTGTCAACATAATTTCCGTGAATAAGTACAATAATGTGGCAGTGAGCTTTAAAATGCAATGTGTTCATCATTTTGCTCTCACTAAAATTAAAAATGCCTAACGAAACCTTAAATGGATTATGTAAAAAACATTATTGTTAGTTTATTTTAACAAATGCACAATCGAAGTCAGGATTGACCTTAAGGGGATCTTATTCAACATGGCTAAACTTCCTGCAATTAGAGACAACTTGTGACGTTCCATATTTATACGGGATACGTATAAATAATATACTGACACATCACCAGTAAAGGTACGCCACCATGGGGTATTTTGACCTAGGGGGTTGACCTAAAAGGGATTAATTTAGCTATGCTAAATTAATCATTAAAGGATAATTATCCAATTAATTAAATTGGACTAATTGGCTATTTAGGAGAGCGCCACCTGGCCTAGCTCGATTGGCCAGCATGGGAAGTTCCAATTTGGGTCATCAACTTGACCCCTAGCCCTAATTGACCCCCTAATCGATCAAGAGGAGCAGCAGCTGAGCGCCCACCCTTGCTAAGCGCCCAACTTACCTGTGTGTCTCCAGTGTTGAGCGCCAAGTCCAGGGAAGATGGAATTACCAAATGACAATGGATCCAGCAGGAACTCAGGTTAGTGGCTAGTATAGCTTGTTGTTTTAGGGTAGCGCCCCTGTTGGGCCCTTGTGTGTGTACATTTCTCTCTGTTTTCTCTATGGATTACCTGTTAGGCTAACCCTTGATTGATATGGTGAGTATTTTCATCTATATGGTGAGTATTTTCTGCTCTAGTCTCTGTATGTGCTGTGGCTGATGGTTCAGTAGTTCTTTGCTTAGTTAGCACTCTGGAAATGGGGGGATTACGGGGGGTAGAGACCTCTGAGCCCATGTATTGTAGTATGCTCCTAGACAGAGCCCTGTATTATCCCCATTAGTTGCGGCCTGTGTACAGGAGACCACCGGGTCGTAGATGTTATGGAATGGCTTAGCACCAGAGAAGGGACGCAGTGGTGAAGTGGGGGTGGGGTCTTGCACGAACATAAAAGGCTCCTGAGACTCCTATAGTGGGCTAGGCCTGATAGCCGGTCACGGAGAAGGCCGGGTATGGGTCTGACACTCCCTGGGTGCAGAGGTGTGACCCGTATGGGGCACTCTGCACTTTGAGTAGATTTAGGGTGAGTAAGTCGGGTACGGATGCGGGGGTCGCTGATGCGGCACGTATTCTCTAGCTCACCCATGGAACCACTGCGATCCTGGAAGGGGACACTTCCCTGACCTGCCTCGTCGGACTAGGGCTTCATGAACCCTGGAGCGGGCTCGAAGGGTGATGCCTTGAGTCTGCGTCTCCGGAAGGCTATAGTGATGCCATAGCATGAATCGACCCATCTGCAAAGTGTGCACAGGAGGGGCGGATGGAGTGGACAACCCTAGTCGATGTTTTATGCCAGCCAACGCCAGGTTATACCTCTGTCTGTTGATCTCTTGAGACCGAGCCGTCAGTCCATCCTCACAGGAGTCTGAACCGGGGTAGAACCTGGGGTTTGGGGTGTTTTCCTTAGGATTAGATGCATATTCTTTGCCGTTGGTACTTGGATGGATGTGCCACCCTTCGTGGTGGTTACTTATATATATTTATGCTGTGTGCTAACCTTGTATTCATGCTTTCGCGACTTAGGAGTCCCATTGAAGGCGTGGGCCGAATGACACCTCCGTGTCCTTCACTCGGGCATCTCTCTACGGATGGCCCGGGATAGACGGAGGGCCCTGCTCATGGCGAGATGGTCGCCATGGGAGGGGAAAGTCCCCGTATGTATACGGCCGGGTGTCGTATATATTCAGGGAGCATCACAGTGGTATCAGAGCATGGTTTTGGGAAACCAAACTATTGCACCGGCCACATACTAACTCGTTAGATCGCTGTTAAGTGAGTGAGGATTTTCGGAGTAGTTTGAGATTTGGGCGGTGTAGTAGATGCTGTCATGATTAATTTAATGCGGGCCAAGTGTAATTTTGGGATGTGTACCCGGTGCGAAACCCTAACCCTAAGTGGCGGGCAGGGGGTACCCGGGCGTTGCTGGGAACGGTGGCGAGGTCAGGGTAGGGCCTGTCCGCAGCCCTAATCTGGAAAAAAAAAAAAAAAAAAAAAACCTAACCCTAATCGGTGACGGGGGGTACCCGGGCGGCTCCCTGGCCAGAAGGGTCGGGGTAGGGCGTGCCCGCCGCCCTAAAATGCGAATTCCGCCAGTTTTTAATTTTAGGGCATAAATTTAAAATTTTAGTTAAGGGTAACATTTTTTCCCTTTATTTTTCTTAACGTTTGTTGCTCTCTTGTGCTCCGCCTAGCCGCCATAGCCGCCGGACCTGAAGCTCTCTTCCGCCATAGCCTTCCTACTTGCCACCTTGTCCTTCGCCCACCTACCCTAAGCGGCCACTCAGCGCCCACCTTTTTGTGATGGAGGAACCCAAGCAAGTATACAAGCGCATGCCTCGCTATTCTAGATCTCCCATAGAGTCTCTGATGGCCGAACTTTTGCCACGCCCAAACCCATCGGCAGAACAGGAAGCTAAGACCGAGGAGTTATTAGAACATTTTGTTAAACGTTTTTATGAAGGGGTTAGGATACCATACCCACTCTTCTGCTATAATGAGTGCTTCATATATAAGTTTAACGCCATCCGGGAATCCTACACCATAGTTGAAGAGGAAGATGGTATCCAGAAATATACACGGTTCTATCCACCGGAAGGGGATGAGCAAGCTGAAGCTGAGGCCATACAGATGCAGGCCCATAAGATCCTTCAAATGGCACAAGCAGTGGACCTACAATGGCTTGCAGCCGATGACCCTGCTGCGCAAGCTTTAGCGTACCGTTATCTGGGTAATGGGATGTGTCTCTTTAATGGTGGATCCTACACCATCCCATCTTTTTCATATGAGGAGGAAACTAATCGTATCATTTGGGAAGCTGGAACACCCCCATTTTTCACTGATCAGTTCCAGCGAGCTGTCGATCAGGACATGCAGGCCAATCCCCCACGGTATTTCCTGGAGCTTAAGCGAAGAACGGATGTTCGGATAGCCCGGGAAAAACGAGCAGAGGAGCAGGCAACACTCCAGGCACAATCACAGAGGGCAACTCACTTGGCAGAGGAGGCTGCTAAACTCCGTGAGGATACCCTATGCACAGCAAGTGGAACAGGAGCAAGCTCGGAAAAGAATGCAAGATGAAGCGGAGCGGATAGCCAGAGAAGCAACCGAGGCAGTTAAGGAGCGGCTTAGGCAACAAGAGCAGGAACGGGACCGTCAAGATCCGCCACCTCCGAATGATCCTTTCCATCGCCGAAAGCGAAAGAGTACGGCCCGTAAGTCGGGTGCTCAGTACAGGGATCAGCTCAAGACTCGGGGTGGTGTCACTAAGGCTGCAGGGGACAATCGGCGGGATGAAATTATCCGAAAGGCCCTGCATCCAAAGACAACAGGGAAAACTATTCCCGGAGCCCCGCCACAACCAAAGAGAAAGCATCGGTTCAAAGCAGGTACGGTGGCATTGGGGGAAATACGGAAGTACCAGAAGTCCACTGAGTTTCTGCTACGCAAACTTCCTTTCCAGCGCCTCGTCCGCGAAATTGCCCAAGAATATAAGACCGATTTACGGTTTCAAGTGCATGCAATCCTCGCACTTCAGGAAGCGGCCGAAGCTTATCTGGTGGCCCTCTTCGGGGACGCCAATTTATGCGCCATTCATGCTAAACATGTCACTATAATGCCGAAGGATCTTCAGTTGGCACGCCGGATCCGAGGGGAACGGCCGTGAGAGTGTTAAGTTGTAATATGAATGTACTCTTTTTATATATTAATAATATATAACTAAGTTCAAGTTTTTCCCTTCTTAGTATAATGATTAAATCTCTTTTCTTGTGATTGTTATCTAAGGTTCCGAAAGAGATACAGTAATAATCATAATAAGGGTAATGGAAGAAAAAAAAAAGAGAATAAAAGAATAAAATAAATAAATAAATAATGGCGCCCCGAACTCCGTGCCTGAATATTAAAAAGGTCACATTTACTTAGGGTTTGTCATTCTCTTCAGTCATCCTTCTCGTTTTCGCTCCTCCTTCTTCGTCTCTTCCTTCTCATGGATTATGAAGGCCGTTTAGCCTGGTACATGGGAGGAGAGCAGTGGGACCTCAGGTCCCCTACCCTCTTCTAGACCCCCTCCTGCAGTGCAAGGTCGATCTCGTCGACAACATGCGGGCACACCCTGATTATGATGCCTTCCTTGAGTTTTACAATGAGGAAATCCTATCGCAGGCAGAACTTTTGGGCGAACCGCCTCAACCCTATCTCCACAAGGATATTTTAGGGCAGATGTTTGGGGATGACCGTCACGGTGATGCCATTCTTAGGGGCATTGTCAGACGTGCTAAGCACGCCCCCATTCTTGACCTCGGCTCTAATGAGTTGTACTTTGAAGCCCAGTTTGCCCTTGCCCTTACCATGGATAGGTATCATTGACGGTACCGACACGGCCTTGGAGCAAGCCAAGTCCCCACTTCCCCCAGATCCTGAGGAGGATGAACAGATAAGCTATGCCGACTTTGTAAGATGGAAGAAATTGGCCACAGAGAAGCCTTTACCTCGTAGTAAGGGCCAAGCACTTGTCGGCTTAAGTTCGCTTCCTACTATAAAGGTTGGGGATCAAGATTACTTGCTGCTGAGCGATATTCAATGGGCATATCAGCATATCGCTAATAAGGGCAAGCAAAAGACGGCTCATCTCCTTTATGAGCTGGCCGAGTATTGTCAGGGTCAAAATGACTTCATCGATTATTCTCGACCCATCTATGTGCTAGAGATACACCGACTGCTCAACTATCATCCTCTTGATATTGAGCCCGTCAACACTCTACTATCGCTACGACAGTTAATGATCCAGAGTGCTCCTTCCTCAATTCCTGAGTCGGCTTTCCACGCTACGGCCCCACATGTTCCCAATATCAACGATGTCGTAGTCAAGATGGAAGACGACCCAACTACTGAAGACCTATGTGATGAAAGCCAGTACGCTCAGGAGGAGAAGGAATTTGTTAAAGAGGAGGAGCTGCCGCAGAACTTCGAGTCTGAGTTGGTTTCCTTAACCCATCCGGCTGTTGCGGGGTTGAAATGCCATATTACCCGATTCTTGTTGTCGGCTTTTACAAGCAGGCAAGTCCTCTTCTTTGCTAAAGCAATTGCGCCTGAAGCAGAGGCGGCTGTATGGGCACTTAGGGCACTTTTGACGACAGCCGGCCATAAGAAGTTAGCCATTAACCTCGAGCAGGTCATCCTGGTAAATCGTGATCTGGCCATTGCAGTGTTTGATCACGATATCGGCTCTTGGATGAACTTGAGTCTGCTGGTTGCAGCGCCATTAGCTATAAATGTTCCTCCAGAGATAGCTTCATCAGCTGCCTCATCAATTAGCCCTAGTGTATTACTTCTGCAGCATCGACCAGAGCCTGAGTTTCAGACACAAGTGCAAGATGTTGAAGGGTCGACCTCGTAGTTCTAGATTTTATCAGACAATTGTATTCAGTTTTATGTAATTTTGATTGGCATTTCTTTTAATGGGCCATCATATAATCTACATACTATTTTCTTATGTTACTTGTACGGTTGAAAACCATTGAATTGTCTTTTTCCTTTACTGCTTATCTCTCTTCTTTAGAGTTGAATTATAGGGAATTGCTCGATATTGCATATTCATTCTTGCCGTCTTGCAGACGATGAGCTCGTAGACATCGAGGAGGAAATCACCAGTGCCATACGACGGGACGATCAAGGACCTCCCGACCAGGATTATGGCCAATGGTACGGGGAGTACCCGGAGCAGGATTATGATTACGACGCAGGAGAACTTGAAGAAGAAGGAGAGCCCTATGATTCAGCTAAAGGCTTGGAAGTTGTTAATATTCTCCGAGAACGGGCCTTTGAGGACTTACAACAAACTCTTCGTAGAACATGGGATTACTGGGAAATGACAAGGCACGAAGCTTTTGCCGACGCCAACGATCACTTGTGGCAGATTTTCTATGCGCTAAGAAGGCTCTTTAATCTCCTTATCATTAGCCCCACGTTAGACTACCAGCCTGTTATCATCCAGGCCTGGGCTCGCTACAAGGTAGTCAGGGCTGTACGCGAGAGCGTTCGCTACTCTATCTTGTACCCTTTTGCGCAGCCCTAGGCCCGGTCCCCTCAGTTTTTCTTCTATGCTTATGTGTGATGTAAGAGTTGTCCAATGTATAATATCTATCTCTGTATTATATCACTTTAAGTTTTGTAACTACCAATGTAATGATCTCTAATGTAACGACTGTTCTCACTTATAATAAAGATCTTTTCTATTGTACTCTTTTATTTACTCTGTCTAAATATTATCTGAAATGATGATCTTTGTGAGACTTGATGTCACTATAATTCTGCTTATACCTTTTTATGCTCAATATAGACGGTGCACGCAACGCCGCCTGGCAGACGCCCTCGAATGCCAGTAGACTAACGCCTGAGCAGGAACTTATGTTGATGAAGAGGCAATTAGTCGAGTTACAAGCTTATGTGCTAAACGCCAATCCACCACAGCATATGCAGGAAGACAGACCGGAGTTACCTCCGTTACCGCCAAGTCCACCACCACAGCAGCCACCTGCACCTGAACCAGGCCTTGTACCTGTACAAAGGAGGCACCATTCCAAACATCGTCGGAGTTCCTCTAGGGATAGTGCCACCTCCTCACAATCAGCCACGTGTGTGTCCTCTGAGTCGTTTATATCATCTGGTGACCATGCAAAGCGCCGGGACAAGGAGTACCGTAAGACGGTTGATACGGCCATAACCAGTATATGGAAAAATAGGAAACTGGCCCAGTTTGATGGGAAATCTAGAGGCGGGGTGAATGCAGAGTCCTGGTTGGACGAGATGAAGGAGTTTGGAAAATCCTATGGTATGACAGAGAAGGATACAGGAAAGGTTGCCACCACAAACCTTACAGGAGCTGCCCGTATTTGGTGGAAGGGCTATGCCAGAGCCAAGCATCTGGACAGAAGCAGGTGCAAGTTCAAAAAGTTTGCCAAAGCCTTCAAGTCGCATTACGTGCCTCGTGCGCACAAATGCCAACAGATTCAAACTTTTTACCGGTTGGAGCAAAAGGGTATGTCAGTTCAGGCCTACACCAATGAATTCATGCGCCTGAGGCTATATGTACCGGGTATGAATGAAAAGAGGACGGTGGAGGGTTATATTGAAGGGTTGGCCCCATCAATTAAACGAATGGTTAAGGCCATAGACCCCAAGTCAGTTGCAGAGGCTGAGGCTAAGGCATTGAGCCTTGAAGAAGATACGCCGCGGGGCCAGTACCAACGTCCAGCATCTTACTCCCAGCCACGCCCGTACACACCTTATAAGGGCCGTTCACCCAGTCCGGGACCCTCTCAGCAGAACTCTTACGGCCGCCAGGAAAACAAAGTCACCTTCAGCACGCCCGATAAACCGAACAATGTCGGTAAGGAAGTTCGAAACCTCTTACAGTCCATTCCCAAAGAGGCTCGAGAATAGCTCCGCCGAGATAAGGCATGCTACAGGTGTATGCGGCCTGGGCACTTCATGCAGAATTGTTCTTATGTCACGCAGACTGCCCAGCTGGCCATGGCCGACCTCGATTGGGATGACCTCGAGTCTACGCCACCTGTCGAGGAGGAGGCTCCCGAATACATTCACGGTGAGTCCCATATCCTTGCAGCCATTGAAACCGGAAACGCTGAAAGTCAGCCTGCCGTTATTTCCACCATAGATCAAGTAGACAGCAAACCTTTCATAATTCTGATGGATACGGGTAGTACCCATAATTTTGCTTCTCCTAGAATGGCCCAAGTATTGCAGCTTGAGACTTTAAGATCCCGACCGAAGCCTGTCACTTTAGCCAGTGGTAAGATCAGACATACTCATGGCCGTCGCATCAACCTTAAGATGCAGGTGCCAGGTGCACCAGTTGCATTGGTTGCCGAGCTAATGGATATTGGCAAATATGATCTGATTGTTGGTATGGAATTCTTGGCATCTGCAAAGGCCAATATAGACTGCGAGAAATGGGAAGTTACCTTCAACGCAGCTAATGGAGCCCGCGTGACTATAAAATTATGCAGTCTATGTCCATCAGGCAGTTAAATAAAGCTATATGTAAGGATGATTTGCTTTGTGTTATCAGACTTGCATCCATTGAGTTAGATGCTAAACAGAAGCAAGTAATTGATACCTTGCCAGAGGGCATTGCTAATCTTCTCCGAGAATTTAGCGATCTTTTTCCAGATGAGATCCAGAAACTTCCTCCTTTTAGAGGGGTGGAATGCGAAATAGCCTTAGAACCAGGTACCAAGCCTACCAATAAGGCCCCGTACCGTATGAGTCCCCCTGAATTGGCAGAGCTTAAAAAGCAACTTCAGGAGTTATTAAACCTAGGTTTCATTCGTCCTAGTGTTTTGCCTTTTGGCGCTCCTATCCTTTTTGTTAAGAAGAAGGATGGCTCCTTGAGGATGTGTATTGATTATCGGCAGCTCAATAAGCATACCATCAAAAATCGCTATGCTTTGCCTAGGGCAGACGATCTTATGGACCAGTTGCAAGGGGCCAAGTACTTTTCAAAGAATGACTTACGCTCCGGATATCATCAAATAAGAATTAAAGAGGAGGACATCCATAAATCTGCCTTCCGCACTAGATATGGGCATTATGAGTTTACTGTTATGCCTTTTGGATTAACTAATGCCACCGCAACTTTTATGCGGTTAATGAATGATGTCTTCCGCCAATACTTAGATGATTTTGTTGTTATTTTCTTTGATGACATTCTCATCTATAGTAAGACACTGGAGGAGCATGAGAACCATCTTCGCTTGGCCCTACAAAAGTTAAGACGTCACCAGCTCTTTGCCAAGTTCTCTAAGTGCAAATTTGCCACCCCAAAGGTGGATTATTTAGGCCATGTTATTTCGGCCGAAGGAATTGCTACGGATCCAGCAAAAATAGAGGCAGTTAAGGATTGGCCCATTCCTGGTAATGTGTCAGAGGTCCGAAGTTTCTTGGGATTGGCAGGATATTACCGGAAATTTGTTAAGGATTTTGCAAGAATTGCAGCACCTCTTACCGACCTTACAAAGCATGAGAAAATCAAGGATTGGATGGAACATTGGAAAGCAAAGGTCCAGGACAGTTTTTAGAAACTTAAGGATGCTTTGACATCAGCACCAGTCCTCACATTGCCGGACCCGGAAAAGGACAAGATAGTAGCAACAGATGCCAGTAAGATTGCTACAGGCGGAGTTCTCATGCAAGAAGAAAGGGTTATAGCCTACGATTCTAAGAAGATGAATGAGACAGAACAACGCTACCCTACCCATGATCAGGAATTGTTGGCTGTCGTTCGCGCTTTGCGAATATGGAGACACTACCTTCTTGGTAGAAGATTCCACCTTGATACGGATCACCAGAGTCTCCGTTATCTATCGACCCAGCCAAATCTCAACCTCCGTCAGAGAAGATGATTTTGAGATTATGTATAAGCCTGGGAAACACAATGTGGTTGCCGACGCGTTGTCACGCCATCCTCTGCTAACGCGAACCCATTGTAATGCAATTTCCACGCTCACCAGTGAGTTTGGAAAACAGATAGAGCAGACCTTAGCCACAGATCCGGAGTTCCGAGATGCGTGGGATAGTCTGGCTAAGGAGGCACGCACAGATAAGGAACGTGAAGCTTTCCGTTCATATAAGAAAGAGGGTAATTTCTTATACCACAAAGATAAGTTGTGTGTACCTGAGACTTCAGGAGTACGTAAGCTTATTCTGCATGACACACACAACAGCCCTATAGCGGGACATGCAGGTTTCATGAAAACCTATTTCAAGATCCGCTCCAGTTATTTCTGGCCTTCTATGAAGAAGGACATTGCCAGGTATATTAAGCAGTGTCAGGTGTGTCAGCAAACCAAGGCTGAGCAGTTGCGGATTCTGGGGGAATTGCAACCTCTAGACGTGCCCAATGCCAAATGGGAAGCGATAACCATGGACTTCATTGTGGGCCTTCCACGTACTCTTCGTGGTTATGATGCATTGATGGTAGTGGTCGACAAATTATCGAAGATGGCTCATTTCTTGCCACGTCGTACTACGGATACAGCTTTCGATACTACTTTGCTGTTCACAAAGGAGATCTTCAGATTGCATGGAATGCCACGAGTTATAGTATCCGACAGGGATCCCAAGTTTGTAAGTGCATTCTGGAAAGATTTCTTCACCACCATCCAAACCAAGCTTGCTATGAGTACGGCATATCATCCTCAGACGGATGGTCAGACAGAACGTACAAATCGCATTATAGAAGATATGCTACGAAGTTATGTGTGGAGTAAGCAATCACAATGAGCTGACTATATTTACTTGGTCGAATTTGCCTATAATAGCATGAAACAGGAGTCTTCCCGAATGTCTCCCTTCATGATAAATTATGGTTATCAATGCCTTACTCCGGACACATTGCATAATCCCGTTTCTAAGGTGGAGGTTTCTCAAAAACTCCTCTTGGAAATGCAAGCTTTGGTTGAAGAAGTTCGCGGTTACTTGTTGGCTGCACGCAGTCGTCAAAAGAGTGTCGCGGATAAGCATAGAACCCCACGAGTCTTTCAGGTGGGCGAATCGGTTTGGCTCAAGATTAAGGTAAAACAAGCTAAGCTTAAGATTGGTAACTACAAGAAGCTCGCACCCAGATGGGCTGGGCCGTTCAAGATCATCGAACGTGTTGGAGAACAGGCATATCGTTTGGATTTGCCACCCCACTTGAAGATCCACAAGGTCTTCCACGTGAGTCTTCTGAAGCAACATACCCCTGATCCAGAGGAGGTCTTGGATACCCCAACCCTCCTAGAAATGATAGAAGAGCAACTGGAGATAGTGCCTGAAGCTCTTCTTGATCGAGCTTATAAACAAACCAGAAGGACTCAAATGTTGCAATACTTGGTTAAGTGGAAACACTTGCCAGTTGAGGATGCTACCTGGGTGATGAAGATAGACCTTGAAAAGCACTATCCGGACTTCATGTGGGAATCTCAAGGCCGCACCATCAACGATGCTATCAACCCCGCAGTCGGCGGTAAGCTTGAAAGCTTGGTTCGCCGAGAGCCATGATCTAGAGGGGTAGATGCATCGTAAATAATAACAGTTACCGATGATGAGATCACCTTTGTGTTCTCTAGGACGTGGTGTATTGTTGATGTTGACATGACCACGAATTGCTTGGAAAGCATGTAGTTGATAGGCCGCGTTCATCTCGGCTATAATGGGAACTTGACCATTCCTTATGCCGCAATGAATTGCAAACCATAGACATGATAGATTCCCTTGTAGATAGGGTTCTCTTTTATTTCATATAGGGGGTGGTCCCTTTAACCACAATATATTTATATTATATATATATACTGATATATTGACATGTGCAGGCCAGTAAACAGTTCCTGACCTGCCCATGTATAGAGGGTTGCTGATGGCCCAACTTCTTCAGTTTCATTTTGTCTACATGTGTTGTTTTCTTTGTCACTGTGATGTCTCAAATTGGACTTCGGTCCTTAAACCTTTTTGGATGATAACTTTGTGAAATGCACCTTGGTGCTTAAATTTTGACATATTTTAAATTTCAATGTACTACTCTCCGAAATAAAGATTATCTTCCTTTCTTAAGTATACTTTCTCGTATTTCAGTTTCTTCGGTTAACTGTCCCTCGTTCCCCAATGCTGAGGACAGCATTTTTTCTAAGGGGGGGAGAATGTGACGTTCCATGTATTTATACAGGATACGTATAAATAATATACTGACACGTCACCAGTAAAGGTACGCCACCATGGGGTATTTTGACCTAGGGGGTTGACCTAAAAGGGATTCTAAATTAATCATTAAAGGATAATTATCCAATTAATTAAATTGGACTAATTGGCTATTTAGGAGAGCGCCACCTGGCCTAGCTCGATTGGCCAGCATGGGAAGTTCCAATTTGGGTCATCAACTTGACCCCTAGCCCTAATTGACCCCCTAATCGATCAAGAGGAGTAGCACCTGAGCGCCCACCCTTGCTAAGCGCCCAACTTACCTGTGTGTCCAGTGCTGAGCGCCAAGTCCAGGGAAGATGGAATTACCAAATGACAATGGATCCAGCAGGAACTCAGGTTAGTGGCTAGTATAGCTTGTTGTTTTAGGGTAGCGCCCCTGTTGGGCCCTTGTGTGTGTACATTTCTCTCTGTTTTCTCTATGGATTACCTGTTAGGCTAACCCTTGATTGATATGGTGAGTATTTTCATCTATATGGTGAGTATTTTCTGCTCTAGTCTCTGTATGTGCTGTGACTGATGGTTCAGTAGTTCTTTGCTTAGTTAGTACTCTGGAAATGGGGGGATTACGGGGGGTAGAGACCTCTGAGCCCATGTATTGTAGTATGCTCCTAGACAGAGCCCTGTATTATTCCCATTAGTTGCGGCCTGTGTACAGGAGACCACCGGGTCATAGATGCTATGGAATGGCTTAGCACCAGAGAAGGGACGCAGTGGTGAAGTGGGGGTGGGGTCTTGCACGAACATAAAAGGCTCCTGAGACTCCTACAGTGGGCTAGGCCTGATAGCCGGTCACGGAGAAGGCCGGGTATGGGTCTGACACTCCCTGGGTGCAGAGGTGTGAGCTGTATGGGGCACCCTGCACTTTGAGTAGATTTAGGGTGAGTAAGTCAGGTACGGATGCGGGGGTCGCTGATGCGGCACGTATTCTCTAGCTCACCCATGGAACCACTGCGATCCTGGAAGGGGACACTTCCCTGACCTGCCTCGTCGGACTAGGGCTTCATGAACCCTGGAGCGGGCTCGAAGGGTGATGCCTTGAGTCTGCGTCTCCGGAAGGCTATAGTGATGCCATAGCATGAATCGACCCATCTGCAAAGTGTGCACAGGAGGGGCGGATGGAGTGGACAACCCTAGCCGATGTTTTATGCCAGCCAACGCCAGGTTATACCTCTGTCTGTTGATCTCTTGAGACCGAGCCGTCAGTCCATCCTCACAGGAGTCTGAACCCGGGTAGAACCTGGGGTTTGGGGTGTTTTCCTTAGGATTAGATGCATATTCTTTGCCGTTGGTACTTGGATGGATGTGCCACCCTTCGTGGTGATTACTTATATATATTTATGTTGTGTGCTAACCTTGTATTCATGCTTCCGCGACTTAGGAGTCCCATTGAAGGCGTGGGCCGAATGACACCTCCGTGTCCTTCACTCGGGCATCTCTCTACGGATGGCCCGGGATAGAAGGAGGGCCCTGCTCATGGCGAGATGGTCGCCATGGGAGGGGAAAGTCCCCGTATGTATACGGCCGGGTGTCGTATATATTCAGGGAGCGTCACACAACTACAGTTCCATGATTTGACAGCCCAGAATGCTTATTTGGCTTATCATGTAAGACTAGACCACCACACCTTCTTGCACTACATTAACCGTGAACATGTCTGCCAAAATGCTACGTAGTTGTCCACCATTTAGGGTCCACTATAATGTCTCAAATGCATAAAAGCCTGGATAAAAACCCAGCAATTGATGATCACTGTGATCTAAGAAGAGTTGTAACAATGCACGCCCTAGCTGCTGTGTCATAGATGGAGAAATATTTTAGAGAAACATGTGAAAAGTTGCATAACAGTGACATGTATCATTTGACAGACAACATCACAAAAAATTATGTATATAAAGTGACATGTCTTCAGTCTCAACACATCTCTCACTCACACTTCACTAGACTGTAGAAAAGTGAATTCGGTCTTGTGAAAATTCCCAAAAGACATAGAATGTATATTTGCTCAAGGTGTGCAAAACTAAAGAGTCAAAGAGAAACCGCAAAGACAGAGGTCGAAAGAAGTAAGTTAAAGCTCTTCATTCTCACACTTGCTTCATAGAAATTTGTTGGCCTGATTTTTTCTATAGATATTGTGCAACAGAACCTTGCTAGACAACGTGAACAACAAGCAGCCGAGAGAAGAAATCTTGCTAAGCACAAAAAAAAAGCTCTTGAGCATCCACTGCAGTACATGTCTGTTGTGATTGATGGAATGGATCAAAAAAAGACAACTCTACCTCCTTTCTTGAATATTCCAAAAGATGTGTCAGAGGAATGTTTTGTCAAGGTCCACCTTGTAGGAGCTATGGTCTTCCAAAAAAGTCTAAAGTGCAAAGTCTTCTTACCGTATCCTAACTTGCATAATGACCCAAACCTCACAATTACGATTCTTAACAAGGTGCTATGTGAGAAACAACAATTACCATTTGTGCTCTACCTGCAACTTGACAACACTACCAGGGGGAACAAGAACCAAACACTCTTTACTTATTGTGCCATGCTAGTGGAGCTAGGGATCTTCAGAAAAGTAAAGCTCGGATTTTTACTTGTAGGGCACATTCACGATCAAATAGACCAGATGTTCAGTATATTTTTTTGTGCCTTAGAAGAAAGAAGGCTTTTTTCTTCCTACTTTAGTTCGAATCATTGAAGACTCTTACACTCCCATTCCAATGGTTGAGCTTCTCAAGGAGACTGCTAACTTTAGAGAATTTGTGTTTTTTCGACGTTCCGATAGAGAACAAGCTGTGAATAAGTTGAACGATCTCACCTTTCAACATCACATCAAGTTTTACTTAAAGAATGGAGAAAGCTTTTTACAGGGGAAGAAATACAATACAACTAAAGACTGGAGTCCACCTAGGGGTTGCACTTCCTCAAATCTGTTCCCGACACTTCTTTGGTAGAACATGTTGAGCAACTTTCTCTAAAAAATCTAAAAGAGTCAATGCAGAAGAAAAATATCTCAATCGCATCCTTAAAAGCTATTGAAAATGGAATTTCTTTGGGATTTAAGTACTTCTTAGAAGAAGATCAGATGTGGGGAAGAAGTCTCTTTCTTGAACAAAAGATTGTTATTCAAAACCTAGCTCTAAGGCAGTTGCAAGAACCTTTTCAGTGGCCTGATGCCTTCCATCAACCCCTGAACCAGACAGGTCCAAGCACTGCTACAGTGGCACCTACAGTAGAGGAAGACGAGAACCGAGTCATGTAGCTCGGACCATGGTACAAGAATAAGCCTCCTGGTAATATCACAAAAATTACCAAAGGTATGCTAATTGCTCTCCCCACGGAGGAGCTTATAATTACGAGGACGAAGATGAAGAAGGGAGTTATGGTGGCAATGCTTCATCCTTTGTTAACAGTGACAAGGAAGATAACTCAAGCACTTCCTCAAGTGACAGTGAAAGAAGTGAAGGTGATGAAGATGGCATAAATAAATATGATGATGTGTTGGATCCCACCCTCATCACTCCTCATACTTTTGCACATAACTGAGTCTTAGGAAAAGATTGTAAATTTTGCATGTGAATACGAAGCTTTTATCTTCAATTTTTGAAAATACTATAATTTTAGTTACAGACTTCACTTCAATTTTTTGTTCAAAGTAGTATTCCCTTAAATTGGAGGTTCTTTCTAAAAACATACTTCAGGAAAATTCTAGTTGCAAGGAAAAGTGTCACTTTTACAAAGTCAATTCTCTCTTTGCACAAAAAAAGTATTGATTTTGGGGGGAGGGTGGAAGGGGGAGAAGGGGGTCAAAATACAATTTCATGTCCTTTTTTTAATCTCATTTTACCTCCCTTTTGTAAAAAAAAGAGAATCTTCGAAGAATATTTCTTTTGCTCCTGTTTCGATGATTTGCTCCCGTTCAATGCGCAATAGTGTTCCTTATCTACAACCATACGTTGAACAATGCCAGATAAGTCTTCTTGCTTGTTCATCTCCTGATCGTCCTATCAAGAGTCAAGTCAAGCAATAATATACTGATGTGAATCATCATCATACAGGAAGTCACAAAAATAGTTTAGAGAAGAGCATTCTAGGGAAAGGTCCTTATGCACAAATATCATCATCCAAGTGAAGTGGTATTCTATTGAGCTGAATGAAAAAATGAGTACAATGACCCATAGGGGAACCAACTAATGAACCCCAAAGTGAGTGAAGAGGGGAACAAAATAAACCCCAAATGAGTAAAACAACAAACACAACCCCGGGTTAGACCACCCGATATATAAGATAATTGTGTACAATGAGTTCAGACCCCTACATAGAACATTCAGAAAGTCGCTATACTATAATGCTCCTGAACTGCAACAACTGCAGTAGTCAGGTCACGCCACCCATCCAAGCAGTAACTCAAATCCGTCCCGCTAAGATACCGCTCCATGTGTCCCTCTTGGCTGCTCGTATAAAAAGCAACCTTATGCACATCAGAGAGCTCCAAACTGCAAGACCAAACAACATGTGATTGTCAACTGTGTTAGGAGCCATCTACGAGCCAAGAGTCAGCAAGCTATAAAGTTGGACTAGAAATACAAGAGCACAATATCAAAATGGAAAAGACGATCCATGAGGATCATCGAAAACCACAGGGTTATGCCGAGATAGAAAAATATAGGCTCGACCCAGAGGCGTATAAAAAGCAGCTCCATGCACATCAATGAGCTCCAAACTACAAGACCTAACCATATGTGACTGTCAACTATGTTACGAGCCATCCACGGGCCAAGAGTCAGCAAGCTATAAAGTTGGACTAGAAATATAAGAGCACAATATTGAAAATTGGAGAGATGATCCATGAGGATCCTCAGAAGCCACGGGGCTACGCCGAGATAGGAAAATATAGGCTCGACCTAGAGGGGCTTCCCCTTGATGCCCTCCAGAAGCACCAAGTGCTACGTTGGAAAAAATGCAGAAGCCCATCGGCCAACATTGAACGAAAAGTAAAACCTATATAGCAGAATAAGAGGTGGGAGGGGGGGAACTCCGCACAACAATAAGATTTAGCTCAGAGGAAACGCTGATGAGGAATGCAGGAAGACATAAGGCTTTTATGGGAGAAAGTGCTAAAGAAAGCATGTGCCATAGCAGGACTGTGCCAAAGAAAGCTTGGGTCCAAAAAGAGAGCTGGCGCTAAAACCGGCATCTCTTTCCCTAGAATGATGGTTCTCTTCTATATAAGAAGAGAACTATAGCATTCTAGGGAAAGGTCCTTATGCACAAATATCATCATCTGACACAAAGAGGAACCTCCCTCAAACCCCATCATAGATTGAGATCAGAGATACTGTAAGGCGCAACTCGATGCCAGGAAAAATGAAACAATCATGAGACGAAGCATGATGCCAATGCAAATAGAGGGGAAGGAGCCCAAGAAACCCCAGGAGAACTGGACTGCATAAGGCAAAGAAGGCACAAAAATCAAACACAAACAACAACTATGACCATCACCAAAACACAAAAACTCTAGAACCAATGTACCAACAAACTACAGAGAATACCTAATGACAAGACGCTATGGAAGTAAGAACAAAAATACCTAACCTATATCATCCATGCATAACAGACTCAAGCGAACTTTCATGAAGACAATGCAAACCCCATAATAATAAATAAGAAAGATTAAAACCATGCACCATGGAATGCATAAAAAGAGAAGACATGAAGACCGGATATAGTTAACAAGCTAAAAAGAGCACTTGGAACGAAAACTGAAGAATCATCGTACCCGCAACAAACTACAGTGAATATTATAACGAAAAAACACTACGACAAACAAGGGATGCCACAGAGTCAACGAGAGGATGGGGTCCATGCCAAGATGAGGAATGGATGAAGACAACTGAGTGCAACCTGAAACAAGAACAAAGACCATATAAGAAAGCAAGACAACTTACCACAGGCTCCACTACAACATGCACGAATGTGCGATGATGCAAACATGTTTTGAAAGTTAACATCCAGGCCAAAAAGGGGAATGTCGTGTGAACATCGTGCAGAATGGATGTATACCAAACAACTCTTCTAGTTCGTAAGGGGTCAACATAGAAAAGGCATCATGATGACTGGACCAAGAAGACAAGAAGAACTACGTCGATTCAGGAGGTAGACAAAGGAGGAAGTCAAGACAATAGCAGAGCAAAGATATCTCTCAAGGGATAAAATGGAAAAAAGAGGAAAGGAACAAACAAAGGGTGAAAAAAGACAAACAGGAGATCAAAATGAAATGGATGGAAAAAAAGGATCGAGAATAGAGGAACAGAGCAAAACGAGACAAAGTAGCCAAGAACACATAATGCAAATAGCCAAAGGCCCTCAAAGGCACCAACAAAACACTAAGAATCTACGACAAAGAGCGAGCATCAGCCCTCATAAGGGCATCCATGAGAACCACTGAGAACATATGACCACATATGGAATAAAATAACAAATAGAGCAACAACAACAAATATCAAGGACTAAAATTCATGAATGTATACCCACACGCATAACAGATCCAAGCGAACTTTCAAACGTAAAAACACCATAATTTAAAACAAAATGATAGGGACCCCGAGACTCAAGAATAATCTAAGGGACTAGACAACGAACCCATTATTGTGAGAGAAAGATGGAGATTGGAATAATGAATCCAAGGGACTTAAAGGGTACTATATGACATTTTCGAAAGAAGCAGAGTTCAGAAAACAACTCGATGAACAACTCGATGATTCTAATGTAGCACTTGCGGGGAGGAACAAAACGACTGCCAAAAAGGCAAGGCAGAGAGGAGGTAACTAAGAAAATAGGTAGACTATGCAACAGATCATCGAGGATGGAGTCAATGCTAAAACGAGGAATCCATGAAAAAATGGAGCGCACTCTGAAACAAGAATAAAACTATATAAGAATGCAACACAATTGAAAATAGGAACCACTACAACATGTACAAATGCAAAAATATGCAACAAGATTTGGAAATTCAAAATGCAGGCTGAAAAGGGGAATACCATGTGAACATCATGCAGACAAATACCAAACAAACCCTTTTCCACTTGGGTAAAGAAATAAAAAATCACTCATGGGAGCATGATGAGAAGGAATGCACAAAGGAAGAGAAAAAGGACTCTACCCCAATAAGATTGGGGCAAACGAGAACCATTAGGAGAATAGGGCAAAACAGACCGAATGGAGAAAAGTGCAAATTCGGTTGAAGAGGGTAAATCTGGCAACTAAGACCAATAAGAATAAAAAAAATGCTAAGCAAGGTGGATGAAATAACTGGGGTCAACATAGTAAAATAGTGGTCTCACATGCAAAGGCATGTGGATGGAAACTTAAGATTGATAGGGTGAGAAGGAGCATATGCATGCATTGACTGGCAGAGAAGGTGCTATGCATGCATGTGCATAGGCATGCATGTCCAAACCAAAGGTGCATGCAAAAGCATGTTAATGTAAACTTGAGATTCACTGGATGTAAAGTGGCCTCACATGCAAAAGCATGTGGATAGAAACCTAAGATTGACCGAATGAGAAGGGGTGTCTGCATGCATTGGCTAACAGAGAAGATGCTATGCATGCACGCATGAGCATAGGCATGCACGTCCAATCTAAAGGTTAGGAGGGCAAACTAATTAGAAATACAAAGCACACTTTATAAATATTTCTGGAAATACCCTTATAGAAATACAACACCACAATCATATGAAAACTATAGCAAAATGGCTGTATAATTATACGTTTTGCACGATGAACCATTTTTTGTGATGTATGAAACACAATGGTTCAAACTTATACTATGCACTAAAAAAAAAAAACCATGCAAAATAATGGTATATCTACAATCTAGCAGCTACTCAAGCAAGAATTCGAAAGGCCATCACAAGTCCGGCAGAAGCAACACAAATCTGGCAGAAGCAAAAGCGGCTCACTATGCCGACAAGCAAAATCGCCTCTCCTAAACTTGCAACAGAATCGGCGCTGCCCAAGCAAAACACTCTTGCAAGCAATATCGACCATTGTAATCACAAAAACCGCTGCTCAAGCAGCCTAGACTTTCTATGCCGTCTCTTTGAACTCTTCAACCCACGGTGCCAGGAATCCAATAAATTCTTAAAACAAAATAGGGCTTGGAGGATTTGAACCTCCAGGCCAAGCCGAACTCACCAGAACCCAACAATACAAACCTGCATCAATAAAAGCACATCAAGATATCACACGCAATCTGCGAGACAAGTGAAGGAAGCTGTCTGGCATGCCTGCCTCCGATTGCACATATTCATGCCACAGATTTCCCACATAAGATTCTCACGGACATGCTCCACGCCGCCAGCGCTGACTCCATTTTCAGAAACTATGAGGCCTGATCCTTTCGGCATGAAAACACAATAAGACCATCATGTCTGCATCCTTCCACTTTTCAAAATTTGCCATGTTTGTTTCTTTTTTTGTACCATTGGAATAAAAGCCATCCAAAAACTTAAAATAGAAATAAGACCTCTAAAACAAACATTGGAATAAAAGCCATCCAAAAACACTTAAAATAGAGATAAGACCTCTAAAACAAACAAGCTGCTCAAATTGCCTCAAATATAATACAATACGATACACAAATCTTAGTTCCAACCATTGCGAGAATACCCTCTCGAATATGAAACAAATTGTTGCAAGTTTATTGTGTGGAACGTAGTACAAAAAAAAAACATGTACATGAGAAAACAAATATGTATATGCAGGGTGTCAAATTGGCTGCGTAATTATATTTTCCACGATGGCATTGAGATGAGCCCTTAACTAGGCCTAGACTGGAAGTCGCAGTTACCACTGTGGCATCAAATGCCTTAAAGAAATATTTACCGTAACTGGATATATGATTCCACTAGGGCAAATGTAGTTCTTTCACAACAAGATCTACTCCGTTGTTTTGATTCGTGTTAAAATCTAGAGAGTGGCAATTGTTGCTGCTGCAAAAAGACATGAGGAATTTAAGCGATTGTTTATAGCATCCACATCCTTATCCAAAGCAAAATCCGATGCTCAAATACCTCTATTAGTGGAATCACAGAGAAGAAAATTACATTTTGGAGGCTCGAACAAGATTAGACCATCTTCAACTTTCAGACATCAATTGACGCCGGTGAAATCTGGGCCTTAATTGATCCCACCAGACTTCTAATGCGGTGTGGAATGTAAAATTTGGGTGGGGCATTTTCTACCCCATCCGCCAATCTTTGTGTGTCACGTGACACAGATTCTTTCCAAGAATCAGTGATCCTTGCAGGCCATTTTCACTCATTTCTCAAGAATCAGTGATTCTTGAAGGTCATTTTGGAGGTATGTTTTCAGTCATTTCAATCCCATATTATTCAAATACAGTTATAACATATTAGACACAATTCATTCAATGAAATATTAGACAGAATTCCACATCCTTTGCATTGAACTCTTCGTCTGTTCAGATACATTGAGCATAGCCGAAACATTACATTCAAAACCAGATTCATACACAGAATTACGCATCTTGGATCTCTTCTCTATCATAAACTCTTGAAATTGTTTCTCAAGTTCAACAAGGTGCAGACATACTTCAGACTCTACATGCAACAAATAAATCACATTAGGCACTAAAAAATCTAATAAAAAACAACATGCAAGAAAAATGCTTACCTAGATTAGAATCCAGGTTCAGAAATTCTTCCTACAAGTCGTCAGACTCGTCCTAGGACTCTAAATGTTGAAGTTGAAGCTGCAGTTGCTGAAAGAACAAAAAATAAGAGGTCAGAACCAAGGATACCAAAATCTAGTGCAAGAATAAAATATTCTTACTCAAAGAAGGCGTTCCAGTTGAAAAAGCCACGAAAATATCCAGAAAGACACAAGAAAACAAAGATCCTTCAAAAATTATGAGAATCTCAGGCGCTCTTCTTCAAAATCACATCAAAAGAAAGAGCAGAATGAGGCGCTTCAGAAAATGTACGATGACGGTTAGAGCTTTGGCGCGACGGCGCCATAGCTGGAGCTCGACCGTCCAGAGCAAAATTGTGAACAGTAAGATTATGATGTGGCACAGGAAATACCCCAAATGTCCATGTGTTGCAAATTCCGGCCTAGAAAATTGGCTAACGCGCACCCGAATTTGTTCCACGCGGACATTGGTGTATACAGAAATGCAAATGTGCCACCTGTATGACCAGCGGCCGTTTCTAAACATATGTAATTCAGTTTCAATTTTTTGTGTTCTCCGCCGCAATCTAAACTAGGCTCTTTCTACCACGTGTGCGGCCAGATTAAAGAAGAAAATTTGCCCTGTTCTGCGGTAATGGGCGGATTGTGGCCATCTGTTTGGAGGCTGGCTCTTAGCTCCAACTGGTTCATCGAAATTTCTAGATGTTTTTTTGCTGGAAGCGGCTACGCCACATGTTCTAGAATCGAGAATTTTTGTTGACATGTTCAGAAATCGATGAGTATATAAACCCATGGCTCCTGCCGCTGCTTCTACCCTTAAATCGGGCTGCTGTGAATGATTCTTGGTTGTGTAGGCGATGCGCTTCAAAAACCTCAAAATCTGCCCGCCATACTCCGGTGAGTTCTTTGTTTACAGGAACAGCCATAGCAAAATGATGCATTCTTAGAACAGGCTTCACATCTGCATTTCGTATGCTTCCCAGCAAAAATGGGTTTCTCGATTGTTTTTTCTTGAACACATCCCTCAGATGCAAGGTTCATAACTGCTTCTATGCTCTGCTGCGTACTAAATATAAGCCCACGATCAGGTGGGTCCTGGGAATGAGATGTATTTCCTGTAGAATGATGACTAACCACCATAATAGACTCACTATCTACACTTTGATACTCAAGATCCATATCATTTGTCTTTGGGTTCTCGTGAGATATGTGCTCCAAGGACTGCTCTCCTGTAAGTTCCAACTTTACCATTCCTGGTGATGGAACACTGTCATGAGCTGTTTCACAATGTGCATGTCCAAAATGCAAACCTTCTTGCTGGGCTGGCTGAATACTGTCAACCGTGGTGTTCTTTTGGGCTATTGAATCATCTTTACCATCAGATTGTCCACCACTTTCTGGCAGTGGGCTCCCATTAGCATCTTCTGAACAATTTATGTCAATGATAGCTTTCGCGAGGTCCATGCTGACAGGAAAAGGAGCATGATTACCTGCGCCCAAATTTGTGTACGTCCACTCTGTACCTTGAGAGTGTTCGTTTAGTGTTTCAACCATCTGTTCTGTAATCTTTCTAGAAGCCTTTTGCAAATCATCTGTTAAAGATCGAATTCGTTGTAGCTCTAATAAACACAAGTTTCGTTTGTTTTTGCAAACCCAATGGTTACAAAGTTCTGTAAGTTCCCTCTTTCCAGAGATTGGAGGTGCATCTTCTTTCCTCAAAATAAAAAAGAATACTCTAAGCACGTTCTCAGGATACTTCCTTAATTTCAGAATATCAGACACCTTTTGCAAAAGAAGATTACAGAACTCATCAAGCTCCCGCTCACTCTTCTCTTTCAAAAGCTCAGATTTGAGTCTACAGAGGCTTCTTGTGGCTATTTTGACATCATCAATTGCAGAAACATAGTTTTTCTTCATGCTTGAGGGCTTCTTGCCTTATCAAAGATCCATTTCCATAGCACAAATCGTGAAAAATAGGAACTTCTCATAATGGCAAGAAATTTTTAGTGTAGTTTAATTGTTGATCCTATTTACATGACCTTAGTGCTTCAATGAAAAAGGAATTTTGTAGAAAATTAGTGGTTCAACCTGGCATATTTAGGAATGTATTTTGTATAATTTCAAACTGACACAAATTCACTACTTCGGTGAGCCATCATAAAATTTTGGACATTAATAACGGATCTACTGACACAGGTTTGGAACGAAAGAAATGTTCGCGGCGGCCAAATTTCTTGTAAAGATAAGTTACAATAAAATCCATTTTGTTGGTGTAAAAAAAATGTCAGGCAGGAGGAGCTAGGTTATGGCGGATGCTGTAGTTTGCGGAGGAGGAGTGATCGGAGCTTGCACTGCCTATTTTTTGGCACAGAAGGGAGTGAAAGTTACAATCGTGGAGAAATGCGAGGTGGCGTGTGGAGCATCTGGAAAATCAGGTGGGTTTTTGGCATTAGATTGGTGTGATCAAAGCCCCATAGGTGATCTTGCAAGGGCCAGTTTCAATTTGCATGAAAAACTTGCCGCAGAGCTTGATGGGGAGCAACGCTATGGCTATCGCCGTCTCCACACTATGAGTGTAACGGTAGATGAGGCCAATCAGAGATGCGGCCATTCTTCATTGCCCTCTTGGGTGGACGGACCCATCGCAAAAGCTCGTAGCATTGGCAATCCTAAAACAACTGCGCAGGTTCATCCAGGTCTCTTCACAAACACAATTGTGGATTTTTCCAGAGAAAATATGGTGTGCAAGTGATGCATGGAGAAGTGCAGCAAGTTAGGGTTGATCCTGCACAAGGTAAAGTGGTCGGAGTTGTTGTGGATGGAAATCTTATCGCAACCAATTTGGTGGTAATAGCTCTGGGTCTGTGGTCTAGTAGGAATATCAAGCTTGTTTCAGATGTTACAACTATTTCTGCACTTAAAGCCCATAGCATAGTTCTGCGTCCTTTAGATGAACATGCCATAACGAATCATGCACTCTTTCTGAAATATCGAACAGTGGAAGGAGTAACTATGGATCCAGAGATATACCCGCGGCCTACTGGAGAGGTCTACATATGTGGAATGTCAGAAAAGGTTGAACTTCCTTTGTCTGCAGCTCAAGTTGAACCAAAGAAAGAGTGTATTCTTAAGTTACAACAGATTGCAGCCACAGTTTCAAGTCAGCTTGCAGGAGCAACTTTGCAGAACGAGCAAGCTTGCTTTCTGCCTCTAACAGATGATAACCAACCCCTAATTGGCAAGATTCCAAATGTTGAAGGTGCATATATTGCTACCGGCCACAGCTGTTGGGGAATACTCAATGCTCCTGCTACTGGAGCTTCCCTATCTGAGCTTATTGTTGAGGGTGTTTCTAGCCTTGATTTGTCTGCATTTGACCCTGCTAGATTTACAAAATAACAGAGCCAATTTGTTCAATAAAAACTGTAAGTTCGAAGAACTGTTCAAGCCTTGTACTACCTACACATTATAAAAAGATTTGTAATGGCTACGATGAGACTTGATGCATCATACTTTGACTCAATCTTCTGCATTCAGCACTTCCATATGGTCAGCCGTATCTTGAAACTCCATAATTGCACAGAAGGCTTTACTTGATATAATGATTGTCTTACAGTCATGCATCACCTTTCATCTGGTAATATCAGTGTTGCATATTTCATCGTGTAATTAAGACTGAAATACATTTGGTGATACTCATAATTCTGTCAATCTATTCAGCAGTGAGTTTTAAAATGCCGTGTTCATCATTTTGCTCTCACTAAAATTAAAAATGCCTAACGAAACCTTAAATGGATTGTTAGTTTATTTTAACAAATGCACAATCGAAGTCAGGATTGACCTTCAGGGGATCTTATTAAACCAAAAAAAAAAAAGAAAAAAAAAAGATAATACGAAATAAAAAGATAAAATAAAAGAAATTCATTTTTAACGACACGAACGGGAGGAACTACAAGATTTCCATGGTATTTGGGCCATTGAGATCAGTGGCCCTTAACGTACATACGCGATTCAAAGAACCAACAATGAAATGTAGGAAAAAAGATAATTCACGTCGACAACTTCTGTGGACCAGATTCATGTCGACTATAAATCGCTGCATAAAAATTTCCAAGTCCTGCTGATGCTCAATGGGTTTAAGCATCAAAGCAAGCCCCAATTCTGGGATTCTAGCATCTAATAATTCTAAAAATTCCGAGGAGTATGAGCATCAACGAACCTCTATCAATTTGAGACGAAGCTTCATTCAATTTCCTTGCATCGTTTGGGCGGGAGGATTTTTAGCAGAGCGAGCAGTGGCTGCACCTACGTTGCAGGTTTTCTTTTTTCTAAAGTTACTAGATTCAGCATTAATTTTCCTTCCCGATAAATCTATCCCCACTCATTCGCAGAACATGTCATTTTGCAGATGAGGCAAGCAGCTGAAGTGATAGCAGAAAAACTTGCCGCAAGTCTAACTCCTCAAAGGGTAATGTAGTCAATTTCAGCAGTGAAGCACCGTTGTGTTGTTTTGGCCTTTCAATCACAACAATTTTGAAGCTGGTATTAAGGGGAAAGGATTTCATGGAGAAAATGTGATAGTCATAATCATAATGATGAAAATCTTGGCTGCAGTCTTATCACGCCAAGCAAGTCCCCGTCGTTGGAACTCTTTGAACCTTTATGTTAGACGGATTTTACCAAAGATACAAACGTCATGCTAAGGTCTTATGATAATCAACTTGTACAATGCAAGCCAGTGGCTGAATTGTATGATGCATATGCTGTTTTACTTCCTGGTGCATTTAAATTAGTAGTCCATGGCTCATATGGTCATTTGTCTGTGTCTTTCCTGCCTTTTGATACAGTATCAAGCGCATTTGTTGCTATCAAGCTGGATGGCGTAACAGTATTGTGTACTTTAATTAAACACTTTTGCATGTGCAGTGCAGTATGGTCTTTTTTACTTGACTGTGTTGGTTTGACAGCTAAGATCACCTCTGTCCATGATGAATTAGCCTTTCAAGCAAAAAAGTCTATTTTCAATTATGTACCAGGTGTAACCCCATTTTTCCTATGCAGGTCCTTGATAAGGTCACAACCGTGATTACTGGACAAACAATGGTAATGCATACCCTTTTCTTAGTCTATTGTATAGCATGTTTTTGTAATATTTTTCTTAGATTTGTAATAAATTTAAGGTTTGATACTGTTTGGCATGCATGATCTGTGTGTATGTCCTCAGTTTTGTCTGGTAATTCAGTGGGAAGCACATGCACGTGTATATGTACTTTTAACTCTTATAACACCATTTTCTACATCACATATTAAAGCATTGGTATCCTCCATTATTATGAGTAACACCATGGTTTTATAGACTTAAAGCATGCCTTAATCATGTTAAAAGAACGCATTCAGTATTTACAGATTTTTTATGCAAGCTTTTTTGGATAACAATGTCTGCTGGAATCATGTAGGTTGAACCTGAAACAGTTGAAAAAGAGTTAAAAGCGATTCTTGGAGGGGAGGTATGATTTTGTCAAATAGGAACTATGCTACCTATTTTTTATGTTAGGGGACAATTGTCCTTATGGACTTCCATTCTATTAGAATCTGACCAATGGGGCTTATTTAGCATAAGAAGATACGCATAACATATTTATAGATGAACAGGTTCTTGCTGCTGGCCACATTTTTATGGATGCTCACGATTCTATATGCACTATAAATATGTTCGAACATGTTCTCCTCTCCAAGTGTTGTATCTGTGATGCAACCTTCCATATTATGGAATCATTTCCTCAAGGTGTAGGTGTCCCAAGTCAATTTTTGGTTATAGCCTGGTCCTGAACCCCTATGGCTACAGAATTGAGGAAAAAGTCTATGAGACCAAATATTACTGTACAGCTAATCTAGATGTCCTTTTCATCAATGACGTTGCTACACCACTCACAAAGGATTTGTAAACAATTCATTTGAGGAGAGCTTGACATCCAAGAGCACTTTTTTGACATTTGCAATGGTCTCCATTGTACCAGGTTATAAACGTATTCTTTAAATTAGCCTTGTTAGTGTGATACTGTGCCAGTATTGCAATGGAAGCTACCTTTGTGTCACAACAAACAGAATTCACAGTCAGACCTTATTAACTCTAAGTTGCTGGCTTTTTGCCATCACTTTCTTTTGCCAGATTTTATTGGTGGCCTACATATTTAACAAGTTCTACTAATGCATACGGGAACCATTTAGAAACTAATTAAAACATTTTAATTTTTAGGAGGATGTGTTTGCAGAGATTAGATCGGAGATTCTAACAAACGCATCAGCTATGTGGTCGAGTGCGGTAAACTGGGTATGTTATCTCTTTGATTTGCTGGATTTGGATTACTTTACTTAAAAGTCTTTACGTTGTTTTTAGGTAATGACGGAAACCCCATCGACGATTTTGGAATCGGCTATTTTCACTGTTCAAGGTCTCTTAGAAGGATTTGCTGAAAAGGTAACCATCAATATCACAATGCAGATCCTCCTCTGGTTCTGTTTGAGCTTAAATAGCCATTGTACTTTTCTCTCTTTCTTGTTTTGGGATGTAACTGTCTATTTCACTCCTTGCAGTTTGCAGCATGGGAACTTTCAAGTCTTGTAGCCTTGGGCGAAAGGTGGCTTATATGGACACCAATAGTTGTTCTTCCAATGTATTGGTAG
This sequence comes from Isoetes taiwanensis, assembly GCA_021234155.1. NCBI lineage: Eukaryota > Viridiplantae > Streptophyta > Lycopodiopsida > Isoetales > Isoetaceae > Isoetes > Isoetes taiwanensis. The sequence goes on from JAJEKV010000041.1 coordinate 8,616,279, forward strand.
GTTGCTCTTGTTGCAGTTGGTTAAACAGAATCCTGTTTCCCTCCTAGAATCCTGGGGTTGTTTTATGACATTGTTATGCCTTCATCACCAAAATTAAACCTTGCATTCTTATGATCCCAATTTTTTCTTCCTTTTATTTTACATTATATTTCAGCACAATCCAGCTCATTTGAGCTGGTTTTTACTATGCGGAGCCCAGATCGGAATTTTACAGCCATCCATTAATAGCCTTGAGCCCTACAACTAGATTTCCTTTGAAAACTCAATGCTCTAGGAGATCTTCAAATCTAGATTCAGGAATTATGCAATTATATATCACATGAACAAGGTATTCAATTAACTTAATACGGGTATGTTCATTTTAGCACTTTTATTGATGGATCTTATTCTTTCCTTCAAATTGTAGGCAAATGACAAAACAGCAGAGGGAGGAAAATAATTTGAAGTAAGTCCATGATTTTCTTTAACAGATGTGAGGATATGGCTTGAATAACCTTGAACACTATGGCCTCTTGATACGAAACTTACAAAAGAAAATCAATGAAAGATAGAAATGACATACACAATACATCTTCTAAATTTCGTTGAAGAGAAACCTGCTCTTCAGAATACCAAAGGGATGGGAAATTAAATACAAGTCCTCTCAAAAACTGTAAATGTTAAAAAAAATGTCAAGATAGTGACATGCTGCGGCACAGGGCATGGAACTTATTGCTGGCCTGGGATGCAGCATCTAACACGGCACAATTCTGACTCCACTTAAGGTTATATTAGCAGGCAGCCACTTGGCCTATGTACTGGTAAGCCAGCCTGGAGCTTTCAGCAGGATTTGTTCGACACAATCACTAGATTTGACCCAGGCTATTTGGTTAGTCAAAAAATATAAGCTTCTTGTCTGTTTAACTTTTCCATGAATCATTAGGGTTCGTGATCAGATCTGTAATGGGAAGAGATTTCACTGAGATACTGCTGGATTAGAGTGATTTTACATGCACATATTGAATGCCAATGTCAGAGCTGAGCCTGTCGTCTCTTGTTTTCCATTACGGTGTTTAATCCTAGCTCAGAATGAGCACTAACAAAGTTGTTGGGGGAAGCTAAAAAGCATTGTTCCATGACTCTCCGAAGTATTAGGTAGTTGGTTAAGTATATGCTAGCCAAGCCAATGATGCCTAGCTGATCTTGTCGGATAATCAGCTAGAGTGAGCAGCCAACAGCATATTGTAAAGGAATATTAGCGTTCCTTTGAGCAGCATGGAGCCAAAATATAGGTCAATTCCTAATGATTTAGCTGAGTTTCAGAGACTATGCTTCATTTGATCAGAGAGGGTTATGGGACAAGTTGACATAAAAGTTTGCTGATCAGCTGCTGGTTTCTTTTCTGAACCATTAGCCGGACCTGGCTTCTAGAATCTAGAGAGCAGTTTGGTCTAGTCGCCATGGAAAAAGCTGAATTTGTTTTGAAGGCAGAGGGTAGTGGAGGGTAGGGTGAAATCCTATATCTTCTGTAATTCATCATATAGTGCATCTATAACTATAAAATCCAACCATGATGTTATTCAAGCGTATGCTGTAAATTTCATGTTCAAAATACATAATTCAACTACATAAAAATTCATATTAATTCCACAAATGAAGCATCCAATGGAGAAAACTTGAAAACTGAACTCTCTGCCTCTTTTAGAAGAATTGTGTCAGTAGATAAGAAAGGTCTGTCCTCCTCATCTTGTAGGTCTAAGATGGGGGGAGAGAACTGTCCTCCTTTGCTTGTGTCCCATGGATGAATTCAGTCTTCAATGGACAGGGAAAATCATTCCCCCCATTTGCCTGTACCCCATGTCTAAAACAGGGCTTCAGTGTATGATAAAGACTCTATTTCATACTCCAAGCGCACATCCTTAATCGATAAAGCCAGTGGGACGTGGGATGTGCTAAAGCACAATAGCAACTTGTCATTAAACTCATTCATAAGGATAGGGATGGATGCATATGATGTTGTGTTATGCCAATGCTAGCAGTAATAACTATTTTGTTGATGTTGCAGACTGAGCATATATTCATTGGAGCCAGATGAAAAGATTAAAGTGAAACAAGAACAAATCAGAAGCACGCTGGAGAGAATCAGATTGACTGATTCAGCACTTTGCTTGATATCAACACTGGGAGAGGTATTAATATGTTAATTTGTTCAGGACATGATTACAGGCTTGTCTTCTCAATTATTTATAATGATCAATAAATGGTTCGAACTGTTACATCATGCGTAAACATCTACTACAAATAATATTAGCACCAGCTCCATAATGGACGGTTGGCCAACTGTGTTCTCACAAATGCAAAATCATTATCCTCACTGCATAAATGAGGCAAATCAATATTAGATATTTATTATCTGCATCCAGTAGGTAGGCTTGAAGACAGCATTTAAGAAGAAATAACACATAGAATGGGTCGTCTCCGTGGCTACGTGCCATATTTGGTGTGGAATTTATGATGGGTTCCTGCCCACAAGACATAGAGTTTTAAGGTATACATGTCCATTTCTGTGGCATTTACCCCATAATGTACTTGGGAAACAGTACCAAGAATATCTGGAAAGTAGCACATACAGGCTCTTGTAGTTTCTAAACTCAACTTAACTCATGCTGGAAGTGTGTGGCCACTTCAGGTGTTGAATTACTAATTTTTCCTGTGTTCGATGCTAGGATGCTTTAAGACCAAGCCAGGAAGCAAGACTTAAGAAGCAATCTATTGAAGGAGTAATAACAAAACTAAAGCAGCTAAACAACACATTTCCTGTGGGGCCCAAATATGATGGGGTCTGGAAGCTTGTGTAAGTTGGCATCCAATGCTCAGCTGTTTTTCTGTTGACAAAGTTACTAATAACTTTATATGCAACATAGATATGTTTCAGAAAAATTTGATCAGAAACTTATTGGCTTCGATTCTGGGGTCGATATTGTGAAGTTGGAAGAAATATTATCGTCAAAAAGTACTTCCTCTGAAGTTCCAAACATTTTGGTACATATTAATGCAATTTTCAGGTATGTAGCATTCACGATTATGACAGCATGCCAAGTGCTCAAGGGCTCACATTCGTCTGTTTCCAGAATAGGTCCTTTTGGTGACCTGAACGTGTCAGCGCAAGGAGAATATGAAGTGATAGGAAGCAATCTGATTATGTCGTTTGATAATTTATCAATAAAACCTGCCCAATTACTTAATTTGTCTGTCAGTGATGTTCTGAACTTGGATATTCAAATTCCAACGAGCTTCAGACAACCGTTAGCATGGGAACTTTTCTACCTTGATGAGCATATCAGGATACAAAAGGCTGCAGGAGACATATATTTTCTATTTACCAGGAATGAGTGAGGAATTCGACAGAAAAGGGGACTGCAACATATCATTGATAGACGGAAACTGATATTTTCATAAGCAAGATAGTCTTGATGTAAATGTTAGGACTGCAATTATTGAGGATTGCTGCATATGTAATTATTATCATTGATTTACATTGACTCAATAACAAAGGTTTTGAATAGCATGCCTGATGTTCTAATTCACCCACAAACAAGGGTTAAATTTGCATGGTGGCCCTTTCATTATTTCGAAAGACAATGTTTAAACTCGTCTTTCGACATACAACACACAGTAAATTTGCAAAAATCATTTCATAATCAGCATCCAATTAGCAAAAACTAAGTCATAATCAGCATGCACATAATCAGTTGCTAATCATGATAAGAACATCAAGGTCTTAAGTATAGTCAACAAACAGACACTCCCTATTGTCATCTTTTATCAAATTTTGCCTTTTCAAACCATGCACACACTCTATAGAAGTTGCTCGAAGAACAAGAGTAGCATGCCATAGTTTCATTACTTTATCATAAACCATTAGTTGCAATAGCCACCATATTTTACAACGGTAGATCCAAATACAGATGCGCGATTGTTGTGAATGCTGTGCCTATGACATACATCGAATTGCATGCAATGGTGGTAAATAAGGATAAGGAAGATTATATATGGACGGTATTTAATGATAAATAGTTAAATAAATAAATAGTATTATATATAGTGTATATATATAAAATTAGAAATTTTTAAAAAGATAGCCATTCTGGTGACGGGCTACATTGTTTTCTACATTTTTATTCGAATGGCACTTTTTTATGTTCACATTCTTCTGCATGCCTAGTGTCATTCTCTGCGTGGCCAAAGGCCTCAAGAATAGTACCGCGACATTCAAGTTTAACCCTCAAAGGTTGGGACCTAGGTTCAATGAGTTAACCAAACTTAATGGGCGATATTTCTAAGGTCGTCAACTTGAAGTTTAGAAAGTGCTGGAAGCTTTATTGAATGTAACCATGGAAGATCATCTTAAGCAGATCAGATGCGTGAATTCTCATTTGGCATGCTAATTATCGCATGCGGATCAGCCTTCCCTACTCCGCGAATTTCAGAAGACAAGACACATGTGGGAATTCTCTCATTTCTTTTTTCTTTATGAGATTTGCACACGAAAACCTGCGAGCTCTTGTGCATTTAGAGGTCCAGTGGGATCATTGATCTTGATGGGATCAATTAAAGGCCCAATCTAAATGCTCTTATGGAAAATACAAATACGCGGCCAATTGGACATCTTGCATTTATATATTTTTATTCCTACTATGTCCCACGTGATTAATTGCAGGCTTGATAAGCTCCTCGTAGATTCGCCATTCAGGTTTTATAGAGACAGATAGATATTATTTTAATGCCCATGTTCCATGTAATTAATTGCAGGCTTAACAAGCTCCTTATAGATTTCCCATTTAAGTTTGATGGAGTTTTAGATAGATAGATAGATAGATAGATAGATAGATAGATAGATAGATAGATAGATAGATAGATAGATAGATAGATAGATAGATAGATAGATAGATAGATAGATAGATAGATAGAAATGTCCACGGAGACCACATCCTCACACAGATTTGCCATTCAGGTTTGATGGAGATAGATAAATATTATTTTAACTTCCACAGAGACCACATCCTCACAAAGATTTTCCATTCAAGTTTGATGGAGTTGATGGTGATAGATAGATATTAGACGAAACTATATGTAGTGCGACTTTGGGCAGTTTTGAACTCGATAAATAGTTGTTCTAAGACTAGTGTGTTACCATTCCCCTAATGCCATTTGCATCTTCTCCAAGCTCTGTGTTCATATAATTGCAGGCATTCATCTTTACAAGCTCTGTCACTGATGTGAGTGATCTTATTGTAATGTTTTTCTATATTTTAATCCCTCCCCCATCCCGCATCCCCCTCTCCCCAGTAGACGGAGATTAGTTCTTCCAGAATTGAAAACGGTTGTGGGTGCTTCAATATCTTCATTGATCGCTTTATTACTCTTCAATCCGCCGTCTATTTATATTGTCTTTTATCAAGACAGGCAATGTGAAAATGCGGTCGATGGTTGAGGCCCATACCATCAATTGCTGCTTAAGAATATTAGCCATCAATTCTGCCAGTAAAGAGCTCACCGTGATGGTGCGGCAATTGGCAGGGCAGTATATGTCACCCCCTTAGGTATTGGTGATTTATTGTGAGGGAAAGCCTTCTAGAAGAGCCTAGTTGATCAAACTGATAAGTACAGGAACAATCTGCGGTCCAGCCCGTTTAAACAGTTCTGCCTATATGCCATCTAGATTTGCAACCTTCCCATTTGCAAGACGATCTAATTCTCTAGTGATGTCCTCCTCTGTTATGTCTAGTGCTGGACCTACTTGTAGTGGCATGTTATGAACATAATGGGGCAAAGAAAGGGCAATCCAAATAAAACATTAGCTATGCTAATGTAAAAATTGATGAGGTGGCGACGACCCATTGGATGGGTCACTCAAGAGCCATTGAAGCATGGCTTTAGCGCAGGCAGCCAACGGATCTGCCCTTTGGGCAGTCGATTCATGCCCTGGAGGGGTTTAGGAAGCTGGGAGGTGATTCGAACCACCATTTCGGCCTGTTGGCTTTCCATCAAGCCATTAAACTGTCCATTTGGTGCCCTATAAAAGATCTTGCAGATTTGGGGCTTGCATCATGGTTCTGCCACAGTAAACTAATCTGAAACCCTTTTGCTGATTGCTTGCATCTATCAGAGCCTTGGGAAGGCTCTCAACACCGTGGGGGAATCAGGAATTCCGAGGGAAGCGGAGGAAGGTGTGATTGATGCGGCTTGTGGCTCAGGTGCAGCCAAGAACTGTTACATTGGTATCAGAGCCTGAGTTTGGGGCTGATATGGAGAAGGAAATCATGGCAGAAGATCCCCTTATGGGCTTGGCTTCCCTTATCCCAGAAGAAGGGGAAGACCTTCTTGATGAGCTTGCTCCTACGGAAGAAGAGGTGAGGGAATTAGATGAGCTCACATCTAAATTCCGTCAGGAAGGTTTGGATAATCAGCAAGGGCACGGTCAGGAAGAAGAACTGGCAGCCCATGATTCCCCATTCACACCGGAAGGGTTGGAAGATCCTGATCCCTTTAACTTTCAAGGGGAATTGGATTATGCCAAAGCAAGAATCCGTGAATTAATGGGGCAGGTTGCAGAAACAAAGATTGAGCAAGCATATACTAACTAATTGCTCAAGAGTTTGCAACTTCAGTTAACCAAACAAGCTAATGATGCAGCAGAAAGGGAGAAGAAATTGTTTGACACCATAGCCCGATTATTGGCAAGGGGCCCAGGGGGCACCAATGCCAATGGGGACCCAACCGAGCTCGGGGAGCCGGAGTTAACTGTGGCTCAGGGAGCCCGGGGAAGGGTCTTAACCCAAGCAAACCCCTCTCATGTAAACCCAACTATGGTTGCAAACCAAACTAGTCAAGCTCAAGGAGCGGGAACTAGGACATTGGATGATCCCACTGAGGGAGTAGAAGTTCTAGCAGCCTTGTCTCTTGAGGAGGTTAAGGGGCTAGAAAAAAGAGATCATCCCAATTACGTGGCAATCGAAGTCGTGAGAACAAGCCATTCAATGGCTTAATTGGTTGGAAACTTATTTCCGAGCCACTAAGAAGGGAGATGCAGCCCGTGGTGTCGCATGTCGCCTCCGATTCTTGGGGGCTGCTTTGCTTCTTGGTGGGGGATCCTCATGGGGAGAGGAGTCGAGATAAATAGTTGGGCAGACTTTTGCAAATTCTTTAAGCAAGAATATGCCCCTCACCATGATGAACATCATGCGCTGATCCAGCTTAAAAGCATCCGATAAACGGGCACCTTACAGCAATACATCAACACTTTGAGAGGTGTATTTGCAAGGATCAAGGGTATGCCAGCACGGATGCAAGTTAGTTATTTTGAAGATGGGCTTAAAGATCGTAGCCTTAGGGCACACATTCGGCAGGTAAATCCAGGGGATTTTGAGTCTGCCGTGTCCCTAGTACGCACATTAGCAAGCTCCCCAAGGGAGGAGGGGGAGGAAGAGAGCAAGAAAGCTCGTCGTTTCCAAGAATGGAAGCAAAGAAAACTTGAAAATAAGCAAGGAGGGTCGAATAAAAGGGCTAGAGTAGCCCAAGTTAACCCTCCAAGCAATGATAAAGGCAAAGGGGATGCCTCTTCAGGGAAGAAATCCACTAAGCCGTTTTCTTGCTACAATTGTGGTGCAAAAGGGCATATGGCAAGGGATTGCCCAAAACCCCATAAGGACAAGAAAGCGATGGCCGCTACAACCAAGCAGGTTGAAGGAGGAACCAAGCAACTCTCCGCCATAGCTCGGGGGGAGTCCAGTTCGGTAAGTAAGGACGATAACTTTGCCGGGCAAGTTATCCGTTTACTTGGAAAAATAAATAATAGAAATGTTATTGTTCTTGTTGACTCTGGGAGTACTGACAATTTCATTTCTGCAGACTTAGCACAAGAACTAAACATGGAATTGGTTCAAGTGGCACCATACGAAATTGAGACTGAAGCTGGGAAACAGGTTCAGCATTGGAGCCACGGGGTGGCTGGTGTGCACTTGACCATTGGGGATTATGAGGAAACAATGAGTTTTGACTTAGCAAAACTGACCAGATTTGATGTGGTACTGGGTATCAAATGGCTTCAAATGGTTAATCCTCCTATTGATTGGAAAAAACACTTGTTAGTTATTTCTAAAGGAGGGAAGGAAATTACCCTTCAGGGTACTCCTTATGTAGTTTCCCCCAAGTTAATAACGGCTATGCAAGCCAAACGTTGTTTCCGTTCCAACATTAATGAAAAATATCTTGTCTATGTTCTTGACTCCCCCATAGATTCAAAGCAAATAAATGCTATGGATAAGGATGACAAGCTTGAGAGTTTGCTTAATGAATATAGGGATGTGTTCCCGGAAGAACTCCCGGAAGGAGTACCATTAAGAGAAATCTCCCATGAGATAGATTTGGAACCAGGAACTAAGCCAGTGGCCAGGGCGCCATATAGACTTAGCCCCCTGGAGCAAGAAGAAGTCAAAAGACAAATTCAAGAATTGCTCCAAAAAGGTTTCATAAGCAAGTCACCATTTGGGGCGCCTGTCATCCTTGTAACCTTTAAGGATGGGAACATGCGCATGTGTATCGATTATAGGGCTTTGAATAAAGCTACTATTAAAGATCGCTACCCCATGCCTAGAATTGATGATATCATGGATCGATTAGTGGGAGCAAAATATTTCTCCAAGATCGACCTGAGAAGTGGATATCATCAAATTAGCATTAGGGAAGGGGATGAACCCAAAACGGCCTTTCGGACCAACCAAGGGCATTTTGAATTTGTGGTCATGCCCTTTGGATTAACAAATGCCCCAGCCACGTTTATGCGGCTGATGAATACTATCTTTCAAGGGTATTTAGACAAATTTATCCAAATATTCCTGGATGATATCCTGATTTACTCAAGGAGTAAGGAGGAGCATTTGGAACACTTGGAAAAGGTATTGATGATGCTCCAGGAGCACAAACTTTATGCCAAAATCTCCAAATGTGAATTCCTAAAACAGGAAGTAGCATACCTCGGACATATAGTCTCGGAGAAGGGCTTAGCCCCAGATCCAGAAAAAGTACGAGCCATAAGAGAATGGCCAGAACTTATAGATGTTCCGGATGTAAGGAGTTTTCTAGGTTTAGCCACTTATTATAGGAAATTCATTCCAAAGTTTTCAAAGGTGGCTGCCCCCCTTACAGACCTACTTAAGAAAGGTCAACCCTTTGTATGGGGAAAGGAACAAAAGATAGCCTTTGAACGAATCAAGGGTTTACTTTCAAGTGAACCAATTCTACAAATTCCGGATTTAAATTTGCCCTTTGAAGTTTACACTGATGCATGTGGACAAGCTCTGGGAGCAGTTCTAATGCAACAAGGGCATGTTGTGGCTTATGAGAGTCGCAAATTAAACCCGGCAGAAAAGAATTATGCCACATATGAACAACAAGAGTTGTTGGCTATAGTTCATGCCTTAAAAACTTGGCGGCATTACTTAAGGTCAGGGACCAATAAGGAGCCACACAAGTTTATTGTGTTCACTGATCATAAACCATTGAAATTTCTGCAAAGTCAAGCAGAAATAAGTCCCAGACAAGCGCGCTGGTTAGATTTCTTACATGAGTTTCATTTCGAATCGACACACCCCTGGGAAAGATAACCCAGTTGCAGATGCACTTTCCAGAATAAAATACGTTAATGGGATGGCATCTCTAGAATGGGATCGCTTCCAACAAATCAGGGATTTGTATGAGAAGGATCAAGATCTAACCAAAAGAGAAGGTTCTCTCTGGACGCAAAATGATGGTTTATGGTTCTATAAGGGACGCATTTATGTTCCCTTAGTAGAGAATCTTAGGAAGGAGATTCTGTATGAATTCCATAATACCCCGCAAGCAGGGCACGGGGGGAGTGGAAGACATACTAATTGATTAAAAGACAATTATTTTGGCCTGGTATGAAACAAGATGTAAAATCTTATGTATCACAGTGCCCGGTATGTCAGGCGGTAAAAACGGATCATGGCAAAATGCCAGGACTATTACAACCGTTGCCCATACCTTTGGAAAGATGGGAATGCATAAGTATGGATTTCATAGTTGCACTCCCACGTTCCAATCGACAACACACTCAAGTGCTAGTGATGGTCGATTGTCTGACAAAGTATGCAAAGTTGTTAGCATTACGGGGTGATGCTACTGGACAGGATGTGGCCAAAGAGTACCTACGGGTTGTGTACCCTATGTTGGTCTGCCACGAAGAATTTTGAGCGATCGAGACTCCAAATTTACAGGGCACTTTTGGAAAGATTTCATGAGAGGGCTGGGAGTAAGCCTCAGTATGAGTAGTGGAAACCACCCTCAAACGGATGGACAAACCGAACGAATTAACATGATCCTGGAGGATATGTTAAGAAGTTTTGTGTTTGAAAAACAATCCAAGTGGGAGGAATATTTGCCCTTTGTGGAGTTCGCTTACAACAATGCATACCATACAGGAACCAAAATGAGCCCCTTTATGGCAATGACGGGTAGAAACCCAAGGTCATATACTGGGACTAACCAAGCCTTGAAAACTGATGCGGCTATCCATATGTTGGAAGACATGCAAGCCATATTGTATCAGTGTAGGGCCAACCTAAAGAAAGCTCAAGATCGAGCCAGACTAAATGCCAACAAACATCGTAGAGAGGTAACCTTCAAGGAAGGTGAGTATGCCTTCTTACGAATAGTCTACCCCTCGGCACTCAAGGTTGGGACCTTGAAGCCACTAGTCAAGGGAAAGATTCCCAAATTGACGCCCCGATATGCTGGACCCTTCAAAGTGTTAAGAAGGATCAATGAGACAGCATATGAGTTGGAGCTCCCAGATGGAATAGGAGTGCATCCTGTATTCCATGTAAGCCAACTCAAGAAAGCAATATTATCCACGGACAATGTGATTGCTCCGGCGACAATACCCCTAGCCCTTAGCTGTGAGGTAACTCCTGAGGCGATTCTAGACACTCGCATTCGGAAGCTGCGCAATAGAAATATTGCAGAATACTTGATCTTGTGGCGAGGTCAATCACTCTCCGAGGCCACATGGGAGAGTGAAGAGTATGTGCAGCAAAATCCTCATCTGACCCAGAACCCGTGGAGGCCACGAAAAGATTAGAAGGGTCGAATAGGAGGATAGTTACCTAGTAAAATTTGAGGACTTGCATCAGGGATAGCAAGTAGGGACGTCCAAAAACTATGAGCTACGAAACCATGGTCACAAGGTGATCCGGGGAACGGGTTTCCGAAGGGACTAGATGAAGAAACCGTGGTCACGAAGTGACCCAGGGAAAGGGTTTCTAATGCACATACACCCACAATCCTTGGGGACCAAGGATTTAAAAGGGGGAGGTATGTTATGAACATAATGGGGCAAAGAAAGGGCAATCCAAATAAAACATTAGCTATGCTAATGTAACCCTTTAAAAATTGACGAGGTGGCGATGACCCATTGGATGGGTCACTCAAGAGCCATCGAAGCATGGCTTTAGCGCAGGCAGCCAATGGATCTGCCCTTTGGGCAGTCGATTCATGCCCTGGAGGGGCTTAGAAAGCTGGAAGGTGATTCGAATCACCATTTCGGCCTGTTGGCTTTCCATTAAGCCATTAAACTGCCCATTTGGTGCCCTATAAAAGATCTTGCAGATTTGGGGCTTGCATCACGGTTCTGCCACAGTAAACTAATCTGAAACCCTTTTGCTGATTGCTTGCATCTATCAGAGCCTTGGGAAGGCTCTCAACACCGTGGGGGAATCAGGGATTCCGAGGGAAGCGGAGGAAGGTGTGATTGATGCGGCTTGTGGCTCAGGTGCAGCCAAGAACTGTTACATGGCACTTCACTACGAACCTCGCCAAGATCATAGAGTTGCATCACTTATTGCTCCACTGGTTAGAAGAAATGTTTTAAGTAGGTTGTAGTGGTCTATGCAGCACTCTTATCCAAAATGTTTTGGGGCATCAGTCAAGGAGATGAACATGTTTCGCTGGTGGTCTGCCATATAGCGTGCCTTCTTGCCTTGAAGAAAGCCTTGTATTGTTTGATCGCTTGCAATCTGAGAGTGGGGTAAACCACCAGCGCGAGCTGGCACTTAAGCCTCTTCTACTCATCATAAATACATATTGCGAAATCTTGCCTGTCTTCTCCCAAAGCATCGTTATGCTGTATTGAGAAGGACTGTGACCAACTTGTTAGTTTGTTGTTTCAGCGTGGGAAGGTGGAGAATTTTTGTTAAGTCTTCTGTGAGTAACATGGCATAAGTCTCTACCCAGTCGTAATCCAGATGTAGTTGATTTATATGGAAGTTAGTTCTATGGAAGTAGCTCTATAAGTTTTATGGAGGATCAAAATGGACAAGGGCTTGCTCAAAAGTAGAATGGATGGTGAAAGCTTATTTTGAGGTAATATTTTGAAAATTATTTCTATATAGGGCCCATGTTGTCTCTCATCCACATTATGGTCCTTTGTCAAGGTACTTCTCCACTCTATTGTGGCTTTGTTATATCCTACCATTTTCACTATTCCCTTTCTTATTCCAAAGGTATTACAGTTTCAATGGCAGTGCTATAGCAAACTATACATACAGATTGTAGATCCCTAAACTCTAAACATCTGAAAAGTATTTGCCGCCAATACACTGCATTTCTATCGTTGTAAAGTTAGTGGGGGAAGGACCCACTTCAGCCGTGTATAGTGGTGGGGGCAAGTCCCATCTGGATGTGTGTCCCATAAGCTTCGTCTTTTCGTGGATGTTACAAGCTATTGGCACGTTCACATGGAAGAATTTTTTTGCAGCAGTGGGAGCCTGCCGCAAGCTGCTTCAACGCAGCTTCAAACTCGACCTCTGCCACGCTGAAAGGTACACGCGGTTTTGGCTGTTGCTGGAATTGCCTGGCTGCAACACGTGGCTGCAAAATAGCTTTTGCATCATGTTATATTCACATGGCCACTATCTCAACATTCATCGGCTGTGGGTTTCGCTTCCATTCTCCAGACCTGTGTCCTCTTTTCATGATTGCAAGACCTCTTGAAAACGCACAGATCTTGGCCGATTGCCACAGCTCGATCCATCTGCACTCATCATGGTTAACTTGAACTCTATCCCCTCTGAGATTTCCGATGAAGAACCCATTGAAATAGTGCCTTCCACACAATTGGATGCTGCCGAAGATCTCAATGCGGATGAATTCGATGCAGATGAAGGAAACCAGGTTCAGACTTCTCAGAATACTCAGAAGCAACAGCTATGGCCCTTTCCTGTGGTTGAAAAACTTGTAGAAGAGTATGCAGATATGAAGCCGAACAAATTAAGAGGGGGGATTTTTTGTGCCAAAGATTATGTCTCTGTTGCTGATCGCTTGGATGAAGATTTGAAGACCACTTACGCAATGAAGCAGGTGAAGAATAAGATTGAATGTCTTATTAAGAAATTCAAATCGGAGAAGGCCAAGGAATCAAAAACAGGTTCGGTCCCAAGCAATTGAGAATTCTTTGATCAATTCGATGTTGTTTTAGGTGAATCTTCTAAAGTCATGGGCCTGCCTGGAGGATCCACTAATGGTGGTTTCCGTCCAAGTATTAAGCGCAAGCAAGGCGAAACAAAGAAGGTAGATTTCATACCCAATGCTGAAGAGTGTGTTGTGGTCAGGAAAAAAATTCGTGCGCCAAATAGTGTATCAGAGCCAGATGCTCCACAGCCGGAATACATAGTTGTGACCCCCAAACCTCTCAAATCAGATTCTTCTCAGGTTATTTGTGAAAATAACAATGTAAAGGATGTTTAGGATCTTGAAAGTAAGGAATTTGAGATAGGGACCCCTCCTAGCAAAGAATTGAAGAAGAGTTCTTCTAGTGAGGGGCAAAAAGACTAGAGCCAGGAGGAACGAAGAGGGTATGAAGTCTGCTACAACAATTTTGGCACAAGCGAGATGTAACTTCCATACAGAAAAATCTTAAGCTGATGGAGTTATCGCAGCGTAGAGATGCAGAAGAGAGAATTTTGCGAGTTAGACAGGAAGCTGAGGCTAGGAGAGAGGAGGCAGTACGTAGACGTGAGTTGTTGGAGCTTGAGGCATGCAAACGCAAAGAGGAGCTGCAGCTACAACTTGCCCATATGAAAATGCAGAGCCAGATATAGCTTCAAGGTAAAAGTACTAGCATATTTGATCTTCCTAGCAATAGCACTCCTTCCTCAGGTTTCTTCGATCCATAAGGTTTACTACATTGTTGTTTACTATTGGTTTTCTTCAGGTTTTTTTTTTTTTTTTTTTTTTTTTTTTTTTTGAAGAACGTGTTTTATTTCATATTATACACTCAAAATATTACAAAGTACTTCCAGAAGTAAGAAATGTCCCTGAAGCATCAATCACTTTTAGATGATCACTCCATATTGGAATTTTAATACGATCAGGCCAATTGGAGATCTGAAAGCAATTATACATAAATATGCGTATTGTTCAATACTGACTTAGCTACTTGAATTCTACCTGCCAAGGATAACTTTGAACCTCTCCACCAAATTAGCTGCCTTTGTAAATTTAAGATAATTTCATCCCATGCTTCATTCATGTCAATATCTAGACCAAAGGGGACTATAAACGATAAACGCTACCTGTAAGAGATCGACTATAAACCCTATCTATTTTTTATAACTTTTGAATTGCATTCAATCAAAATAAACATGTAATGTAACTATGTCATTGCATGGTTAAAGCGCTATGTATATTTATAAGCTTTAGACTATGTGCAATGGTTAAGGACTAGGGTAGACAATAGTAGGACTCAAATTAAAATAAACACATAACTATAACTATGTTGTTGCATGGTTGAAGCATTGCAATATGGTAGATATATGGTTAACATATGGTAGCAATTAAACAATTAAACTTTAACAATTATGATAGACAACAAATAAACCTTTTACATACGGTCATTGCATGGTTAAAGCGCTATGTATTATTTATAAGGTTTAGACTATGTGCAATGGTCAAGGATTGACAATATGGTTGACATAAGGTTGACATATGGTAGATAGTATGGTTAACATATGGTAGACGGTATTTACATTTAACATATGGACCTTTAACAATTATGATAGACAACAAATAAACCTTTAACATATGGTAGACCAATGGTACTCAATGGTACACAAATAAACAAATATTGTAGACAATAAATAAAACCAATGGTAGGCAAACACTATTTGAAAGCCAATACACTGAAAACGGATTCAAAGACGATGTTTTTCCTTCATGTAATTGAAAACAGTACCTCGAAGAAGCTTCCCATCTCGTCTGCGCAGCGTATCACTTTGATTCAATGGCGCTCCTCCGAATAGAATAACTTTGTCAAAATAGTATGCTTCATCTTCCAGTTGAAGGAAGTTATGCAAGACACAACATGCAATCACCACTTTAGGTGCATGAGGCATCTTCACTGGAAGATCCTTCAAAATGTTCCAACGGCCCTTTAACAATGCAAAAGCATTCTCGATGACGACTCTAGCCTGTGATAAGTGCTTTGAAAACTTTATGACATTCTGTGGATCAGAGCGTTTTTTCTTCTTCATAACTAGCATATATTCAGATGTTGGATTCCAGAATCTGCCACAAGGTAAGGTAGCACACGTCTATCATTCAATCGCCTGCTTAGTCCACGCAGAATACTTCTACGCGACAACTTTGTGAATAATGCAGATCTATAGAAATGATTAGTGTCATGTGCACCTCTAGGAGCATCACAACAAACATCCCAAAATGTTAATGACGTATCACATACTGCTTGCAAAAGAATCGAATGGAAATGTGGCCCATCAATGGCTCCTGCTATCTAGGGCACTCCTGATACAGCTTCAAAGTCATACATGATCTCTTTCAGGCGATTACCAGACGGTGCAACAATGAAATCAGGCTTCAAAATGCTAGCAATGATATCACAACAATTCTAGTGTATTTGTGAACTGTGCTTGCACCCAATCCAAACATCTCAAAACAAATGAATTATTTTTCATTGTGTGCAAGCCTCCATACAACCACAGCCACAGCTTTGATTTTATCCATTGGCTCTCTAACCATTGTTTCAAGATCAAGCTGAGGGATATGTGGAATGACTAACTGTAAAAGCTTCTTGAAACTAGAAGGACGCATTCTATAACATCTAAAGAAATTCAAGTCCCCAGACATACCAGATTCAAGCCACAGTTTTGAACTTACTTCATTCCAGAATGCCACTTGCCGAGGGTAAATCCAGTACTGCCTGTGTGTTCTTCGGTCTTGCACCATCAAGAGTAGCAAGAAATTGACACACAAGGGAAAAACCAAATTCCATAGCTGATTGAATGCGGAATCCTCACAAGAAAACTCGGCTGCCTGTGTGGATTGCTCATATCCTTCATAGTAATAAGGATCAATATCTTCCGATTGCTCAAGACAATCCATTCACCAAGGTCTGCCAGAATTTGTAGAAATGATAAAACAATCAGAGTGGTAATTTCAGAAAAAAAAGCAGACCCGATTCTGTTCAAAAACCGATTCTATTCAAAAATTTGGACCCGATTTCTAAAAGCGTGCAAAATTTTGGACCAATGATCCTTTCCTGGCTGCTCCTAATTTGGTGGCATCTCCTTCTAGTTGTTGCTATTTTTTCTCCTGTTCGTCAGCGGTGCAGCTGGAGCCAAGTTGGGAATATGACCATTGAATACAGAGGGCATTAAAGCCAGATTGGTTGCAGTTGCATGGTCGCCGCATCTGCAAAATAGTTCCTTCATGTGAGTGCTACATATGTCTGTCTCTCTGTCTGTCTATCTGCCTGCCTGCCTACCTGCCTGCCTGTTGAAGTCAAGCTCTTTTACATTTCTATCCATTTTAATATTTTGAATATATTTTGGTTCTAGTTTGGGACATTTAGTTTCTAGTTTTGGACGTACCACTTTCACCTATTTTTTTTAGTTTCTAGTTTTGGACACTTGTCTAATGGTATAGGTTTCCTAGAATTTATCATTAGAGGCTAGTCACGTCAATATATTCCAGTAGGCAATTTAAAGATGGAGACTTGACTTTCTTCCAAGTGTGTCATATACATTAACAACTTGTTCAAAAGAAGCGAAGGCAAATTTTTGAGGAGTTTCTAATTTCTCTAGCCATATGATTCAAAAATAAACCATCCAGTCTTGATTATTATGTCATATCCTTATGTGCATGATGTGGCTGACACGTGGACAGGCTATAATTTTAGAGATTTGGTAAAATTAATTTTAGGCAAGTCTGCTAATCATACCAACAAACCAAGGTGATGTTTTTACTCTAGTTATTATAAATTCCCCAACTCTTATTGAACCACAGACAAATGTGGAGAAATGAAAAACTAAGAAACAACTCAAATGCATGTACTAGAGGAGAAATTAATAAAAAACTTTGAAGGTGCAGGGGAGGAAGCAATGATATTGGCTTTGGAATTTGTTCCCTTATATTACTATGGTTTGTAGACAAAAGTTGGAAGTGGTTTTTGGTGCATCAAAGATTTTGGTTGATTTGAATCACTAAATGTAACAATTAGAAATAAACAAAAGTTCTTCGAGATAGACCAGTAATCTGCAACACCAAATTTCTTCATTGGAGCTTTTCTAAAGGGAATATGTGTCCCATCAATGGCTCCTGCTACCTAGGGCACTCCTGATACAGCTTCAAAGTCATACATGATCTCTTTCAGGCGATTACCAGACGGTGCAGCAATGAAATCAGGCTTCAAAATGCTAGCAATGATATCAACAACAATTCTAGTGTGCACCCAATCCAAACATCTCAGAACAAATGAATTCTTTTTCATTGTGTGCAAGCCTCCATACAACCACAGCTTTGATTTTATCCATTGACTCTCTAACCATTGTTTCAAGATCAGCCTGAGGGATATGTGGGATGACTAACTATAAAAGCTTCTCGAAACTAGAAGGATGAATTCTATACCATCTAAAGAAATTCAAGTCCCCAGACATACCAGATTCAAGCCACAGTTTTGAACTCATTTCATTCCAGAATGTCACTTGCCGAGGGTAAATCCAGTATTGCCTGCGTGTTCTTTGGTCTTTCACCATCAAGAGTAGCAAGAAATTGACACACAAGGAAAAAAGTAAATTCCATAGCTAATTGAATGCGGAATCCTCACAAGAAAACTCGGCTGTCTGTGTGGATTGCTCATATCCTTCACAGTAATAAGGATCAATATCTTCCGATTGCTCAAGACTTTGTAGAAAGGATGAAACAAGCCGTAATTTGTAGAAAAGGATGAAACAATCAGAGTGATAATTTCAGAAAAAAGCGGATCCAATTCTGTTCAAAAACCGATTCTGTTCAAAAATTTGGAATCGATTTGTAAAAGCGTGCAAAATTTTGGACCAACGGCTCTTTCCTGGTTGCTCCTAATTTGGCGGCATCTCCTTCTCATTCTCATTCTCTTCTAGCTGTTGCTATTTTTTCTCTTGTTCCTCAGTGGTGCAGCTGGAGCCAAGTTGGGAATATGACCATGTGAATACAGAGGGCATTAAGCCAGATTGGTTGCAGTTGCATGGTTGCCGCAGCTGCAAAATCGTTCCTCCATGTGAGTGCTGCATCCATCTGCCTGCCTGTCTGCCTGCCTGCCTGTTGAAGTCAAGCTCTTTTACATTTCTATCCATTTTAATATTTTGAATATATTTTGGTTCTAGTTTGGGACATTTAGTTTCTAGTTTTGGACGTACCACTTTCATCTATTTTTTTTATCAATAATTTGCCACTGTGTTGATTCCTCCCCAATTATCATATTGTGGGACCAAGGTAATTGATCCTCCGCAATAGAGGGAGACCCACTATCAGCAGCAAGGCCCTTCCTTCATTGCAGAATGGAGTCTAATTACCTTGTTCCCATACAACATGGTAACTGGATCACACTTTTGAGCTGAGAGTCAATCTCATGGTGCCACGTGGCATACCCTACATTCCAGAATGGGAAAGGGCAAGCTAATTCCGTGGACTTGAATTTCAACGGCCTACAATCAATTAATCCAGCTTAACAGAATTATTTACTCAAACTTCACATTTAGATTTTCAAACAATCTTTACACAATCTTTTACTAAAAACTTCACATTAAATTTTTAAATTCAAAGTCACACAATTTTTTTTTATACAAAGCTCACATTATACATTTTCAGATCCAAAGTCATTCAAAAGTTGGCCATTGAACCAACAGTTTCACATTGAAAAAACTTCACGTTTAAAAGTTTCATTGGACCAGGTTTTTACATACTGAAATAGATTGAAGATCATAGATTGACAATCGAAGAACATTGCCATAAAAAGCATTGACATCATGCATTGCAGCTAGATAAGACGTCTGAACAGAAATTTGCAATTGAATTAAACCTAGATTTGCATTGAAATCTGTAATTCGACCTAGATTAAGTCAAATTTAACCCTATATTAGACTTACACGAAATTCAATGCTTACAACTCGTAAACCCCTGCACAATATTAGCACCATTTGCGCCATCCTCGTACCTAAGCAAAAATAATAATCAGAAAATAGTAGAATACTAAGCCAATAAAAAACAAAAATACTTGCTTCTTTGCGAAGTCTCTTGCATCAGACATATTACTAACCTGAATGATGATCTTTTCAATTTTATTACCTGAAAATGATATATTGCCACCAGAACTTCTAAAATGACAATCCACACTAGTAGAACGATCTGGAAATGACTGCTTCAGTGCTGGACTTTGATCTAAAAGAATGTCTAAATCCTTACAATACTCGTCATTGATTTCAACAGGTAGATTTCACTTTCAACATTAATAATGCCAATTAATGACTTCTGATCTGATCTGTCAGGCAATGTAATAGCCTTCCCCGCACTCGATCCAACCAATCCAACATTTAGATTCTCCACATTACTACGAAATGTATCACTATAACCTGTACTAGATTACAGGACATCCATTGCGGCTGTCTTCGCAATAATACAAGACTGATTGTACTGCTTGTAAGATTCTGGATTCTTGTAACCTGTAATGGCCATTCCAACTTCAATTAGAATACTAGAAATGGACATCTGAGTTATCATTGTAGATCTGCAGCTTTTGTTGGTGAAATTACCATTAATTCCATACACTTCTGGGTAGAAGCATGAAAGGGTGGGCAAAAAAAGTGCCAGTATTTTACATTTACAAATTCAAAATGTAAGGAAATCCCCGCCCTCCCTCCCCTCCCTCCCCCCTCCGAAATTATTATTCTTGGAATGAATCATTAATAGGGCAAATAATTTTGAACTCTCCTCCCGCTCTCTGTTCAACCTCCCTCCCGCTCGAACCTCCATAGCCAAAGCTTGACATCCATATTCGAACCTCCATAGCCAAGATCAGGACCTCCATAGCCAAAAGCTTGCATTTTCGTGGCTGAAGCACCGTGGAATGTAACATGACGAAGCAGCTTGGAACAAAGACATCTCCAAGGAAATCTCCTGCAAACAAACACAGAAAGCCCATGCCAAGGTCTCCCACTAGAACCGCCACCAAAAACTCAAGAGTGGGTCTTCTTCGGATCGGGAGGTCTTGCCACTTAGAGTTTAACAAGGTAAGCATCAGCAAACTTAGGAGCAACAATTTTGATAGCATGTTTCGGGGCTAGTGCAAATAGTGCAGGATGTTTGGGGTTCCAAGCCCTATTTGTTAGGGGTTATCAAAGTCTGGGATTAAGCCTATTTGGATGGCAGATTTTTTTTTCTCTGTATGAACACGTTTTTTGTAGGAAGGACATTGCATGCAAAAGCAAATCAACAAAGTGCTGAAAAGGGCTGAGGTTGAAGATTCAATAGCCTCAAACCATACTTTACCAATCTCTATCATAAATGGCAATGTGGCGAGAAGCACATGTCTTTGCTTCACGTTAGATTTCACCAACTTCCAAGCGGTACCGTCCCGGACACTCTTCTCACAATTTTTAGAACAGGGACCATTCTCGATCTCACATTGCAAGACCTTCTGGATGAATCTTGAGTCTTGAATCCCAATACCTTCTGCTTACAGTGTTTTTTACAGCTTGCACTAAGTATAACAGTCTTGAAACTATATAAACAATATATTAATGTTTGTGTTTTAATCTGGTTCATGGATCCATTATAAGGACCATGACTTTTGGACAGTATGCTTGGACATAAAAATATTTTCTGATTACATGAACATCACATTCTGATTATATTCAGTTTGCAAGTCCATGCCTTAGTGCATAGAAGTTACTTCAACAACGGGTTAACGATTACGAGATTCCGCAATCTCTCGCAAATTTCCCAAAGAACATTTCATGCCAATAGTTAGTCGGTTCATATGCATAAGATGTACCTTTAATCTTATGTTTGACCGGGCTCAATGGAAATCTCACCCCAATTCTTGACTTCGGGATGGACAAGAACTTTCTTTCCTTGAATAAGCCTGTACTTTTTTTGATGGCAACCAGGGAATCAATTCAAATTAGTTACCAGCTATAACTTCATTACCACAAAAAATTCATTTCCACAGTCATCCTTGGTGTCTTCTTCGAGGGCATGTTTCACTTCGGTAATTTGGATGAGATAATAAGGGACCCTTTCATAATTGTGCGGGGATGTGAATGATGCAAAGTAATCTCCAACCCGTGCCTTGTCTCATCCACATTGTCCACGTCATTTGCCCACAAGTCCTCTGCCTCGTACCCATCTTCTTCAACATTGTCCCTGTTTGTAGGCTCTAGTTTTCTCAACTCCCACCTGCCACAATGATCAGCATTCTCACAAGCAGGCCAATCAAAATTGATGCATGCCTTACAAAAACATGAAAGAGATCTACATATTAGCTTTGTTGGATCATTTGGATCTATGGATGATACGCAATAAAGAGATTGCACCCCTTTCACTGGGAGCACATCAAATCTTTGGGAACGGTCAATGTCAGACACCTTCCAAAATACCCTTTCCACATCAGAAATTTTCTCTTCAAGAACCTGACATGCAGTTTCTGCATTTTTTATTACTTTCCCATCCTTTTTTCTTTGTTTTGCCTCAAGCCATAGTTTGGCTATGGCTCCTTCTCCGTCATATGTGCCCTTCCCATGTCCCGAGCCAAAGAAATTCCAGTGCATTTTGATCTTATGCTGTTGATGATACCTAATTACATAATAGAAAGCTCTTCTGGACTTGAATTGGGCTGCACAGCCGTCAGACCAAACTAAGTGGTATTCCATATGGCCAGTACCATTTTCTCTCAGCCAATTGAGGTGTATTTTGTCATCTGAAATAAAGAAGTGCACACATTTCCTCATTTTACCCTGTACCTTGAACATCGTGATATGGACCAATATGCTGATTTGTTCATTGTACCAATGTTGTGCTTGAATCTCGTTGAATGGCTTCAAAGTATAATTCTCCGAGAAATCAACAACTGATAATACGGTATCATCACGAAGACTCTTCATGGATTCCTTGAATTGTTTGCTCTGCCAATGTGCCACAAAGTTATGATATACAAACTTCGACATATGATCAAACATGTTATCCAACATATTACTGGAGCTGCCTTTCTTGTCAATTAGCTTTAGTCTTCGTGAAGTTCCTTTCTTCGAGGGCTCATTAACGTATATCAAGCGTTTGATCAATCTGCTCATTGGATTCTCTTTGACACAACTCAATTAATTGTTTCCCACAATTTCCACAATCTGATTTGATACATCGTAGCTTATGCCACTCGTTGCCTGCTGCTCTGTCACATACAATAGCCCTCCAAAATGTGCTAACATTATCAAATGTCATGTTCTTGGCTTGACATATCCCAGCATGAGCTTCAGCTGCGCACACACCACAATTGCACGAACAATTTTCATGGAGTCTTGACCTCATCAAATTAAATGCCTGCTTGTACAGATCTGATTGCTCATGTTTCACGCAACAACATGTGTTTCTTTCCTTTAGCTTTCTAATGCAAGAAGGTTTTAAATATTCAAATTGCCTAAGCCCAATCCGAACCTCTGGATACTGATCCACAAAATTCTGGAATAATTCAGCCTGTAAAATTACAGTGAAATAAAATTAGTCACCTCATTACATTACATTACATTACATTACATTACATTACATGCAAATCTTTTACATATTCAAGATCCTAAACTCCCACACATACATGTATATTCTGACATGAATTTTATTTCATTTACGATGAAGTCACATAATTTCTTGACAATTAATACATCTCCACACTAATTTCTTCTTAGTTACTGCCTACATCTACAATACATCCAGAATATACATGTAAACAAATATACATGTACGTGTTGCCATGAAATAATTTGACATTTCCATGTAGAGCAAACTAGTGCAGACTGCATCTACATTACATTCAAAAAGTAAAGAAATCTGTCATAAACTTTACATCATTGTTACAAAATAAAAAACATCTGTATTCTGCAAAAAAAGATGCAATTACAGCTAAATTACAGTCGTACCTGTGTAATGTCAATATATTGAATTGGTTGTGTCCTCTTCTTCATGACATCTCTAATTTTTGGTGAGACCTTTGAGTTATCTAACCAAAACTGAGCAACTATATCCTTGATAGCCTGATCTATAGTATTTGTTCTTGGATTTCGACCTGCTAATGCCCACATATTTGTTCCACCTAGTGACATTCTTTTCCTTCTCTCCACTGCTAGTTTCATATTTCTAGGATGTATTTTGAGCAACTTAGCTGCTAGTGAAGTTTTCTGTAATTCTCCTTCCTCTCCAACCACCATAGATAGTACAGAATGCTTTGCAGCAAGTTTGTCATTGCTATTTACATGTTTGACATCTTGGAGGCCATCCTTTAAATTCTTTACCAGATCTGTTTTCACGATAGCCTCTTGAGGCCTTCCTATGACTGGCTCAAATAGGAATTGCAATCTTTTGTCCTGCAATAATCTTCTTGCAAATATACTTTGTTGTTTTGGATTCAAATTAGATACCTCATTCATTATGAGATTTACAGCAGCATTCACCTTTCTTCTAATTGGCTTTGTCACGTATCCACCCCTACAAACCCTCTGTTTCGATTTTCTTTGCCTGCTTGTAACAGTGCTTTCCGAAACTTCATCAACAGGAGGATTGAAATCTGAACCCGATGCTGACCTCGAAGTGCTTGCATGAGAGTCCAATCCTTCTTCCATAGTTTCTTCTTCAACTGGTGCTTTAAGACATCGATCCATTCTGCAGAAAGGGGATACAACATCCGGCATAAAAAATCAGATTATTAACCAGATTTGTATTACTGCTTGAAGGAAAGGGATTTCAATTTCTTCAAGATACATTTGTTTCTTGAAATGCATTCGATTTAGGAGCAGGTATAATCGATTCGGGGCAAGTTTTCCTTGAGGTAGAATCCGGAGCCATGTTTGATCGATTGAGGAAAGTTCAAAATGTGCGCCAAGATTTCGGGAGGATTTGGTATAATCATGGAGAATATTGTACGTCAACCGCCTTTATTAATGATAGGCAACTCCATGTAAAATTCAAAATGTACATTACAAACACTTTAACCCAGTTCAAATTTCTACATCAATATACAAAAAAATTCAATCACCCTTTCATGCTTCTACCCTTCTGTCATCCCTCGTAGCCATAAAGAAATGCTCTTACTACTTGCATGGTTCGTGTTATACCACACCCAAGTCCTATACTTACGAATAGCCTGAAGAAATATAAACCTTCTCCCAATCTTATCCTTCACTTCATAACATAGAAGGTGGCCCTCAAGATGTCTCCACATTTCAATTACGTCAGGCTCATAGCATCTTACCGGTTCCCTAAAGTCCTCAGGCCTACACTTGTTTATCCCACCATGCCAATTTTTGCGTGTCGTCTCGCAGTATTCTATATACTCTCTAGCAAAATCCCTGCCAACATTAATTTGGAAGTCCCGCACCTTCCGTAACTCTCCAACACCTCGTATCAAAAAGGAGTCATGCAATGAAAAGCAAACCTGATGCATAGGATATGCCAAGATCCTATTCTGGCCTTCCGTACTCAGAATATCACTTTCTTCTCGTGTCGGAAGTGCACCCGCAGTAGCAGACTCTTTCATAGCGATTTCAAGTGCTTTTCCTGCCCTTACGAAATTCAGATCATGGTAAATGTCTATCAACTTCTCCCCCTTTTCAGTTTGCAAAATTCTGGAATCTTATGCTCTTCTCAATATCCTATTAAAAGTACGAAGTAAATTCTGCAAACTGCAAAATTTGGAATTCAGAACAATGAAAAAACAATCAAAAGAAATACAACAAAAAAAAAAAAAAAAAAAAACTTACGAATCCGGAGGGTATCTCGCACCATCCTGCAGATGTACATAAAGGAAAAAATTTTCGAGCATATCAGCTAATTCATCAAGAGGAATCTTCTCAATTGTAGTTTCAATTGAAATATTGTTGTGAACTCTCTATGCATCGAAATGCCCCCTTGCCCAATTTTCTTTTCTTCTGAAGCATTGGGACCAGCTTCGTTAACTTTCTCAACCAATTCCAGGTTAACTCTTTAATTCCAAACAAATTTAAGGTTTTTCCATTCTTCAAATCAACAATCTCCTCCGTAGGAGTAGCAAGACTTCCAAGACTGAATGAAAGGCAATCATTCACTCACATTCTTTGCTAAAACATTTAAACGCAAGTAAAATAATCACAAGCAGAAAAATCACAAAAAAAAAAAAAAAAAAAAAAAAAGCAAGCAAAACATCAAAGAAAAAGACAAGGTTCTTAACAAAGTACCTTCATTTGAGCTCGGATCTACCAAACCAGGTACCACAACTATATCTCGACCTGCATGCAAGAAAGATTACATAAAAACATCAAAAAAAGGACACATGCAAGATAAAAACAGTAGCTTACCAAGATTTACAGATGACTTCAGTGCACAGGACGACTCTATAACTGTAGTAGCCACACTATTACCTGTATGCACATAAAATTATAACCTATAACAAAATCATACAGCAAAAAGCAATTCTGAAATTCTCCAGACCTAGGTTCAGGCATGTTAAATCACCAGAAGAGCTTGCATCCATCATCAGACTTCCATTTGCACCTGCATTTACGAAAAAAACAAGTTCTATTAAACAAATTCAAGAAAGATCAAATAAAAATAGCATTATTAAAGCAGGTCTGGAAGAACCCATAGAAGGCTCAGTGCCTTGAAAAACTGAACAAAATGCCAAGAACATAAGAAATCTGCCCAAATAATAAGCGTACAAAGCCAAAGATACAACGCTGCCTCCTTGCGCCATAGCTTTCATATTTTGCCTTGCTATGGCAATGGCCTTGGCTCAATGCACGCTAAAGAAAGGAGCAAGGGGACGAGCAAGACGTTCCGTCTGCGCCATAACTGTGCTTCGACCGGAGAAAGCCAAAAAAAAAAGGAAAGGAAAATTTTCTGCTCCCTGCCACTTGGTTCCACATTCTAGTGTGGACCAGTGGGGCTCCGTTGCTAGCTTGTTGTTTCAACATGGGAAGGTAGAGAATTTTGTTAAGTCTTCTATGAGTAGCTTGGCATAAGTCTCTATCCGGTCGTAATCCAGACGTAGTTGAGGCATATGGAAGTTAGCTTTATAAGTTTAATGGAGGATCAAAATGGACAGGGGCTTACTCAGAAGTAGAATGGATGGTGAAGGCTTATTTTGAGGCAATATTTTGAAAATCATTTCTATATAGGGCCCATGTTGTTCTCATCCACATTTTGGTCTTTTGTCAAGGTACTTCTCCACTCCATTGTGGCTTTGTCATATCTTATGGTTTTCACTATTCCCTTTCTTGTTCCAAAGGTATTACGGGTTCAATGGCAGTGCTTGATAGCGAACTATACATACAAGATTGTAGATCCCTAAACTCTAAACATCTGAAAAGTATTTGCTGCTGATACACTGCGTTTCTATCATTGTAAAGTTAGTGGGGGAAGGACCCACTTCAGCCGTGTATAGTGGTGGGGGCAAGTCCCATCTAGATGTGTGTCCCATAAGCTTCGGCTTCTCGTGGGCGTTAAAAACTCTGTCTGTTTGTTCTGTCTGTCTGCCTGCCTGCATGCCTGTCGAAGTCAAGCTCTTTTACATTTTTATTCCATTTTAATATTTTGAATATATCTTGTTCTAGTTTGGAACATTTAGTTTCTAGTTTTGGACATTCCGCTTTCACCTATTTCTTATCAGTAATTTGCCATTGTGTTGATTCCTCCCCAATTACCATATTGTGGAAGCAATGTAATTGATCCTCCATTTTGCAATAGAGGGAGACCTGCTGTTGGTAGCAAGGGCCTTCCTTCATTGCAGAATGGAGTCTAATTACCTTGCTCCCATACGTGAAAGACCTTTTAAAGCTAGATATGTGCAATTATAAGATGCAACCAATGATGGAAACTCAAGATCACTTTATCTGCAACATTTCCCTCTTATGTCGTTCCCTTTTTTTTTAACATTATATATATTCTCTTATTTTATTTATCATGCATTTCCATTCTTTTACATGCATTTTGCTCTTGGATTTCACTTGAGGTGGCCCTTCATCGTTCGCTTGGAATGCCACCTAGAGTGACATGCATGTATGCTAAGACGTTTGATTTTATCATTATTGCCTTTGTAGAGTGTGGAAGATTTGCCCTCCTTTTTTTCTTTTTTTTAAGTTGCGTCGCTTAATTCACCATGTCATTTGTTGAGTCATCATGGTATATTTTGCAGTTTTGGACAAAGTTGGTTCTTTTGGATTTGCTTATCGGCAGGCCTTAAATGTTGTTTCGGGTGGCCCATAAAGAAATGGAACAATGATTTGAAGTCCGAAATATTAAGGTAAAGCTCCAAATTTTAAGGGGCACATCTGGACCTTGGAAGACCTCACCGAAAAAGTAATACGTTAGTGCAATACGTGCATATACAACTACGACAATGGCGCGTTAGGTTTCATGGGCACGTCTTTTCAAAAAAAGGTCTTCCATTTTGAAAATTTCAGCAAGAATATGCTTTGAGCAGATGCTTCTTTGCTGCACTTATACTCAGGTTCATAATCTCGTTCAGCCATTCCATTCGCCTCAATTCACCAAAACTTGCGGGGATCTCATCAGGTATGCCTCTTCAACGCAATGCAGATCTCATTTGCAAGCTTGCAGTTAGTCGGATCTCGGATTGTGCTGTTGCAACGTGGTTTCTCGTTTTACAGATCTGCATAATTTAAGAGTGGCTCGGAATGGATTCTGCAAATGCAAATGGGACTGGATCCCGTAAAACTCCATTGTTAAGCAAGAGAATTTTGTCTTCTTTATCCAGGAGATCTGCTGCGGCACACCCATGGCACGATCTGGAAATAGGTTTGAATCCAAGTTCACGCTTATAGCCTAAGTCCCTTAACTCTTTGTAGATTCCATGTTTTGTATCTTCGACTTATAGAACTTTTATTAATTTCCCTTTGTGTGTCTGTTACCTGTAGGACCCGGGGCTCCAGCAATTGCAAATTGTGTAAGTAAAATTACTATAAGATATTTTATACGTAGTTTCTGACACACGCGTTTCTATCCCAGGTAGTTGAAATCAGTAAAGGCGGCAAGGTAAAATATGAACTTGATAAGAAAAGTGGACTCATTAAGGTAGGTTGCTGCATTTATGATATCTAGTTGATTCCTTGTTCCAGCTCTTAGTTGTTGGCTTTAGGTTGACAGAGTTCTCTACTCTTCTGTTGTCTACCCTCACAACTACGGGTTCATTCCTCGAACACTATGTGAAGATAATGATCCCATGGATGTCCTTGTCCTCATGCAGGTATGCATCTATCTGTATTCATATCTTCTTTGAAATGTGGAGCAAATGCATTCTATTATTTGAGCAGGATTCATTGATGCTAATGGCTTGATACTAATTTGGAAGGAACCTGTCCTTCCCGGATGTTTTCTTCGTGCAAAAGCAATTGGGCTAATGCCAATGATTGATCAGGTAAATGGAATTAATCAAACATCTGTCACCTGCAGTAGATTTATGTTGCTTCAAATCTGCCTGACGTTTTCCAGGGTGAGAAAGATGATAAGATTATAGCTGTTTGTGCCGATGATCCTGAATTTAGGCACTATGAAGACATCAGTGAACTTCCTCCCCATCGTCTAGCTGAAATTCGACGATTCTTTGAAGATTGTATCCCATCTTAATATGAACTGAAAAATCTCATGAAGACGACTTCCTTTTTCTTATCCTTAGCGTTTGACAGACAAGAAGAATGAAAATAAAGAAGTCGCTGTAAACGATTTTCTTCCAGCCAAAGACGCACATGAGGCAATCAAGCATTCAATGTAAGTGATGACATAATTTATGTGTGACCGTATAACTAGAATTCAAATGTTAATCTGTTTAAGATACCATGCAGGGACCTTTACGCTGCTTATATTGTGGAAAGCTTAAGGCAGTGATTTGTCAACAAGGTGCTGCAACACGATGGCAACAAATGCCTCGTAATCATGCTAAAGAATTGATTTCTGAGCGATACATGGCTCTTTTCTTTTTATGCTTTTACTTTGAATGTACAGGAGAATTTTAGAATGATATATGAGATTTTTATACATCAGAGTAAAATTTTATTACCAATTTAAATTTACAAATTGGCTCTGTTGCTCTATTCAGCATTGACAGCACTACAATTTGGCAACCCTTGGCAAACAATTCATTCTGAAGTTACATTAAACAATTTGTCTACCTGCAGGTAGCCCAGGGGTGAAGTTCGTTCTGAGATCTTTCACAAACTCCTCTAATATTCCATGGTGGCTAAAAGGTCGACCCTTTGGTTTGTTGGTTAAATATATTAGTCAATCAAGCAATATACCCAAAATGACAAGACATGCTCATCAGAGACAGTTTAGTGTCTTTTCCCAACATGGGAAAAACTGAAACAAGACCTGAAGTATTGCTTAACCATTTTCAAAGATTGCTAAACATTTTATGATTGCAATGAGAGTGCTCAGTTGTAATGAAATACTGAAAAGGGTCATCTTCATCAATCCGTTGTCCCATTATTGAAGTATGAACGGTTGTACTACTCTGTCATACATTTCACATGCACCTTGGCATCATTCTTCAGATACAACTTGTCAATGTTATTTGGCATATTTCTTGAGATGCAAGAAACAATCTCACTTGCCTCAGTATAATCTTGCATACTACCGAAGGAGCCTACTATTTTTGGCATAACATTCTTCGAATACAACTTGTCAACGCTATTGGCATATTTCTTGAAATGCAAGAAACACTCTCAATTGCCTCATTATAATCTTCATACCACAGAAGGAGCCTACTTCTTCTAGTTTTTCACTTCTCCTTTGACATGTATAAGGTTCTGTTAATGGTACTAATAATTTCCTCTTTTGAAGCAATATACTGATGCCAAATGAGAAACAGGAATCGTGGCAAGCCTGGGAAATGGTGGCTCCGATCCTTGCACACTGCATCAGAAATATCTTTCATGCAAGTGTGAAGCTAATGTCGTAAATCATATTGCTGATGAGGATTTTTACTTAACACCGCATACAATTCTCTCCCTACTTCCCACATCATGTAAAGCCCTATACACATAAAGTATAACATATGTTTACATACGCCAACAGAAATAGATGCACAACAGCGCACATGTACATACCTATCCATGCATGGACTTTGATCAGTGCGGAACAACCATCTCCTTACACATCGGCCACATCCCTCAATGACAGAAAGTGCAATGCCACCTGGTTATATAGAGATACCTAGGCGCCCCAATTGTTAACCTTTTCTACATTTCTCCTGTATAAAGGAATTATTGCCTTACTTTCCAACCTTTGGCATCTTTTTCTCTTCTTTTTTTTTCTATTTCCCGTAACTCAGATCGCTTCTGTGGAACAAAAAAGCATAGCATTCAACCTTGCAGGGCTATGTCCATCTTGGAAACAAAAAAAAGGTTTGGTTACCAATCTTGTAATGGGGATGGCAATGAACTGATATTAACATACCCATAAAGATGTATGCAGCGTGCACAATTCCAATTCAGCAGCACAAAGCCAAAACCTGCCTAACCAGTGGAAGGACAAAACTTCTCTACAAATTTCCTTTTTGGAGCAGCTGACCTACTAGGAGGTGAAATGGATTCATACAATTCTTTGCATTCTGATGTTGAGCTGGCAATATGTTCCTCATTTTCCAGCAAAACAAATGCAGGTAAATTTTCACTAGGAACCTTTGATATAGATAAAAACATATCACGATTCACATTCCTGTACATCTCAACCACACGTGTCCAGTCCCGTGCAACCCTAGAAAGACAAAAGTAATCTTGTCCAGACTCAAGTAATCTGATGTTCCTAGAGTCTGCCCTTAAACCCACAAAAAAGTAACAGTGAGCTTCTTTCCTCGATGGATCAACAATATCATGCAGATGTGGATGACACAAAAGGAGACAATTGGAGGCCATCTCGATTTTTGCAACTAGCTGCCTGAGACGTGACTGTACCCAGCCCTTCCAGTTATCAAGATCTATTTCATCCTTTGCAGCTAAGCTAATTTGTAGGTAATACTTGTAGGCTGCAAAGAACTGGTAAGGTTCAAAAATTGCTTCCCACTTTGCCTCATTTGCTTCCACCTTGTGACAAATCCTTTTTCCTCTAACAAATTCTTTTATTAGGATATCCAAAGTACTAAAACTCACGTTTCGACCACAGTTATCTGGAGGATATGCAGGAGTAATTATAGGCATAACCTCGCCATTGTTGTTGTCTGGTTTCCAAGCAGGTAATCCTAAGCCCCAATCTTGAACATCACAAATCATTACTGGATCAGGCCATTTCCATTCGCTTAAAACATCAAAAAAACGTGCCACTAAGCTGCCAGCCATTGCATTGGGATACTTCTGACAAACTCGAGCAACAAGTAATGCACAACTTACCCCGCTCAGAAAGCCCAACATATTAGAGACCAAGCCACGTCTTTTAGCCCAATATCTTATGCACCTCAAAACAGTGCGAAATGTCTGAATGCAGGGCACTAGACCTAAAATTTGCTGTGCAACCTGAGGGCCAAGTAAACTACGGATTGTTGTGTCTTCAGAAACTCCATCGAAAATGGACTTATCACAGAAGTTTAAACTTTCAGGAACTACCCAACGACCAAGCCTAGCATACGATAGATCGACGTTGATTCCATTGAACTTAAACTTGATAATTGGGACATATGCGGTGGGAATAGTACTGATATTAGTTATCTCAGGCATGCTGCTAAGCATATCAACAAAGGTGCCAAAAAAATGCTCATCGCGGTACGCATAGCAAGGTCCAATGCATAAGGCATCGATGTCGGAATGGGGGCCATACACCATTAAGCTATAGGAACCAAACGGACATACCTTAGCATTGCAGTTTCCGGCGTCACAGCCTTGGTTCCTAGCAACCCGTTTCACCCACTCCTTTGCAATTAAATCCAGCTCACAAAGGACGGCCTCCCGACGATCTGCTTCCTCCTCACACTCCAACTGCCCGAGATCCTGCATCATTCTCACCAGTTCATGTGTAAGCAGCTCCTCCCCCTCCATGCCCACTCCTTGAAGAACCTGGGAAATGCCACCTGCACCCTATTCTGCCATAGCGAGCAGCAATTCAGGCCACAGAGCCAACCAGGTCTTGCCAGGTCTTTTTGAACACGGATAATTTTTTTACTGTGCCATCCTTACGTTTTTCACCCACTTACGTGATATTCCCCCACCCCTCGCCCTGAGGCTTCGAAATTGGGGGGTTCGACCCTTAAAAATCCGGCCATTCCAAAAACTTTCTGATAGCCAGAAAATATTCCCGGCGTTTTTTCAGGCTATTTTCGGAGAAATTTCTAAGGATTTCCGAGAAAGTACACTATAATTTCATGTATTTCCGGCAGCCTTAAATGTAAGCAGGCATTTTTAATGGTTATGGCAAATTCTAATTTCGAACCCTGCTGAAATTCCTGAATTCCACTTAAACTTTATGTTTTAAGAATCACCTCTTACTTTTGAGGGTATCATGTTGCAACGTAAAATTTGGGTGGAGCATTTTCTGCCCCATCCGCCTATCCCTGTATGCCACGTGGCACACATTCTTTCCAAGAATGAGTGATTCTTCGTGTCCATTTTTCAGGAATCACTGATTCTCAAAAAAAAAGTTTCGGTATGTTTTTCACTAATTAGGTGTGTTTTTCAGTGATTTCTCAATCTCAGACAGAGTTGTAAAACCAACTGAAAAATCAGAGGCGGCAAAACTCAGTGTAGACAAAATCAGAGGATGAAAAACTCAGTAGACAAATAGATTAATCAAGCATAAGAATAAGCTAAAGAAACGCAAAATAAAAGCTCACTGCCATACTATTCAACATAAAATAAAGACAGAAAGAACTGCACAAATCTGAGGCAATCCATCCAATCTTCAAACTCCTGCCACGGTCTTGCTTCCAGCCACAAACCCTGCTTCCGGCCCTGCTTCATTCCTCAACGCCTTGATCTAATCTGCACCTTGATCTAACAGAGACATCTATGGAGCATATATCTATGAGATCTTCTTCTTCATCCTCGCCGGAAAGAAGGCCTCTTCCGGCCCTGTTTCTGGCCCTGCTTCTAGTCCTGCTTTCGGCCCTGCTTTATGCCACAGGTGCTCCATTCTAACGGCCCTGCTTTTGGCCATCGCCTCTGCTTCATAAAGAGCTGCCTAAAAGAAAGATCCACAGGAAATATCCACAGGAAGATCCATAAGCCAGCTCCAAGAAACTCATCCACAGTTATAAGCCAGCTCTAAGAAACAAGAAAATCTCCAGAAAGACACAAGAATACAAAGATCCTTCAAAAACTATGATACTCTCAAGCGCTCTTCTTCAAAATCCCATCAAAACAAAGAGCAGAATCAGGCGCTTCAGAAAATGCAAACAGTGGCCGGATCCACGACGCCTAGAGCTCTGGCGTCGCGACGGCGCCATAGCCAGAGCTCGGCCGGCTAGAGAAAAATGTTGCAGTAAAATGGTGATGTGGCACAGAAAATGGGCCCCCCAAATTTCATGTTACACCAATGTTTGTGTGTCGGGAATTCTGGCCAGAAAATTGGCCTCCGCGCTGATGCGCGTCGGCCAATTTTCTAGGCCAGAATTCCCTCCACACAAACATTCCTGTATATAAAATTTTAACCACTATGAAATTTCAGCTCCTTGATTTTTAAAGTCGAAATTTCAAGGCGATCCTCTGTTGATTTTCGGTTCAAGGTTTTAGGCATTGACTATGAACAAGTGAAAACAGACAAAATTTCTGTTATTCATATACCAGAAAGTGGCTTCCACATGAATATAGTCGCCATAAGTTGCGCCTACAAGAATTTCCATAAGGATTTACAACATAAAATATCTGTTCTGTATACATCAAAGCTTCTAGGCAGAGCAAAATTGGCCAAACCTGTAACCCCAAAGCTTCATTCCTGCATGCAAGCCCTGTAGCCACAACTCGCAACAAAAGCACAACAAGGAACAACAGTCTCGTAGATCATTGCCAAAAGCTCCATAAACTCGTAGATCGTCGCCAAAAACTCCATAGACTCGCCAAGATTGTGGTAAACCACCAAGAAACTCCCAAAAACCGCGAAAAACGTCAAAACCACCAAGAAACGGTGGCACTCCAAGGCGCTTAGAGCGCCAGCAAGATTAGATCCTAGACTAGTAGAAAGACGCTGCAGATTTCGCCAAAAGCTCCGGCGACATGCTAGATTGAAGAAGATGCAGACAAAAGGAAGAGGAAAGTGTCCCGAAATGTCTTTTATATCTCTGCCTAGGCTGACACGTCTACAAAATTTCAAGGTGGTATAAAATTTTGTAGGCAAATTTCGCTCAGCTGAAAATTTCGCTTTGAAATTTCTTCATGACATGGAGGGCCACGAAACATGTCAGCAGGAAATTTCAAAGCAAAATTTTCAGCTGAGCAAAATTTCGCCTTCCATAACCTTGCCTTTTGCCATGTGACAAGTGGAGACAAAGAAACTGCATTTCCCTCCACCTGATTTCGTCATATGAGGCAGAAGTAACCTCAAAATCTTCAGAAGCTTTAAGGAGCTTCCTGAAAACTCAAAGTGTCCTCACTTTGTCTTCTTGCAAGGATTTCTTTGTTTCTTGTGCGCCAGATTCGAACTTACTTGTCTTCTACTCAGTTTCGGTGTAATGGGGAGGCATCCTGGCTCTAGAGAGGAAATGCTATGACATTCCTCCATATCTGATTTGCACATAACTGAAACTTCACGTTTTAAGAATCACCTCTTACCTCTGCTGCTGGTATGTCAACGCTGCTTACCTCTTATTCCGATGTGGAAATGCGCAGCATTGACACACCGGAACCAGAGGTAAGAGGTGATTTTTATATACGTCAAGCAAACTGGGTGTCACCCAGAAGCATACAGAATAGAAACAGGTGTTGCATTCTTGCAAGCAACCATAAATAGCAGGTTGAAAAATAGTGTCTGCTTGATGTTGCGGCAGGTAAACTAGGATGGCATTCTTTGCCACCCAGCTACCTACAAAATCCTAGAGAGCCAAGCGGTGCTACATGACCTCTACCATGTCCTCATTGGAATTGTCAGATATTTCAGTGTTGTTAGAACCTGTAGATCTTAAGCAATATCTTCATGTTCATTTTCAGACTTCCTTTGTTGAAATAGATTTATCCTTCTAGACAGAAAGGAGAGAAGTTGTTTTGTCGAAGATCCCACCATCATTTCTGATGACAGCTTCATCAGTAGAGGCGGACATCACTTATTGTAGATGATCTAAAGGCGGCAGTCTTTCTCAAAACAGAAAAATGCCCAGGGCTTGATGGCATACCTATTAAGTTCTTTTAGGAATATTGGGAGTGGTTGGAACCAGACGTGTTTCATACATTTTGTGATTTTCCTCAATCTAGTGCCCTCGACAGAATTCTCAATAGAGGTGCTATCTCATTGATTCCTAAGCCCAAGGAGCCGCGAGCAATTTTAGGTTGGCGCCTAATCATACTATTGTCACCTATTCATGAAAATTTTGCCAAAGTTGCAGAATGGGTAAAATTTATTTTTTGTCTATCTCCACTACCCAATCTGGGTTCCTTCCTAGAAGGTGCATTCTTAACAATGTGGATGCGGTTTATAAAGGGATCTATTGGGCGCACTGGCAAAATCTTATTACATATCTTATGCTTGATTTTGCTGAGGCTTACGATAGCATCAGTTGGAATTTCATACGTTTATATATGCTCAGGTTGGAATTCAGACAACAATTCACATCAGATGTCATGAAATTGCATGTCTCTGCTCGGGCTATTGTTCTATTCCATGGCGAGCTATCAGAGATCTTTTCAATTGGCCGTGGCATTCAGCAGGGATGCCTATTGGTCCCCTTTCTCTTTACTATTGTGGCTGAAGTTCTCTCACAATTGTTTTTGGTGCCACAATAGAGGGGCTTTTGCAAGGTTTGGCTATGGAAGATGGCTTATTAGAAGTACGTAACCAATATGCAGATGACACATTTTTTTTCCTTGTCTCATATTCTATTCTATTCTATTCTATTCTATTCTAAAGAAAAAATTGGATACTGCAATGTTGTTTCTAAATACATTTTCACTGGCATCTAGTGTGTTTGTTGCCTGGCAAAAGTGCACTGTTATTTGGACTTTGGACACTCTGACACCATCATCTGCGCCTGCTTTTCCATGGAAGGTGCTTGCTCATGGGCAACTACCAAATTGCTTGGCATTCCGGTTGGAATTCATGTCACTGTGGAAGCGGCATGGGAAGACCATTAAAGGGTTGGAGAAGCATCTGTTTTGGTGGAATACAGTAAGGTTGTCACTTGCAGGCCGCATTATTGTAGTCGAGTGTATGGTTAGTAGTGCATCTGTATATATGGCATCTTGCTTGTACAAGAACTCATATCCATTGTTAGAAACTTCCTTTGGAGGGTACAAAAGCAGATGATGTGGTCAAGGTGGCATGGTCCAAGTACGTCCTTCCCAAGTGGGCAGGTGGTGTGACAGACTTCTTAGTTCAAGTAAAGCCCTCACTTCAAAATTCATGTATAAGGTTTTCAATAAGGAAGATGACTCTCTGTTCTACATCTTGTGAAGCAACTGCTTACTCATTGCATCCCACTTTGCAAGATGGCAATTAAAGCCCTTTCACCATGGGCACTATTTCACTCACTGTATCTATTCCGAATGCCACATCCTTTTTACGAGGTTTGTTGGATGCACTACAGTATATGTGCTATTTAGTCGTCTTCTTTCGTTGTGCTATGCTAGATACGCTGTGATACCACCAGGTCCGTCAGCACCTCAACTCCCTTGCTACATCAATCCATCCTCTCAATGATGGTGGATCAACGTAGGCATCATCTCGTTACGTCATGGAATGAGCTTCAGACTAGATATATTTTGTCTAGTTGGAATATGATGTTGGGAGAAGATAACAGAGATTTGCCACTTCTTGTAACGGCCAATGTCATGGAAACGTCTCCCTGGACTTGCACAAGTCAATTCATAGAAGCAAGAACCTTGTCAAGTTTATGTATCATCTTCTCCAAGTACCGAGTGCCTTGCAGTATCAGTTAGATGGTAGCTACAAATTTCGCGTGAGTATTGGTCTCGAACACGGCGTCGGGTTTGTGATAAACTATTCCATCCCAAGGAAATGCTTTGGTGGCAGATCAGTCACAGATGTTTGCATGTTAATGCATCCATTATCAGTGTGATTCGAGTCTCTGCATTGTGTCTAGTTTGCCTTGCGGAGATTGAATCGCTTGAACACTATTTGTCTGCATGTCCTGAGGTCCAACCAGCTTGGACTTGGTTGCATCGTTTATTTCATAGTGCTAATGGTAATGGTAATTTTGTGCTATTTAAATTATCTAGACATAGTCAATCCAAGGGTTGGAAGGGCGTTGATCTAGAATGACTACTGCACGTCCTCCGTACTCGACCCATTTCATCTTGATTCAGGTTAGCTCTTTGGTCCATTTGGGAACGACGTAGACTTCACAATTTTCAAGACATTTATTCTTGTCCTCATGGTCTTGTATCTCATGCCCAAACCAAAATAGTGATGGCTTATAAGTGCTTTCCTATTAATGTTGGAAATGACATAAGTATGTGTCATGTGATATTCGAGTACATAAGGGGATTAGTGACCACATCTTGGCTCCCCTAGGCTAATGAGGATTCATACAAGCATTCATGAGAAGCAGTGGCAGTGAATGCAAGAAAAAAGCATAGAAGTTGAAAAGTGGTGGGCAGGTACTACCCAGACGTTGCTACGGCCGCCAGAAAACGCTTGATACCCCCTGCCCGCCACTTAGGGTTTTGACTGGTCAAACGGGTCAAAGTCAACGACAGCTGGAACTTAAGGACAGCAGGGCATCCTATTATTTAGGCAAGTTGGAAAACTTTCTATATGAAGGGCATGCACGATTTGACAAGAAGATAATCTATGTACCATCTTTTTCTTTCAGAAAAGGAAGATACTGTGATGGTTCCATTGCTCCATACATTCCCTCATTCAGCAATCCCAAAGTTTCTTTTATCGATGTTATATGGCCATATTTCCTTTTTCTCCAATATTATTTCGGGAGTGCAGATACAGGTGCGTGTATGCAAATACAGGTGCGGGAGGGGTTTGAAGGAGACGGGTTCGAATCCCAAGCTCTGATTATAACATTGGTATCAGAGTTAACTAAATCCTGCCCTGTGATAATGACAACCAGATTCGGGGCAAATCTATTGAACTCTATTGAAGTTTTTAAAGGAGATGGAGGATTTCAAATCTGGAAGGAGAGTGTTAGAGCTGTACTGGAGTTTGAAAAATTGTGGTATTTGTTTGATGGTAGTCCAGTAAGGGGTGCAACTAGCTCAGGTGATTCAAGTCCTGCTGCTAGTAGTAGTAATGCTCAATCTGGTGCAGGGGGAACTTCAGGTGAAGGTGTGTCTACTGCAAGGGCAACTTCTCTGAGTTCTGGAGCAGAAGATGAAGCTAAGATTATGGAGGCCCAGGCCATAATCATGTGTAAGGTAGGCACTGCCTTAAAACTGAAGCTTCGAGGCATGAAGCCTAAGGAAATGTGGGATTATTTGATAAAGCACTATGAACAAAAAAGTTCTTCACAAATAGATGTGCTAGAAAAACAGTTAAGGAAGATGAAATTGTTTGAGAAAGATAACTTGACTGACTTTTTGGAGAGATTTGATTCCATTATTGCAGATCTTGAGGGAGCTGGAAATATCTTGAATGAACAGTAGTATCTCATAATAGTCACTTCGCAACTTTACTCAGAAATGTAGCCACTTCCAAGGAGCATGCTATCAGAATGATACGCACAGAATTTGAACAGTCTACTATTACACAGGAGGAAGCTGATCAATCCCCATGATTTAGAGTCTCATGGTAGAACTGAACTTGGAAAAGGTAAAAGACTTAGATCTCAGGTAGGAGAAATTAATACTGTATTTGACATTTTGATACTTGAAACAGACAAGATTCCACAAAATTATATGGAGGCAGTTCAAGATATGAATGGAAAGAACTGGAAATGTGCTATGGAAGAAGAAATGAGAGCATTCAAAAGAACAAACACTTATATAGTAGTGGATATTCCTTCTGATAAGAATATAGTTGGAAGTAAGTGGATCTATAGAATAAAACCAGGAGTAGACAAAAATACAAAGAAATTTAAAGCCAGACTTGTTGCACAGGGCTTTACACAGAAAAAAGGAGAAGATTTTGATGAAACATTCTCACCATTGATAAAGATAAATAGTTTGAGAATGTTATTAGCTATTGCTAATGCTTGTGACCTTGAAATCCATCATATGGATGTAAGTACAGCATTCTTGAATGCTAAGTTAGAGGAGGAAATTTATTTAAGACATGCACCTGGATTTGAAGAGGAAAAAGGAAAAATTTGGAAGTTGAATAGAGCAGTTTATGGTCTTAAACAATCTCCTAGGGAATGGTATAAATGTATGGATGGATATCTTGTAGAACAAGGTTTTGAGAAGCTCAATTATGATGGTAATATCTAAAGGTTCAAAATGGGAGATGCCTGGTGCATTATTGCTTTATATGTTGATGACAATATTATGATATCAAAGGGAACTCAATAAATCATTGCAAAGATATCTTAAGGAAACGATTCCAAATGAGTGATCTTGGAGAGTTAAAGAGGTTTTACGGGCATAGATGTTTACGAGGGACAAAATCACAAGATATTAGCTTTGAGTCAACAAGGGCATATTCAAAACATGTTGAAGAAATTTCATATGGAAGATTGCAATATGGCATATACTCCTATGGTTCCTGGTCACAGAATCTCTGCAGATATGAGTCCAAAAACAGAAGCTGAAAGCAAACAAATGGAGAAAATACCTTACAGAAGTTTGATTGGTTGTTTGTCCTATGTAGCCAATTGTACTAGGCCGGACATTGCATTTGCAGTTAATATTCTCAGTAGGTACAATGACAGGGCTGGTAAAGGACACTGGATTGCAGCAAAAAGGATCCTCAAATACTTGAAAGGTACAATGCATTTTGGTATAGTATTTAATGAAACCAACTTACAATTGCAGGCTTATTGTGATGCTGATTGGGGAGGAGATTTAGACAAACGAAAATCAACTTCAGGATATGTTATTTTATTAGGTGGAGCCCCAGTTGCTTGGAAGTGCAAAAAGCAAAGCAGCATTGCTTTATCTAGTGCTGAAGCTGAGTACAACTCAGCAGCTCTGTTAACAAAGGAACTTATCTGGGAAAGAAGACTTATGGCAGAATTTGGATTTGCTCAAAGAGGACCAACAAACATTTATTGTGATAATACTAGTTGTATTGCCATGTCAAAAAATCCAATTTTGCACATTGAGATGGAAGTTCATTTCATCAGAGATATGGTTAAAAAAAATCAAGTGCATTTGACCTATGTTAGTACAGCTGATCAAAGAGCAGATATTCTTACAAAGGCATTACCATTATCCAGATTCCAGGAAATAAGGAAATTATTACAATGTGATGACAGGGAATATCACATGAAGGGGGAATGTTGGAAATGACATAAGTATGTGTCATGTGATATTCGAGTACATAAGGGGATTAGTGACCACATCTTGGCTCCCCTAGGCTAATGAGGATTCATACAAGCATTCATGAGAAGCAGTGGCAGTGAATGCAAGAAAAAAGCATAGAAGTTGAAAAGTGGTGGGCAGGTACTACCCAGACGTTGCTACGGCCGCCAGAAAACGCTTGATACCCCCTGCCCGCCACTTAGGGTTTTGACTGGTCAAATGGGTCAAAGTCAACGACAGCTGGAACTTAAGGACAGCAGGGCATCCTATTATTTAGGCAAGTTGGAAAACTTTCTATATGAAGGGCATGCACGATTTGACAAGTGGATATATCCAGGTTGATAAGAAAATATATAGATGAATGATTGTCATAAAAAAATGAGAGATGAAGTGCAGATACAGGTTTGAAGGAGACAGAGTCTTGGCATACTTGGGTTCGAATCCCAAGCTCTGATTATAACAATTAAGGCAGAGATCAGGAATCATATATAGATGCAATGTCTCTATATTAATTCATATTCTTAGGTTTCTCTTGTGGGGCAAGCCCATTGTGCTTGAGACTCTAGTTCCGATGGCATATGCATGTGCTTCTAGACGAATTTCAGTCTTCATGTACTTTGCTTTTGTTTAATAAAACTTTCGTCCTTCTAAAAGTAGCAAAAAGGCGCAACAGGAGTTTAGGATTGGACTCGCTTTAGCATTTGATTAGGTTAAATTGTTGAGGAAAACATTATCAGACAAATTATTCGTAAAAAAATATTCAAACTAGGCAATTATAAATCAAAGGATGGATTAAAACCATGAAAACCAATATGGTAGCCACTAAATAGAATATGGCATTATATGTGATGATGTTTTAATATAGGTTTCTTGTATGGTTGGGATTTTTTTTTTAAGGACGAATAGAATAGAATAGCAAGTTTATTAATCACAGATAAACACTTAGAACTTTTTTTTTTATCGTTCCTTGGAATATTAAGAATAAAATGGCAGCTAGGTTGAAGAAGTTCTACATTCCCAGCATTAAACACGTTGCCATGTAAAGAGATTCAATACTCATCAGTGGCAGACTTATGATGCTACTTTGCAGCAGCACGATGGCTGTTTCTTCCATACAGCGGGATTCAAACTGAAAGTGAAAAAAATTCCAACATGAAGCTACGAAAGGCAAGAGCGCCAGGATAGTCCACAATATTCCCCGCCTCGAAGGGAGGATAGGGTCTTTTGGCTAGATTAGACAAAAAGAAATGGTGCTCATTTTTTACGGCCGTTCATTTCTTTAGATCAACATCCTATGGTTTAGGATAAGTCCATGTTAATTTTCAGGACACGTGGATAGCCTAGGCTTTCAGATGGTGTGACAAGACATCCTATTGCTGAGATAACACGCTACTTGAATTAACTTTCTTTAAACCTATTAAGATTTGTTTTGGTTGGTGCATTATTGCTCAAACCTACGGAAGAGATATCTAGATCTTATAGATTTGTGTAAGTCAATGACATAGCCCGCATATGTGTCTTACCAAACAAACTGACATGTCAAAATCTAATTATCATGCATCCAGTTTACCTAGTGCTTTGCTACTTTTGGAAGAAACAGGTGTCACTTTTTTTTGCTTGTCATGGTTTATAGGTTCACTTGGTTCACATGCTGATGAAAAGAATAAGTTGTCATCCTCATCAAAATCCTAGTTCAATAGCAATGTAGATAAACAATCTACATGAGAGCTGCATGTCATTATTGCACGCCATTGACCGATTAGTATGACCTTTGAGTAATTTTTACAGCTCTATGTGAGCAGTTGCATACACCTGCGTAGCAATATTTAATAAGTCGTCATAAGAATAGTCATATCAGAAAGACATAAAAGAAAGATTTTTTTCACCGCCAAGTTACAACAACTTTATAGAATCCAGGCTTGCAGGAAAATAAAACTTGCTTTAAACTATATTCCATATGTAGGAAATTTATCGCGGTGGCACATTGTGCTAGATCGGTGCGAAAAAGGCCCAATGTGGAAATCAACGTGTGTTAAAGAAATCTTGGTGTCTAGCTATAAAACTGAGTGTCTAGTCAATGAGTCATGCCCCAATGCTGATCTCCAAAATTCTCTCAAGATTCCCTTTGATTTTGTGAAGCTGCCCTTGACATTCTATTA
Source organism: Isoetes taiwanensis (assembly GCA_021234155.1). Classification (NCBI taxonomy): domain Eukaryota; kingdom Viridiplantae; phylum Streptophyta; class Lycopodiopsida; order Isoetales; family Isoetaceae; genus Isoetes; species Isoetes taiwanensis. Next base: position 8,659,579 of record JAJEKV010000041.1, read on the forward strand.
GATTACCTCAAGATTCAGTTTTCTAAGAAGTATGGGAATATTTTGCAAGATTCCTTAAGATTGAAAATTCATTCGAGAATCCCTAAGATTCTTCAAAGATTCTATAAGTTTCCTCAATATTTCATGAAGATTCATCATTAAATACATATTATGATATTTATTGTTCATGTAGAGGAGGAGGAAGCTGAAATCGTAGATTCGCTTAGATTCTAACAAGCTTCCCTTCCCTTTCTTTAGGTTGCCTTGAACTTTACTTTAGATGCTTGTAGACGTTCCTGATGTTCAATCGAGATTCCTTTGAAGTTCTTTAAATTCTTTCAAAGTCATTTGGGTTGCAAAGATTTGTTTAAGATTTAGAATCTTTTAAGTTATTTAAGGTTTGATAAGATTTGCTTAAATTTGTATCAGGGAGACACTACCATATGAACCAAGTAAAAGTGTCTCTGGAAGGTTGGTGTTCTTAGATTTATTGTTTAGCAATTGTTGTTGTTATAGAGGGTATGCATTACTGTTCTCTAGATGCAACAAAATGCAAATGTCTTGTGATTTTAATGCATCAGTGTTCTAATATTGCCTAATGCAAGGTATATCCTTCAGAAATTAAGAATCAATATAAGGCATATACATGTCATTAAACAAAATCCCATCGATCCGAGCCATCGGATCGCCATTCTGGGAAAGGACGAGCCCCTATATTAGGCTAGTTCCATTCTCAGACCGGTTATCGGCGTCTTCTCACAGCAGCATTTTCTTCGTTCTCGTAGCTTCCCATGGCTCTTCGATCGATGGATTTCTTCTGGAGCTTCTCCTTCGGCTCCTGTCTCCACGTCCTCGCTACCGGCATCTTCTTCGCGAGTTGTCTTACCCTTCTTTGGAAGGTACGCCTTCTTCTTATCTTGTTAATTATGCCTGGAATTCTCTATCGGTGCTAGGGTCGATCTTGTTTTTCTATTTGGCTTTTGGTTGCAGTGAGGGTGTTTGCATGAGGAATTGCTATGATTCTTGTGGATTTCGTGATTCTCTTGTTTGGGTTTCGCATGTTGAATCACCATTCGTCTTGTAGATTTTGTGTTAGTCTGTTGTTTTCTGCTTATTGCAGCGTTTGCATGTTGAATTCACCATGCATTTTCGCGGTTTCTTTGTCTATTGTTTGAGGTTTTCTGTTTGAGTCGGGCCTCTGTTGCTGGCCTTTGGGTCGGAATCGGTGGAGTTTGGGGGTCGCCATTTACAGTTTTTTCAGTTTGCGCTTTAGCCCATTTCGGTTCATAGACAGTGATAGGTTTTCAGTCAGGAGCCCATTCGGTTTTGGCACTTGGGGCATTAGCTTCCGGCCCTCCTAGCTTGGAACCTGAAATCTATGCCTGGGCATGGAGCCCGATCCCAGCCCGTGTTGTATGCCTCCGCTCCTCTGTTCGCCCGATCCCAGCCACGCTCCTCTGTTCGCCCGATCCCAGCCACGCTCCTCTTGGTTTTCTAGCTCCCTGATCCATCCTTGTCTGCGGATTCTGTGGGGCGGATTCCTCCTTAGATATGTGTTTTCTGGATCTTTCTCTCTGCTGTGCACCTGGGTCTATTATTGGCGCTCATTCTCACGATCTTTTCACCTTTTTCTCTCTTCTTTGCCGATTTGTCTTTCTGTTAGCGAATGGGTTTTGGCATCGTCCTTTGCTTCATCACTTCTTCTTGTGCTGGCTGGTGAATAGGTGTTTGGCATCGTCCTTTGCTTGCTGGCTGGTTCCGCTCCAAGGGTTCTTCTTCTTCTATTTATGCTGTTCTCACCATGTCTCTGCTGTATTCTGCGCTGTTATCTTAGGGGCATCTATTTTAATCGATTTTGCGGCAGCCCTTTGTTGCTTGTGCATGCTGTTCTGTCCATTCGCTGCTGCATGCGTCTCTAGCCCTTCATCGGCCCCTCTGCTCCTTGTTGCTCGCTGTTGCATGCTTTTCTACCCATTCGTCTGCTCCTTCGACCTGCCCGGTTTTCTTTTCTCAGATTTGGTTCTTCATTCTCATTTCTTCCTTTGCTGGTTTTCTTAGCCGCCATGCCGTTTCCTTGCCCCCTTTGTTCTGCTCAGATGTTTCCTCTTGGATTTTTCCCTCCTTTTTCACCTCCTGGGATGGCGATGACTGCCCACCACCTTTATGTCTTGCATTTGGCGGCGTTGCATCCGGCGGCTAGCAATGCTTTACAGGTTGTCCGGGAGGACATCGACTGGTCTGCGGAATACTTTCGGACGCTTAAGCCTTTTGTTTGCTTTTAAGCCTTACATCCGTCGAGAGTATTCGTGCTTATCGAATGCTCGACCCAGCTCGTGCTCGTTTTCTAGGGGATGTTATTTTGTTGTGGGGTTTTTCGTCTTTGCGTCCTATTCAGCTGAAGGAATACTTTTTTATCATGACGGAGTATCCCCCTCAGTTCCTTCCAACTTACCCGGCGATTTCGTTGGGGTTGCTCGCGTGATTATCTTTGTTCCGGGGCGTCCATCGGCTCTGTCCGTGGGCATCATAGTGCGGTCTCCTTTTTTTGTTGAATAATATGCTCTCAAGCATTTGTCTTGTGTTTTGTTTTTCATGTTTTTTGGATTTAATAAGAATGTGATTTCTCTTATAGATTTATAATGGGGTGCTCTTTATAAGTGATTTTTTCCTAAGTGTTTTTAATGGGTTCCCTCTTTATTTGTTGTTTTCTCTTGTAAGGTACTTATGGATTTATAATGGGGTGCTCTTTATAAGTGATTTTTTCCTAAGTGTTTTTAATGGGTTCCCTCTTTGTTTGTTGTTTTCTCTCGTTAGGTACTTATGGATTTATAATGGGGTGCTCTTTATAAGTGATTTTTCTTCTTAAGTGTTTTTAATGGGTTCCCTCTTTATTTGTTGTTTTCTCTCGTAAGGTACTTATGGATTTATAATGGGGTTTGGATTATTTTTGCTCTGCTCTATTCTGGGGTTATTGTGCTATTCGGGCTACTGTGTTTTCTTCTCTAGGATTCTTTTCCTTTTTCGTTTGGTGTTGTGCTTTATATCATGTTGTGCTTTTTACAGCTATTATCGTTTCTGTTTTAATGGCATTATCTCATGAGTTGCTTTTTGTCCATGTTTATCCATTTTTTGCACATGGTTATGGGTTTGTTCTTCTTCTTTCTTATGCAAGTGGATCGTGGGGGGTTGGATTCTTTCTTGCTATTGTATTTTCGAGGGTTTTTTTGATGCTTCGCTCTATTCTATGGTGTGGCGATATTTGGGCTACTGTGTCTTTTTTATGTTATGATTCTTTTATTTCTTCTCGTTTGTAATATTATGTTGTGATTTTGATATCTATTTTGGTTTATGCGTTATTGGCCTCATTTGATGGGTTATACTTTGTCTTTTTGTGTTTACCCAATTTTTGTATGTTGTCATGCGTTCCTTGTTTTTTGGCATTTTGATCATTCCTGGCATCTCGTTTGTCGGTTCTTGAATGCACCGTTGCACTTTGTTTTTCGGCAATCTATGTCCGATTGCATTATCTTTTTTCTGTCTGTGCATTTTTACGTTTCTATAGGTCGCTTTTTTCTCTTGGTCATATTATTTCAGTTACTTGTTACTTATTATTTATCGTGATCGTTTTTCTTTTCGGGCTCCCTGATGCCTTCCGCTGGGGTCTTAGCGTCGTTCATGGACTTCCGTCCGTCGCCATTCCTTCGATTCCTCATTGTGGCGGCGTGCCTTTCTTTACGGTTGTTCTTGTTTTCTAATGTCCTTCTTTTTTCAGGTCATTGAGCTGATGCCGTCCCTCATAAACAACCACGGCTCTTCTTCGCGTCGCTTTCTCCGGCCGTGTAGCTAGCTTCATATTTTCTTGGTACTTTCGGCGTCAGCGAAGCTTCCCTTTCACTCGAGCCTGACTCTTCGGACCCTGGTTCCCTTTCTCCTCACCTTCTCCGATTTACATGCATCTTCTTTTTCTTTTGGTCCCCTCGGCCTTTCTTTGCTCCTTCCTCTTCTCCCGGTTGGTCCCTTTTCACGTATCTCCTACTCAAATGGCTCCTCTGTTTTCTTCTCTTCCGCATGCATTTTCAAACCCATTTTTTTGTGTCTTAGTGCTGTTTCTCCACGAGTTCACTTTCGGTACTACATGAGCTTCAGGCGACAATGGGCTCGCTCCGGGCTCTCTAGACCCCGATGGCGGCAATTGTCGGTCTGAGACTCAGCTTGAGCATCTCCAACAGGACATTCGGGAGCGGGCCGCGCGTCCTACTCCTTCTTTTGACCGCGACTCCATGCGGCATTACTACGAGTTTGCGTCTGCTATGGACACTCGTTTTCGATGGATTCATGGCCGTCTTGCTATGTTGGGGGTTGCCATTCCAGATGATGTGCTGCAGATGGTAGAGGAAGGTAAGCGTTTGGCGGATCAGGAGATGAAATTTGTTCTTATTGCTGATCAACATGGTTATGACGTCGCCTTGCACTTTAGTGAGTCCCCTAGTCTGAATTTTTCTTCGAAGGAGTCCAAGCGCTTGCATCAGGCTAAGAAATTCGCCCAGGAGAAGCGTCTATCTTCTTCTCGCCCTTCGCCATACCCTTCCTCTGCTTCTCTTTCTGCTGCTTCCCCTGCCAATTCCTCTACCCTTCGTTGTACTTTTTGTGGTCGTTTTCGCCACACTGCCGACAATTGTTTTCGTCGCCAGTTCTCTCATAATGCCATTCCTCCCCTTTCCAACCCTTATTTTTCTCAAACTGTGCCTCTCAATCCTACTCCTTTGTTGGCCGTTCCTCCACCACCTCAGCATTCGGCCCTTTCTCCGCCTGTGTTGCCTCGGCCTTGGTCTTCTTGAGCCGTTTTAGTTGTTCTGCACTATCTGTTGTATTTGGTTTTTGATCATTAATAAAGCATTTTGGTTTCTAATGGGTCTTTTTTTCTACAGATTGCCAACCTTTTACTTCTGCTTTACCTCACCTTCCCTTTGATCCGATGGCTCTTGATTCTTATTATGCGACCTTGCCTGTGTGTGGGTGTCTCTTTGCTTCTTTACCTTTTTGGCATTCCATTTCTGCTCATCCGCTTGTGTTGTCTTGGATCCAGTATGGTTATGCTCTTCCGTGGGCCCAGGAACCCCCTTCTCAACCCTATTTTCGCCCGAACCTTTCTTCTTTGTCTTCTCATATTCCTTTCGCCCGTTCTGCCATTCAAGACCTTTTGCGTTCTGGTGCTGTTATGCAAGTTCCATCTTGTCCCTTTTTCTGCTCACCCCTGGGTGTTGTGCCCAAGGGCGACCATAAGTTCCGCTTGATTCTCGACTTGCGCTATCTTAACTCCTTTTTATCTGTTCCTTCTTTCCATTACGAGTCGCTTTCTGATGCTTTGGCTGTTCTTCAACCCCAAGATTTTCTTTTTACTTTGGATCTGAAATCCGGTTACCACCATGTTCCCATCTGGCCTCCTCATCATACTTTTTTGAGTTTGAGTCACATTTTTTTGTCTTCACTATGCTTCCTTTTGGCTTGGCCTCTGCTCCCTTCGTCTTTACCAAGTTGATGCGCCCCTTGGTCCGCCATTGGAGGGCGGCTGGTATTCGTTGCACTCCTTATATGGATGATTTCCTTTTTTGCACTCAGCGGGACCCTACTGCTCTTCAACATCGCATCATTTCTGATTTGCAATCTGCTGGTTTTCTCATTGCCTGGCCTAAGTGTCGTCTGCGTTTGTCACATCGTGCTATTTTCCTTGGTTTTCTCCTTGATGCTTCTGCCATGATTATTTGCCTATCTTCCAAGAAATTGGCCAAGTTTTTTCGCCTTTCTTCTTCGCTTCTTTCTTCTTCTCATTTTACCTCACGGCACCTAGCTAAATTTTTGGGCTTTCTCCAGTCTCTTCGTATTGTTTTTGGCTCTCTTGTCTCCGTTTTGACCTTTTGTTCTTATCGTCTTATTCAGCCTTGGCACTGGGATGCTCCTATTTCTTTGTCTTCTTTAGCTCGCATGGAAATTGTGTTATGGGAATCTATCGCCTCATCTTTGAGTTTTCGTCCTATTTCTCCCTCCCGTCGTCCTTCTGCTGTCCTTGGTTTCGATGCTAGTTCTTTTGGATGGGGGGGGTGGCTCTTGCTCCCGGGGCAGCACCGCTTGGATTTTGTTGGCCTTTTTTCCGAGTCAGAGCTGTCTCATTCTTCCACTTGGCGCGAACTCTTTGCTTTCTATCAAGTTTTGCGCTCCGCCTTGCCTTCTCTTCATGCTCGCCTGGTCGCTGTTCGGGGGGATAATTTGAATGTTGCCACCATTCTTCAAAAAGGCGGTTCTTCTTCGCCTGATATTCATTTTCTCACCTTAGAGATCTTTCTCCTTTGTTTTCATTTTTCTATTTCCTTGGAGCCGGTGTGGATTCCACGTTCCCAAAATGAGTGGGCTGATTATCTTTCTCGTCTTCCTCAATCTGCTGAATTTGCCCTTGCCCCATGGTGTTTTCACTATATTGATTCTTTATGGGGCCCGCATCATGTGGATCGTTTTGCCTCTCCCCTTAATCATAAGCTTCCTGTTTATAATACTCGGTTCCCATATCCGCACCGTATCCCGCCTGATGCTTTTACCTATGATTGGCGCCTCTTTAATAATTTTTGTTTTCCTCCACCTTCTTTAGTTCCCCGTGTTTTGCACCATGCAGCCGCGTGTCATGCTCGTATCACACTGGTGGTTCTTCATTGGCCTTCTGCACCATGGTGGCCTTTACTCTGGACGGGATCGGCATGGGCGTCTTTTATTAAAGAATTTCTGTTTTTTGATGCATTTTCTTTGGCTTTATTGCCACATCTTTCGGCGACCTTTGCCGGGTGTCGGCGTCATGTAGCTCTTTATGTTTTTCGTTGTCAATTTGAATGAAGTTAACATGGTTTTTTATGTTGTTGTGACAGCTACTTCTCGCTTGCTCACCCCCCAGGAGGTTCCCTTTTTCTTTGCGACTTTGCCTTTAGTTTTTTCCTCTCGTGCCCCATCTACTCTTTTGGCTTATTTCGCTATGTTCCGCCGTTTTGTTGCTTGGTGCCGTCTTCATGCTGTTCCTTTTCTTCCAGCTTCTCCTTTTGTTGTTGCGGCCTTTTTTGCTTCTCTTCATCATCCTCAGATGTCAGCCTCCTCCATTTCTTCCGGCTCGGCAGCCATATCCTTTTTTCATCAACTTTTCAACCTTCCCTCTCCCGCCATTTTACCTTTACCCTCGTTGGCTCGTCAGTCTACCTTTCGTCACGCTCGCCCTCCTCGTACCTTTCTTCCTCTCCTGCCTCGGCATATTACGCTCGATTGTTCTCCTTTGCGCATCCTGCGGCTTCTTTTCCCTCTCGGCCCAGCGTTATTTCCGTTGTAGTTTCCTTTGCTTTTTGCGTCTCGGAGGCCCTTGCCCTCAATTGGCGTGATCTTTCTTTTCCTTATCGCATGTGGATCTTCTTATTCGTCATTCCAAGCGTGACCAACTTGCCCCGCGGTCATCACGATTTCTTTAGCCCGCTTGCCTTCGTTCGCATGCCACATCTCTATCCTTGATGCCCTGATTTCTACCGGTTCTTATCATCTCCTCGATCCTCCATCCGGCGGCCCCCTTTTTCGTTCATCTCCTTCTTCTTTGCGTCCTTTATCTTATCCGACTGCTCGGGGGTGGTGGCGGGAGTGTCTTCTTGCTATCGGCTTGGATCCATCCCGATATGGTACTCATTCGGCTCGTCGCGGAGGGGCTTCAGCGGCTGCCGCTCGGGGAGTTCCACATGATGCTGCGCGCACTCACGGTCGTTGGCGCTCCTCTTCTTCTCATTCTCGCTATGTGCTTCGCGATCCTACTCAACACCTGGAGGTTTCGCGGCGCTTGGGTTTATAGTTAAGGAAGTCCTTTGGTAGTCGGCCGGTTTTGTGTCTCTCGCGAGTCCTTTCCCAGAATCCCATCGATCCGAGCCATCGGATCGCCATTCTGAAAAGGGCGAAACTATAAACTAGTTCCATTCTCGGACCGGTTATCGGCGTCTTCTCCGCAGCGGCATTTTCTTAGTTCTCGTAGCTTCCCTCCCTTCATACCCTGCTGCGTGGCCGTGTATGTCTTTTTCATTTGTATTAGTATTGGTTCTTGCCCTTTTTTGTTGTTTTCACTTGTGGGTGTCGCTTTTTCTTGTTCTTTGTTTCCTTGGCATTTTTTTACGTGTTTTTCTCCGCTGCTTGGTGATCTTTGTTTATTTCCACCTTGAGGGTGATGCATCTTTATATATCATGTTTTCCACCCGCTGGGTGATGCTTTTTCCACCTTCTCGGTGACGCTATCTTCTTTTTGTTATGCTCTTTTTTGTCTATTTTTATGCCTTATATCTTCCGGCTTTCTTGATGCAGATTCTTTTTATGGCTGGGCTTGTTTCTCTAACTCTTTACGGGTGTTTTTTTGAGTTTTTTGGGTATTGCAGGATTTCGCTATCTTCCACTGGCTTTTGGGGTCCTGATGGTTTCCGTTCGTCATCCTCGTTGTTATATGTGTTTTTTTTCGCGGTTGTTTGGGGTCGTGCTTTTGGTTTGCCTTCGCGCTCGTCCGGTTTCTCTGTTCTCTAGGCAATACATTCGAGGTTGGTGGCGACCATTTCTCATTAGGGTTTTCCTCGAAAACCCGAAAGGGCGGGGTTTTTTATCCCGATGAGAACTTGTCGCCATTGCCCTCTTATACTGCCTTAGCACATTTTCTTTTTTGGGGGTAGTCCGATATTGTTCCTATGTTCGGCTACCCCTCTCTCTCTTCTTATACATTGTATACTGCTGCTGTGATGAATGACAAGCCTATCTTGTCTCTCGCGAGTCCTTAAACAAAATGCAAATTCTGCAGCTTGGAGGGTAACCTCCCGGTTAAGAAAAGCACATCGATGATACTTTATAAAGCGTAAACATTCCAACTTCAAATTTTCTCTCTAAGCTATGCTGATACACCATGTCTGCTTGGATGGATTTAACTCTAAGCAGAGGTGTTCACCAGGACTAAGAAGGTAGATTTGGCCTGGATTCAAGGTAAAATGGCAACATCCCAAACTTTACGCTTGGAATAAACGGCACTAGAATTTTTTAGCCTCCTCCGTTGTCCATTTGCCATCTGTTGAAGTATCTTGCCATCTGCCAAAGTATCTCGCAAAATATGGAACCCGTTCTTGCTAGTTAAAATTAATTTTCATTGTTTATCCTATTGATTTGATTCATCATACTAAGTTTATGCAAAACAAAAGACTTTAAGAAGCCTCCATTTGAAATATGTTCCACCTTTGGGGCATGCCTTCGTTAATATAAAGGGCGAGCAAGGTCCAATCTTATGACACGAGGACATTACATCCTCGCAATACAAAATCAGCAGGTTGGACGGTAAGCCCTTATGTGCTTTGCTAAATTTTTGTTCTAATTTTTGCCCCATGTTTATTGCATGGTATGCCTTCTATAATTGCAATATGTGCCCAGCTTCATGCACTGCTAACAATCTCTTATTTCTAAAAGGGTTCTATTAAATCGCTCACGGATCAGTCATGCAGAATATGTGCATTAAGGTATTTATTAGAAAAGGCACAGATCACCTTCTTTATGGCCATCTCCTGGTCTTCATCTGTCAAGGCAATGCTTGCACCTTCAAAAAGTTGTTTATCTAATACTTCAACAATACCGTTAGCCCATTCGGCTTTAAAAACATTAAAACATGACACAATTTTTGCCATAAATATCAGGCCTTACAAACATTTTGATTGTGTTTCTTCCATTGAAATTTTACGCTGAAGAAGTCGATCGCAAAAATGATGGCTCGTAAGGTGCAGCATTCAAAGGTTAAAAGATCCAAGTTTGTTCCTCCGGGGCATGTTGCACTCCAAACAGTTTAAATGCAACATGCATATTGAAGCTACGACATGATGTAGCATTTGAGAGTTTGGATTTGAATATGTGTTGAACTCTCACTTTTGTCCAGTAAGAAGCTCATGCTGAATGATTAAAAAAAAGAATGCAAATGCATTGGTGCAAAACGTGACAGAACAGAAACAACTTCACCTGAGGGCACAAAAAGCAGTAGATATATTCTGCTACAAATATATAGTGCCAAACCCATGCAAGTCATAGGCACATACTACAAAAATACATATTCCATGCCCCATGTAGCAACCAATATTACCAAATATGGTGACAAGGTTTGAGATCATTAACGTGAAGCCGGGAGCTTAGCTTCTGCTGGAATTGTTGCAGCCTTGTCAATTCACGCATGCACCGCTGCAATTGCTCATGAGCCTCTGCATGGAGACCCTGCCTGTTCAGCGATGGCTGCCCTCAGCTCTTGCACCTTTCAATCTCGAGCTGCAGATCTATGCTCCAGTTTCTGCAAGCGAGAGTCCAGCATAGGGTTCATTGCAGATGAGGCCGCTTCTTGTGTCTCGACCCTAGTTTGAAGGGCTCCCAATTGTGACTAGCTCTCTTCCTTTTCGTATCACAGTTGCAACCTCCTCAGCCTCTGATCGAAGGCGGGAGATGGTTGCCATTGTCTCCTGCTCAACACGTTGCTTGTCCTGTGTCATGGTTTCAATGGCAGTGGACAAGGAATCCATGTGGGTCTGCATGTCAGCGAGACTCTTCTTGTCCTTCTGCCTTTCAGAGTGCATTAGGCGAAGGCCATCCTCCAGGTGCTGTATGGGAGTCTCCATGCTGTAAACACGCTATTTTTCAGTAGCCAGCTGCCTCTTGAGCAATTTGGGTGTCGGAGGCCTGCAGCAATTCGAGCTCTGTTGCCCTCTGCCATTGCTTGAACCTGTTTCCAGTGCTCCTCAACTGCCTGGTTTGGTGGTGGTGAAGCACGGATACGGCTTGCCGCTAGGCTAGAGTATCTGTTATATGTCTGCCGAGCTATGCTTGTTGCACGAGACTTTGCCCGCGCTTCTCTTTTCAGTCTGCACCTGTCAATTTTGCCAGTGTCATCTGGTCTGCGATTGGGGATGGCATCTATGTACTCTCCCAGTAGAAGTTTTGCTTCCATGTCTGTGCTAGGTAGAGGGGACTGCGCATTAGCACCATCCACATGCATATCAGTGGGGTTGGATGAAGGGACACAGGGCTCGTCGGGCTCTTCTATCACTGGAGTTTCCATGAATAGGGTATCACCCTACAGACGCTTGTCTAAAAGCCTCCAAGCACTTTGATCACTCACAACCTCTGTGCTTTGTCACCTTACAGACATCCGTCCGAAGTGTCCAAATGCAGAATTCAAGTGCAGCCTCTAGTGCAACCTCTACCACCTTATAGATGCTTGTCTCAGACGAATAGTGGCAATGATCTCTTCCTTACAGACCCCTGTCTGAAAGCCTCCAGCATGCGAATGTTTGAATCCAAGGCGATGCCTCCAAGTGCAAGAAGCAAGTGCAGGCTCTTTCACCTTAGAGACACCCGTCTAAAAGTGTTCAAATGCATAAATCAAGCGCAGCCTCTAGTGAAACCTCTGCCACCTTATAGACGCTTGTCTGAAATGAAAATAAGCAATGGTTTTTCCCCTCACAGATGCCCGTCTGCAAGGCTCCAGTATGTAAATGCTTGAATCCAAGGTGATTGGATGGTATCACACCCTTTGAATCCCGTCTTAAAATTGGGTTGCAAAGACTTGTTGTTTTCTCCTCTCAGATCTTAAACAAATGTGTGTAAAACCATGTGTCTTTTAGAATCATCATAGAACAAGCATTCCAATGATATGTATTGCTCCCAAAACAGAGCTGCAGATCAATAGATATGAAGAAAAGTATATAGTGCTGGAAAATGGAACAATGGAAACCCTAAAACCAGCACTAAAAATCTGTTGTTTTTGCTCTGAAGTCCTATCCAAACATCATCAACATAAAATATCTTTGAAATAACTCTAAGAGAGCTTTCCAATGGTTTAAATTTCGTGAGAAACTGAGTCACAAAGAAATAGATATGAACAAAAATGTAATACAAACCACAAAGTGATGGTGCGGGCTGTAAATCGCTGTTTTTGCTATAGAATCACCATTCAAACACATGCAAATCACATATCTTCAGAAAGATATCTGAGAGAGCTTTGTAAAGCAATAAATTTCAGCTAAAATGGAGTTTAAATTCGCCACTTACAAATATTTGGGAGTGGAGTTTCCTTCCACTATGCACTGGAACACATCCATACGGCTACGAGTGACGGTGAGCTGGAAGGCACTATATGCAATGCAAAACAATAGTCATAGAGCAGAGTTGTATGATTGGGCTCATCAGTCACCCCACACCTATTCATGATCTTACTGGAGCCTGTCCTTTTATACGTGATTGAAGTATGGGATCCAGTAGTATCCCTCGCTACCTAGAATGACTTGGAGCAGGTGCAGAAAGTCGTCTTGATACGAGCACTAGGGGTGAAGTCCACAGTCCCATATCAAATTTTGCTGCAGGAGACGAGATTCTTGCCTCTTCAAAGGGTGGCCCTTGATCGCTACATTGTCTATTTTCAGAAGGTGGTCAATATGGACGATGCTCGTCTCCCTAACCTAGCTTATATCATGGCAATGGGGCTGCAGTGCCTCAAGGCCTGCTGGAGGGAAAAGAGAGGTCAATGGTTGGCCTAGATGGAATGTACAGGAGCACAGGTGCATACATGTGCAAATAGAGGCAGATTGTCATAGCTTGAGGCAATATCTTGATGCTTGCTTCCTCAGCAAGCTTTGGGATGCCAGTGCCCTTGAACCAGTCAAGACAGTATACTACCAGTGCCACATAAATTCCACATTGGAACGAGGCCCGCAATGCTACCTGCGTACCCACTTGCCTATGAAAAGACGCAGACTCATTGCCGTCATTCGCACAGGGGCACACCCATCATATTGTATCCTACTAACATTCTAACTTATATCAAGTATATGCTAGAAATGATAAGGCATGTACGTATGTGTTTCCATTGACAACCCTTCAAGGACCTGAAACTTCTTTCTGAAGATATCAACGTCCATGTGTCAAACTTACATGATGTGCTACAATATAAGGATCAGTGGAAGAATTCGCAACAGAACTCATTGACCTATTCGAGGTTCTCCCTAGTGCATGTATACAAAATTCATAGCCTTGACATTTAGACATAAAGCCAACTGGATTAACATCATGGATGTTAGAAACGAAGCAGGACCAGAGTAATATGAAGAAATCCAAGAGAAAATGCTTTGCACAAATTTTTACCCTGAAGCAGGTATTAGCTATCTAACTACAAATCCTTGTGGATCCTTATTGAATTAAGCTCAAGTGATGAAAAAAAAGGGCAGTGTTATCTTTTTTGAGACCTCATGTCTGATTTAGAATAGTGGAAGAACCGATGTGCAGAGCTCATTCTAAAGCCCCTATTTGTCGAAATAGGGTTAAGCATTCATGCAAGAAAACATGCAAAAAAATGGGCCAGTTAATATACCTTGGTGTTGATCTTGGTTTGGCGATAGCCATAAGGTAATCGCATTTCTGCACTTGTACATTAAAATCCAAATCATGCAAGGAATAAAGAGATTATGAAAAACTCATTTCCCCATACCTCTGGTCTTAGAAAACTGTGCAGGTGAATAATCCTTGAAGACCAGCTTACAACCTTTTGTTTGATCTTTGCATAAAAAAACATGGGCAATATCAGACACTAGTGAGATAAATCTGGATGCTCAATATGTTCTTAATGCATAAGATATTCATATGTCAGTTTAAATATGAAACGGAGATGCATTTAAGTGATCCTCAAGATGAGAAATACATATATTTGTGGCTGTGCTAATCTGAGTTATTAAGAAAGGGTGAAAGCATGTTACGGTGTACCACTTTTGGAACCCTCAAAAGTACCTACCCTGAGTACTTTTAAATTTGGTACTTTCACAGTTTTCTTTCCACTAAAATCAATAAATTGAATCGAAGGTCAACAACATATCAATCTATAGTATCAAAAGTTAACAATACCATTAGAAACTAAAATGAATTAATAAACTCTCAAACTTATTGTTTATTGAGACATTTGTGCAAGTTCCCAGTACACAGTACTGGGTAGTTTTGCACTCCCTAAAAAGTAATTTATATGGTACACTCTAGCATGCTTTCACCCGAAAGGTTCAGGTCCATCATAAGCATATAGGTTTTTAGTGATTTCAAACAAAGTTGTTATAAATGAAATAGATATAACATTTCTAATGTGCATCTTAATCACTATGAGAATCTCACAAATAAAGGTGTCTAACCAGGGATTTTGGAACTCTAATCTTCTTAATGCTGCGCTTCCATCTTCCAAAGAATTTTCCATTGGTTCTGCCAATTCACAGTCCACTGTCATACCTATGACCCCACCTTGCTTTGACTGCAAATCATCCAACTAGTAAGTAACTGGGAAAATAAATATAAGACAACATAGCTCACTCATATCCTTAACCACAGCTTAACTCATATCATGAACTGGACGTACTCTATTTAGACCCATCATATTGTATCCTACTGACATTAAGACCTGTATGTATGTGTTTCCATTGACAACCCTTCAAGTACCTGAAACTTCTGTCTGAAGATATCAACGTCCCTGTGTCAAAATTGCATGATGTGCTACAATATAAGGATCAGATGAAGAATTCCCAACAGAACTCATTGACCTATCCGAGGTTCTCCCTGGTGCATGTGTACCGAATCCATAGCCTTGACATACAAACTAAAGAGGTTCTCTGACCAACTGCAATATCACCGTTGCTTCCATCAAGAAATTTTACCTAAAAAGTAATGCCAATTACTAGAACATTGTGCATGAAGCCGGTTTCATTGAATGTGAGGTTCTTCATTTGATAGTCATTAACTTGATAATGGAAATGAACCTAGGGTATGAGAAAAGGTATCCCAAATGCTTGGACCACGACCCCCCTCCTTTGCTGCTCCCTCAACCTGAAAATCAAAATTCCTTTTTTATATATATATAATTGAGATCTTGTATAAATGTGCTCAATGCTATCAATGAAGCTCAGAGAACTTTCCCACAAGTAACATGCTTAGATCAATAATTTTGAATGATCAATAATACCTTACCTGATTGTTGTTTGTCGTCATATTTTGTTACAGGAACAATGTGGGTTCTTCATAACATCTGAGAGTCAATAATAATGACCATGGATCTCTGAGGCCTTGTATTGAAGAATCGCAGGCTCCACGTTTGATGGGGCACCCATTTATTTTGATCAATCCGCGGCCCCTCTTGCAGTGCGTCACAGCCATTGCCATTTCTTTGCATCCAAAGTATTGTGTTGCTTCGATCGATGGTGTGACAACCATACGGATATTCGTATCATACAAATATTATACTCGCATGTACAAAAGATGGTCGTCACACGGATGCAAAAAGGTAGTTGTACAAGACAAGGTTTGAACTTGCAACCTTCCAGTTGCAAGTCACTAGAATATTCTAGAACCTAAATGCATGTGCGACACTTGGCGAGATCTCATTCATTTGAGTGGCCCGATCCTGACCGTTGACCTAGATATATAAGGAGGCATCTCCCTCTTGTCGAACCATTCCGGTCTTGAGCCTTCTAAGCATCTGTCTCGTGTTCCTGCTTGCCTTCGGGCCATTGTACTCTTGATTCTTGTTCATATATCAGATTCTTTGCCGATCTTGACGTATTTCTTCCATATTTCTTGCGTATTTTTCATGTATTTTCCTTGTTTTCGCGTAGGTTCATGACAGTTTGAACCGGTTCCCTTACCGGTTCTTGCCTGCTCTGATCCTAAGCATTTTTTTGCTCGTATTTGGTGATTTTATATCTATGAAGGAGGTTTCGACTTTATTACAGCAGGTCCAACAGCTTGTTCAAGTATGCCAGCAGTTGCAATTAGACAATAAAGAGCTTAAGGAACGTGTTGCTTCACATGAATCTGCTTCTAGCTCTGGATTGAGGCTATCAGATCCTAAGATCAGCCTGCCAGAGAAGTTTGACGGCACTCGATCCAAGCTCCGTGGTTTTTTGAATCAGATCAGGCTTGTGATCCAGCTCCACCCTCATAGATATCCCACAATCAAGGAACAAGTTGGGCTGATTGGTTCTCTCCTCACAGGGCCAGCTCTAAGTTGGTTTGCTCCTTTATTGGAGAAAGGAGCCCCAGAGTTGCAAGATTTTGCTGCTTTCACTGCAGAGCTCGAGGCATGCTTTGGAGACACCGAGCGTCAGCGCACAGCAGTCACAAAACTTTGCAATCTAAGGCAAGGCTCTCGTCCAGCATTGTATATGTGTCAGAATTTCGTCAAATTGTGGTAGATACTACTTGGGATGATATTGCACTTCGAGATTGTTTCCGAAGGGAGTTCCCGATGACATACTCAAGTATTATCCCGTATTGATTTCGTGATCAAGTACCGTCCTGGATCCCTTCAAGGGAAGCCTGATGCCTTGTCTCGACACTCTTACCTTGAGCCGAAGCTAGGTAATTCTGCATTTGATCAGCAATCACAGGTTATTCTAGGGCCTGATCTGTTCCAGCTTATGACTCTCACTTTGTTCAAGAGACCTCATGATACGGCCTTGTTGGAGTCTGTTCGAGAATCTCTGCCTTCCGATCCATTGTCTCAAAATGTATTCTCACACCTTGGCTCTGCATCATCTTCTTAGCAAATGCGATCAGACTATGATCGTTTTGAGGTTCGTGATGGATTCCTGTTCTGTGATAGGCTTCTGTATGTGCCAGATGGTGCTTCTAGGCTTCGGATTCTCCAGGCTTGCCATGATTTACTTATGGCCAGACACTTTGGAGTAGCCAAGACTCTTGAACTTATTAGTCGAGAGTATTGGTGGCCTGGGCTTCGTCGCTCTATCGAAGCTTTTATTCGATCCTATGACATCTGCGGTCGAGCGAAGATTCCAAGGCATCTTCCTCATGGCCTTCTTCAGCCATTGCCGATACCGGATGGACCTTGGAAGAGCACTTCTATAGACTTTATTCCGGAGTTGCCATCTCTCGGGGTTATGATGCCATCATGGTTGTTGTTGATCGTTTCTCTAAAATGGCCCATTTTATTCCCTGCAACATCACCATCACCAGTGAGAGAACAATGGATCTTCTTCTTCGTGAAGTAGTCAGACTTCACGGCTTGCCCGATACTATCGTCAGCGATCGTGGACCATAGTTCGTCGCAGGTTTTTGGAAGCGGCTTTTGGAGTTATTGCATATCGACTGCTTACTGACATCTGGTCATCATCCAAAAAGTAATGGGCAGGCAGAGCGCATTAATCAGACTCTGAAGCAATATTTAAGGTGCTTTATCAATTATCAGCAGGATGATTGGGTCGGTTATCTTCTATTGGCTGAGTTTGCCTATAATAACTCAGTACATGCCTCCACTGGCCAGACTCTATTATTTTAAACTTTGGTCAGCATCCTAGTTGGTCCCTTAGTGTCTCTGGCGGTGACTCTGTCAATCCTAGTGCCGGGTCTCGACTTGAGAAACTCCAGGCTCTTCAATAAGATCTTCAGCATCATCTTCACCAAACACAGGAACGTTATCGGCATTATGCCGATTTGCATCGGCAGGAAGCTCCTAAATTTCACGTTGGTGACCTTGCTTGGCTTCTTTGTAGGGACCTCCCTACCTCACATCCTTGCAACAAGCTTGACTATCGTCGCCTTGGTCCTTACCGGATCACGTCTCAAATTAGCAATGTGGCATTTCGGCTCGAGCTCCCTCCAGCTGTTCGGCTCCATCCAGTATTTCATGTTTCTCTATTGGAGCCCTCCACAGTTAATACTTTCCCGGATCGCGTTCCTCTGCCGCCACCACCAGTAGAAATTGATGACCATGAGGAGTTCGAGGTTCGAGAGATTCTGAACTCCAAGTTTCTTCGTCGACGATTGTATTACTTCGTCGATTGGAAAGGTTACTCTCCAAGTGATAGAACCTGGAAGCCTGCCGAGAATCTGACTAATGCTCCTAATAAAATTGCGGAGTTTCACCGACGTTACCCGGACAAGCCAAGTTTGAGTGCTCCACCCCCAGCTTCGAGGACTTGTCGCAATCGTAGGAGGGGGATGGTGTGAAAACCATACGGATATTCGTATCATACGAACATTATACTCGCAAGTGTGTCGGTTATGGGAAGTAAAAAGTTGCTTAAACAACTGCAAGAAGATAGATAGATAGATAGATAGATAGATAGATAGATAGATAGATAGATAGATAGATAGATAGATAGATAGATAGATAGATAGATTTTTAACGTCCACGGAGACCAAATTGGCCATGGAACCCAAACAACAAAGGGGGCATGGAAACCCAAAAAGTATAAAGGAAAAGATAATGCTAATGGTAATTTTGTGCTACTTAAATTATCTAGACATAGCCAGTCCAAGGATTGGAAGGCCATTGATCTAGAATGATTCTTTGGGCCTCCCACAGACACCTTTGCCCATTTTTTTTGCAAAAGGGGCTGCCCCGACCTTGCAAAAGCTCTTCCTTCCTTATTACACAATTGAAGAGGAGAGAGGGAGGTGGCTGCGAGCATCATGAAATTGAACTAAAAGATGTCGAGGGCGATCAGGTCTTGCTGCTCCCACCCTAGTAATACAGGCAACTCTAGCAACCTTCACATGCATGATGTCAGTGAAGAAATGCAGAGCCTCGGGCATCAGTTTCTGCCTATGCAATGCCAATAATATGCAAGGTCAAGATACTAGTAGTAGCAGAGGCAGCTTGGTCCTGTTTGTTAGTTTGACGTCGCGGCTCCTGGTCCACTATAGAGTGTGGACTCCCACCTCAACATGTTCCCTTTCTGCTGTGATGGTAAACGCACAATTTTGACTTTCCAAATTGGCCATGGAACCCAAACAACAAAGGGGGCATGGAAACCCAAAAAGTATAAAGGAAAAGATAATGCTAATGGTAATTTTGTGCTACTTAAATTATCTAGACATAGCCAGTCCAAGGATTGGAAGGCCATTGATCTAGAATGATTGCTGGGCCTCCCCTGTACACTGCCCATTTTTTTGCAGGCGGGCTGCCCTGACCTTGCAAAGCTCTTCCTTACAGTTACACAATTGAAGAGGAGAGAGGGAGGTGGCTGCGAGCATCATGAAATTGAACTAAAAGATGTCGAGGGCGATCAGGTCTTGCTGCTCCCACCCTAGTAATACAGGCAACTCCAGCAACCTTCACATGCATGATGTCAGTGAAGAAATGCAGAGCCTCATCCACAGCTGAATGGGCATCAGTTTCTGCCTATGCAATGCCAATAATATGCAAGGTCAAGATACTAGTAGTAGCAGAGGCAGCTTGGTCCTGTTTGTTAGTTTGACGTCGCGGCTCCTGGTCCACTATAGAGTGTGGACTCCCACCTCAACATGTTCCCTTTCTGCTGTGATGGTAAACGCACAATTTTTTGACTTTCTCAGATGCAGGTAAGCACTCTCTCTCTCTCTCTCTCTCTCTCTCTCTCTCTCTCTCTCTCTCTCTCTCTCTCTCTCTCTCTCTCTCTCTCTCTCTCTCTCTCTCTCTCTCTCTCTTCTCTCTCTCTTTTGTGGATTTTCATTAAGGCCTTTGACATGGTGAATAGGCAAAATCTGTGGCATAGGATGGTAGATTTGGGCATCCCGATGGGGTTTAGGCATGCGGTAAGTGTTCTTTATAAAAAAGTACTCGTGCAACTCTCTTTCCCTTTTGTTGGAATGTGTGATGATGTAGTAGAGAGTAATATGGGAGTCAAACAGGGGTGTCCTTTGTCGCCTACCTTGTTTGGATTGTTCATAGATCACCGGAGGGGTGGATAAGAGCACATGGAGGGGGATGGTACATCCTTGAATGGGTATGTACTTATGCTCTTGCTATATGCCGATGATATTGTGTTGCTATCTCGAGCATACTGGGGGATGCAAAGACATCCGGATGTGCTTGCCGCTTTTGTGATGCTAAAAGTATGCGGTGAATCTGAAAAGACTAAGGTCATTGTTTTTGGAGCCGAATAAAACAGATCATGTCGCGGCTATTTTACAAGGGTAAGCAAGTTGAGGTCGTTGAAAGCTATAAGTATCCGGGTTTGATCAGAGACAAAAGTCCGAATTGGAATCAGCGGTTGAACATAGAGTGAGTGCGGGCTTAAAGGCACTATATGCAATGCAGAAAGGTGTGTGAATGCCGACATTTGGAACTTTGAAATGAAATGCATGCTCTTTAAAGTATTGGTACAAACGGTTATCTTGTATGGTTGTGAAGCCCGGGGCCAGCCTCGCTAATGATGGTGGAAAAAGGTGGAAAAAAATACAAAAGAAATTTTTTCACACGGAACTGGGCACTAAAAATGCAAACGCCATATGATATGATGTTAGGAGAGTGCGGGATGATACCCCTTGAAGCTGAAGCTCTTTGCAAAACCTTACGTTATCTCGCATAAGGTTTTATATGATATGCCCAGAATAGCTTGCCAAGAATTGCCGCAGCAGAGAGTAGTGACAAAGGTTGGTATGCGGATATTAGTAGATGGCTGGTGAAATGGGGGATGGATATTCACGAATTGCAAATGAATCAGGAAGATATTGAGGGATGGGTTCGGAAGAGTGTTCTCACTAAGACATGGAGTACGCCAGCTGTGAAGAAAGAGTACTATCGGACTCGGATGAATCCCAATAATCAAGGCAAATATGATATCTTAGTGAACCCATATCTATGAAGCATAGGCAAGCAATTGCGAGGATCCGGTTAAGCTCGCACCATCTTGGTGTGGAGGTAGGGAGATGGGCAGACATCGCTCATGATCTTAGACATTGTAACTTGTGTAGTGACGGTGTGGTGGAGGATGAGGCTCATATCTTACTTTGTTGCCGTGCTTATTCAGACTTAAGAGTCATACATGGGATCGATCTTTGCCTCCCTTGAGGAGTTCTTTTTTGGTACCGGGGGGCATCCATTGGGGATATATTGTTGACATTCTTAAACATAGAGATGCTTGTTTGAAAAATCGGAAGGTGCGAGAGATTGAGATAGAGGAGCCCAGTGTGTTACTCTCAGAAGACGCACTGGATGACTTGTTTTATAATTTTGAATGTAACTTGTAAACGTCTCATAGACCTGGTGGTCTCGAAGACGGAATAATAGATTTCATTTCATTTCATTTCATTTCTCTCTCTCTCTCTCTCTCTCTCTCTCTCTCTCTCTCTCTCTCTCTCTCTCTCTCTCTCTCTCTCTCTCTCTCTCTCTTGCGTCGGCCACATGCTCGTAAAAAAATCCATCTCTCGTCACATACGGTTCCTCCCCGAAATGTACGTATTTTTTTGGGAGGAGAGGAGAGACGATTGTCTCTCGAGGCTTAATAGCCTCTGTTATTGGCTCTCTCTCTCTCTCTCTCTCTCTCTCTCTCTCTCTCTCTCTCTCTCTCTCTCTCTCTCTCTCTCTCTCTCTCTCTCTCTCTCTCTCTCTTGTAAGTATGGTTTAACTGTCTTTCTGGGCTCAAACATTTATGGTGCCTTCTTTTATGCTCTTTTATGCATACAAATCCCTCCCCCCCTTTTGATTCAATTTGTTCCCTACTTTCAGATTTACAGATTTTTCGGATCCATAGTAGGCACTTTCAAGTTTAAGGTGTGGATCATGAAACCTTTATTTCTTAGAAGTCTAAGGTGTTACCAAAGCTCTTCCGATCTCTTTGTAAAACAAGACTCATTATCTACCAAAGATATATTAATGCAATAATAGGAATCTGGACAGTTTGGTTCTCCCTTTGTTGCATCAACAATTGCACAAGTTAATCACACTTTCATGGCTTGGCAATGAAGTTATCCTTCTGAATGTATAATTGGCAAGAGTCCTTCTCTTTGCTAATTACTGTATTGGTTTGGCATGAGATCTAATAGCATAAAATTTATAGTTCTATGCAGTTGGTTCACATAGCAATCCACATCTAGAGAGGTCTCTTGCTATGATGGTATGTATTAGGTTATATTGTTTAGTGTTGATGTGAATCAAGGATTTTGAGGTAAATAAAAGAATCACAAACCATAAAAAAACAAGGTGCTGCGCACGGAGGGTTGCCCTCCATGGCCGAAGAGTGAAGTGGCTTAAGTTATAGTTGTAGACAATAGAGTGTTTGAATCGAAATTGCTATTTTAAAACATTCACATTTTGTGAAGGTGATGGTTCGCATTTGCATTACTAGGTTCTGCTTAGGTGTTGAGGTGTTGTTGGAATATTTCCAAAAATTATCCCAAGAAGCCTCTAGATTCTCCAAGATTCTATGTGATTTTATGAGACTTAGCAAGATTCCATGAAGGCTTCCCCGAATTTCCTTAGGTTCTCCAAGATATTATGTATATTCCCATAGATTGACTTAGATTCTCTTAAATTTTATGAGATACCTTTAGGTTCGCTTACATTCTTTTAGATTTTGTAAGATTTTCTTGGATTTTATGAAGGTTGTAAGAATTTGTGCATTAGAATGAAGTGATAGTTATTGCATGTTGATGTGGTAGTTACAATTGTTGCATGTTGATGTGTTAGTTACGATTATTGCATGTCAATGTGGGAAGGGCTGCGATTAGTTTTATATGAAATTTATCCATGGAATTCAAGCCCCATTGGGTGGATGCACAGGTAAGAGACCATGTGAGAAGAGTTCATGGTTTATTAAGTATATTTGTTCTATCTATAAGGTTGTTTGTCTATCATTAATGTTTCTTCAAGTTTCATGAAAATGGAAGGAAGGAAGGAAGAAATGTAAGTGGGCCAAAAGAGTGTACATTAAGACGTTTTTTATGGTTCATGGTTATAGTGAAGGTTGTTTATTGTTTAAAGCAAAGATTAAATAACCTAATATTCATGGTCAGAAAAATTCCACGATTATAATCAGAAAAGCCAAGGTAATTATTTATGATCCTAGAAATTCGATCATTGAGTAAATAGGTGGGTCGCCACTAGGAGATCTAGTTGTTGTATAGGGTTTATTATTCGGAATTATATTGTTCTTGTGATGTAAGTGCAAGTAACGATCCAAAGAGATTTATTTTAGATGTAACGGGGCATAAGTTACAGAATATGCAACGCTCAGCAGCATCTCTCCATGTGGGGCTCCAATAACTAAAGTCTATCCCCAAATAACATGCATGACCACAGGGAAAATGAGTCCAACAATAACTAGTCACCCTAAATTTGCCAACTTAGATGCATTTCAATTTGATCTCAAACCCTGGATAAGTTACAAAGAACAATATCTTCGTCCATGTAGTAATGCATGTCAGAAGAAAAGTCTGAGCTCAAGAAACATGCATGACCGTGGGAGACAAAACCCCGGGGGGTGCACTTATACATAAAGGGGGTATGGCATCTGCGTTCGGAGGGTAGCAAAAAACCCCCCTTGTATACGCAATTTTAAAAGGCAATTTGACCCCTCTGTGTATAGATATTGCTCCAAATCAGTGCCTAAAAACACCCCTAACCCCTAAGTATACGTACACAAATGGTTCAAAAAACACCCCTCCGTTGAACTCTCATGGGTTATACGCTAATCAAAGGTGAATTCCCCGGGGACAAAACACCTAGTTTATTCAACTGCATCACCTCCATAAATTCCAAATCATTACTGTAGCTAGCAAGCAAGCAAGTTCCATAATATGCACATCCTAGCACCAGCTCTCCATGCAAACATTCCCAGACTGTTCCCATGCAATAAATCAAACCATCACATTAAACAGCATGCAAGCAAGCTACACAACTTAATTTCATACCAAGCCCTCTATAAGTTACAAAGAATGCTATCTTCACCTATCTAGTAATCCACAACAGCATGTCCCTGCGAGGCAAAGCAACTAGTTTATCCAACTGCGTCACACGTCTCACAGTATAAACAAGACTCTAGTGTAGATTATAGCATCTCTCTACTAGTATATGCATTGTTAAAGCAATTCGAAAGATTTAAAATCCAAGACTAAACATACTAGCCTAGTTAGATCTCACAAAGGATGGTAATGCAAGGCTGGGTTTAGTTCCACCCGGAGATCCAAAGATGCACACTCTAGCAACAAAGCTGCAAGGTAGATGCATGTCACGGAGGCCATTTCAAGAATATTACCCTGCATGGAAGTCCGGCTATTTCCAAAAAATCGCATTAAAAATTATCCTAATGATCACTTTAAATAACATCATGGAGGCAAGCTTCCGAATATGCACGTTAGAAGCATATTACCCCGCATGGAAGTCCCATTTACTATTTCCACCAAAATCGCATTGCATAAATAATCCGAATAATCACTTTAAATAGCATCATGGAGGCAAGCTTCAGAATATGTGAAAACATATATGGCAACCAAGGCATGCGTTTAATTCAAACTTGCAAGATAGATGCATGTCACAAGCACCTAGTTTAATACCCTAAGGCCAGGCAATAACGGGTCACAATAACTACTATTCTAGCAAATAATTATGTTTCCCTAAATAGAAGCCTAGATGTTTCTCACAGCAAAATTACATTGTACAAATTCCACAAATCATCGCCTTTAGCTAGCATGTAGATAAGCTCCAAAATATGCACGCTCTACCAAAGACATCTTCTTGGATTCTTCGGACTGTAAGAACCATAAGGACAATGGTATGCACAACTTAGCAAAGATAGATCACCATGCTAGCTCGGATGCATCAAACATCGGATACAACAAATTTTAACAACAAAACTTTGGGAGAAAACAATTTTGGCAAGGGATCGAAAAACATATATGGCAACCAAGGCAATAGTCACCACAATAACTAGAACACATTTGTTACCGCTTGCCGGCCAAAACTTATAAGCCCACTTAAAAAGATAAAGAAAATTGCATGAAAGAAAATGCATGGCTTCATGGTTCGTGTAAGGTGACTTTTTCTACCATTGTAATGCAAAACAAGAGGACTTTCACCGACTTGCCCGATCAAACTCCTTTGGATCATCGACGCCATTGTCATTTGACCGCCAAAAATTGGTTAATCTTCTTTAGCATGCCGCTTTGTAGGCTAGAACATAGTATTCGTGCCAAGAAGATAGCAATGTGTGAGACAAGATTTTAGCCACAATTTGATATCTTCTAACCTTCTCAAATACGAGAGAAGGATTCTAATGTGAACTAATACGCTTGGGTTCGTAGATATATAGAAAAATCAACTGTAATGTTAAGAATGAACAAAAGAACATAGATCGGAAAGATTGTACCAACCACTTGCAATTGGTTGTACCAAAATGCAAAGAAGTCTTTAACAGATTCAAGCATCAAACCCTAAGATGGCAATCATGGAGCAAGATACTCATAACAATACGACGGGTATGAAGCAAAGCCTATAGTAATTTTGCCGCCTTGTGTCCATAATTGATTTACGCCAATTGAATGCATACAGAGCGATGGATGGGGAACGACAAAAAAAAAAAAAAACGAAGAAAAAAGGAAATGGTCCCACCATGTGCTATGATGGGACGGCATATAAAGAAAAGAAAAACATGAATTGAACCGTTTATGCACCATCTTTCATTAATCCAACTATAACAGGACGTGAATTCTTGTGATGAATATTTGAAACAGATTGAATCAACAAAAAATCTGCGAAAGAGGCAGAAAATTATCCGTGACCTTCTCCATCTCCGGGGTTCGCGCCCATTTTTGCCAATTTCTCGATTTTCCCCGCCTTAGATTTGTAAAACTAGACATCTATATATTCAAGAAAACAATTTGGGCCCAATTACATGATATGTATAGTGGACCGCAATTTTAAATTAGACCGTGCACTAAAAACCTAGATCAACAATTTTTAAAGTACACCAGACCAAGTTGATGTAGAGATAAGGATGTTTTTGGTGGCCCATTAAATAATAATGGTAGTAATTGTAATTGTTAAATACTCAGACATACATTAAAATATATCACGCAAGGACCGTAGAAGTGCTTTTATTGACAAACTAAAAATGTCGATTTTGAAGTGAAATGTTCAATAATGGCTCACAAATACACGTAACGTAAGATTTTCATCCGCACGTAAGAATTGTCAAACCCCTCTATAATTACAAAATTTTCCGAGTAATACACACTCTTGGCATAGATTGCCACCGGAAAGTTACAGGGCAATATCTAAGCTTTATTCCATCTCAGATCAAATTAGTTTCAAGAATCCATGTCTCCCATTCCGCCCATGCCATGCCAGTGCTTGCTTCTCTTCCTTGGGTAGCTCATAGACGATCGCTTCAGAGTAGTAAGCAATGAGGAAACACCGCAAAACGAAAAGAAGATTGGATAGATGAGGAGAAAGGAATCAAAGAGAGATACTAGAAAAGGATGACCCAAAGACCAACCTCGTCTGATCCACCGGCAGTCCCTCGATGACCTTAACAGATCAATAATGCCAACCTTTATCATATCCACATATTCACCACGCATCGTAAGACCATCAAGACGCTTATATCATGACATGCCACATCTTCCCACCATTCTAACCTTTTTGTCGCATCATAGCCGTAATTCAAGTCCGCTTGCTCAAGAAGCTTTCCAACAATAACAGCTCCTTCAGTCCAAAGATTGGTCGCTATTATATATGTGGGCATGTACAACGACACAAACACATAAGGTAACATCCAAGTATATCCATATGAAAGCATTCAAGGCACAACCCACCTTCAACAATTTTGAATAACTGTACACCAACTTTCGATCAAAGTTAGGCGCTGGCAATTTCTCTAGTTCACGAGAAGCGTAAAGGAGGGCAACTTCACCACCTAATAAATTTTCAGCCATGATGTTTAGAATCACCCTGCATTTGAAGTGCATCCAATATTTACCAAAATGCATCCAATCTTCACATACACACTTACGCAACAATTCCCTCTTCCACGCCTACTTTGGTGGCATTAAGGGCATCATTCACATGATCTTTTTCTCTCCTACTTCGCTTCAACGGCTCCACCAATCTAGGAAATATTCAACCCAAACAATAGTATCTCGTGCTCAAGATGGATAACACAAACACTATTTCTATAATACCTTAAGCACAAACACACCTCCCGATAACTTAGCCAAACGCTCTTGTAGTTTCTCCTTATCGTAATCGGTGCTTTCATTGATCATATCTCCGATCTCTAAATACAAATGGTCATTAGAAGTGCACAAGGTCTAGGTTTTCGAAAAAAAGCATACCGCCACATCTCTCCCCAATTGCCTTTTTATCTCCCCGCCCATCTAAAACTATGGTATCATCTTTCGACCGCTGATCTCAGATTTTGACATTGAGAAAATTCTTCAAGACATGAAATTGAAAGTGGCTCTACAAAGAGCATAGTTTTGCCACTTAGCAATATATGTACCTTCTTTGTCAGTCCCTAGCATCTCCGGGCTTGAACTTCTCCACTTTTAGTCCAAGATCTTCACCGATCAATTGTATCGGGTATCCAATAACACCTACAAGAAGACTATTGATATACCAAAAATGCTAGGTTAATGACACCGACTGCCCCCTCACCAAAATTGCAAGGTCTTGCAAGTTGAGTTTTCTGCTTATCGCCAAATCTCGGAGCTTTAATAGCACAAACCTAAAAGGATTCTCGATATTAGACATGGCTCCGAACAACCACTCGGGCATTCAAGAACACTTGGATACCTTAAATCCACCACGAAGCTTATTAACAATTAGCGTTGCAAGAGCCTCACTCTCTATATCCTCAAAGAACAATAAGTAGTGGTCTTTGCTCCTACAAAAAGTAGGGACGCCATTTCTAAGGTCAATAAAATGTGCTCAAGAGAATACGCGATACGCATGCTCATACCTTGAAAACAAACTCAAGCAATGGTACTATAGAGTTCACGATGAATTTTTTTTTTTCATGAATAAGTATAAGAGGGTTCTCCAGTTCTCGTGGTGAGCACAATTTCAAGCACCAACTCATTGAGATAATGGTAGCATCAAATTGGCATCTCAAAAGACTTACACATTTCGAAGTTTTAGCATTGGTGACGAAATATGGAGAAATATATCCTCTGTCCATTTTCATTCCTTTCACGACTTCAAGCTCGTTAAATAAAGTTTTGCCGCCCTAAAGTAGAAAGTTGAAAGTGGTCGATTATCTTGTCGCATCCATTGTAACATGGTACCGCCCATCCTCGATCCGTAATCCCATTATATCACAATACTTTACCGATACGTTGATAACCCCTTCCTTCCCAACTTTTTCCATTGCTCGGCAATCAACTCTCCTATCTCCCGCTCACCATTTGCGAGATTGTACCAACCTCAGATATCCACAAGATCGTATTAATCCAAGGCCATGGAAAAACTTTTCGGATAAGCAACCGCTCTAAGCAAGAACACGTGACCGAGCAATCTCTTCGTGAGGTGCTAATCATTTTGCTCGACTCTTCGTGTGGTCGACAAATTTCAACCGCCGTTTGATGCCTCGTCTAAGATCCATGGCATTCATGCCGCCAGCCTACAGATTTGCAACCCTCGGCAAATATTGCCATGGTAAGAACGGTTGCACATGTCGTACCTAGATTAAACCATTTAAAATCGGTAAGAACATTCGCAATGCAATCAAAATCATAGCACGTAACTACAAAGGGTAAGCCTCGCACCATCATTGGCTATGGGGCCAAAGATTGATGAGCAAGAAGTTGAACTCTACCCATATCGCCACCGATCCAAAGGTCTCACAAGCTACCTTCCAGACATGCATCAGAAACTTGATCATAGAGCAACCATTTGGCTATCGCATCTAGTTCTTCTCAAACTATGGCCGTGCCGGTTACCCAGCTTTCCCGACGCCGCTGGCCGATAATCGCCACCGCCAATTTACGTGGTCGAGCCGCTTTTAGCCATCACAAAGATATGCTAAGCATATGCCGGCATATACCTGAATATGCCCACATACCCACATAAACGAGGGTTTGCCCCCCTAGGGGCAACCCAAAAATATCTCTTATATATATACAATTATATTTGTGTGTAGATGTGTGCAGATATTTTGATCTCGGCCGTCCATCTCAGATCTGGACGGCCCACGTGAAGCCCCCAAATAAGCCACCTCAAATGACCCCTTTATTTGGGGCTTTTGATCACGTCCGTTGAATGTGCAGATCAATGGCCGAGATTTAGGCACAAATATTTAAGTGCAATCAATGCCATAAGATGGGTTGCAGCAAAAATTAATGGTCCTCTTGTGAGGTGGCATTAAACCAAAAAAAGGAAAAAAGGTCGGTTTGAAAAAATTCGATTTCTTTGGAACTATTGCGGAGGCTTCAACTCAAGCAGACGATCCCTGTTTTGTTTATTCAGATCACAGCACTCTTCTATGCACTTTTTGTGGCTATGGCCGCCACGATGCAGCTCCTCGGTCGACCTCTTCGGGCCTGCAGATCCAACGAAATGTTGAAACGGTCCTTCCTTAGTTTGCTAAACTATATTTTTCCGCATTGATTTTGGCTCATTTGCTTGTTTCCATATCTCCCTTGGAAGGTTTGGTGGGTTTTGTAAACAGAAATTTGGGCTTATCCTTTTACACAGAAATGGAAAAGGAAATCGCAGCGGATAGGTCACATTTTCTTGTATGTTCATAGTCCTTCATAGCCACCAGAACAATGTCCGGTAGTGTGCATTTTGGTTTTATTCTTGATCTAATATGCTAAGCTTGTCTGTGATTGTAGATTGTTATGGTGATTCCACAAGCAACCTAAAGAGGGTAGCTAACAGAAGACACCAGGAGAAGATTGCTCAACAGCTGTGACTGTGCTGCAGAAATAGAAGCAAACCGGTCTCTATGGCAGCATTTAGAGATGATGGCACTATCAAAGGGCTCGGCAATGCCGCCCCAACTTGTGAAGCTTTTAGAATCAGACAGAAATAGCAAGCTAAACCTCAAACATCTTACATCTTCTGCTGGAGCACCATGCGCATCATGAAACAGCGCTGCATGTGTTATAATTGGATCACTTTCAACCCATGCCATCAAACGGTGTTAGGACATTGCCTGGGCAAATGAGGTCCACAGATCCGCTTTGGAAGAAGTAGGCTAAAACCCTTTTTTACCGCAGGCGTAAACTTGTGAATTTATCATTTGTCTATTCACATACTCTTGATTTGGCAATTGGACTCAATAATTGGGCCTTAATTAGCGCGTTGTTTAACATTATAATCCTCTGATCCATGTTGTCGGATCCTTGCAGAAAGGTGGAGAGCTTGTTGTGCTAGTTGCGGGAGCTGCAGGTTTTGTTGGTTCTCACGTTTCACTGGCACTCAAGAAATGTGGAAATGGCATCATAGGTCTTGATAATTTCAATAGCTGTTACGCTGTTGCTCTTAAAAGAGCTCGAGCAGAGAACCTCAAGAAAGCTGGAATGTAAATGCCCACGAAACCCTCTTATTGCTTTCCATCTGGCGTTCTTTGTTAACTAATTTGTGTTCATTTGCTTTTACAGGTCGTGGCAAGTCCTGACACGTCCTGGTAAAAAAATTCAAAGCGTCTATAGTGGCAGATTTTAATACCATTCAGTGATTTCTTTGTCTGCGTTCAACAGGGCAAGACAGCAATTTGATGCAGGTTTTGTTTCTTCTGACTGCTTTCTTCATTTTGCTTTGTCATTGTGGCTACAAGCTTGAAGATCATATGATAGAATGGTGCAGTCAAGTGGGTCGTTAAATCTAATTTTTAGTGTATTCTTAAAGTTGTCCTTCTATTTGAGCTTTTAGATTCAGATTTCAGTGTTTCCCACTCTCCACATATGCCCCAATTTGATTTTGTCAGGAAGCCCAAGTCAAAGTTGAAGCGGATGAGGAGGTAATGAGTTATAGAGAGGAATTTTGTGGTTTTGGGCTGCGAATTCATGATGCACAGCTCTGCATTATGATCTGTGTAGGCAATTTGTTGTAGTGAAAGAAGATATGAGGGAGGCAAAGGCAGATCATGGCAAGCTTGGCTTTGATAGAAGCAGAGTCCGTATCTTGCTTTGCGATAAGGATCCCAAAATGGCAGAGGAAGTGAGCGAACTTCTTCAACACTGTTCATATCAAGGTGCTTTTCTTTCTCTCTCACTTCTTCTTTTTGCGGTTTTCTGGAGCTTTATTACTGTTGGTTAGTAGCTATTGTTGTTTGTGGTATCACTTGATTTTGAACTTTATCTTTTCTAGATGATAATAACTGTGGCAAAGAGTGCTCGCCAAGTTGTAGAGGTTTTGAATTTAAATGGATCAGGGGTGGACATCGTTTTAGCTGAAGTAGAAGTTCCAAAGGGCTTTAAGATGTTAAAGCACGTTATGGAGGAGAAGCTAAAAAGGATTCCTATTGTCAGTAAGTAATCAGCTTACTTTGCATACTTAATGTCTGAGCAATTTTCCTTAACTCTGGCTTCTGTTATTCCTGTGGCAGTGATGTCTTGTCATGATGAAATGTCTGTGGTCATGAAGTGCCTATGGTTAGGAGCAGCAGACTACCTTGTAAAGCCGCTGCGGGTCAACGAACTGCTCAATTTGTGGACACACATGTGGAGACAGAGGGGCATGGTATGCATGGATTTCTTGACATATATTAGAAAATGCCACAAAGTGGGTGCTTTTTTCGGCTTTGTTTGTACTAACTTTGGGTAATGTGATAGTTGGGCCTGACAGGCAAAGACTTTTTTGTCTCAGACACTAGTGAATCTAACACTGTCAGCACCAGCACCAACTTGTTTTCGGATGATAGTAATGACAAGAAGCTTAACATGTCAAATGAATGTGCAAGCTATTATGAACCACAGGTGGGTGCTTTCTGTTGGTTAAATGTGTCTTATTGTGCAGTCAGTTATTGTAATGGCTAAATGCATATCATTGCTCTTTTTCTTGATTGGGTGTTATGATTGCATTTTACAGCTCGATTCTGTGTGCCTGAAGGCTCATAGCTTCTATCGAGACCTTCTGAAGAATATAGACAAGAAGACCTATGCCAGCGATCTTCACTACCCAAAACAAAAGGTGTGCTATTAATGTTATTGTCTGTATTTTAAACTTGTAAGTGGTTGTTCATTAGCTATTTCTTTAGCTTTATTTTATAAGCCCATATTGATGCCATTCCACAGTTTGGAATCACACGAAATATTAGAGGAAGCTTATTAACAATATACCTTTACTTGTATGTGAACTAGTGGTCCAGGATGAGGCCATTTGGAACGAGAGCCATTTCAAGTCATTGACAATTGAGGATCAAATAAGCACTTTATATGCCCTTTTGAAAACTAGCAGCAAAAGTTTACTTTTAAGATGTTCTTGCTGTTTATGTGCAAGAAGTTCCATGTTGGGCCATTCCTAACTAGTTTTCGTAGCATCCACGTTATAAGTCTTTTGCATGTGGCAAATAAGGATGTTTGCAACATCAAAGTCAAGTCAAGCAGAAAGTTGATTCCAGCAATATTGACATTAGAATTGCTTGTCACATTTCCATGTTGAACCTTTAATTGGCCATCTACAAAAACTTAATTGGCTGGGATTGGGTTAAGCTACAAAATTTGATCTTCTATTTAGCACATTTTGTAACTCAATTGAATAAATGGGCAAAGAATTACTAATCTCTATATGGAGCTTGCTTTCCTTGGGGTGCAGTTGATAGAACCATTCATTGCAGAATTGAGAAATCAAATTACCTAGATTTTTATGAGAAAGCAGGAGCCACTTCTCTGGCATATCCCTGTTTATCTGTTAGAAGTGCTTAGAAGCATTTTCTGTATCGTAGTTCTTCGGAAGGAAATGAACAAGAGCATTTTTTATAAACGATAGATCTTTTTTGGACAATACTAGGTGTTAAAAAAATCAGGCCAATTTATGTTTTTCCTACTCGCAAGCCTACTCTTTTATGTTAGAAATGTCTGAAATGAGCTATGGCTGCAGGAACGTTATGGCTGCAGAGCCATGATGCTTGAGGCAGTAGCTGCAGTTCCAGGAATGGTAAGTGGCATGATTTTGCACTGCAGATCCTTAAGAAAATTTGAGCACAATGGAGGATGGATTAAAGTCCTGTTAGAAGAGGCAGGAAATGAAAGAATGCATCTCATGACCTTCATGGAAGTGTCTGAGCCAAAATGGTATGAAAGGGCCCTTGTGTTTACAACAGGGAGTTTTCTTCAATGCCTACTTCCTGTTGTATTTCGTGTCTCCGCCCATTGCGCATACGATGGTTGGATATCTGGAAGAAGAAGCCATCTATTCTTATACTCAGTTCTTGAAGGAAATTGACAAGGGCAATGTTGAGAATGTTCCTGCTTCTGCCATAGCAATTGACTACTGGAGGCTACCTGCTGATGCTACTCTTCGAGATGTGGTTACTGTTGTTCGTGCAGATGAGGCTCACCATAGAGATGTCAACCATTTTGGATCTGTAAGAAAACAACCGCAAAATTTTAGGAACAAAAAACCAAAAAAGCAAAGCCATTCATACACTTCGATGCAACTTATTACACTAAAGCTTCCGTGCCAAAAGGAAAAGATGGGGAAAAGATGAAGACGAACAAGGACAATAGAAAAAAACGAGGAAATTCATAAACTAGAGAGATTGTTCCACGGTAATCCGTCCTTACAAATAGCTATAACTAAAGACAAATAAAGAATAAAGAAGAAACGCCTTATTTTGGTACTACATAAAAGTGTTCGAAGTAGTCTAACATATAATTTTATTTGTAGGAAGAGTTCTTTGGTGTTGTCATTGACTGTCTTATAAAACGCTCTTAAGACACTCATTGACTAGGTATTTCAAATTCTTTGCTTTTCTATGGCATGAACTTTTTAAATCTAAAAGTAGAATGTTTGCCTATGCTTTGTGACAATGAACTTTATGTTTCCAGCTGAACAAATTCAAAATTGTATTTTGCATTGATGTTCCAAATACAAATAGACAACAAACATTTGAATTTTTTTCTTCTCAATGATCTGCCATGTGTAAGCCAGGGTACAATTTCTCTGTGGACCAATATGTGGCCATGGCATGTAGAGAGGTTTCTTGATGTTGTCATTGACTGGCTGGGCAGAGGGCAATTTTTCAGGTACAAAACTTTATCTAGCAAGGTTGTAATTGGTTACGCGTCATTCAGATTTTTTACCAGTGAAATTTTAAAATTTATTATTGTGGTTGTTTATAGTTGATTTTATGCTTCTTTATTTATCTTTTAATAAAAATAACATTCCCCATAAATTTTAGTGAGCTTCATTGAATGGTTAGGCAAAGAATTTAGCTTAAAACTTCATGACTCTAGACCAGATGCATACTGTCATTTGTGCCATTCTTAATCTTGGATTTTGTTCTCAGATGCTCATAAACCGTAGTTCGTAGACCCAATGATAAAAGTCCATGGTCTTTCTTGATAAAATTTTCACCGAGAATGTGATGGTGATATTATTTTTGTTACAGACTGCCTTCCATTCACAAACATTCTCTGATTGCACCTAAAGTTAGGATTCAAGATAGTGGGGATTTTGATGGACTCCATGTATTTGTTCCGCAATCAGTGAAAACTAGAGCAAAAGTATCAGAGTTATTACCTTTACAAAGCCAATTTCTCATACAACAATGTCTCAAATGATGATGTGGAATGCAAGAGATGTACCAATTCCACCATTATGGATTGGAAAACAAACTTTCAGCATGGCACTTCCACTGGCATTGAATCATTCATATTCTGTGGACGAAGAAGTTCTAATGAATAGTGGTGAACTTTTGACTACTAGAAGTTCTAATAAACAATGGTGAGCTTCATCTAATGGCTATCAGGCAAGGGATTTGGCTTAAATATCATTAGTTTGGGTTAGATGGATACTTCCATTTGCGTAATATGACATACCATATAAATTAACTGTTATGATACTTGAATTCGACCTGAGCAAACAAAACTTTGGGATTTATCTATGACTATATGTTAGGAGAAAGGCTACCAAATTATATGAAACTATATGGCAATGTCGACCGATCCAACTTCCACTATGAGTTCTTCTAACTTAATTCTTGACACTCAACTTTAGTTGATCCTTTTAAGCTTGGATTTTACTCTCAAATCTTTGTAAACCATGGCTTACACCCATTGATAGTACAAAGACTTGTATATATATATATATCTCTTATATATATACAATTATATTTGTGTGTAGATGTGTGTAGACATTTTGATCTCGGCCGTCCATCTCAGATCTGGACGGCCCACGTGAAGCCCCCAAATAAGCCACCTCAAATGACCCCTTTATTTGGGGCTTTTGATCTAGGCCCTAGAATGTGCTAGATCAATGGCTTATATTTAATCGCCCATATTAAATGTAATAATTAATGCCAACCGAGTGGCAAGAACCTATAGTTACAAATCTCGAGAGAAAGTCTTTGAGATGTTTCGGCAAAAAATATCTTTGAGATATCTGATTTCTTCAAGCCCTGACTGCTCTGCTCTGTTCGATAACCCATTCATACTCGATCCACTCCTCCGGCCAAGTTAGGCTTGGGATCTTGTGTTTTTTGTCAAAAATCCGTCTGTTTTTTCTTAGATCTTGGAGATGGCCGGAAAGGGTGAAGGCCCTGCCATTGGTATCGATCTTGGTACTACCTATTCTTGCGTCGGAGTTTGGCAAAGATGATCGTGTTGAGATCATCGCAAATGACAAGGGTAACGTGTTAGGCATCCGCCGTTGCTTTCAGGGCTTCCTATTTCTTCGCATAAATGTCTTCTTAGATTCGCCCATGTTCATTCTCGCTTGGTATTTTCTTTTACCGTAGCATTGCACCTGTATTCAATTGATCCTTCATATGATCTACTTCTAAACGTGAGAAACCGAGAGCATCGCCAAGATCGAGAGGTCTTTGGTACGACCGTCTGTGCACGATTTGCGTAGAGATAATGCAACAATGTATTTTATAAGTTAAGAATGGTTTGTTTTATGAAAGGGCAAATGCCAGACATGATTCTTAAGCTTGTGTTGCAGGTAATTAATTGCCGAGGGCTCTTGGTTGATGCATGCTTTTATGCATGAAGAACCACAAACAGGTCCCTTATTGAATCGATTTCGAACGCTTATCCTTTTTGGATTTGCATTCCATCTATGTGCGATGATTTGGCGATGTTTTTGAGCTACCCTTTTATGCATGATGCCGTAGTGCTTATGCCCTGCTTCAGATCACTTACGGCCTCTCCTTTTTATTCTGGCGTCATTCACAGCCATGATTGGCAGACATAGCTGTGGTAAGCTTTTTGTTGATCTAACAAGGCAAATGCTTTCGAAGCTTGCAAATCAGCTATACATGTTCCGCTTTCTGGCGTCCTTTGAAACAAACATATGGTTAACCCGAAGAAGTACGATATTTTGCTTCGGATCTTCCGTGGATCCAAGACTGCTCTACAAGCCGACAATGGTTTCCTTCTTGGGCATTGGTTAGAGAATGCGAAGCAGGTAGCAACGTCTCAAAACGAAATGGAACTGGTATTTAGTTTTCCACAATGTTTATTGCCTTTTTGTCCCTTCGATTTGTCTCTTGTTTGGCAATTAGCCCAATCCCCGATAATGTTTGCATTTCCCCGCATATTGTGCTAACTCGGTATTAACCCTTTTTGCGGGCAAAATCCTTCTGCGGGTTCAACTGGTGGTAATTTGAAGGCCAAATGCACGTGGTTACATGCGCGAATGTGATCACGCATCATTTGTTTCATCAATAAAGAGATTTGTTTTGTCAATAAGGGGGTCGATGCACATAATGGGTCGTGGTCTTATCTTCTTGATTGTTGCGATTCGTCAAAAAATCCAGCTTCAAGCTTGTTAGAATCCGAAGCATGAGCGTGTCGAAAGCTAATACCGTGGCTACATGGATTTCATGTTCACCCTTCAAGAGACACGACAAAGATATGCCTTTCTCTTTTGGTTAAAACTCAATTTCTAATCTTGAGAGCTTAGCGTAAGGTAATCATTTTGCGTGTTTTCAGATTGTTGAAAGAGTTTAAAACCAAGAGTTGCTTGCTTCGAACTTTGACAATGCTTATGAGGATGCACATAAAAATGAAAATAAGTCAATATGGCATTACACTCATATCTCCCTTCATATCGCTCATGCTAGAGGAGATAATCGTATGTAATTGTATCTGCTAAAATAAGTATCCCAAATTGACTTCGCCACTTCTACCTTAGCGGATAAGGTCCGGCTTTCATATAGGAACATAATTTGGCTTATGACTTCATGTCTGCTTACCAAACAATGTAGATTTCGCAAATAAGCAATGTAAGAAGTGCCAGAAGGCACTATTTAAATCTTTATGCATGTGTGTTCCTGTTCTTCAATTAGTTTAATTATTTGGAGAATCTTTTAGTTAGGTATTTTTATCATTATTATTCCTGTAATTTGATAATTGTATTTTACAAGAACATTTTTTTTCTAGATTCGACGTTGGGATTACTCGGAGGGCAGCTTGCTGGATACTTTTGACGTGGCAAACGTGGTCAGTCTGTTGTGTCCACTTTTCCTGCATGTATGTCTTGCTATCTGTTTTCTCTGTTTTTGTTGTGAAGCTTATTTGGACTAATGGGCAGAATGAGGCAACAGATGGCCTTGTTGGTGGAGTTCATTATGTCTAGAGTCCCATGCAGTTTTAGGCATTGCTACAAGCCAGATGTAACATACTGTTGCAGCAATCATTGGGGGGTACATATTCTATCCCTGGAAAAAAAAAGTGGTCTTTTATTTTATTGTTGGAAACTTAGGTTGTAGCTGGACTATGTAGTTCGCTTCACGTAATTCATTCTCCTTTCTGATTTTCAATTCTTTAAGTGGAAGTGAAACCGAACTGGACACTTCTCCCTTACCTGTCTTTAGAAATGAATGGAGCCCTGGGGCTGTCTTTTGTATGAAGCTTTTTCAGTCTCATTTTGGATGCGAGCATCGGACCCAACAAATATGGCTGCTTTTAAGTAGTGTATGCGTTAACATCTTGTGTTTACTGCCAATTCCAGAGAATTTAACTATTTTCACCTTCTTTGTGAAATCATCTTGTGTTTACTGCCAATTCCAGAGAATTTAACTATTTTCACCTTCTTTGTGAAATCCCTGTGCGTATAGCTACTATACTCGTAGTCTTTGAGCCATTTTTGAATCTTTGTGGCTATTTTGATTAATTTGAAATGGGCTGCGTGTTTTATGGAGTTCTGCTACTTCGATGTGATATTGGAACAAAGAAAATATGTTTATGAATGTAATATTTCTTCACACTAAGATGATGCATGGTTCTCTAGACAATTATTTTAGAAAAAATTTGTCCAACTAGCCTGCAGTTTGATCAACATGGGAATTTATGGGTAGTTGCTAGTGCAGCTGAAACAATGGTCATTGACAATTTTGGGCACCCTCTTGTGCTTGGCCAGTCCCTTTGTTTTGTGTATTTGGAATTTTGTTGACCGAGCACAATAAGCTTTTGACTGTGGCAGTTGGTCATTATCTTCCTCACAATCTTACACTCTAATAATGAATGAAAAATTGTTTCACCATCTTACACTCTAATAATGAATGAAAATTTGTTTCATTGTTAATACAACCGAGGCAGAGAGAGCAGAGCACTACCATATTTAGCTTTTCTAGAATTCAGGTAGCTACATCGTGGTTTTGAATACCAGCGTTGCAATTTTTTAACACTTGTGAAAACTTGATTTGGGCAACCAGCCGTAAATGCATGATCTGACAATTCCACTCAAAACATTTTGCATCGTTAAATGGCAATCGAAAATAATGTTCAAAGATTTGGAATTAATCCAAAACCATTTTGCAAACTAAAATAATGTTGAAAGATTTGCAAGTAACATAAAATCATTTTGCTTTGGGCCTTGGTTGGCGCCTTTTGATTGGCTCAAAGAATATAAAAAGGAGCAAAATACCCTTCTTGCTTCCAGAAGAATGGTGCTTACTGGGTCTAGCATGAGGGTGGCAGCGGCCAGAAAGGCCACAGTAAGCTCTCAGCCTCTCAATTGTATACCTTTGTCCTTTAGGGGAAGATTTTAATATGAGTGGATGCAAGAAGCGTTGCAACTCTAAGCTATTGATCAGGTCTTGAAGGGCGCCTGCAATTTGATAGCTCATTGAGTTGTGCAACCGTTTAACACTAGCCCAATGAGTCATATGTTGAAGGGTTTTCAATAGTCAGAGTTTTGGATTGCAAATAACAAAGTTTTAACGGTGGATGCCATCGCAATGCGAGGTGTTGAATGAAAACCTTTTTCTCTTGCTTCTCAATCCCATTATGCAAGTTAATCCAAGGCAAAAGCATACACCATCATATGGATAATACTATACCTACTTTAAATGTATTATCATTGCATAAAGTAGGTCCAGCTGTTGTAATTCTGGTTGCAGATGAACAAGAGGATGTTATTCTTTCTTCAAAAGGGAGCCAATTTAGTAGCATATCCTTGTTATCCACCATTCACTCAATTCAACTAACAAAATTTTCTTGAGATGGGTTCTATGATTTTGAACCCGATATTTTGCATCCAACTCCGAAAAAATGTTGCATGATAATCGTTGAAACCTAGAGTTTTCGTGATCCAACTTCTATGCTATTTTTGAATTATGCAAATCACTGGAGGTGAAGAGCTTCAAAATCATTCACAAAACCAAATAACTAAATAGATCGAGATGAAAATGGAAAAACCTTTCATTCAGGGGATATTAAAAGAAGTTATTTAGGGAAGCCCTTTTAGCAGAGTAAAATCCTTTGTTTAACATTTTCAATTGAAGAAATTATTTAGGGAAGTTCTTTAAGCACATGGGATTCAATCATGCATAAAGTTTTGGCATTAAACACTCCATTGATATTATGAATATTGCGGACCACACCAATTCATGGTTCAAGTCAACGCCGTCTCAAATAATGTTGCGAGTCCAAACATGGTTCAAGTCAACGTCGTCTCAAATAATGTTGCAGAGTCCAAGAGAATCGAAATTCCAAAGAATTTTGAATATTCCAAAAGGAGGTCCATTACAGACTAGGAAACAAGTTTTTACCATGGCACTTCCGACAACATTGGATGTTTTTTATTCTGTAGATGAAATAGTTCTAGTAAATAGTGTTGAACTTCTAACTGCTAGAAGTTCTAATAAACAATGGAGAGCTTCATTGAATGGCTATCAGGCAAGGCATTTAGCTTCAAACTTCATGATTTTGGACTAGATACAGACTCCCATTTGTGCGACAGGATAGTTGAGATGATAAAGTCTCAAACAAGAAGAACGTTAAAGACACTAATACTTCACCATGTGATGCCAATGAATTAATGGATTATGATACTTAAATTCGACTTGGACAAACAAAATTTGGGGGTTAACCTATGACTATAAACAGACTAAGAAGCTATACGAAACTATACGACAATGTTGAACGACCCAACTTCCACTATGAATTCTTCTAACTTAATTTTTGACACTCAACTTTAGATACTAATATTTTTAAGCTTTGATTTTACTCCCAAATCTTCATAAACCATGGTAACAAACCCACTTATAGTACAAATACTTGTATATATATATATATATCTATAAATATAAATATATATTCAATGTCCACTGTTTGGTTCTTTTTTGGCCAAGTTTTATCATGCAACAAGATTCTGTTGTACAAATATAAAAATGCATGTGCTTCTACTTTTGTGCGAATTCTACATGTTGGGAATAGCTGCTACACCAATGGTCCATTTTGGTATGGCATTTACTGGAATATACAATGCAAAAACAACATCTTTCAAGTAGTTTGGAGGATTCTTGCATCTATGGGGATACTTCAACAAGTATTCCAACTTGGAGGATTCTTGCATCTATGAAGATACTTCAAAGCCTACAAGTATTTCTATCTGGAACCTTATGGCAATGACAAATGTAAGGTATGACATCTGCCTAATATACTTAATGCACACATTTATTTGGAGAAAACTCGTTTATGCTTGTTGCTTGGGATATGCACATCTAGACAAGGTACATAGAGCCACTTTTTTATTTGCATCATGAGGAAGCCGTTACTAGGCACACTAGCCTAGCATTCTCCACATAATGTATTTGGGAAAGAAAATGTCCTCCTTTGGCCTACATTTTGCTAAAAAAAAAAAAAAAAAAAAAAAAAAAAAAAAAGCATGATACATGCATGGGCTCCATTGCTAGCCATTTTTGTTTGCATATATTTGCATTTGTCACGAGGATGACTTCTTTCTTTTATCTTAGCAAGATAGCAAGGTTAAAAATGTTGTGCTCATATTTATGCCAAGTTAAAGAATGAGCTGGAAATGGTACATTTAAAGGTGGGTCCTTGTTTATGTAGAGCATGTTTGCCATTTGGCACTTTCGCCATAAATGACCTTGCGGCTTTAATTTTGCCGCTTTCTAAAAGTTGCGAGATTGAAGACTCATGTGACATTCAAAAAGAAAAAAAAGGTATGTCTAATCCGATGGAGGATTTTGACATGCGGCCAAAAGGCAACATTAAGCGTTCGTGTTTTTGAA
The DNA here is from genome assembly GCA_021234155.1 of Isoetes taiwanensis. NCBI lineage: Eukaryota > Viridiplantae > Streptophyta > Lycopodiopsida > Isoetales > Isoetaceae > Isoetes > Isoetes taiwanensis. Next base: position 8,701,014 of record JAJEKV010000041.1, read on the forward strand.
CAACCCTTGCATTTTGAATTTGTTGCCCTTACAAAATGTTTTAGGGCTTGTTGGCTTAACGGAATAAGGCGCCGCTTCTCGGCGCAGCATGCTTCATCTGCTTCTCTGTGCGGGATGCTCTAAAGAAGGCCATGGTCCTAAACCGACTGTTGTTGTTTCTCCTCAAAGCACAAGTGCTTCCATCAGTCACACAAAGCATCTATTTCTACTTGCTTTTGCATCTGGTTCTAAGTGAGACTCCAAAATCTCGCCGTGGCTGATTTCGTCTAAAGTCTTGGCCATATAGATATCCTGTTGCTGCAGATGCATAATACTCCATTTTGGCACTTGCACCCTTTGGTTGTTGGATGTGAAATGCCTTGCTGTCAGCTGGAGATGCGTAAAACAGATTGCTACATATTGTTAACAGTTGATAACTGTGTTAGGGAGCATGCAATACTCCTAGTTATAGATTGCACAGAGATCCGAGCTCCATTGCTATTTGCTTGGACTTGATCTTCTAATTTGTGAAGCTATACCGATGACAAGCGAATGCAACAAAGGATTGCAGCCATATTACAAGTTCATAATAAGCGACGGGCTCCAAAAAAGGTCAGCCTTTCTATATTCTTCTTTGCTCTGTCGTAGTACCATTTACCAGGATATACAAACTTAAGATATTACATCTGGTTTGAAGCTCAAAGCATATTGTAAGTTTTGTCCAATGCGTATTTGTAGTTGTATTACTAAGCATGAACTCCATTGCTTTAAACATGTGCAAGTGCTGTCTATGGTTATGCACATTTAATTCTGGGCAAAACCTTATTAGTTGTCATAAAATGCTCATCATTTTGGCACATACAAGCATATGTCTTTCTATTATGGCTCTGACTTGTTAAATATTTTTTATTCTTAATTTGATTCATGTAAAACCAGCTGAGGTTCTACGTGCTGAACCATGTCCATTTGTCTTTGACAATGGGCATCAAGTTTTACTTTTATTAAATACCAGCTCTAAACATAGAACGGAGCAGGGTGAAGGGTGACGAACCGTGGTGTTCTATAGCTTACCTGACGTCCCTTGTCTAATTACCTTTTTCAAGCTAATTTTGACATGGTTGGATGCAGGTAACCAGAACTCCACCTCCTTGAATTTTTGTTCAAATAGGATGGTACAAGGTTTTCTTCTTGGATCATGTCAAAACGTGATTCCAATTATTCAGATAAGTATTCTCTACATTTTTTAATGTCTGGAAAGATTGCAGACAACGTGATTGCGAATTTTAACGCACTGCCTATTTTCTATTCTCTAAATGCAGAATAAGTTCATCTTATTATCGCCAATGGCTGGGCAGCCCAAAGCTAAAGGATGCATGTTACACTAAGACAAAGACATGTGCTGAAACCATTTAAATTGGTTTGGAATTTGTTTTTCAATTTTTAATGTCTTTTGAATGCAATGGAAAATATAGCCTCCTACCATTTGCATTTGAATATAGGGTCTTCAAACTAAAACGTCCTGCAGTACTGCACTAGGCTTTTTAGTTTCTTACTAAATGTCTTCAAAAAGAGTGAAAGTTTTATTTCTCCTGTATATGCAACTTCTATGGAAGAGTATATGCAACTTCTATGGAAGAGTATTATCATCTTTGAAGTATAACGACTTGTAGTGGTTCTCTATTATATAACGACCTGTCTTCTATTATAGTAATGTTTGCTACCAGTAGTGGTTCTCCAGGCCTCCCCGAGGTTTGACCTCGGGACTGATAAGTTCAAGGCTCTGGGAGTTTTGTACATACTGGCTATATATATATAAATATAAATATATAAATATATATTCAAAGGTTTGCTTTGGCATCCATTAGTATGTACTGTTTACATTCCTTTTATAGTCTTATTTAGACTTGTTTGTTATCATATGACCACTCGCATAGGTTAACTATGGGTGGAATTACCTACTTAATGGGCACAAGCTGGGGGATAACAATAAATATGGTGAAAGGAAAAATCAAGGTGTAGAGGTAAATGTTGAAATGGCCCCTTTGAGGTCCAAAAGGGGACTCGGTGACATGGGCCAATAACTGTAGCACATAGCAGAAAGATTTTACATGTTGGCATCTAGATGTTCCTAGACTAGGACCCTAACGCCTAAGTGGAAATGCTGGACATTATTTTACCTTTGAAATGTCATGTACCTATGTTGCATGATGGGTCCCTATGTACATAGGGACCCCTCCTCATCCCTATGTACTAAAACAAGGGGCCTTACCTTGCTTCCCGGAAGGAGGTAGGCTAAAATTATATATATATAAATATATATACATATATATTCAATGGCTGGCTTAGGCACCATTGGACCTATTTCTAGAACAATGTATCTAGACCCAGACTAAGGTGCTGAGAACTATTTATGCTCTTGTAGCATTTGAAAACCAGAATTTTCATGTATTGAAACTCATTTCCTATGGAGGCATCTTGTGTTAACTATTTGCACAAGGTAAAGTCTTAGCTTATAGGGCTTATGCACCCTTTCATTAATTTCTTGAAATTCACGTTTAGAAAGGCACATTTTTGGATTTAAATAAGTTGAGCATGACCTATGCATGCTTGCCATGTGGTTGGCAAAAGCCATATTAAAGCTAGGACCCACTTTAAAGTCTAGATTCATTTTGACTTAACTAAAGGACGTTTTCCCTTTAGCATTATATTTGGCATGCCTTATTAATGCATGGTCACCAAGTGGCTTACGTACATGCATTTTATGTGAGGTATTATTTACATGAAGATCCATTTGTATGCACGAATCACATAATAAAATTCTAAGGCTTTAAAGAGTCTAACCAATGGGTCAAACTTAATGTGTGTAGTTGATTTCGGCACCAACTTTTCGGTGCTTTTATGAACATTCCTTTATTTTTACATTTCCCACATGGACGTGTACCTTTTGATTCTATAAGCATAGTATCTAGAATGACAGTTTTAGGGTTTGAGAGCTACAGCAAGAAACGACGGCAGTCTACGGCATTCCACAACCAGAAGCTATAATTTTTTCAGCAAAAGCATGAGAGCTCAAATGGCAACAAGACTTTTTACAATGGCGGTCTTTGTGCAGACTCTTTTTTTCTCTGAGATTTCCGAAAGCGTAAGCATGAGAGTTGAATTCTGAAAGCGAAGCATGCAAGATATGAAGGTACGATTTGAATTTCACAATCGGCATGAAGCGATATATGACCTTGTTTTGCATTACATTCTTACAATGAGCATAATGGAGTTAGCTCTGTAACTTGGCGGCTGATTCTACACTCTTCCAATATCTCTCCTTCTCTACACTGGAGTATTGATCTTGCTTAATCTGCAAAGACTAGAATCCTATTATATCTGTCTTGCAATGGCTAGTGCTTTTGCCACTTCTTAATGCTCTTCATCCTTTGAGCTTTCTCCACATCCAGCATTGAAGCGTGCTGTAACTCTTCAGTTGAGAATGCAGCTAAGAATATGGAAAAAGCATCATCTGAAGTACCCAAAGGATATTTAACATCTCGACCATTGAAGAAGGCGGCTCGGATGGTGATGACGACCCATCAAACCAGGTTTCTAAATATTTTAATCTTTGAAAATGAAAGATCTGGGCGGAAAATTGATGCTTTGATCATGCACATGCTTGAGACTGTTTGAATGTAATACATAAGGTTTCTTTTCATGATGCTTACGTATTTGTTTTGCCCATGGATATGATCAAGGATATCTCGTAAGTCTAAGGTAAGGTTCTGAATAAAGCATTGTTTGAGCAAGTTGAGCTTAAAAATATATGTGGATATGGGGTAGGCTGCCTACATATGGATAACAGAAAAGGGAGTGCTTCTTACGCCATCTTATTTACTGATTTGTCATTTCTACTGATTTTTTACTTGATAAGTTCATTATATAAGGTTGAAGGGCGAAAAGCCATGAGATTCTTTTGCTTACCTGCTAGTAGCTTAGCATTTTACCCTATTTAAAGGCTAACTTGCTTTGGATCTACTGCAGGTAACCGGGATCTCATCTACCTACTTTCAAGTTCTTGAATGCGTGGAGCACTCGGAGCAGTGTTTTAGCAGCAAGAAAGTTTGATTCAATGACATTTTAACCGTTAAAAAGGATGATAGATTTCTTGAGCTGAAACTCTCCTATAAGTTATTCAGGTTCTATCTATTCCCTAAGTTTAAATGTTTTAAAATGCATGACCGGACTATATAGGTGATCTTATTGAAGAATATTTTTTATCTATCTTGTGACAGATGGTATTTAGCCTCTGCTTGCATGTTAAATCTAGTATTGCCATGCTTCTTACATCTTTGATATATTATATCTAACAAAGAAATGATTATTTCTAAGTTCATATGCAAAATTGATAATGGAAAACAGATTTGGAAAAAAGCTCATTGGCTTGTACTTTTGCAGCTGATTGTGTATAATTCAAATATTATTTGCATCAAACTTGACTGTCTGCTCACAGAATACAGAAGAACGGTAGCACAAGATAAGTTTTGAAACAAATGAATCTAAGTCTAGGCATGAATTGGCATATTACGGTTATGTATGAAGCTTAGGTAAACTGTATACTATTTGCATTTTACAAGACTGCTATGGACATTGAATGTCTATGGATGTTGAAGGTCAATTCTGTGTTACTCGAAAGGTGGTTGCTGATTTGTATCATTCTGTATGGTAACCCCATAAGATTATCCTACATATAAAAATGGGACATGAATTATAGGCATTGATTGTTAGGAACGGCATAACTGTTGCATTATGGGTCAACATGGAGTAAGTATGGCCTCTAAGATTCCCCTAATATACATATGGGACCGATAAATCCGGCCAGGCTAAGGTTATCCTTGTCTGAGCCTGGATGTCAGTGCCTAGGCCTTGGATTCTTGTCTTCGGACTTGGACTTTGGTTTTGGTACAGGCTTCTCTATATATTCTGTGACTTCGGGGTACTGGTTTAACCAGTATGGATCTTATGGGTTGTACTTGCTAGTTTGTTGATTCATAATTATTGATCATTATGCTATTAATTTGGATTTTCAATAAGACATCTGACACTTGTTATATTCGTGATAGGAGGGAACAATTGTGGTTCCTGAAATATGATCCAGTTTTTCTAAAAGAAACACATGGTTACAATTTGCTTGGACATACCGGCAAAAACCGGGGTTGTGCAAACAAAGACTTTCAGACATTCCTTCTTGTAAATAAAAGGGTATGTTACTTTATCTACACATTTAGGTTTGACCTTTGTTCAAAATAAATATTAACATAGGGTTTACAAAACCTGGTTTGACATAAATTAAGTGATCATACGGATGTATATTTACTTAGGCTGGTGTCAAAAAAATAATGTCTTGTTTGGTGCCTACATAGGCATTACATAAAGAGTTTGATCCCTTGATCATACATTACAAACAATCACGAGAATGACATTGGCAATTCTGAGATAGTTCCATGGAGCACATTGCACAACAGGCCTTCTTTTACTGCTGATGACTTAAATGAAGTAGTACAGCACAATATCAGCACTCTCTTAGGGGAGCTCGAAGTATAGAAGTAAGTATATTGTGTCAATTCTTACAGTTCTGTTTTAATATCTTGTTGTAGGGAGGCAAAATTCCTATAGGAACACATAGGTTGCAGGATGGGTCCCTATGTACATAGGGACCCCTCCTCATCCCTATGTACTAAAACAAGGGGCCTTACCTTGCTTCCCGGAAGGAGGTAGGCTAAAATTATATATATATATAAATATATATACATATATATTCAATGGCTGGCTTAGGCACCATTGGACCTATTTCTAGAACAATGTATCTAGACCCAGACTAAGGTGCTGAGAACTATTTATGCTCTTGTAGCATTTGAAAACCAGAATTTTCATGTATTGAAACTCATTTCCTATGGAGGCATCTTGTGTTAACTATTTGCACAAGGTAAAGTCTTAGCTTATAGGGCTTATGCACCCTTTCATTAATTTCTTGAAATTCACGTTTAGAAAGGCACATTTTTGGATTTAAATAAGTTGAGCATGACCTATGCATGCTTGCCATGTGGTTGGCAAAAGCCATATTAAAGCTAGGACCCACTTTAAAGTCTAGATTCATTTTGACTTAACTAAAGGACGTTTTCCCTTTAGCATTATATTTGGCATGCCTTATTAATGCATGGTCACCAAGTGGCTTACGTACATGCATTTTATGTGAGGTATTATTTACATGAAGATCCATTTGTATGCACGAATCACATAATAAAATTCTAAGGCTTTAAAGAGTCTAACCAATGGGTCAAACTTAATGTGTGTAGTTGATTTCGGCACCAACTTTTCGGTGCTTTTATGAACATTCCTTTATTTTTACATTTCCCACATGGACGTGTACCTTTTGATTCTATAAGCATAGTATCTAGAATGACAGTTTTAGGGTTTGAGAGCTACAGCAAGAAACGACGGCAGTCTACGGCATTCCACAACCCGTTATAATTTTTTCAAAGAAAAAGCATGAGAGCTCAAATGGCAACAAGACTTTTACAAATGGGGGCCGGTCTTTGTCACACGACTCTGATTTTCTCCGAGATTTCCGAAAGCGTAAGCATGAGAGTTGAATTCTGGCGAAAGCATGCATGCAAGATATGAAGGTACGATTTGAATTTCACAATCGGCATGAAGCGATATATGACCTTGTTTTGCATTACATTCTTACAATGAGCATAATGGAGTTAGCTCAGAACTTGGCGTGATTCTACACTCTTCCAATATCTCTCCTTCTCTACACCGAGTATTGATCTTGCTTAATCTGCAAAGACTAGAATCCTATTATATCTGTCTTGCAATGGCTAGTGCTTTTGCCACTTCTTAATGCTCTTCATCCTTTGAGCTTTCTCCACATCCAAAGATTGAAGCGTCTTTGAACTCTTCAGTTGAGAATGCAGCTAAGAATATGGAAAAAGCATCATCTGAAGTACCCAAAGGATATTTAACATCTCGACCATTGAAGAAGGCGGCTCGGATGGTGATGACGACCCATCAAACCAGGTTTCTAAATATTTTAATCTTTGAAAATGAAAGATCTGGGCGGAAAATTGATGCTTTGATCATGCACATGCTTGAGACTGTTTGAATGTAATACATAAGGTTTCTTTTCATGATGCTTACGTATTTGTTTTGCCCATGGATATGATCAAGGATATCTCGTAAGTCTAAGGTAAGGTTCTGAATAAAGCATTGTTTGAGCAAGTTGAGCTTAAAAATATATGTGGATATGGGGTAGGCTGCCTACATATGGATAACAGAAAAGGGAGTGCTTCTTACGCCATCTTATTTACTGATTTGTCATTTCTACTGATTTTTTACTTGATAAGTTCATTATATAAGGTTGAAGGGCGAAAAGCCATGAGATTCTTTTGCTTACCTGCTAGTAGCTTAGCATTTTACCCTATTTAAAGGCTAACTTGCTTTGGATCTACTGCAGGTAACCGGGATCTCATCTACCTACTTTCAAGTTCTTGAATGCGTGGAGCACTCGGAGCAGTGTTTTAGCAGCAAGAAAGTTTGATTCAATGACATTTTAAACCAAGTAAAAAGGATGATAGATTTCTTGAGCTGAAACTCTCCTATAAGTTATTCAGGTTCTATCTATTCCCTAAGTTTAAATGCTGCAAATGCATGACCAGACTATAGGCTGATCTTATTGAAGAATATTTTCTATCTATGCTGACAGATGGTATTTAGCCTCTGCTTGCATGTTAAATCTAGTATTGCCATGCTTCTTACATGCTGATATATTATATCTAACAGTAAATGATTATTTCTAAGTTCATATGCAAAATTGATAATGGAAAACAGATTTGGAAAAAAGCTCATTGGCTTGTACTTTTGCAGCTGATTGTGTATAATTCAAATATTATTTGCATCAAACTTGACTGTCTGCTTACAGAACGGTAGCACAAGATAAGTTTTGAAACAAATGAATCTAAGTCTAGGCATGAATTGGCATATTACGGTTATGTATGAAGCTTAGGTAAACTGTATACTATTTGCATTTTACAAGACTGCTATGGACATTGAATGTCTATGGATGTTGAAGGTCAATTCTGTGTTACTCGAAAGGTGGTTGCTGATTTGTATCATTCTGTATGGTAACCCCATAAGATTATCCTACATATAAAAATGGGACATGAATTATAGGCATTGATTGTTAGGAACGGCATAACTGTTGCATTATGGGTCAACATGGAGTAAGTATGGCCTCTAAGATTCCCCTAATATACATATGGGACCGATAAATCCGGCCAGGCTAAGGTTATCCTTGTCTGAGCCTGGATGTCAGTGCCTAGGCCTTTGGATTCTTGTCTTCGGACTTTGGACTTTGGTTTTGGTACAGGTTTTGGTTATCCTTATTATAAAACATGGAACTGATAAGTCTGGCCTAACTTGGAAATCCTGGTTTTGGTCAGATGTCTGGTACTGGTTTTTGGATCAGGCCCAGGCTTATATATATATATATATATATATATATATATATATATATATATATATATATATATATATATATATATATATATATATATATATATATATCACAGGTTGGAGACGGCTGGAACACATGAGCTGGATATAACACTGATGTAGCTTATGCTGTTGCACATGCTCAAAATACTAGAGCTGTGTATACTCCTTTAATGCTATGGTTGCCTAAATACAATGGCACCACGGTACTAAAGTGCATGGGTGGGAACCTCCCCAAAGATTAGATAGGGTTGCCTAAAAATACTATGGCACCATCAGGTAGTATGGTATTTTTGAATTTTCACATCATGTTGCTACATGGTTCCTATGGCTTGGTCATGCATTTGATGACGCCATCATACTAGTCATGATGAGTAGGTTGACCCTTGGCATAATTGGGCAAAGGTCTAAAATTGACAGCCTATTTGGTCTTCACAAATAATACAATGGCACCATGACTACTAAGGCTATGTATTTGGCTTTAAGGCACACAAGCACTATTTATTGTTTATTGAGTGTGCCATGCTGCTAGTGTATGGGGCTTTGCTCAATCTGACTAGGACGTGAAAATGGCATGATCCTATGGACTTTAGGGACATACAACTCTAGGACGCCAATATGGCCTATGCTGTAAGTATGCAAAGGTGCAAAAATATAAGAATATAAAAATATGTGATATGGGAGTCTTGCCTTAACGTTGTTTATGGTGAATGCTACCATTGAACATTTAAAATTGCCGAATTCCTTATGCCATTCCTTGAATTTTGCACTAAAACTTATGGTGTGAATTTCACCAAGATTTAGAGCTTATTAATCTTGGCAGGATGTCAGGAACTTGAAACATGACATATTGCTATATGCCATATATGAAACATGGCTTAATGCCATATTGTGCAGTGTTTCTACAAGGAAATATAACCTGTAAGAAATAAAAGTTAAAACCGGGCACATGATGACACTATACATGTGTATTTTATGTTACAAACAATGGCAAATTAAACCTTTGGAAATTATGAAGGTCTTTTGCAGATATCAGATATCGATTTAGGGCTTCAACTCCCTTTTACTGTGGTAGTGGCGATGGCGCCTGAATGACCGCCCTAAAAGGGCCGAGATGGATCGAAGTCCGCATGTTATAGCGGTAAGAAATATGGAATGTGGTCATCCCATGCCTAAACAAAGCTAGTCGGATTTGCATCTGGGGCTTTGCCCATCACACGTTTTTGGTGCCATACATTTACATATTTGGATTGATTTGCAAGGTAACCTTAGGGCAAATGATATTTTGGCTTAGGGCATCTTTCGAATTTGGCACAGAGCCAAAGTGGTCGCTGGAATGGTAGCAGCCACAGAAATACATGTCGGGTCTCACAGATGGATCTCTGACAAAAAACAACACATGTTGAAGCTTGAGTTGGTCGGCAAAATGCCTATCGGATCTGCCTGTAACAACCGAATCTAGTCGGACTTGCTGAGAGGCGATTTAGGTGTGCCACAGAGGCCTTTCTGCCCTGGCAAAAAATACTATGAAGCTGGCTTAGTTATTTCGGCATGATAATGGTTTCATGGTTTGGCATAGAACCGGATTTGGCATGCCTTTATCCGTGGATACATCTTCTACTCAATTGCATGGCCGAAAAGAACTGATCTGGGCGATGTATACAACTGTACAAAAATAGGGGTTTTCATTGCTATTAATCTTGGCTTTCCATTGAAGAAGGTCAGTTGATGTGGTTTCGGCTGGAGCATTAAAGCTGAAGCATTGCACCTGTATTTGCCAAAAGCACTTCATCAGGTATTGTTTATCTATGAAACAATATGCTTTTAGGTTTTAAATATTCTGAAACAATTGTGGCTTTGGCTATAGCCAATGTTTACTGGATATAGAATATTTGCCATGACGCCTTGATGCTGGCTATTATATAGTTTGTCAACATTGGCAAAGGCAGCTGTATTGTGAAGCTTATTATTTCCCATGGCAAACAGATTTTGGAGCTGCTACTAAAGGGATTTGCTACTTCTAAAGTTTGAATCGGACAACGGATTCAACCCCTCAATGTGGGGCTATTTGTAATGCTGAATGTTTCACACTGGAAATCAATCTCGGCAATAAATAAACGGTGCCATTAAAATCAGGTTTGATTTAAAGATTATGCTTTACTGGCTTTGAAACAATTATGTTTAGTAAGCCTCGTATTTTTTGACTAATAGTTATGGTCTACAAATGGGTGGTGCACAAACATAGTTTGTGCTCCATGATTTCTTAAGATATATGCCTATGCTTATATAGCTAAGGCGCCTATGCTTCTTAGTGCTGCTAAAGTATGGCTATACCTAACTAAGATCATGTGGCTTTTGCTTAGTATCTTGATACAGTATTATAGCAAGAATGGCCGTTATAAAATGGATTTAAATGCTAGAATCCGTTGTGTCTCACGTCAAGTTTTAGATTTGAGAAAACTTCTAGTCATAATTCCATTTCTCTTTCTTGTTTATGCTAACTCAGGGCAAAAGGATACAATTGGTGATCAGTGATAAACTGAGAGACCCAATGTACCTTTTGGCCCTTGCATCGTTACCGGGATTACTGCTAACGTTTGCATGATTGGTCGCAGTACGGGGTTCTCTCCTCCAATTGTCTCTCGCTTTTGCTACCGGGTTGGCGCAACATGGAAGGTTATGGAAGTACTAAAAAAAATGTAACCAGATGCTATACGTTTTACAAGTTAATGTTTAAACTATACACTTTCAAGATAAGTCTACTTTACTATTTGCTCTCTACTTTGTACGAATGCTTTAAAATTTGTCTCAACTACTTTTCATTAAGGATGCTTAGTTTTGGGGCTTGAGAAATCGGCCCTCGACTAATTATCCCTAAAGGTTAATTGTTGAGTTTTACTTAAGAATTGCTTATAACAGTTTTTCATTAAGGACACATAGTTTTGGGGCTTGAGAAATCAGCCCTCTACTAGGTAGCCTGAATGTGAAAGTAAGTATTCTTGTTGGACTCATTTGGTTTAGGGCCTGGGTAGTGCCAGGACAGAATTTCTCTAGCTTCGGTTAAGTGACCAAGTTAGGAGTATGGACTTGGCTAGATTAGACCCTAGGCAAAGGAATATATATCTTTGAAACATCTCATATCATATTCAAGGATATGAAACTCTATCCTTTTGAGTCCACCAATTAATTGAACACGCGACACCTCTCGTGATCTATTGAACATTATGTTTTTCATTCAAGACCGCTTCTCTCGTTACATTGGCTACTTGCTACTTACTTACTTGCTTGCTATTTACTATTTAATCGATGCATTGGAAAATTTCAAAAATGACAAGTACTAGCCACAGAATGATGACGGATTTCTATGGTTTATGAACTTTAAAAAAAATTGGGCTTCTTGAAACCTGAGCAGGACCATAAAGGTATGAATATCTGCTATGTGATTTATCTTTTAGCTTTTAACGAAGTAACGATTTACAGGTAACGTAGGGTCCTAGCAGAATGCTAGGTACCCTGCGCTACCTAGCAATATACTGAATTTTCTTTTAGGACCCTACTTCCTGCGGTAGGAGGTAGGATACTATATATATATATATATATAAATATAAATATATATCACAGGTTGGAGACGGCTGGAACACATGAGCTGGATATAACACTGATGTAGCTTATGCTGTTGCACATGCTCAAAATACTAGAGCTGTGTATACTCCTTTAATGCTATGGTTGCCTAAATACAATGGCACCACGGGTACTAAAGTGCATGGGTGGGAACCTCCCCCAGCATTAGATAGGGTTGCCTAAAATACTATGGCACCATCAGGTAGTATGGTATTTTTGAATTTTCACATCATGTTGCTACATGGTTCCTATGGCTTGGTCATGCATTTGATGACGCCATCATACTAGTCATGATGAGTAGGTTGACCCTTGGCATAATTGGGCAAAGGTCTAAAATTGACAGCCTATTTGGTCTTCACAAATAATACAATGGCACCATGACTACTAAGGCTATGTATTTGGCTTTAAGGCACACAAGCACTATTTATTGTTTATTGGAGTGTGCCATGCTGCTAGTGTATGGGGCTTTGCTCAATCCGACTAGGACGTGTGAAAATGGCATGATCCTATGGACTTTAGGGACATACAACTCTAGGACGCCAATATGGCCTATCTTTGTGATAAGTATGCAAAGGTGCAAAAATATAAGAATATAAAAATATGTGATATGGGAGTCTTGCCTTAACGTTGTTTATGGTGAATGCTACCATTGAACATTTAAAATTGCCGAATTCCTTATGCCATTCCTTGAATTTTGCACTAAAACTTATGGTGTGAATTTCACCAAGATTTAGAGCTTATTAATCTTGGCAGGATGTCAGGAACTTGAAACATGACATATTGCTATATGCCATATATGAAACATGGCTTAATGCCATATTGTGCAGTGTTTCTACAAGGAAATATAACCTGTAAGAAATAAAAGTTAAAACCGGGCACATGATGACACTATACATGTGTATTTTATGTTACAAACAATGGCAAATTAAACCTTTGGAAATTATGAAGGTCTTTTGCAGATATCAGATATCGATTTAGGGCTTCAACTCCCTTTTACTGTGGTAGTGGCGATGGCGCCTGAATGACCGCCCTAAAAGGGCTGAGACAGATCGAGTCTGCATGTTATAGCAGAAGAAATATGGAATGTGGTCATCCCATGCCGGAAACAGGCTAGTCGGATTTGCATCTGGGGCTTTGCCCATCACACGTTTTTGGTGCCATACATTTACATATTTGGATTGATTTGCAAGGTAACCTTAGGGCAAATGATATTTTGGCTTAGGGCATCTTTCGAATTTGGCACAGAGCCAAAGTGGTCGCTGGAATGGTAGCAGCCACAGAAATACATGTCGGGTCTCACAGATGGATCTCTGACAAAAAACAACACATGTTGAAGCTTGAGTTGGTCGGCAAAATGCCTATCGGATCTGCCTGTAACAACCGAATCTAGTCGGACTTGCTGAGAGGCGATTTAGGTGTGCCACAGAGGCCTTTCTGCCCTGGCAAAAAATACTATGAAGCTGGCTTAGTTATTTCGGCATGATAATGGTTTCATGGTTTGGCATAGAACCGGATTTGGCATGCCTTTATCTGTGATACATCTTCTACTCTGAATTGCATGGCCGAAAAGAACTGATCTGGGCGATGTATACAACTGTACAAAAATAGGGGTTTTCATTGCTATTAATCTTGGCTTTCCATTGAAGAAGGTCAGGCTTGATGTGGTTTCTACCGAGCATTAAAGTCAAGCATTGCACCTGTATTTGCCAAAAGCACTTCATCAGGTATTGTTTATCTATGAAACAATATGCTTTTAGGTTTTAAATATTCTGAAACAATTGTGGCTTTGGCTATAGCCAATGTTTACTGGATATAGAATATTTGCCATGACGCCTTGATGCTGGCTATTATATAGTTTGTCAACATTGGCAAAGGCAGCTGTATTGTGAAGCTTATTATTTCCCATGGCAAAAGATTTTGAGCCGCTACTAAAGGGATTTGCTACTTCTAAAGTTTGAATCGGACAACGGATTCAACCCCTCAATGTGGGCTATTTGTAATGTTTGAATGTTTCACAATCGAAATCAATCTCGCAATAAATAAACGGTGCCATTAAAATCAGGTTTGATTTAAAGATTATGCTTTACCGGGCTTTGAAACAATTATGTTTAGTAAGCCTCGTATTTTTGACTAATAGTTATGGTCTACAAATGGGTGGTGCACAAACATAGTTTGTGCTCCATGATTTCTTAAGATATATGCCTATGCTTATATAGCTAAGGCTTCTATGCTTCTTAGTGTTTGCTAAAGTATGGCTATACCTAACTAAGATCATGTGGCTTTTGCTTAGTATCTTGATACAAGATATAGCAAGAATGGCCGCTATAAAATGGATTTAAATGCTAGAATCCGCTGTGTCTCACGCCAAGTTTTAGATTTGAGAAAACTTCTAGTCATAATTCCATTTCTCTTTCTTGTTTATGCTAACTCAGGGCAAAAGGATACAATTGGTGATCAGTGATAAACTGAGAGACCCAATGTACCTTTTGGCCCTTGCATCGTTACCGGGATTACCGCTAACGCTTGCATGATTGGTCTGCAGTATGCGGGGTTCTCTCCTCCAATTGTCTCTTTTTGCTACCGTGGTTGGCGCAACATGGAAGGTTATGGAAGTACGAAAAAATGTAACCAGATGCTATACGTTTTACAAGTTAATGTTTAAACTATACACTTTCAAGATAAGTCTACTTTACTATTTGCTCTCTACTTTGTACGAATGCTTTAAAATTTGTCTCAACTACTTTTCATTAAGGATGCTTAGTTTTGGGGCTTGAGAAATCGGCCCTCGACTAATTATCCCTAAAGGTTAATTGTTGAGTTTTACTTAAGAATTGCTTATAACAGTTTTTCATTAAGGACACATAGTTTTGGGGCTTGAGAAATCAGCCCTCTACTAGGTAGCCTGAATGTGAAAGTAAGTATTCTTGTTGGACTCATTTGGTTTAGGGCCTGGGTAGTGCCGTGACGTAATTTCTCTAGCTTCGGTTAAGTGACCAAGTTAGGAGTATGGACTTGGCTAGATTAGACCCTAGGCAAAGGAAAGTATATATGCTGAAACATCTGTTATCATATTCAAGGATATGAAACTCTATCCTTTTGAGTCCACCTGAATTAATTGAACACAGTACACCTCTCGTGATCTATTGAACATTATGTTTTTCATTCGCACTGCTCTACTGTTACATTGGCTACTTGCTACTTACTTACTGTTTGCTATTTACTATTTACTGATGCATTGGAAAATTTCAAAAATGACAAGTACTAGCCACAGAATGATGACGGATTTCTATGGTTTATGAACTTTAAAAAAAATTGGGCTTCTTGAAACCTGAGCAGGACCATAAAGGTATGAATATCTGCTATGTGATTTATCTTTTAGCTTTTAACGAAGTAACGATTTACAGGTAACGTAGGGTCCTAGCAGAATGCTAGGTACCCTGCGCTACCTAGCAATATACTGAATTTTCTTTTAGGACCCTACTTCCTGCGGTAGGAGGTAGGATACTATATATATATATATATATAAATATAAATATATATCACAGGTTGGAGACGGCTGGAACACATGAGCTGGATATAACACTGATGTAGCTTATGCTGTTGCACATGCTCAAAATACTAGAGCTGTGTATACTCCTTTAATGCTATGGTTGCCTAAATACAATGGCACCACGGGTACTAAAGTGCATGGGTGGGAACCTCCCCCAGCATTAGATAGGGTTGCCTAAAATACTATGGCACCATCAGGTAGTATGGTATTTTTGAATTTTCACATCATGTTGCTACATGGTTCCTATGGCTTGGTCATGCATTTGATGGCGCCATCATACTAGTCATGATGAGTAGGTTGACCCTTGGCATAATTGGGCAAAGGTCTAAAATTGACAGCCTATTTGGTCTTCACAAATAATACAATGGCACCATGACTACTAAGGCTATGTATTTGGCTTTAAGGCACACAAGCACTATTTATTGTTTATTGGAGTGTGCCATGCTGCTAGTGTATGGGGCTTTGCTCAATCTGACTAGGACGTGAAAATGGCATGATCCTATGGACTTTAGGGACATACAACTCTAGGACGCCAATATGGCCTATGCTGTAAGTATGCAAAGGTGCAAAAATATAAGAATATAAAAATATGTGATATGGGAGTCTTGCCTTAACGTTGTTTATGGTGAATGCTACCATTGAACATTTAAAATTGCCGAATTCCTTATGCCATTCCTTGAATTTTGCACTAAAACTTATGGTGTGAATTTCACCAAGATTTAGAGCTTATTAATCTTGGCAGGATGTCAGGAACTTGAAACATGACATATTGCTATATGCCATATATGAAACATGGCTTAATGCCATATTGTGCAGTGTTTCTACAAGGAAATATAACCTGTAAGAAATAAAAGTTAAAACCGGGCACATGATGACACTATACATGTGTATTTTATGTTACAAACAATGGCAAATTAAACCTTTGGAAATTATGAAGGTCTTTTGCAGATATCAGATATCGATTTAGGGCTTCAACTCCCTTTTACTGTGGTAGTGGCGATGGCGCCTGAATGACCGCCCTAAAAGGGCTGAGACAGATCGAGTCTGCATGTTATAGCAGAAGAAATATGGAATGTGGTCATCCCATGCCGGAAACAGGCTAGTCGGATTTGCATCTGGGGCTTTGCCCATCACACGTTTTTGGTGCCATACATTTACATATTTGGATTGATTTGCAAGGTAACCTTAGGGCAAATGATATTTTGGCTTAGGGCATCTTTCGAATTTGGCACAGAGCCAAAGTGGTCGCTGGAATGGTAGCAGCCACAGAAATACATGTCGGGTCTCACAGATGGATCTCTGACAAAAAACAACACATGTTGAAGCTTGAGTTGGTCGGCAAAATGCCTATCGGATCTGCCTGTAACAACCGAATCTAGTCGGACTTGCTGAGAGGCGATTTAGGTGTGCCACAGAGGCCTTTCTGCCCTGGCAAAAAATACTATGAAGCTGGCTTAGTTATTTCGGCATGATAATGGTTTCATGGTTTGGCATAGAACCGGATTTGGCATGCCTTTATCTGTGATACATCTTCTACTCTGAATTGCATGGCCGAAAAGAACTGATCTGGGCGATGTATACAACTGTACAAAAATAGGGGTTTTCATTGCTATTAATCTTGGCTTTCCATTGAAGAAGGTCAGTTGATGTGGTTTCGGCTGGAGCATTAAAGCTGAAGCATTGCACCTGTATTTGCCAAAAGCACTTCATCAGGTATTGTTTATCTATGAAACAATATGCTTTTAGGTTTTAAATATTCTGAAACAATTGTGGCTTTGGCTATAGCCAATGTTTACTGGATATAGAATATTTGCCATGACGCCTTGATGCTGGCTATTATATAGTTTGTCAACATTGGCAAAGGCAGCTGTATTGTGAAGCTTATTATTTCCCATGGCAAACAGATTTTGGAGCTGCTACTAAAGGGATTTGCTACTTCTAAAGTTTGAATCGGACAACGGATTCAACCCCTCAATGTGGGGCTATTTGTAATGCTGAATGTTTCACACTGGAAATCAATCTCGGCAATAAATAAACGGTGCCATTAAAATCAGGTTTGATTTAAAGATTATGCTTTACTGGCTTTGAAACAATTATGTTTAGTAAGCCTCGTATTTTTTGACTAATAGTTATGGTCTACAAATGGGTGGTGCACAAACATAGTTTGTGCTCCATGATTTCTTAAGATATATGCCTATGCTTATATAGCTAAGGCGCCTATGCTTCTTAGTGCTGCTAAAGTATGGCTATACCTAACTAAGATCATGTGGCTTTTGCTTAGTATCTTGATACAAATATATAGCAAGAATGGCCGCTATAAAATGGATTTAAATGCTAGAACTGCTTGTGTCTCACGCCAAGTTTTAGATTTGAGAAAACTTCTAGTCATAATTCCATTTCTCTTTCTTGTTTATGCTAACTTTCGGGGCAAAAGGATACAATTGGTGATCGGTGATAAACCGAGACCCAATGTACCTTTTGGCCCTTGCATCGCTACAAGGGATTACCGCTAACGCTTGCATGATTGGTCGCAGTAACGGGTTCTCTCCTCCAATTGTCTCTCGCTTTTGCTACCGTGGTTGGCGTTAACATGGAAGGTTATGGAAGTACGAAAAAAATGTAACTGTATGCTATACGTTTTACAAGTTAATGTTTAAACTATACACTTTCAAGATAAGTCTACTTTACTATTTGCTCTCTACTTTGTACGAATGCTTTAAAATTTGTCTCAACTACTTTTCATTAAGGATGCTTAGTTTTGGGGCTTGAGAAATCGGCCCTCGACTAATTATCCCTAAAGGTTAATTGTTTGAGTTTTACTTAAGAATTGCTTATAACAGTTTTTCATTAAGGACACATAGTTTTGGGGCTTGAGAAATCAGCCCTCTACTAGGTAGCCTGAATGTGAAAGTAAGTATTCTTGTTGGACTCATTTGGTTTAGGGCCTGGGTAGTGCCAGGACAGAATTTCTCTAGCTTCGGTTAAGTGACCAAGTTAGGAGTATGGACTTGGCTAGATTAGACCCTAGGCAAAGGAAAGTATATATATATATATATATATATATATATATATATATATATATATATATATATATATATATATATATATATATATATATATATATATATATATATATATATATATATATATCATTAATATATATAAACGTATATCACATGCTATGGGCATCGTGGACATTTTATATAAAGGTGTCATCTCGGCCGTTCACCCTTTGGAAAAAGAGGTGGCGCAATTGTGCCCGTCAGATTTCTATGCGGGCATGCATGGGCATGCATGTGGGCCTGCTCCACATCTCGGCACCGCAGGATTAAAAGAGAAATTTAATCTTGGCCGTCAAATAGTAGGATGGAATGTGCTAGGAATGTGTGCAACCATTTAGCAATTAATGCCCCTAATGAGTTGGCAATCATATTTAATGTTTCTTTAGGTAGATGTGTGTAATGACATCGAAAATTTTGCTGCCGCTCTCTCTCCCGCAACAACCAGCCGCCATGCCAAAAGGATTTGCAATCCAATTCTTCTTCAGCTTTTAGTCTATTGACGGATCTGTGGCTTTGGCATTCTGCTCCAAGGCCACCTCGACTGTGCATTTCAAGGCTGCCATGGCGAGCTGGGTTGGGTTATTCTTTTCAGTTCGATTTCTCCTCACCATTGCCGATTCAAGTAAAGAAATGCCCGCTGCTTCTTCTACCTTTCAGGTAGCTCTAGATTTGTTTCTCGCTTCAAATCCGGTGAAAAATGGTCCATTGTAGAATCACATACACGTATGCCTATTGGGTTTCCTTTTTGCCAATTTTTTCTCGATTAGCCCTCTTTTTCCTTTTCGAGTAATGCTTCAGCTGTTATTTGCAGATTAATCGCACTTGGATATTGGATTTTGGTATAGATATTCACCATATGCTATGAAGTAAACTTAATCTGGAGCAGTCGGTCTATTTTGGGCATAAAAACAATGGATAAACTCAGTTTCAGAGGCTTTAGAACCGCTCCTAGATATTGGACGGCAGAACATCCGTCGGTATCCAGCATCTGGAGCTTCTTTTATTATCTACAGGGTTAGATATGTGAGCAGCACATGCTTACCCATTTCGTAGTTTCAGTAAAGAATGCATTTCGTAATTTCGTGGATAATTTTTGAAGGCGACATTAATGATATATATATCATTAATATATATAAACGTATATCACATGCTATGGGCATCGTGGACATTTTATATAAAGGTGTCATCTCGGCCGTTCACCCTTTGGAAAAAGAGGTGGCGCAATTGTGCCCGTCAGATTTCTATGCGGGCATGCATGGGCATGCATGTGGGCCTGCTCCACATCTCGGCACCGCAGGATTAAAAGAGAAATTTAATCTTGGCCGTCAAATAGTAGGATGGAATGTGCTAGGAATGTGTGCAACCATTTAGCAATTAATGCCCCTAATGAGTTGGCAATCATATTTAATGTTTCTTTAGGTAGATGTGTGTAATGACATCGAAAATTTTGCTGCCGCTCTCTCTCCCGCAACAACCAGCCGCCATGCCAAAAGGATTTGCAATCCAATTCTTCTTCACTTTTAGTCTATTGACGGATCGTGGCTTTGGCATTACGCTCCCAAGGCCACCTCGATTGTGCATTTCAAGGCTGCCATGGCGAGCTGGGTTGGGTTATTCTTTTCAGTTCGATTTCTCCTCACCATTGCCGATTCAAGTAAAGAAATGCCCGCTGCTTCTTCTACCTTTCAGGTAGCTCTAGATTTGTTTCTCGCTTCAAATCCGGTGAAAAATGGTCCATTGTAGAATCACATACACGTATGCCTATTGGGTTTCCTTTTTGCCAATTTTTTCTCGATTAGCCCTCTTTTTCCTTTTCGAGTAATGCTTCAGCTGTTATTTGCAGATTAATCGCACTTGGATATTGGATTTTGGTATAGATATTCACCATATGCTATGAAGTAAACTTAATCTGGAGCAGTCGATCTATTTTGGGCATAAAAACAATGGATAAACTTCGGTTTGAGAGAGGCTTTAGAACCGCTCCTAGATATTGGACGGCGGCAGAACATCCGTCGGTATCCAGCATCTGGAGCTTCTTTTATTATCTACAGGGTTAGATATGTGAGCAGCACATGCTTACCCATTTCGTAGTTTCAGTAAAGAATGCATTTCGTAATTTCGTGGATAATTTTTGAAGGCGACATGAATATTCAGCTAAGTCAAGAGCTTATCGTGAACAGGTACAAGATCACGGTGCAGTCTGTGTCTCATGTTATAATCCATGGACCCTCCATCATTTCTAGGCGAGATTTTCCTCTTACTTTGCTTGGTGCAGTAAACGAGGGTAGAAAGGGGCTCATCAGAGATCTTTCTGTTTCAGGAAAAAATTACGCTGTCGAATTTTGTTGCCAAATATATGGCGTTTAGCCGAATACTGTGGTCGGCTGCCTCATATACAGAATGGCGACCTCTCGAACAGGTTCTTGCTTGGTCATAAACTGATGGCTTTTTTTGGAATGGTTTGCATGAATGATTTGCATAAGATATGATGTCGGCTTGGAATCCTAGCATTGGTTGGGATCTGCAATGGCATGGCAGGTATAAGAGTTGGATCTTTGTCCATATTCATGAGGTATTGGATCTGCCTTTCACTTTTCACAATGGTTCTCACATGTTATGGCATTTTTCTTGCCCTCGATCATTCCAAAGTTAAACAAAGAGTTATCATCTTCGTGTGTGGCGATGCATCTCGGATATAACATACAATTTTACAGGTGAGAACCTATTCTGAGTGGGTTATTGATGGAGATTATGATCGGCCCCCAAAATGTAGCTTATGTCAACAGGCGTTCCTTGACACAGACGACACAACACGTCTTGGCTGTCTACGTAAGGGTCTTCTTATTGTTTTTCAGCTACACCGGCTCACATTTTCTTGAAGTTGTTATTTGTGATATAAGCAGATGTTCTTCACACAGCCTGCCTAGAAGCACATTTAAAAGGGTTCCCAGTACATACTGCTCTAGCAGGTTACATATGTCCAGCATGTTCTTCACCTGTAACTTTCTTGACTTTTGCTCACATAGCACTTGAGATGCTAAATTCAGGCCTTTTGCTTTTAAGTTCACCTTGTGTAGCAATTGATCTTCAGCTTTGTTGGCCTCTTAAGAAGTCCAGAGATCTGAATACACTTTTAGCATCAAAATTTGACCTTCGTGCATTCATTTCCCAACCAAATATACCAACCACATTTTCGCCTTTTGCAGTTGGGTGATCGTGTATAAAACTTCCTATTACTGCAATCAATAGATGATTGCATGACGACAACTATTTGATCTACAGCTTTTGTTAGCCCCAGTGAGCGACAAACTCTATACAGAAAAAGGTAAATTTCCTACGTAATTTAAGTTAGCAGGGGGCATTAAGCAAAAACTATTTTTCAGCGGAAAAAATGTGAAGAATTCCATGGTTTTTTACCGGAAAACTTCGGGGTGAAAGCATGCTAGGGTGTACCATCTAAAGTACCTATTTAGGTAGTACAAAACTACCCAGAAAAGTACCCAGCACTGGGTACTGGGAACTTGCAAAAATGCCGCAATAAAAAATAAGTTTGAGAGTTAATTCATTTATTTTAGTCATTAGTAGTATTGTTATCCTCTAGTACTATAGATTGACATGCTATTGACCCTCAATTCAAAAATTTTCGATTGATTTTAATGGAAAGAAAAAACAGAAAGTACCAGTTTTAAAAGTACCCAGTGTAGGTACTTTTGAGGGTTCCAAAAGTGGTACAACGTAGCATGCTTTTACCCTTCGTGAGAATTTATTTTTACATCGGAAAGTCTTGATTTCAACAGGTAGGTCAGCAAGGGTTCCCTAATTTGTCGCTCAATCGGGTTAGCCCTCAAGAACATAACAATCAATAATTAGACGGGTGCCATTGGATACCTTTCCTTGAGAAGCTTCTAACGCCTGCCCTCTTGGGGGGTTGCCCTCTTGGGGGGTTGGGGGGGACAACGGCTGGAGAATATGTTTTAAATGATTAAATTAATAGGCTTCGATAATGCATATCTATGGAATTTGGAACTTTTTGAGCTGGACCATGTTCAAATTAATTGTCATGCAGCATCTCCAAGCTAAAACTTTCCCTAAGCCATAACAATTTATGTAACTTTGATCATTCTTGTGATAAAAATAAAGATCTATGATAAGCGCACTAGGATTTCAAAGAATAAAAGAAGAGGTCATAAATAATATTTTTTAGTAAATTCACTTGCTTCAGCAATGGATCGGATTTGACTGTTGACTCATAACTTTAAGCCATATGGTAGGCCTTTTCCTTAAACCTATGGCTATATAACAAGGCACCCAATCCTTATAACACTTAATAAAGCAATTTTTCGTGTTGTGTTAATGAGAGCTCAAGACAATGGACTGCAAAAAGAATAAACGTGGGTGGTGGTGACCAATAGATCAAAAATGAATAACGGCAAGTGGCCATGATAATACAACATCAAGTTATTCCTTTGGGCATTTGAAGTGTATTTGTGGTTGTAAGCTCAAATGGATAAACCCCTTGGGGAGGCGTTTGCCTAAAAACCCAATGCCATATAACAATGCATCCACCTTAGAATAATATGTAAAACGCCTGCCATTTGTCTTGCTTGGGGCGAGCAAAACTTACTCCCTAAGCGATTATGAAGCTATGGCCCTAGACCCATGACTTCCCATAGAAATGACGGTTTATGCTCGATGATTGAATTTATAGTGTTTGGAAACATATGTCTATGTAATTGAATTGTTGAGTGAGATCGATTTAAACTAACTATTATGCAGGGGAGAATTCAGTAGATTTACATAGAATCTTGGGGAATCTAGATGAGTCTTGGGATAATCTATGGGAATCTAGGTGAATATCAAGAGAATCTTTGAGAATCCAGGGTAATTAAAGGAATGTTCATAAAATCTTTGGAGAATCTATGGGAATCTTTGTAGAATCTTAAAGAATCTCGAGAGAATCTTAGAGATTCTATGAGAATATCGGGAGAATTTCTCAGAATCTAGGGAAATATGAGAACATTTAGAGGATTCTTCATACAATCTTGGATAGTATAAGAGAATCTACATAGAATCTAGAGGAATCTTGAGATAATGTTTGTGAATCTATGAGAATCTAAAAAAATCTTGAGATAATGTTTGGAAATCTAGGAGAATCTAAAAAGAATCTTTGTGAACATAAGAGAGTCTAAGGGACTCTTTGAGAATCTAAGGGAATCTTGATAGTATCATAAAGAGTCTAGGGGAATCTTTAGCGAATCCTCATTGAATGACTCTGCATTGGCTTCCCGTCGAATTTGTGCAATCCCTCATAGTAGAACCACTTGTATATATATATATATATATATATATATCATTAATATATATAAACGTATATCACATGCTATGGGCATCGTGGACATTTTATATAAAGGTGTCATCTCGGCCGTTCACCCTTTGGAAAAAGAGGTGGCGCAATTGTGCCCGTCAGATTTCTATGCGGGCATGCATGGGCATGCATGTGGGCCTGCTCCACATCTCGGCACCGCAGGATTAAAAGAGAAATTTAATCTTGGCCGTCAAATAGTAGGATGGAATGTGCTAGGAATGTGTGCAACCATTTAGCAATTAATGCCCCTAATGAGTTGGCAATCATATTTAATGTTTCTTTAGGTAGATGTGTGTAATGACATCGAAAATTTTGTCTTCCGCTCTCTCTCCCTTAACAACCAAATACCGCCATGCCAAAAGGATTTGCAATCCAATTCTTCTTCAGCTTTTAGTCTATTGACGGATCTGTGGCTTTGGCATTCTGCTCCAAGGCCACCTCGACTGTGCATTTCAAGGCTGCCATGGCGAGCTGGGTTGGGTTATTCTTTTCAGTTCGATTTCTCCTCACCATTGCCGATTCAAGTAAAGAAATGCCCGCTGCTTCTTCTACCTTTCAGGTAGCTCTAGATTTGTTTCTCGCTTCAAATCCGGTGAAAAATGGTCCATTGTAGAATCACATACACGTATGCCTATTGGGTTTCCTTTTTGCCAATTTTTTCTCGATTAGCCCTCTTTTTCCTTTTCGAGTAATGCTTCAAATTTGTTATTTGCAGATTAATCGCACTTGGATATTGGATTTTGGTATAGATATTCACCATATGCTATGAAGTAAACTTAATCTGGAGCAGTCGATCTATTTTGGGCATAAAAACAATGGATAAACTCAGTTTCAGAGGCTTTAGAACCGCTCCTAGATATTGGACGGCAGAACATCCGTCGGTATCCAGCATCTGGAGCTTCTTTTATTATCTACAGGGTTAGATATGTGAGCAGCACATGCTTACCCATTTCGTAGTTTCAGTAAAGAATGCATTTCGTAATTTCGTGGATAATTTTTGAAGGCGACATGAATATTCAGCTAAGTCAAGAGCTTATCGTGAACAGGTACAAGATCACGGTGCAGTCTGTGTCTCATGTTATAATCCATGGACCCTCCATCATTTCTAGGCGAGATTTTCCTCTTACTTTGCTTGGTGCAGTAAACGAGGGTAGAAAGGGGCTCATCAGAGATCTTTCTGTTTCAGGAAAAAATTACGCTGTCGAATTTTGTTGCCAAATATATGGCGTTTAGCCGAATACTGTGGTCGGCTGCCTCATATACAGAATGGCGACCTCTCGAACAGGTTCTTGCTTGGTCATAAACTGATGGCTTTTTTTGGAATGGTTTGCATGAATGATTTGCATAAGATATGATGTCGGCTTGGAATCCTAGCATTGGTTGGGATCTGCAATGGCATGGCAGGTATAAGAGTTGGATCTTTGTCCATATTCATGAGGTATTGGATCTGCCTTTCACTTTTCACAATGGTTCTCACATGTTATGGCATTTTTCTTGCCTGCATCATTCCAGTGCCAACAGTAGTTATCATCTTCAGGTGTGGCAGTACCCGGATATAACATACAATTTTACAGGTGAGAACCTATTCTGAGTGGGTTATTGATGGAGATTATGATCGGCCCCCAAAATGTAGCTTATGTCAACAGGCGTTCCTTGACACAGACGACACAACACGTCTTGGCTGTCTACGTAAGGGTCTTCTTATTGTTTTTCAGCTACACCGGCTCACATTTTCTTGAAGTTGTTATTTGTGATATAAGCAGATGTTCTTCACACAGCCTGCCTAGAAGCACATTTAAAAGGGTTCCCAGTACATACTGCTCTAGCAGGTTACATATGTCCAGCATGTTCTTCACCTGTAACTTTCTTGACTTTTGCTCACATAGCACTTGAGATGCTAAATTCAGGCCTTTTGCTTTTAAGTTCACCTTGTGTAGCAATTGATCTTCAGCTTTGTTGGCCTCTTAAGAAGTCCAGAGATCTGAATACACTTTTAGCATCAAAATTTGACCTTCGTGCATTCATTTCCCAACCAAATATACCAACCACATTTTCGCCTTTTGCAGTTGGGTGATCGTGTATAAAACTTCCTATTACTGCAATCAATAGATGATTGCATGACGACAACTATTTGATCTACAGCTTTTGTTAGCCCCAGTGAGCGACAAACTCTATACAGAAAAAGGTAAATTTCCTACGTAATTTAAGTTAGCAGGGGGCATTAAGCAAAAAACTATTTTTCAGCCGGAAAATGTGAAGAATTCCATGGTTTTTTACCGGAAAACTTCGGGGTGAAAGCATGCTAGGGTGTACCATCTAAAGTACCTATTTAGGTAGTACAAAACTACCCAGAAAAGTACCCAGCACTGGGTACTGGGAACTTGCAAAAATGCCGCAATAAAAAATAAGTTTGAGAGTTAATTCATTTATTTTAGTCATTAGTAGTATTGTTATCCTCTAGTACTATAGATTGACATGCTATTGACCCTCAATTCAAAAATTTTCGATTGATTTTAATGGAAAGAAAAAACAGAAAGTACCAGTTTTAAAAGTACCCAGTGTAGGTACTTTTGAGGGTTCCAAAAGTGGTACACCGTAGCATGCTTTTACCCTTCGTGAGAATTTATTTTTACATCGGAAAGTCTTGATTTCAACAGGTAGGCTGCAAGGGTTCCCCGGAATTTGTCGTTCACTGGTTAGCCCTCAGTAACATAACAATCAATAATTAGACGGGTGCCATTGGATACCTTTCCTTGAGAAGCTTCTAACGCCTGCCCTCTTGGGGGGTTGCCCTCTTGGGGGGTTGGGGGGGACAACGGCTGGAGAATATGTTTTAAATGATTAAATTAATAGGCTTCGATAATGCATATCTATGGAATTTGGAACTTTTTGAGCTGGACCATGTTCAAATTAATTGTCATGCAGCATCTCCAAGCTAAAACTTTCCCTAAGCCATAACAATTTATGTAACTTTGATCATTCTTGTGATAAAAATAAAGATCTATGATAAGCGCACTAGGATTTCAAAGAATAAAAGAAGAGGTCATAAATAATATTTTTTAGTAAATTCACTTGCTTCAGCAATGGATCGGATTTGACTGTTGACTCATAACTTTAAGCCATATGGTAGGCCTTTTCCTTAAACCTATGGCTATATAACAAGGCACCCAATCCTTATAACACTTAATAAAGCAATTTTTCGTGTTGTGTTAATGAGAGCTCAAGACAATGGACTGCAAAAGAATAAACGTGGGTGGTGGTGACCAATAGACTGCAAATGAATAACGGCAGTGGCCATGATAATACAACATCAAGTTATTCCTTTGGGCATTTGAAGTGTATTTGTGGTTGTAAGCTCAAATGGATAAACCCCTTGGGGAGGCGTTTGCCTAAAAACCCAATGCCATATAACAATGCATCCACCTTAGAATAATATGTAAAACGCCTGCCATTTGTCTTGCTTGGGGCGAGCAAAACTTACTCCCTAAGCGATTATGAAGCTATGGCCCTAGACCCATGACTTCCCATAGAAATGACGGTTTATGCTCGATGATTGAATTTATAGTGTTTGGAAACATATGTCTATGTAATTGAATTGTTGAGTGAGATCGATTTAAACTAACTATTATGCAGGGGAGAATTCAGTAGATTTACATAGAATCTTGGGGAATCTAGATGAGTCTTGGGATAATCTATGGGAATCTAGGTGAATATCAAGAGAATCTTTGAGAATCCAGGGTAATTAAAGGAATGTTCATAAAATCTTTGGAGAATCTATGGGAATCTTTGTAGAATCTTAAAGAATCTCGAGAGAATCTTAGAGATTCTATGAGAATATCGGGAGAATTTCTCAGAATCTAGGGAAATATGAGAACATTTAGAGGATTCTTCATACAATCTTGGATAGTATAAGAGAATCTACATAGAATCTAGAGGAATCTTGAGATAATGTTTGTGAATCTATGAGAATCTAAAAAAATCTTGAGATAATGTTTGGAAATCTAGGAGAATCTAAAAAGAATCTTTGTGAACATAAGAGAGTCTAAGGGACTCTTTGAGAATCTAAGGGAATCTTGATAGTATCATAAAGAGTCTAGGGGAATCTTTAGCGAATCCTCATTGAATGACTCTGCATTGGCTTCCCGTCGAATTTGTGCAATCCCTCATAGTAGAACCACTTGTATATATATATATATATATATATATATATATATATATATATATATATATATATATATATATATATATATATATATATATATATATATATATATATATATACAAGAAATTTAGCACGTCCTACGGTGTATGTTCCAATTTTACCATGTTTCTACGGTGCAATTTCATATCGGCGCATGTTTTAGAACATTATGAAGAAGTAGAGTTTAAACTTTTTATTTTGGTTCTAAGGTGCTTACTCATGTTTTGAATTTGCCCAGATTATCTTAGACTTTTTGAGGTTCTGTTACATTCTCCTAAATTCTTTTACGTTTTATAAGATTCTTTTAGATTCTTCAAGACTATATGGGAATTGTCTTAGCTTCTCTAAGGTATTATGAAAAATCCATTACATTCGTGTAGATTTTATGAGATGGTTAGCGTATGTTGCAGTTTCGGCATGTTCCTCTATTGGTGTGTATTTTAAGATTCCCCTTATTCTCAAAGATTATTCTAGGATTCTTTTAAATTGCTCCACATTCTATGTAGATTCCATATGCATTTTTCTCTATGATTTTTATGTCCACGTTGCAAAGTATTGTGGAAAAGCAAATAGAAGATTTTAGAGAGATTTCTTTAGATTTTTCTAGATTCTCTTAGGTTCCAATTCTCGGAAATCTTCCTTGAATTGCCTTAATACATTCCGTTAGATTTTATGAGATCTTGTTTTCTGAGAATTCCATTAGATTTTATGAAATTTTCTGAGTTCCTATGAAGGTTCCCCCTGCCGAGCACGCCAAGCTAGAAATGAGTATCACGGTCAAATACCAAGCCAAATTGTGTAAACACACTTGCAAAAAATGATGCCATGACTTTCAGCTAGGTCCGTCGGCACAAGAATTGAGTTGTATAAGAACCCAAAACAAATATCTGTTTCTGTCAAAATGGTGGCTTCAAGATGCCAGACTAGGAAGAATGATGATATGTATAGCATTGTCATTATGGGCCTTATAGATGGAGTTATAACTATGTAAGGCTATGGTGGTAGGAGTGAATTGGTTGCTTCATGACAATGCATCATGCATCTTATAGTGATTCAATTTATAATATTGTTAACTGCATTATACCACATTTCAACATTTTGTCGCCCAGGGCCATCACAGGTGTAAAAAAAAAAAAAAAGATCTTTTACTACGATATCTTTGTGTGATTTGTTTGGCAAAGAAGTGCTATTGGAGCCACCAATTTTATTTCATATGTGTTGGGTTTTGGCAATAGATCATGCACTATACCTATAAAGGCGGATGCAAATTGTTGAAGTGAGTTCATTGTTGTCATTTCTTTATTCTGTTCAGATAATCAAGTACTATCGAGATAGGAATCCCATGAAAACGTTGTTTTGTTCCAAGGTCAGAAGCAATTCTAGCATGAATATAAGGTACTTAAATTTTTTATGTCATTCTCAAAATGTTGGCAAGATACATGTTCAAGAAAATGATATAGTATTTACTATATGTTCAAGAAAACCTATAGTATTTTTTTGGATTTGCCACATTTTTTACCTAGTTCCTCATTGAAACACGTATTCATCACCTGATATCAAATTGTGCTTTGTTTACTAGAAGGAATTTAAAGTAAGCTACACAGCGTCTAACTCATACTATTCTGTCTAGATGAAGCTTCATTTAGTAATATCATTAAAAAGGGAGGGTGGAGTTACCCTTGGTAAATAATATTCTATTGGCTTTCGCCAAGCATGACATCTTCTATGTATTGCCCATGTGGCACTATCTATGTGAATAGTGCATTTGACTAGCTTAATGAGGGTGCACACTTTCATTTAGGCACAAAGAAGTGTTCACATGTTAAATAGACTTGCCTTTTATAGCCCTTTTACATATAGAAATTATTTGGACCATGGTCATTGAAAATAAATAACGAGTTCGAAATCTACTTTAGGAATCTTATTTAGCATGTTGGGGACTTTTGAAAGCTTCAAAGTTGACCACTATATTAATTCGTTTCTTGTAAAAGGGGAGACATGACACATGGTACATAGGTCACTTAATGATTTATATCCTAGAATGGTGTTTAATGATTTCATTAGAATTCGTATTTTAGCATGTGAGAGAACCTTAAAAAAAGGGAAAAGCTTTATGGTTGTTATATTAATTTTATATCCTTGCAAATGTGCAAACCTGACATATGGTACATAAGGCATTTAATGTTTACCACTAGATTGGAAATGACATGATGTGGAATTTAATTCGTGCACCCACCCAAAGGCAAGTATGCTTCAATATTCATTTTCTTAATATGGCATTTTTTCTTATGCCCTAAAGCGAATGTAACCCTAATGTGGCCGCCAATGTATTTGCTCTCATTCTTATCTCCAATGCCATTGGGATGCCGGCCGGATCCTCCTTTGCCACTTTTGAACTCTTGTCTCTTGAACTCAAAACCTTATTACGTTGCCAAGTCAAGCTCTTGCCAAGAAATTTGCCACTTCACTGGAATTTGCTGACCCGCCTCCGGTATTCCCTTCTATTCAAGACTCCTGTGCCTAAATTGCTCATGCAAGGGCCGAAAATGGGTTGCCGATGATTGGAGGCAGCGAGCAAGGTAAGGCCAACCTGATTTGGCTAAGTATCAGGTCGGATTTGGAGATTTCCATTCGAATTTGAACACCTATCAAGAAGAACAGAGTACAGATGCCAATTTTAAGACCCATCAAGCTCGATTTGTAGCTACCAGACCTGATTTGGTGGTTTTTAGGCTGTGGGCACATCATAACAATCTGGAATAGAGTTTAGAGACCGATTTTGAGCCCCATCAAGCAAAACAGCCTTCAAATATCTGATTTCATGCCTCTAAGGCCCGATTTATGGCTAATAGACTCAATTTGTTACTTTCTAAACTGTGGGCACATCGTGCAACTATAATAGCATGGCAAATAGCAAGCAAAACAGAGTTTAGAGGCCGTTTTTTAGACCCATCAAGCAGAGCAAGCTTTAGATGTCTGATCCGAGGCCAAATTTATGGATTTCTAGGCATAGGGCCATCATTCCGACCCTGCAGATGGATAAAGCCCCCTTAAAATTATAGATAATAGGCTCTATTCTGAAAATTACAGAGTTTTGCCACAGAAATGTTAAGCTAGAAGCAATTGTCAGGCTGGACACTGAAGCCTCCACAAGATTCACAGATTACAGGCTCTATTTAGAAAGTATGAATCATAAACCTGTCGAATTCTGTAGCAGTCAGCGCCTGTAGTGGCATCTTTGCCACGAAAGAAAGAAAAAATGCCTAGCTTTGCAGAATCTTACCTTAACCAAGTTGATCGCCACATTTAAAAGCCCTGTGTTCGATTTTAGCACACACTTTCCAGTTGAAATTGCTCCTATAACTCCTGCAATAAAACACAGAGAAATGGTAGTTACTTGCATAAAAAATCAAATGTAAAGGTCAAAAATCTAGGCATCAGAACGATTTTGCAATTGATCTTCAAAGATACACAGTTCAACGCTTTAAATCCACAGTTCCAACGAGTCTCAACTGCCAAGAAAAAACACGGATTTGAACGCTGACGGCTCCAAGCCGGAAGAATATAAGGCAATATATAGTTGAAGCTAGACATGTAGCAGATGAGGACGAGGTCAGCACCATAACTATAGAACCATATAGCATAACCATGGCGTGCATAACCATCAGCGCCATAGCGGGATAGCATAGCGCCATAACTGGATAGCCATGGCATGTATAACCAGAACCAGAAGCCGCCCACAGAAAAAGCATAGATAATCCCAAACCTATTCCATTTTCCAATATTCATATATATAGGAGCACTTAGAATTTAGAAGAATGTTCTAAAGTTTTTTAGCATGTTCTAGAATTTTATGGACACTCTAGAAGCCACCAAACGCCCGCCAAGAACCTTTTTCTTCGAAGCCACCGGATCCCACCCGAGATCGCGAGGGAGCGATCGGGCAGTAGAGATCCAGGAGCGAATAGAACTTTCCTGAAGCCACCACTAGAAATTACATATATATATATATATATATATATATATATATATATATATATATATATATATATATATATATATATATATATATATATATATATATATATATATATATATATATATATATATCCTTATATATATACAATTATATTGAGTGTCACAAATGTTGGCAGTGCCACAAATTGTGTAGAGATTGATGCCACAAAATGTTGGTAGAGATTGATCTCGGCCGTCCACTTTTGAGATGGACCGGTCCCGCAGTTGCCACCTCGTAACTTCCCAAGCCCCCCTCTTGTTGGTGTACCAAAATATTGGTACAGATTGATCTCGGCCGTCCATCTCTTAGATGAACGGCCCACAACAAAAGCCCCAAATAAGCCCCTTGATGCAGAGTGTGTGTAGACATTTAAATCTCGGCCGTCCATCTCAAATCTGGACGGCCCACGTTAAGCCCCCAAATTGACCCCTTTATTTGGGGCTTCTGATCTGTGACGTCGGAGTTTGCCCTCTTCCCCATTTCCTCAGGCCCTTGCCCTCAAGAACTCCTCCATCTATGGCGATTGCGGACTTAGGTGGATATCCGTGCACGCCCGATCGTTTACGCACTTATCTTTCTCTACTTCCTACCTGGCGCTTTTCCTATGTCTCGACCTCGGATCCATTCTAGTGCCCCCTCTCGGTTTCGTTCAAAAGTAGTTGAAGCGGTGATCAAAGCGGACTCAAATTTTTGCGAAGACACAACTACAATATATCTTCATCATGCTATTGTTGATTATCACGAAGCTCTCACACAACGAATTCCCAGAAACTTGAAGTTTTCTTTTCTATGCTTATGATCTTCCCTATGAAGTGGTGATATACACCAATGTTATTGCCGTTTCAACATTTATTTCCCAGGTGGTATATTTTGTGAATTCGGGATCAGAGGCAAATGATATGGCAATGTTGATGGCAAGATTGTACACAGGATCTTATGATATAATTGCTTTGAGGAACGCATATCATGGTATGAGTCCTTCTACAATGGGTCTGACGGCCCACAGTACATGGAAATATAATGTTCCTCAGGTGCAAATCCAGGCTCATTTATTCTAAAGAAAAATATGTTCATACTAGTTTTTGTAATCGCCCATCTGCTCGTACCTCAGGGATTTGGAGTGCATCATGTGTTAAACCCTGATCCATACAGAGGCATTTTTGGATCAGAAGGAAAGCTTTATGCAAAAGACATTGCTAATCTAATTTATCCAGTGGCTGCATCATTTCCGCATCATGAAGACATTTATGCAAAAAGCTTTATGCAAAAGACATTGATAATCTAATTTATCCAGTGGCTGCATCATTTCCGCTTATGAGCTCTAGCGATTGTTGTTCGGCTGTGACAGAGATAGGGAAGCTCTAATGCAAGGACGTTGGCCGAAGCTTTGTCATAAAATCATATTCTAATTTAGAGATTGCCGTTCTACTTTTATTGCAGAATTTGGCGGACACTGGAGTTCCAAAATTCGGCCCCGCTATTGGAGCTCTAGAAAGATAGGTCTTTCTGGCCTTGGGTAATGTTGAGCTAAGCTATGAAATCTAGTGCTTATTTGATTCCTGGGTATTTATGAGCCCAGCTAAGGAAGATGCCTATGAATTTTGAGACAAGTTCCAGAATCTTTTTGCTACAAGAAATAGCATATGGATCAACTGCAAGCAAGCTCCGGGCATTTTTTTATTTGCAAATCCGACTTGCCATTCGTCTGCCGTCACTAGGTTTGTATGCTTCATTATTTTCGAAGCTATTGGAGTAACACTTCGATTTCGTTTCTACTTTGCACGCTATCTCTGCCCTGTATTGTCTGATAGAAGTGGGCAAGCATTTGGATTTCAAAACCAGAGGTAAGGTTGTTGTAGCATTGTAAACCAGCAAAGTGCTGTTTCCCCATCTCCCCAAATGGCTGTGCATTCATGTGATTAACGTATATGCCCAATTCTTATGTAATATAATATTTCATGATGAGAGATCGCCTTATATGGAGACATTGTTAGGTGAGTTATAGCAATCATTTATTATTTGACCATGTTCGTCCTGCTAT
This sequence comes from Isoetes taiwanensis, assembly GCA_021234155.1. Classification (NCBI taxonomy): domain Eukaryota; kingdom Viridiplantae; phylum Streptophyta; class Lycopodiopsida; order Isoetales; family Isoetaceae; genus Isoetes; species Isoetes taiwanensis. The sequence goes on from JAJEKV010000041.1 coordinate 8,735,389, forward strand.
ACTCTCTTCTCGATACAAATCATGGCCATCTTTCTTGCAGTTTAAACGTATTATGGAGCTGATGAGGTGGGTAAGTCAGAGCTTGTGAAAGCAGGATCAAAAAGCAAGCTGGATCAGCGTCTTGTGGAACTGCTGAAAATGTTGTTTGATATTGGGACATACAGGTGACGTAGCTTCTTACCACATCCCTCCTTAATCATTACGTGTCTAGCATTCTAGTGCTTCTGATATTTTTCATCGTATACATATCATTTGCTTTGGTGTTTTAACACTTCTGTCTTTGACAATTGTTCTTTAGAGCTGCAATGATGGAGTTTAAGATTAACGTGTCAGAGATTCCATTGGGGAAGCTAAGCAAGGAAACTATTGAACAAGGTAATATAGTGGCCTTTGTTGCAGGTTTCATCTTTTGGTTTTACCACTGCTGTAGCAGAAATTTCCAGCAAAATGTATGTCCCCTCCCTGCAGTACAGTCTATACAACCATCAAACATAAGCAAACCCTTTGCACATGAATAGACCAATCTGAGAAATATTCTTATACATGTTCAGGTCGATGGAAGACATAAATCCATGCATTGTGGTAATAGTAAAGCTGGCTGTACTTTAATATGCAAGAACAAGTAGGTGCAACTTTAATAGGGTCAACAGTTGTCATGTGACAAACTTGAAATTAGTTACTTTTATATCTTGCTACCTAGATAACAGTCAGGCCAGGATCCCAGCTATAACAATACGAACTACATAGTTTGTTCTTGCTGGAATAAGAAAACTATGAAATCAGAAAGTCGTGGATTGGTTGCCATTGAGTTGTGCAACAAGAAAACTTTGAGATGTAGATTTAGATCTGAACGAGCAGTAACTTAAGCACACAGATCTCCATGCCATAGCAGGCCCTAAAGATTTAGTTGGTTTAATAGCTGTAGTACAAGCTTTACATTGCCAAACGGAACTGTCTCTGTGGCTTGTGAAGGTGTGTTGAGATCTGAAGTTGATGAGTTGTTCATTTGTATTTTGAGGGCATACAGGGAGACGTTGCTTGAATGTGGCAGTCTGTGTGTCTTTGTATTGGCGGTGATGGCAAAACTCTGCCAGACTATGATGCATAGGGAAATCTGAACCCATCTTTGATTATCTCTTTCCATCAGCAAGTACTAGCAGATTATATGTGGTAAAGCTTTTATCTTGATTTTCAAGTTTTTATTTTGAAGTGACAATGATTGTTCTCGATTCGAAGTTATCGTCCACGATTTTGAGCAACTCTGCAACATATAGAGATTGTTAGTAAGTCCCTATATACTTTTGTTGTTCCATGTTCTATTAAAAGCGCTTCCCTCATGCTTAAATTCAAGTGCAAATCTGTCACACTTTATATGATGAATATGGTAATAACAACATGGAGTGGTCGATAATGAGTTATGACATCGCCACTATTTCATTCCCAGGGATACCTTCATGACTGAGATGTTGAAGATGTTATCACGATGAAAACCATGTCTTTGGGAAGTATATGAGTACTAAAGAAAAAAAAGCCGGGAACATGGACATTGGCTTCGATCAATTATAAGCATGTAAACTTTGATTATTGTCATAAATGAATGGAAGTCCACTTTGTACATTTAAATGTTACACCCTTTTAAGTTCTAACACTTTTTCAATATTGCATCGAAAGGCTTTGCAATGAGGATTTGCAATGGTCTTCTTAGTGTTTGAATGTAAAACCGAGTTATCTTTGCGAGTCTATTAAATTAAATGCATGTATTAAAGCTCTGTTGCTCCCAAGTGAGATGCATGGGACAAGAACATAGCACGGCAAAAGTGCAAAATGCACGATGCTTGAGGAATGTTAAAAAGGACGAAGGAGGAGAGAAGGAGAAATTTCTTTACAACTTTGCTTCCTCCAGGCCGGAACTCCAACTGCAGTGGCGAGAAAGATCATTGCCAACCCGATTTCAAAAGAACATCTTGAGCCTTATCGCATAAGGTATTTATCAATGCTTTCGAAAAAATGTCTTTGTGTCACTACGATTTCCATGTAGAAAACCTCCAGAAAAACAATGTTGGTGACGCTTTGGATTTATCGGCATATATAGACAAGCTAAATGTGCAATTTCGTTTGTTATCATAAGTATTAGTGCCTTCACCATGTTGTGTCGTGATTGTTTTGCTTTGCAGATCTCCATTTTGGTCGCATACAAGCTATTATTCAAAGAGTTTAAGCACTTTCTTTGCTTGAAATGCTTAAAAAGGGTAAGAATAATATAAAAATCTTACTTTTCCAAATGAAGATGCAATTGTTGTTGTTGCCAGCCCCATGTCGAGAATAATTGCCACCTAAGTGAAGGCCAAAGCGGGAGTTTAAAAGCAAGAGCAATGCTAAAAGTGCCACTAAAGCCTAAAAGCAAGGACTTCGATTGGTTGTCAATTGGGCCGAAAAGAGCGTTCCTTTAGGAGATGAACCCTTCTATTTTTCTTCTGAAAATTAAAACTCGGTTATGGCGGTGATAAGCTATCCTAAGGGACCACGGTGCTTCTCGTTTTTGTTTAAAACATTGCACTCTTGCGGGGGGATCGGTTTGATATCTATATCAAGGACATAAACTTCGGTATACGGCTTTGCCAAATTTGGTCATCTTGATAGAGAAAATGGCAAGCCCAAGATTGTTGTGCTACTGCAAGCAAAGCAGGGGGCCTGGTCTGCGGCATTTAGGCGGATCCACGAAATCTTTTCGACCAAATGTTTCCGTTGTGCTTTCTTTGTTTGGGCGTGGCATTCACCCCGATGGTCATATCTTAGGGGTAAGTTGCAAATAGAAAGGCTGCATCCTTGTTTTACATCTTAGGGAATAAATGCTCAGAGCTTAAATTTTCTTAGTAGGCGGGCTTGGCAAGGTCGGTGTATTTGTTGAGGCAACCAAGTTTCTTGAACACAGTGAGATTTGTAATAGAAGGTTTTTGTGGTATATATGAGTACTCTGTCACAGGAGGCAAGTTCCTCTTTAGTTTTAAAATGTCTTCTGGCAAGGTTCAAATGGAAAATGAGTGGAACTCTCTCGTCTAAAGACATGCAATTTTCTCTTTTGTTGAAAGGGATCTCATTATTTTAAAGCGAGGATTCTTAAGCCGATTTTATAGATTGGGCATAATAAGGACTAGTAAAGAGTCGACTTCGAAATTTCACCTTTTATGCTTGACAATCTGAACTATTGTCCCGTCTTTTTTGTTCCGTTTATAATCTAGCTTTTATTAATGTAGATATGTTTATGCCTACCGTAAATATGGATGTGTATTATGTTTTCAGACAATTAAATAATGGTGAGCATGACTTCTGCTACAATTTCTGCACGGATCTTCGGGGTTGCTAGTGCAAATGATGGTAGGTTGTGCGCATTTGGTAAGATTACAAAGGTTTGGCTGTAAATTTGTCTTATTAAAACTCTTGCTCTATAAAACTATTTCCGGCCTTAAAATGCTTCTGTCCCCAAGTATTTTCTCACGTTGAAGATGGCAGATGTTTGTCTTCAAAATTGTGTTGTCAATCCAAATATTTAAAGAAATGTTAAGATCATAGGTTATCTTACAAGGTGGCGACATTTGTGCATTTCATGTGATCTTTGTTATTATTAAACGCATTTGGTAATTACCCTTGAGACTTGCATCATAAAGCAAGTTCCATAATCTCTATTATGTTGATTTGCTTTGTTATATGCAATTTGCTATCTTAGGAATGATGGAATGCACATGGTAAGTTAGGTTAAACCATCCAGGTCCATTAGTCTGCCATGTTGCCTATGTAGTTGTATATTGATGGGTTATTGTATTGGCATGTTTGAGTTGAAGGTCTTGAATAATTTTGATCCCGTTCATTCACCTAAAAGTTCCATGTTTGTCTTTGAAGAGCGGCAAAGAAGTAGGATTGTTACCACGAACAACTCCCTTTGCGGTTACAACTCCCTTAAATGCTTAGCCTTAGTATTTTTTAGGCTAATAAAGCTGCGCTTTCGGCTTGGCGGTTGATGGGCAATGCATTGATGAGGTTTGCTCAATCTGTTTTTTGCGGTCCGGCTTGGATACAAGTTTATTTACAACAGTCGCGATCAATCTCTTGGATTTCTACACCCGACTATATAAATCTTCTGTATTTCTATTGCTCTTCTCAATCTTGCTATGTCCATTTAAAACCCTCTAATTTTAAGGTTTTTCCTTACTTTACAAAACTGTTGCTTTGTTGCAAATGGAATGTTGACAAAAGAAAATGTCGGATAACTTCGTCCCCTTTTTCGTTTAATTATTATATATGTTTTCAACGTAGCATTGCTACTACTGCGATTTCCTAGCATATCCCATGGACATGCATTTTTTAATTTCAGATGTGACTAACCGGAGCGAATATTGTCCACGGAACTTTAAAATTTTGAAAAAATGCTAAGGCTTCTCATGGCCGTGCTTGCTAGTCTATTATCGTTAGTTGTTTCCATTGCTCCCATGTGTCGGTTCGAACTTGGTGCTTCTGCGATGGTGGCCCGGCGAGCTTTGGCTTCATTTATGTCCTCTGAAGTTAACAGGGATGGGCTTGTGCTAGAAGCAGGTATTTGCTTTTAATTAGGGATGGATGTGGCATATGAGTTTAATGTCTAAAAAAATCAAAAAATATATCTGTGCTTATCCTATTCCTGCGCCTATCTACCTGGCATTCAATCCATTTTCTGCTTCTCTAGCAAAGGTGGAGCAGGAGACCGGCGCCATGTAGCTTATCAAAGAGAATCGACATCTTATCATCTTAAGTCGCTTTGGTTTGGTCGGCCTCGTAAGTCTTCTGTAGGTTTCATGGCTGTGCTTTCTGTATCTGACTGGCCTGAGTTAACCCTGCCATGGCCGGCTGTTGATTGGCTTCCAGACCTTGGTGCAGAGTATGGCTGGCTTAGTTAAGTTCTTCTCTCATTTTTTGTTCTATTATGCTGTTGTACTTAAGTTGTTTTGTACATTTTGTGCCCTGTGCTCATTTTCACTCAGGTCTTATAGCAAGGGTGCATTCTTGATTTTTAAATCCTTTGTTACAATGCAGTCAAGTATGAAGCTAAGTTGAAGGAGGGTTGAAGCGTTGGGAGTTCCAAATTGACGAAGGTATATTTCTGATTGCAGTTTCTTGAGCAAATATTGGAATCCAGGCTGGCGTATGATTATAATCCTAATGCATGTTATTGTTACAGAGCAAAGTCATTTTAGGTTTTGAGAAGGCAGTTGCATCTTTGACGAAAGGTGAAACTGCAACCATTTGGATTGCTCCCGATTATGGCTTTGGTGAAGTTTCTACCCCAAGGGACCTTTCAGTAGTGCCGCCAAACTCCAAGTTAATTTATAAGGTAGAAGTAACTCTGAAGAGTGAGTTTCTTTGTATTTTGCATTTTGGTGGCCATTGCAAGAGTGTGGCTTTCTGCGGCAAGAGCGATTAAATGTCTTTGCATACTATTTCGGGCCCGATATTAACACGGATTTTTGAAGAACGAGGCGCAATCCCCGATAGAATTTTGTGAAAACCTAGGCCTTATTTCCATGTATTTTTCCAAAAAGTTGCGTTGGTTCAAAATTGTTTTGTAGAATGTTTCTCTTTATCATATCTTTATATCCATGTTCATTCTTGTTTGTGAAGCCTCATATATCTTATGGACTTTGTATACGTATTCACAAGTGCACTTTACGCCATAGTATCAGTTGAAACTGTGGAAAACCAAAAAAAGATCACGGCTTATGAAGGTCTATTCTCTTGGATTGAACAAATCTTTGAGGATATGCTACAATTAACACATTGCATGGAACCAAGTTGTAGCCGGGGATGTTATCAAATATAGAGCAATGCGCCAAGCTGCCACACTTTGCATGCGGAATCGTGCTAGCTTTGTACGATGCATGTACAAATCTATCTCCGGTGAAATGACATGACATGCCGGCATGTAGCCTTGCCTTTGCATTTAGGCAAAGGAGGGTTGTGGTTATTTGTTTCAGATTTCTAGCTTTTATCTTCATAAGAGAGCTTGACATAAAGCTTGATAATTGGGCTGGGACTAGAAAATGTCCATCTGTTTTTTAGAGTTGTATTGTGCTTCTTTGGAAAGGCCCCTTATCTGGAATTTCATAGTATTTCAATGTTACATGGCGGGTACAGTTCCCGTGGACCTGATCCTGCATTCAATATTCATGTCACCATAAATTATGGTGTGATGCAATTTTTCAGTCAATTGCTACTTTTGTCTCTTTATTTTGCTACCCATTTTTTGCACAGTCATGAATGAGATGAACTGTGCCATCTGGATATGGCAGAGTCAGAAGGTATGAACCAACATAAAAAATAGCTCATGTCGCATCTCTTGGAAGGTCATCTGCGATAATGCTTAATCGAGTTTGGTGCAACTGGACCTTTGCTATGATTACGCTATTTCTAGGATTCTTTGCTAGTATCTATGATGTCACCACGGGGTCTCTTTTCCACTTCTCTAAATCCTTCTTAAATCTATTAATCAAGTTACGTTTTTGCAAGCGATGGTTTGTTGATAGTTTATTTCGCTTTTCGCGGGCAATAGCTAACGATTTTGCATTTCGGTTTGCATTTTCAACACTTATCCATTTGGTCAGTAGTGGCGATGGAGCCAGCGGTGCAGCGATTACCTCCATAGCCAAAAGGCGGCTGGGTTTTGTACCATTGTAGGTTGCTTTCGGATGATTTGCGGTGATGGCACTATCCTTTCCATGTGGCTGAGGTTTTAATAGGAACTCAAGAACATTTTACTATCACTTTCCATAATAAATAGGGTATCCGGGTTGTGTTAAATAATCTTTTTTAAGCATCCAATAGTTATTGTACATGTTAAGCACCACACCTAATGTTGCTTTGCACCCATACCATTTCATAAAGTTGGTCATGGCAATGTGCCTCTGCAAATAAAAGCAAATGTGGCTGATGTTGTCTCTTTGAAAATTACTGAGAAGATTACTGAGAAGAAACATAATAGCGGTCCATGCAATTTGTTGATTGATGTTGCATAGGTGACATCCATGTTTTGTACACGCAAAATGTGGCCTTTGTTAAAATTGCAAATAATAAGTTCCTTACATTCCATGATTATTTATGGTCGAAATTCGATCGTAGAATTCAATCGTATGTCTGCAATAGTCCTTTGTGTCAGTATGAGATTAAAATCAACTTAAGGTTGTCCTATTAGGAAAGAATTAGTAGTACTTGGGTCCTAGATTCTACAGATGTCTTTGGACGTGATCGCATTAGTATTTGTCAATAAAAGGCTAATGAGCCAGAAAACATACCAGCCCTATGCAAAAACAAGCCAAGACTTATGTGGCTCTTCTCAACACATGCATTTCCTATTCTTTGTGGTACTTATTTCGAATGATTGCAAGCGAGGTTGTTCATATCGCAAGATTATATGGGCCTATGAGTAAGCTTGTCCAAATGAAATGCCTTCGCCAAAAAGGCTGGTCACGTCTTACTTTTTATGCAAGAATATTTCTTCCACTTATTAGGCAATTGCTCTCTAAGTTTAAAATTTTGATGCTTGCACCGCGAGTCTTGGCAGCCCTCGTACAGTTTGATTGCAAAGACATTGCTGGGTATCTTTTAATTTCGATATTGACTTTGATGGACGATGTGTGAACATGCATTCAATAACTTCTGCATGTAGCAGGCAACATATTTTGATTTGAACATATGCTATTATTAAAGCTACTGAGGCAACATTGATTTGAACATATGGTATTATTAAGGAGATACAATTTGCCTGAGTGTTGTTGCAAACTTCACGGATTCAATTGTAAATATGGGTTGAAATTCACAAGTTATACTCTTTTGAGTTGTTTTTGAAATCCATATTTAAAGCACCATAACTTGAAGATTCCAACTCCGTTTTAGATGATTCTACCGCCTTGGACATATCTCACTATTATTTCTATTTGTGAAAATCGCCTTTATGTTTGATCAGTCACAAAGAAGTTATTATCATTTTAGTCAAACTCAACATTTTTAAGGGTATTTTGGTAATTTTGGCAAGATATAGGGGCATTTTGTAAATTTTCTATTGTTTTATCCCACAAAAACTTTATATATACACAATTATATAAGCACCCACCATGTTCTAGTACTTTGAGGTGTCGCTGCGTGTGAGTCGTCCGGATCTGAAATCGGCGGTCCATGCGGCGACACCTCAAAATATTGGAACATGGTGAGTGGCAACAATATTTGGTGTAGCGAGATCTTAACCGATTAGATCAAAAGGTGAGCATAAATCCTAGCCATTAACTTTCTAATATTTTTTTTTTTTTTTTTTTTTTAAAGGAGGTGAGGTGGCACCCTCATAATAAAAAAAGTAGTGAGGTGTCAAGGCATTTATGAGTGGACATTCTAGGAAGCTTCCCTTTGCTTAATCGCCTTCAAAGGCACATAGCTTGCAGTAGAGGGGTCGGATGAAGGTGAAGCCCACGCCGTTGGATTGCTCTCATCGAGAGCTTTCCGATGAGTGGTGCTTTGGCATTATTTTTTCGCAGTTGGAGCCAACATGATCGAATACTAAGAAAGAGAATCTAGGAGAATCGTTATAGGATCTTAGAGAATCCAAAGGAATATCATGAGAATCTTAGAGAATTTATGGGAATCTCAAGAGAGCATCTTTGAGAATGTAAGGGAATCTTGATAAAATCTTTAAGATCCTAGAGGAAACTTGAAGGAATGTTGGGATCAAGGGGAATCTTTATAGAATCTATGGGAACTAGAGGATCACAAGAGAATCTAGAGGAATCTCAAGCGATTCTTTGAAAATCTAGGGGAATATTCCTAAAATCTTTGAGAATTTAAAGTAATCTTGATGGAATCTTGGAGAATCTAGGAGAATCTAGGAGAATCTTCATAGAATCTTGGAGAATCTAGAGGAATCTTGGGGTATTCTTTTGGAATCCAAGGGAATATAAAGGAATCTTCAGAAAATCTTTAAGAATCTATGAGAATCTAGATGGAATCTTGGAGAATCTAGGAGAATCTTAATAAAATATATGGGAATCCATGTAGAATCTTAAGAATCTAGGTAATCTTTGTAGAACTTTAAGAATTTTAAAGAATCTTTGAAAATCTAGGAGAAACTAAGAGAATCTTAAGAGAATCTTTGAGAATATAGGAGAATCTTTAAAAATTTTTGAGAATCTAGGAAATCTTGATGGAATCTTAGAGATTCTAAGAGAATCTTCATAGAATCTTGGGAAATCTAGGGGAATATTCATAGAATCTTGGAGAACCTAGAGGAATCATGCTTTGTTGTGTGACTTGCTATGTACATTTGCAAAAAGATGACTACTTTCTATTGTTCACATCTAGAATCTGCTGAAATGTCACCAAGTTGCATGCCAACTTTGTAGAGAGTGAATCATCTGTTTGGATCACTTGTAGAGTGACTCATCCTCTGTGATGTGGATGTTTGCATGGCATGTGATGAGGCATTGGATTTGAGAATTTATTTCGATGATGCCTTTGTTTAATTCCAAGGGCAATGTGACCTTGACCTCATTTGAATAAACTTCCAATACCTTTCGAATGCTAGCGCACTTCCTGCCATGGTATCAAACTGAGATCTGTGGAAAGCAATGAAAAAAATGATGGTTATGAAAGTCTATTATTTTAGATTGAACTCAAACCGGCGTATCTTTGCAATTAGTATAGTGCATGGAACCAAGTTGTCTTTGCAAAGGCAAGCTCCCGTACTTTCTTTGCTGAAATTTTTGTAGTTTACAACATGTGCATGTACAAACCTATATCTGACCAGTGAACGACTAGCGAGAAACGACTGGGAATGGACGTTATTGGATGCTAACACCTCGAGTTGCATTTGATAAAATAAAACATCATGATGAGCTTGTGCAATTGTGCTTGCCATACAGATTGGCAATAACAGTAGCCATTTAGCAATTGTACTTGTGTTACAGATTGACAATAATAGTAGCTATTTAGCAATTGTACTTGCCATATATATTGGCAGTAACAGATTGGCAATAACAGATTTCTAGCTTTTATCTTTATAAGGGGCGGCCTAGTGTAGTAAGGGGCTTTTCTGATCATATAGCCATAGGCTAAGACTGCTTTGCTTTGTAGGCAGTGATCCCGTTCATGGCAATCTTGTAGTTGTTTGAAGCTACAAGTTTTTCCATTTCTCTGTTATTAAGCTACTGTTATTAAGCTACTGGGTCATATGTGGCTTCTGTTTTAATAGCATTTGATATGTATATTAGACTTATAGTGTTATTCTATAAGCGCGAGCCCTATGAGTTTCTCTGCGCGTTTCTCCTTTGATCTTCTTGCCTAAAAATTTGTAGATTAAGCGCTTTCTAAACTGCTTTTGTATATTTTGTTGTGTTTCTAGTCTATTGTGCACTAGCAAATTCTTTCTTTTCATCATGTTCATTGTCCTAATTTAGTCTCATCTAATTCTTGGCTTTATGCAGTCAATTGAGAGTCTTTCTGTATGCAAGAGGCCTTGCTTGCCCCTAGACAACTCATACTTCTTGAATGGCATGTTCCAATGGATTAAAAATGGATTGAAGCATGGAATACAATTAACTGCAGGTTATGGTTTCAGCAAGGACAACTTGGTGTTGCATTAATCTTGACATTGGTGTGGTATCGCACTTCCATGGTGCTTGCCTCTTTATTTTTTGGTTTAGGGTTGTAAATGTTAAAATGTGCTTGCCTCTTTTTTGTTGAAGGCAGGGACGTGGCAAGGCAATGATATGGTTCTTGATGAGGCCCAAGCGGTCAATAGTGCAAACAAGTGACATGTCTAGTTCATCGTCAAATATCTACCACATGCTTGGTGATTTTCAGTGCGTTCATCTTTATGACAGAAAATACAGTATTGGCATCCTTGAAAGGAAGAATGGCTATATTAATGCTTGCCATTTCAGGTCTGCAACTTCTATTCTTTATAAACAACATTCTTCCGGCGAAGGGAATTGGTTGAGAAGACCCAGTGGTAGAGTAATCATAAAGCAAGGATTAGAGCATTGTCAAAATTGTAAGGCATGATATTCTGGGGCCTTACAACGCATGTTAATATAGGTAGAGGATTTTATTCCCAGATGTTCGTATAGTTCATGGACACATTTATAGTACAAAATGCACCTTCCAACTACAAATAGTGTATAACTATACAGAAATGTCTATCATCGAGTGACCCAGGAGTCAAGGACAAGCTTTTTGTTTGTACATTTGGTACGATTGTTGAATTTGCCTCGAATAAAATTGGATACGCATCAAGAATAAGACAATAAATGAAGTTCATAAGCAGGGAACAAAATATTTATCAGAGTTTGTTTATCAATGATGTGTGTGGATGCATGTAGACTGTTTACCAAATATCTATGCTCATTGTTAGAGGAGATGCAATTTAATTTCGCTGAGCCAAAGACACCTCGAATAAAGCAAAGGTTTAGCTTAAAACTTCATGACTTTGGACTGGATGCATGCTACCATTCCTGTCACTCTTAATCTTGGATTTTGTTCCCAGATTTCGTAAACCATAGTTCATAGACCCATTTAAAGTACAAAAACTATGTATGACCTGTACATGCACTATGTATGACCTTTATTTACCTTTTGCTTCATATGTTGATCGAGATGTTTTCGAGAACAGCAATAACCATGTGGAAGCTTATACTTATCTCACCAGAGGGATCTTGGCTTAAAAGTTAGAGCATGCACCACAAAAATCTTGGAGAAAATGTGACCAACCTTTCAAAAGAATAATGAGTTTAAATATTGGAAAGTTCATGTTCAAGGAAACATCCTGCAACACTTCGCTCTTTCAGACTTTGTATAACAATATGAAGAGAAGCATTTAGAGAAGATGTTGGATAGAGCAAAGTATCTACAAACTGCAATAGGTGCATGTTGCAACCATAGCTTTTGTTTCAACACAGTTTAGACAAATGATGCTCCTTGAAAAAGAATGCCTTTATTAAAAGGGTGCCATTTCAATTTCCACTCCACCCAGACACGAGGTTGGCTGTAACAGACATTTTTCCATGGTGCACACCCTCAGCTCCTCATCATAACTACCTATAACAATAATATGTTCCCTTTTTCGATTGCTTTGAGTGCAACACACAGCAACACACGCATCTGATGGCACATCCTATCCTGAAATGTTCGATTGTGCATGCTTTCTGTCACATTCCAACCGCAAAAGAACGAATCATCAGGTCCACTGTAGAGAACATTAGGTTTCTAACGATCACAATTGTTTAGACCTCATAGCCATGTACCTTCTATGTGCAATCAATTTCTAATTTACCCTTGTTTAGACCTCATAGCCATGTACCTTCTATGTGCAATCAATTTCTAATTTACCCTTGGCCTCATACCCATACATCATGTGTAATGCAAATATGTAATCCTTTTATCAAAGTAGTTTAAAGCAGTACTCGAAACAAAAATAACGTTGACTTGAATTGGCAAGTGACAAAGTGCAAATCCAAGTGACAAAGCTAACGCAGTGCAAAGTCCATTTGGAGTCCTATCTCTTCCTGGTTCTTGAAGATTATGTTGTCAACATATTATATATACAACTTTCATTATCCAGAATTCAACTGCAAAGACAATTAAGCTTGGTTAAAATTGTAAATATTATTAAAGCAGCACATTATCTAACGCGTACATCTCCAAAATCGATCAATTTACCTCGAAGGGTTGGTTTTCTTGTTGTCTTATCAAGCTTAAAAAATACCGATCCAATGCCATATCGCAGAGGCGGAGTAGAGGAGGTGTTCTAGGGATCCTGGAAAAGAAATTAAATAGAGCACTGGCTTAAGAAACTAGTACCTCCACTTGCTCAGAAGGGGAAAATCGTGACTCTTAATCTAGCATCTCGAAATTGAAGTCTCCTTATTTTTATTATTGACTTGCTTCTATGGTAGATTGATTTTCATTCGAAAATGGTGGAAGGCAGGCATGAGACATTCTGTTCCACAAACATTCAAAGAAATGCCAACCTGCAAATGTCTCAACACAGAGGATAAAACAATCAGGCAGAAGCATGAGAAGTGAAAGGGAAATGAAAATTGTCTTTCTATCCTTCACGCATATCTTTCTCTAGCATGATAACCCTATATCTTTCATTGAAAGGCATTACAAATTTGCACAGAATGTAGCAATGAAAGCCTTGATCTTCTCCACAACAAATTGCACTTAAGCATAAGCAAAATGTTCGATGGTCCAAAAATGAAAACAATATTAGTAAACATAGCTATAATCATACCTCATTCATGTCTGATGCTTCAAATGTGGGAATTTTCAAGCTATTGGCTGCCACTAGAAACTTCCATACGTTTTCAAAGTATTGGTAAGCAGATAGCCACATCAGGAGGGCTAGGGCTTGTACTTCCCATGATGGTTTTTGCCACTGCAACTCCTGTTCCATCAAAGGTTTTACTGGACAGTTATACTGTTCTGCCCTGCAAAAATCGACAAAGCAGACAAAGTTAATGCACAAGAAGACCCTAGCAACTCGAATAATAGTTCAGCAAACAATTATCTGTCAGTCAAAAGAGCACAAATAACCTGCAAAAGAGCCATCATAAACACGAAACCAGTAGAACAAAGGGCTTTACCCATCGCTATCCCTGTAAACATGATTCTAGGTCACAGGTTTTGGCATAGAGGCCCACTAGCATCTTAGTCGATTGAACACACTAGCTACCTTCCCTTTGGGTCCTTTGTCAAATAAAATACGTTTTCTATCTGTAAAATTGTAAATCTGGTACATGCAAGATAGGCTTGAAAGCTCATAAATTTTCAAAATGGCACTTTCACACTGGACAATACAGTAAATGTCTCTTTGCTCAAAAACAAATGTTAATCCTCTTTCCAATGGGTCAGGTACCCCATTGTGTGCCATGCAACGCCACTAGTGGTGCAGCACCATGGTTTGGCACCTTTATCATGATAGAGAGTACTTACGTATGCTAATGATTCCAAATCGGTTTGCAAGGTACACTTTCCTAAGCATTCCAAAGCTTGTTCAGAATGCTTTGTTCGCACCAAGCCTCTCAAAAGAGAGGTTCAGATGCTTCAAATATTACGTATCCCTTCACCACAAGTCAACCCTCAACAAACATTGACTAGGAGAGAATCAAACCTAGCTGCTTTGTGTTTCTTGTTGCTAATGTGAAATGTAGAGCATCGTTCCCACTCTCTCTAATGCTTTCAACAGGATCAACCACATTGCCCAAAGAGTTTGAGATTATACTACCCTACAATGATGAGGCTGCAATACTATCGAAATGACAGTATCAGAAATGCTGAACTGCCATAATTGGCTCAGTCCCTAACCTACTACTAGTTCCGTATCAGATATGTACCTTGGAGTCCCTAACAAAGCCATGAAGATAAACAGTTGAAATAGGGCCTCGTCCTGTGAACTCAATGCTCATCATGCAACCCACAAGAACAATATATCGTATCTGCAAAGAAAACCAGACTTAAGAAAAGATCTCTGCCAGAACAAATATTCATTAAATTAAACAAACATAATACCAGAGAGAAAGCGAAAAAATTCAAAACCTTCAGGCAAAGCTCCAACAGGTGGTCGAATTTGCATATGGGGCCTGCCGAAAGCATTTCGAGAAACCACTGGGAAAAGGCCAAGGTGGAAAGAGAGAAATTAGAAAGAGAATCAATGTTTCTTCATCAGAAAAATGATATATAATCTTTCAGAAGTCAAAAGAGCGCGATGCAGACCTGATATTCGATGGCCACAGACTCTAGGATATATTTTTGCTTTCCTTCGTTTTCCATGTTCGTGCTCCTAGTGGATGCATTCCTTTCCTTGTCTTTGGTGGAAGATTAATCTTCAGCAAATTTGCAGCCACAACACAGCCATGGTTAACAAATCCGGCCTGAGACATCGTTTCATTTGGAACCAAAGATGAAGCTGCACCAACCTCTCCTCCTGTTACGCGAACATATACTTCGACAACCTGAGATGGATCAAATTTGGGAGGCATGGTTCCACCAACAGAAGATCCGCAGCACAAACAAAAGAACTGCGGCCACTAATTAGGGTTTTGATCCTTTAGAACCCTCTGCGGCTGCCCATTGCATCGTAGCTCTACCGGAGTTCCGCCGTTGTCGCCAATAGGGGACGCAGAAGAGTGGAGCAAAAAAAATGGCTAGCACTTCTTATCGGCGTAGGATAATCTTACCCTGGATTGGGGGATCCTGAGGTGTGATCCCCGAGGACGGGATCCCAGAGGGCGTGTGATCCCGGAGGGCGGGATCCCCTTACTGCGCAGTAACTGCGCAAAAAAAAGCAGCCAAGTTTTCTTATGCTTTTTTCTTGGCCGATCTTCCACGGAATCAGCTGGGTTTGTGCGAGGTTGGTCGGAATGGGCTTGAGAAGAGCTGCAGTTTGATGCCAAGAAGGAAGAGAGGGCAGCGCCGCTGCTATCAGCAAGCAAAAATCCGGCCAAAAAATGGCCCTAAACTGCGCAGTCACCTTTTAACTGCGCAGTTAACAGCAGGATCCTCTCCTCCGGGCACGCCCTCCGGGATCCCGTCCTCCGGGATCACACCTCCGGGATCCCCCAATCCAGGGTAAAACTATCTCACGCCTTTATCTCCTTGCACGGTAATGGCTATGCATTGAATCCCTTTGAATACGATGCATTAATGAAAAATAATAATGGTCAAACTTTTTAAATAACGGTGTAGATTAGATGCCCTAATTTGAAGGGTGTAGATTAAATGCCCTAAAAAATGAACCTTCCTTGCAGTTTCTCAAAAAAATCAAGGGCTAGGATATCTCCTTCCCCCTTGATCTGACGATCCAGAGGCATGGTGCATGACCCCATGCATGCCCATGCATGACACACATAGAGATCAAACGGCCAATGGTGTGCCACCTCACCTTCCCAAAAACAAACGGCCTTGATTCATTTGAATATGTAAACAATCTATATCACGGGACACATCCAAATAATTTTATCTATATTACGATATATAGAAAATACATGAAAGATAAGTACCAGCTCTTAAGGCCCAAGTTCACCACTCAATCCAGCCTAGATAGATAGATAGATAGATAGATAGATAGATAGATAGATAGATAGATAGATAGATAGATAGATAGATAGATAGATAGATCAGGGATAGGTTCAATACTCCGTACGTTTTATACGCAATACCTATTATTCGTATGATACGGCACAAATTTATCGTATAAAACGTAAAAATACAACAAAAAACAACTCTGGTGTCGGAAGATTTTCGCGTACGCGAAAAGAAATCAAAGTTTTTGACTAGGCATGAGAAAGGATTTGGAAAAATGAACACCTTAGAAACCCTATGGCAAATTATTGCACAAAGTTAAAATTTCAGGTTTGGTTGTGGCTTATTAGAAGGAAACATTTAGGAGAAGGAAAGATTAACTCGAACATAGTAGAAGATTGTATTATAGATTTATTCTGTGGGATATGTCTTCGTCATAAGACTCTAGTAGCAAAATAGAATCCAACATAGCTATATTTCAATAACTACACGTACAACAGACTCCACGAATCCAACATAGCTATATTTCAATAACTACACGTACAACAGACTCCACGCGCACACACCACACTACATTGCTCGATTGGGCCCTGCCCCCAACCACTTTACATTGGACACTAGGTAGCATCCAATAGAACATGTGACTACACACTACATTGCTCGATTTTTCCCTGCCCCCAACCACTTTACTATGCATCTGTAGGATTTGACGCCCAATAGTTCAGAGTACGTTTCTGGGTGGTCTCTAAATTCACAAATTCAGAGTTTAGACTAACTAAAGAGAATAGAATCAAGATTTGGCTATGGAAGATTTAGGAATATCACCAAAAGCTAGATGGATTCATGGGAATCTATAAAATAGATATATCGGCTAAAGAACAGATTAACTGGAGCTGAATTCAAGGCCGATGCTTGAAGAAAATTGGTCGTACTCTACCTTCGGATCTTGGTGCTATAGGGTTTCTGGCCGATGCTAACTTTTGATCGCTGGTTCAGGAGCTACTAGTGATTGCAGATGTCCCCTGCCCGCTTAAATGCTGATGTCTCCATGCTGCGTAACCATTGATATTTTAGCCTAAATATATTAAAGCCCTTGCCCTTTAAATTGTCCCTTTTATAATCGTCTCAAAATAATCCTTAGCTAATTTAATCCTTAGATATTTGACTTGAATAATTGAATCTATAGTTTGGTCTAGATAGTTTAGCTTTCTTTCTCTTTCTCTTTCTCTTGCTAAGATAGTCGCTTCCCCGGGCACCACCACCCATCTATCTATCTATCTATCTATCTATCTATCTATCTATCTATCTATCTATCTATCTATCTATCTATCTATCTCAGGAATAGGTTCTGTACGTACGAAATCTAAATTCCCGACATATAAAGTTAAAAACTACGTATTTTTTAGTCGCCGGTCGGAAAAAAACTTTTGCGTACGCGAAACCTTCTAAACCGCGTACGCGAAACAGTAAAAACCACGTATGCAAAAAAAAAATAAAAATTACACTTTTGCGTACTCGAAAAAGTTTTTGCGTACGCGGTTTAGAAGGTTTTGCGTATGTCAAATTCAAATTTCAAATTTGTACGCGAAAAAAAAAATTCGTGTACGCGGTTTTCATTGTTTCGCGTACGCGAAAAAACTTTCGCGTACGCGAAACATTTCAAAATAGTTGGTCTTAGTAATTTCTAGCCTCAAGAGCTAGACTTGATTATTTCTAGTTGTGGATTCAACTAGGGTTGTAACCAGTGACTTGGTTATGTTATTCGCTATATACTTCCTTGATCGAGGTTGATAGCAAGAAAGATAAACTATCTAGGTCAAACTATTGATTTAATTATCTAAGCTAAATATATGTGGATTAAATTAGTTGAGGATTATTTTGAGACCATTACAAAAGGGATAAATTAAAAAGAAAATGCTTTAATATATTTAGGCTAAGGGTCTGGTCACATGAAGCTAGTGATAGGGCTTCTTCCATATCAATTGTGTAAAATAGAAGTGTCACATGCACCCAAATGATAGCAACGGAGCCCTATTGACAGGGATTGCTTCCCCAGGCTCCTACCGTCAGTTGAATGCATGTCTGAGGCAAGCTAGTTTATGTAATGGCATAAGAACATATGTTTTGTAAACACGGAAAAAATTTGACCGTGGCAGTCTCTCATGTTAGTGAACTTAAAAGAGTGCAACTAGTTATATATACCGATTGTTATATGTCCAACTTCCTTTCTTTGAAACTAATCGTCGCCTTCACAAAAATGTTTTGATTTATTGATTGCCTCACCGGTTCTAACTTGTGTTTTCTCTCCTTTCCATCTTGCAATAGACTAGACAAGTATGACATGGTATTGCCAGATCAGTTAGAATCTTATGTATTACCACCTCGAACTCAATCAATTGCAAAATTGAATCCAAGCCTAAAATTGCCCAATGTATTACCACCTCGAACTCAATCAATAGCAGAATTGAATTCAAGCCTAAAACTGCCCAAGCCTTCTGTTGCATCTTTTTGCTAGTTTATTTTTATTTGTTTTTGCAAAATTATGGGAATATTTTCCCCCAATGTTTCTTTTCCTTTTCTTCTCTTCTTGCTCGATCATCTATCCTTTGATCCAGCACCTGAAGTGTGCTATTTGGCATCTGGAATGCGCTATTAAGCTAAAGCTAGGTTTTTTTTTTTTTTTTGATCTAGATATTGTCGTTTAAAGTTCAAACATTATTAAGGTAAATATGGAGGTCCGATTTCATCTTTAGTCCTTTTCTTTCTGTTCATAATTTCAAAATTTAAGCATTAGAGTGAAATTCCACTATGGATGTTCTTGATGTGGTAGTTTACGTCCACAAATTAGGAAGAGCCATCTTGCAAAATGCCGAAGGAGCGCAAATTCCATTAGTGGCAATTAAGAATGGCAATTTAGATTTGGCATTTGGCCCGGTTTAGTGTATAATTGCCAAAAATGATGCTCTAACTACTGGGAGATGAGGGCTGGGAGTTGGAAGTTCCAGCGTTAATGGCAATGTTTAAGTTAATTGCCTTCTGCTATGTGGAATCTCACCTTAGCTTATGCAGATTGTTGCTTCACACTGTTTGCAAAATCTCCTAGGGTTATAAAATAGGTACAAATTAAAGGTCGTCAATCCTGGTTGTACTAGGTAGAATGACGGAATTATGTGCAAAGATCTTGGATCACTAAGAATTCAAGGGCAAGTTTTTTGACAATCATGCTTTGGTCACATAAGCTTGGAGCCACAAGGAGCCAACCAGGTGTGAATACACGGATGGATTGGTGAAGCTGCAGTGCCAGGCTAAGTTTTCAAACTGGCATGAGTATGCATTTGGCAGGAAAGGTGATGAACCAGTATGTTCCTTCATACTTTGCAAGGGCGTTTGCTTTGGAGCTAGAAGGTTTTCAGTTGATTGGAAAGATGTCAAAACATAGCTAAATCTAAGCTATACAAAGTGCTAGCAATGCAAAGGGCTAGAAGACTTCGGACAAATTCTACAGAAAGTAGAATGTACTACATGAGTTTCTAGAGAGCTCTTTTGCGACTTCACAATGACATCAGCACCTTCACTGCAACGATACTTTGCAGCGCAGCGCGTTCCTTCCACGTTTCAATCCACTCACAAATCCAATTTCCCACACTTCTTTGGGAGTAACGCCTTCAATTCAACACTCTTATCTTTTCAATGATATTTCACATTTTCCATGGCTGCCACTTATTCAAGATATTGAATAATACCAACAACCATTACGTTGGTTTCCAAATATACTCAAGGTCGGTTTCAATGCAAAACTGCGAGCGCACGAGCAATTAGTGGAGCTCCAACACGCTATCCACAGTCCTCCAATAATACCTACACCTGTATTGTGTTGGGAAAGCTTACAAATAAAATAAAAGGTAATTACATCTCATGCTGACACTCCTTTTGGCTATACCAAACTCAAAGGTACAGCCTAAAAGGCTTTTAAGAGTACACATAGCAACAAACATTTAAGTAAAGCTGCCTCGTCAACGCATCTCACTCTATGATCCAAAACTTCTTTTGACATATAAGAATTTGCTCCTCTTCAGAAGTGTTAACAACTTTAATCTCCCAAAGAAACTTGGATAGAATCTGTTTTGTTTGATTTATAATCGGTAATGTGTCCCGAATTATGACCATGCCCTAGAAACAGGATTAGACAAACTGATAAGAACTTATGCGAACTTATGCGACAAGCAAGCATAGAAGCATTACTGCAAAATGGAAGGAGTCTATAGAAAATACCTGGGGACGCAAGATACGATCCATTTCCAGAATGATGTCAGCAATTTCACAATCTTTTCCATGGTAAAAGGAAAGGATTTTGTATGCATGAAGCAAATCATACGTCCGTGGATATGTTGAAAAGGATTCACACCTGCAAAAGAAGAAAGTTAACTTTCCATCAGAGCATCATAAGAGAAGGTAAAGCCCACTGAATGGAATCTGAAGCAAAGGCAAGCCATTTGTCTCTATTGCATCAGAGCCTGGTTATGCCCCTGACTGAGTCATCTTCCTAATTGGTACTCGAGAATCAAAAACAGAACAAGACATCTTGGGCATCAGAAATAGCGTATGAAAACATATCAACCACAAAAAAGAAATTCAAAAACAGCGGTGCTAGAAGAAGGTCGAAGAGGAAAGCGAATACGTGGAGCATCTGATGATTGAGAATAAGGAGGTGATCTAATGTAGAATCTGATAATTATCTCATAAGATTACGTTCTAACAAGGCTTTAATAACATTTGCAGTAATTTCTTATTGCTTGAAATGCTTGGTATGATGCTTACCAATTATGATACACCCCAGTAAGCCCTCTGCCATAGATAACCGGAAGAGTGTTTTTAGATTCTGATGGAACCACGTTCATAACCCAGACAGGTTTTTCTGATAGAGCAACAGCAAAGCCCCCATATAATGCATTCATGTCCATAATATTCCGAATTTGTTTTTGATGCACGTTAAGGTAATTCCAGTAATCATTCACCCGTTCAGTCCAGACACGTGTATCATCATGAAATGAACTTGCAGCAACTCCTGCATCATGAAGAATATATTTATCTGGACATCATAAAACAAAAGAATAGTTGCACATAAAAATGGAAAACATGTTGATTGTGGTCTGGTTACCATCCTTATTAGGCCTGGTTAAACCAAAGAAAGCCATAGAGACCGACCTAATAAATCAGGCTTTATAGAGCGTATATGTATCAGGACATTAGCATTCTTAATGTTTAAACCCGGTAAAACCAGGGCAAGCCCATAAGACTGATCTAATTCGTGTTTCAGAACTGTTTTTTTAACATCTCCATTCGTGTGACATTGTACAAAATTTAAGCGTCGTTTTATGAGCATTTAAAAAGGATTTCCATCTCCTCTTTCCCCCTATGTTACAAGATAAAAATGTTCATGCATCAAATTTGGAGCAGATTTTGTAACAGCAATCAGCACAACTGCTTAAAGAAAAGCAACTTGTCATTCATACCTTCTTCTTTCAAAACGGCTGGGAACGTTGTTAGTCGTGCTGGCCATGAAGATATTTTTCCAAATTGTTGGTTATCTTTGAAATGGAAAATACAATTTCGTAAACTTATGTTCCATGCACTGTCCATATCATCACTGTCATCACAGAAATATCCAGGACCTACCATTTTGGATTTTTCAAGCTGGCATAAACCATTTTCTGGCTTCTTCCAGATGGCTGTCTGGACTTGCCGAGCAGTCAATGTCCAGCACATTGAGTTAGTTATATTTGTAAGAATATTCCATATTGTGGGGAAATTCTTATCTTTACGATAAGCAGGTGGAGCAGAATAAATAAAGTACCCCCCCGGGCGTAGAAGACGGTCAATTTCCCTGAGTAAAATTCCATCTGCATAATGTAAAAAAAGAAATGTTCAACTTTAAGAAATAAAAGGAAAAAGAAAAAGGGCTGGTCGATTATTACTAATATCAACTATAAAAAATTTACAATTACTCCACAAACTACAATAAGGTGGTAGAAAATACGAGCATAGCAAATATTCTACTACATGAAGTAAATGAAATAAGTGAGAACGGAAGAATAAGCTTCAACAAATAAGAACCAACTTTGCTGAATCTCGAAAAAAAACTGGATTCTAGGTTAACAAATAAGAGAAAAAAGAACCCGAATTCTAGGCTATGTATCAAAGTTTCTTATTTTGATTTTCTTTCCCAAGCCTGTTAGATGACAAGAAAAGCCACACATTGGCCATGCTGACTTTGGTCATTATTCTCGACACTGCACGAGCCTAAAGTGCTAAAAAAAGAGAAAACAAGAGCAAACAAACAAAGAAAATAAATCAAAAGAAGTGTTACAAAGTCAAGTGCAGAACTCTTTTACTGCCCCTACTGCTGCTCGCGATGTCTAATTCTATAAAAACCTAATACAACTTCATTCAAGACACCTGCAACTGTATTTGGGAATGCATAACCTCCTCTCAGCATTTTCCTACTGACTTACATGGAAGATTTATAAGTGATACTCTCCAATCAGGAAAGTAAGGAGAAAATTATAATACTTCAAAACAGCCTGTCCTTACCCACCAGCTTCTCATGGTGAGAATCTCTATGAAGACCTGTGCTTTGTCTAATTGTCGTAGGCTATAAATCTCTCTACAAAGCCACTAAGTATAACTCTTGGGCAACTGAAGTTACCAAGTAAAATTCGTCCGCCCTCAACGTGGGGTATGCTGAGGTGCTTTAAGCAAGGAATGGAACTCAAACGAAAAGAAAATGCAGTCCTCCAATTCTGGAAGAATCAATCCTCTAGTAGAACCCCTGGATGGTTTCATCTCTCCTTCGTACATATAATGGAAAACCCACTTTTCAATGCCATCAGTGCATCCCTTGAAAAGCACAAAATGTTAAGTCTTAAAAAAGATGAACTTCCTTTTCCAATCCCATCACGCCAACTTCAATCTGATGGTTTGGCTATTACCAGGGAGCTGTCATATCATTTGCAAAATGATTCAGCCATGCATCTTTCAGTTAGGCTGCATGAAACATGTATCAAAATGGAACTTGGAGCTGCCTCAGGATCTCAATATGACAAAATTCAAGATTTACACTACTGGGACAGCAACCTACATGGACCTCTGATAGATGCCAGGCACAGCAGGGGAGATGTCCATAAGATGTCCCTTTCACATAAGACGTCCAAACAAGACCATAAATCACATCTTGAACCTTACCATCTTCATGCCAATCAACTCGACAACGTGAACAATGCACAATATCAAATGATTGGCTGGGGTAAGGCAACCGCTTTGTTCCCAAAACTGCAACCATTGCAGGAATGCCACGCTCTAGAGCGAACTGTATTTGGTTTTCATGGCCGTCCACTGGAGCAAATGACATTGTCTGAATATTTAGTGGAAGAAGATATGCACCAAAGCTTGCCACTCCACATCCTACATCTAGAACTTGTGCAACCCCAGCTGTTAAAAAGTCCCCATTTCCATCAGTTATCATTCTTCCGAGCCTGTATCATGAAGCTGGCCAACAGGATCAGTCACTGCATGAATTCCCTACAATTTCTACTAAAGTCTTATCAAACACATTTGCAGAGGAATACCTCTGGATATAGTCAGATGCGCCACGTTTGAAGTGAGTACCACCACCTGGAAACCACATTCTAGATCCGTTGGCATGTACCCAGTTCTGACCCCCTTTCACTTCTGCTAAGTGCGTATGATTGACATTGCTTTTCCACACAAAATCTCGACTCTTTGGCCATCTTATGGGAAGTTTATATTCCTTCGGGGGTGGGACAAGGCAGAACAGACTTAGATCTGTGGGGGGGCAATGCCTTTCCAAATCTTCCCTGCGGGATAAGTTTAGACGTTTAGAGAGTGTTTTGATGTAAGGCACGTGATGACAAGGAATGTACTCGGTGTAACTGAGAGGGCACAGGTCCACCCCACTAGAAGGTATAGAAACAGGATTTGTTCGCCTGGCCAAGGCTATCCTGTTGGATAACCAATTCTGACCCTCCTCCTTGATCTCTGCACCCACCACCAGAAGTTAACAAATGCCATTTTCATCCAGAAAGATACAAAAGCGTTACCTTCTCTTGATGTCTGAGGCGTAAACAATCTGCCCACATATAACAGTATGCACAGAAGTAGCAAGCTAGCCACACAGGATTTGGCGTTGCGCCATGGATACAAGCTTGTTGCTGACATGTTTTCTTCTGCCAAAAACAGATCAAATCATGCGGCTTGCACATCACCTTGGGCAAATCCAATCGAAGTTCCAAGTTCCAAACGTTAGGATAAAAAACTCGTGGCAAATTCTCGATGAGCTGCCAAGTTCCTTTGCACCCATCCAGCTAAACATCGGTCATGGTCATGTTTTGCCAAAAATGCGCTAAGGCACTCTTCCTGAAATCATTCATGTGGTAATTCATAATTAAACAAAACACTAGTAAACGTGTGCCCGTTGTGAGGTTAATGTCCTAATATATGTCTTCACTCAGCCTTTTAACGTGCATATGTGCTTTGGCATAAGCGATTTTCTCAAGATGACTGGCATTATGTTCTTCTCAAGATGACTGGCATTATGATGGTCCAATTTTCCAATTGAAGAACTCGAACTTTTGTTCGTATGTCGTCATTTTGTTTCTTTAGTATAGTGTCAAGCAATCCATGACTATAGTATATTTTGTGATAATGTAGAGGCTTGTTAATGGCCCTCTGACGTTATAAATTTTGCAGTTGTGTGCTCGGCATTAGAGCTCTTGATTTAGAACATGTGGGCATTTAATAGCTCACACACTTCCATGTATTATTTATTACAAGAAACTTATCGCGGCGGCCAAGGCCGCCGCGAACGTTTCTCTTCCCCGTCTTGTCTATTTTAAGCTAGAACATGCAGGATTTGAACCTGCATTTCTTCATCGTGCGTTCAGCGCCTGCACGATAGAAGGTTGCTGATCATAACGACTATAAGATTCCCAATGCAAAGTGTTATATATATTTTTTTCAAACATGTCATGCAATGATAGCCAGTGGGGTTTGAACCTTGGCGGGGAATTTATCGCGACGGCCAAGGCCGCCGCAAACATTTCTCTTCCCCTGCTTTGTGTCAGTTTATAGAATCTAAATATTTTAATAACTCTACCTAAAGAATGAATAAGTTACACGAATACTTGTATTTTAAATGTCTTTGTACCACTAGCAAGGCGAGCTTGAAACATATAAGATTTGCTAAACTAGCAAAGCGAGCTTGAAAAGATTTGCAAAAAATGTTCTATCGTACTACTACATAAATATCCTTTTGTTTAAGACAGGCAAGTTCATTCAAATATAACTCCATTCTAAGACAACACCACCCACCTATATTATACCATGCAAAGCCTATTCATAGAGAATGTTCATTTGATTTGAAGATAAAGAATTATGGAAAACAATGAGATCCAAATATCAAGGTAATAATATTGTAGCCTTGGTTCTCTAAAGTTTAGCGTTCTGTCATTAGTGACAGAAATGTGTTTCATATGCTTCGATGGGTTTATTGCTATGGATGGAATTGAATTTGCAAATAGAGACTAATTTGCCAAAATGGAACTTGAATGTAATGTTAAAAAAACAGTGCTCAAAAACTATGTAATAACTCTGGCACCACCGCCCATAACCGAGCTACTGTAAGACAATTTTTAGCAGCAAGAATTGACATTATTTTTGAAATAGAGTTTACAGAACAATACCTTTCCTTGAGAAAGTCAGATCAACATAGCTAGCCCGAGATATGCAAGACATTCAGCTATCCGCCACTATACTTCTGGAATTTTTGAAGCAAATGATGAAAACTTTGGCATCCATTAGGCCAACAGAAATATTATTTAAGCTCTGCCTAACAATGTTTGTGAGGCCTAACAATGTTTGTCAGGTCTAAGCATACACGAGCACCATCCCGCTACCTCTAGCTCAGCCAAGTAGCCATATGTATCATATTGCGAAAAATCGAATAGAGCTCAATGTCTCATTCAATCTAAACTATAAATCTGTGTTGTTAAAACGCCAATATGCAACCTTCTAGGCATCTACAATCTGCCAATTCTAAAAGCATAGGATTAAGGTTGCCTTGATATTTCTTAAAGTGTTTTTTTCCTGTCACGTTATGCCTTAATATAATGCGATGTAATAGTGCATGCAAGCCTAGAAGAGTCTAGGTGCAAATGCAACAGGCTCTAAGCATGCAAATAACATTATAAATAAGGTCATGTTATGCCTTAAGATCATAATATGTAGCAATGCTTGCGAGCAACTGTAAGCATTACTCCACCTAGGCATATATAACAACTGACGTCTCATGTAGCATTTCATGCACGGTCTACACAACAATAAGAACCTACACAATGCAGCAAAACAAACGCCACAATATAGTAGCAGAGCATCTACATGACAGGAACAACACGCAATGGCATTACCTAACAAACACTGGCTATAAGCAAGCATATCTACCAGGTCTGCAAAACTTAAACCCTACACTAGCGTATCTACCTGGCAGCTTGCTATCTTACGCATTTTTCAAATATTATTAAATCCTTAGCTTGCTTCTAATCCATAGCATTTCAAGCTCCAGTTGAGTTGAGAGCACGCTAGGAATTATCTCTAACACTGGACTCTAGACATGCATCAAGCTTGAATCATACTGTCAACAAAGCAATGATGAAACCATAAACATCTAATTAACTGGAAAAAAAAAAGATTCACCTGTGCCAAATCGTTGATCATATTCTCGGTGTAATTCATGCGATGTTTATTCCTGTATAATTTGTCAACTCATTAACCATGTATCATTATCACCATAACAAAAAGAATCAACCTGACCTGAGACCTGATATGCTGAGTCCACACATCTGCTCATTAGAGGAATTTCTGCCATAGTGGCTCCTTGCCATGTTATCTTAGTCTCCATTCGTATTCAGCAGGCCAATATATTTGCCAATGTGTATTCCACAATTTCACCAATAATTCATCATGACATGTAGCGAAAGCACATTATTGTGAAGAAGAAAGGGGCTATCAAATGGCAAATGAGAGCTCACTTGTTTGTGGTGCAATAACAACTTGAGACTGGTTCCAGAAGGATTAACGATGGCAAGAAGCTGATACGATCATTTCAAGCTTCAAAGCCTGCATCCAAGCCACTTTATACACTATCTGACTACATATTGCCTACTTTGCCTATTAAGTATGAGATATAGAACAATATAGAATAGCTACCGTGCTTTCGTGAACAATCCTCAGTGGGTTTTGGCATAATATCACGAAGTGCAAATGCCCAAACTTGGGATTAAGGTCATGTGTGCATCATACCTCTATTCTTTCTTAGCGAGTACATCTTCAAGCTCTTTCGCAGTTCAGCAAGCTCCGAGTCTTTTCTCTGTAATAAAATGAGAGCTCCAAAGTTGTATGATATGTCCATACAGTTCCTTAACCCAGGAAAAAGTCAGAAATGTATCATACAGTTCCCCTACAACATGTGAAATTGGGCATCATGGTCATCTAACAAATTTCTTAGTGAAGCAACTATGTCAAAAGCACTGGTTATTTTCTCTTTAAATGAAAATTGGGTACTTGCATGCAGTGTACACGGCTTCAATTTTGATAATTCCAGTGGGAAATTCAGAATCCACAATGGGGCCAGTAAGAAAATACATCGCTAACATTAAGGCCAGTGAAAGCCTTTGGGTTCAGCGGCTGGAAAAACCCTCTGAAGAAAATGCAGCAGGGGTGGAGATTGTAGCCACAGTATGATGTCATTTTTTATCCCAACTACACAACCCAAATCATCTGCGCTGACCCTGGGCTCCGCCATAGCCAGACCATTTCAGGCGATAAGCATCTATTATCCGAGATACATCCATAGCCAAAGTAGATTCGCAATCTAAGATATCTCAGACTACACAGGTCCTTGTTACCTTTTGCCCTTAAAATTTGCACACACGCATTTGTGAAAGAATACAAAAGCAGGGGCTATTCTTACCATGGTGGCCACAGACAAAGCACATGAGTAGTAGATTTGCCATGCCATGTCGTGCCTGAATTTGTTGCACACATCCGGATGAAACTGAACATAATAATACAATTCACATTCTGTGAATCAAGTGCATACCGAACCCAAAAGACGATTTTGTATTGAATCCATATCTGATTCTGTAAGCGGCCTTGATGCCTCACTTTGAAGCAGTTGGGGAAGTCTGCAACACCGTATAATCGTCCAAAGCCAGAGCAGAGGCGTCTCTGAGTGCCTCAACTTTGATATCTAAGACAGATGGCGAGCTCAGAGGCAGGTAGAGGCTGGAAGAAATCGTTGTTCTCCATAGCCAGCCCCAGAGTGCAGGAAGCACGCACCTTCTCAGCTCCGACTCTCCATAGCCAGCTCCGTTCTCCATCCAGAACCTTTCCTAGAGATCTGCCACATGATTCCGCATATTGAGCAGGGTCGGAACAGAGCAGGGCCGGATTGCTTGCTCTGCAGGGCCGGATTGCTTGCAGGGCAGGAAAGGGAGGTCACCCTTTTTTTTTTCATTTTTTTTTAAAGACAGATGTCTCTCCCAGGTTTTTTTTTGCATCAAAGAAAATAGGAAAAAGCAAAAAAGGAACATGCTTTAGATAGGAGTGACAAGAAATTTATCGCGGAGGCCAAGGCCGCCACAAACATTTCTCTTCCCCGTCTTACTCTTGCAAAGGGGAATTTGTATATATGTGGAATGGTGTGAAACCCAATAGAAGAAAGCAAAATATATCATGTTGTTTCCACATAGAAGAGGCAAAAGCACACCTTTGCTGTTGAAGTAGCAAAAATATTGAAATTAAAATTAGTGATCATGTTCTCTAATTGTCCCCACAAATAGGTCCTATCTCTTAAAGTGGAACCAGATATTAGAAGAGGCCAAAAGCTTCAACCTCAACAAACGACACATAGCATAGCAGGAAGTTTTGTTGATTTTAAAATGGTTTTACAGTACACTTGAGAGACTACAGCAGCAATGATGGCAGGTACATAAACAAAAACATGATGATTAATCAGTAAAAAGTGACCCAAAAATGTGTTAAGGATCTATATCTCTATCTTAAAGCTCATGCTCTTTTATAAATTTATTCTAAGATCTAAGCTTAAATTGTTGCAGTGGAAAATGTCTGATGTTATCAATTGTGCATCATCCAGCAAAATCAATTTCAATGATCATAGCAGGTATGTAAATGTTTTCTCCTTAAATTCTGCTCTCAAGTTGCATTCCAAGATATTCAACAAATGAACTGGATTAGCTGGACCGTAAGGGAATAGTGGCTTATTGATGCCGGATTTCCCCACATCCGCATGCATTCGGCCTTCTAAAGCATCGATGAGATCATATATGATGCTGCTGCTATGGAAAGAAAAAAATTTGTAAAGAGAGAATGCGAAGATATAAAGAATGGAAAAATGGAAAAAAAAAAAAAAAAAAAAAAGGAAGAATGGTAGATAGGACTATATGGAAAAGATATAAGAAAATAAATGGGTGCACCACTTTATTCATGAAAATAATATAAAACAGCTTCAAGACATCTTGCATGGGGAAAGAGGTCTGCCACACCACCTTCCCAGGGCTGCCACTACCCTTGCTCCATGTGAGATTCTAGAGCCCGAGAGGAGGAGAGCAAGTCCCCTATTTATAACTTTTTTGATAAATCTTGGCCATCCACTTGGCATGATCTTGGCCCTTCTTTTTGACACATCATCAATCTCCCCAATTTTGTCTTCTTCTCCCTTTAACAACTTTCGTCTTTTTCTATAACAATAAGAACAATTTGATCAAGGCCGTTAAATTGTAACAACAAACACAAATGCATCTAGGCCCTTGATCTTCTCCCCCCTTCTTAGACCATTAAATAGTAATTCTTCTATGTTGATCTGGATTTGCCAAAAATCCGGTGGTGATGGCAAAGAATGGCTGGGGGAGGGGGGGGGGAGAAAAGAAAGAACATCGGAATGTTTTTTTGCTGCTTGATCATTCTTTCTTCTCTTCTGCGGGTCCAGCAGTAGCAAGCAAAGGTGGCTTCATCCTTCTGTTATTTGTTCGGCAAAACCGGTAGCTTCTGAGGCGAAGGCAATAGAGATGGACAATTCTTCTTCCTTGTTTTCTTGCAGATCGACAGAGTCTTGGCAGCAATAGATCTTGGCAGCAACAAAAAATCATCATGGCATTCTGCCTTCTTTTCTTTTCTTTTCTTTTCTTTTCTTTTCTTTTCTTTTCTTTTCTTTTCTTTTCTTTCTTGTTGAGAGAGCAAAGATCAGAGGCTAGTTTTGATTTGCAGCAGCAGCAAAGAACAGGATTAGAGGGCCGGCCTTTGCTGGCTCTCCAAAAAATAAGCCAAAGGAGAATTTCAATTTTTTGTAGCAATCTTCAGCAAGGCGCAGCTTCTCCTTCCTGTAATAGCTTCAAGCATCAACTTTTTTTTCGTTCTTCCTTGTAATTTTGCTTCTTAGAGAAATATCCTTGAACTCCTTTCTTCCATCTCATTTGCCAGAGCAAAATGCGAATAGGAGGGAATTAAAATGGGACAACAGAATATGAATGCAGAGAATAGAAAGCGGAATTTAAGGTATGGAAGACATGATCCAGAAAAGAAACAGCAGCACCAAAGCATGATCCTGAGGAATATTTGGATCTCGATAGAACCTCCAAAATGATGCCGGATTTCCCCACATCCGCATACATTCGACCTTCTAAAGCATCGATGAGATCAAATATGATGCTGCTGCTATGGAAAGAAAACAATTCGTAAGGAGAGAATGGGAAGATATAAAGAATGGAAAAATGGGAAAAAAAGGGGGGGGGGATGGAGGATAGGATTATGTGGTGCCGGGAATTACGGAGGAGCAGGATCCGGAGAAGACATTTGCATGGGGAAAGAGGCCTGCCACACCACCTTCCCAGGACTGCCACTACCCTTGCTCCATGTGAGATTCTAGAGCCAGAGAGGAGGAGAGCAAGTCCCCTCAAGATATTTATAACTTTTTTGATAAATCTTGGCCATCCACTTCGCATGATCTTGGCCCTTCTTTTTGACACATCATCAATCTCCCCAATTTTGTCTTCTTCTCCCTTTAACAACTTTCGTCTTTTTCTATAACAAGAAGCACAATTTGATCAAGGCCATTAAATTGTAACAACAAACTCAAATGCATCTAGGCCCTTGATCTTCTCCCCCCTTCTTAGACCATTAAATAGTAATTCTTCCATGTTGACCCAAATTTGCCAAAAATCTGGTCAACACTTATTGCTCTGTTACTCTGTGCTCGTTTCAGTCTACGAGCATATAAGCAAACTAGAAAGACTCAAATCCTGCAATATTTGATTAAGTGGAAACACTTACCAACGGAAGATGCTACTTGGGTTCTTAAGGCAGATCTCGATAAGGCTTACCCAGACTTTATACGACAATGCCAGGGTCGAACCATCCACGATGCCATCGACTCCAACTCCGACGGTAAGCAGTTGAGTGCTAGATTTGGCAGGAATCATGCAGCGGGGCTAGATGCATCCTAGGATTGGGGATGGGCATGTAGACATGACAAGACGCATTCGTCTATGGCTATAATAGGAACATTGCCATTCCTTATGCCGAGACGAATAGAAGGCCTTAGGCAGGACTCCCTTCTTCTTTATTTTCATTTTTTTAAAGGGGGTGGTCCCTTCAACCACAATCTCTAGATTATTTTGTAAGTACTGATATACTTTCTAGCCGACAACGTGTTGACTCACGCTTTACGAAACATGTTGGTCAATAAAAGTAAAACTTTAGCTTAGGGGTGATTCATACTTGTTGACTTGAAAATTGTTGACTTACGCTTTACCATGGTCAATAAAAGTCAAACATTTGCTTGGGGGTGATTCACACTTCTTGACTTGAAAGTTGTTGACTTACACAATTTATGCCTTAACATAATGCATAGAATAGCATAGGTCAAAATTGTTGACTTATGCTTTAACCAAATGCTTGGGGGTGATTCACACTTGTTGACTTGGTACACAATATGCCTTAACATAATCCATTCATTTGGCATTTGTTGATTTGGCAATTGTTGATTTGGTAACATGTGGAACATTGAATGCATGTGGGATATTTGAGCCCATTACTAAAAAAAAAGGGTGGACGAGGATTACATTTTGAAAGGTTATGACACTCGGGCCTGTAACTGAAGATTACACGCCAGTGAGTCATAGCTCTTTCATCATCTAATCTCTATCCACACTCTTCAATGAAGCAGCAAAAAACTATTTATATATGCGCACGAATTTTGTGATATATGCATGTGGGATATTGCTAACTTTGTGTTAGATTTGTGCTAATTTTGGGGTTGCTGTTTTGGCGATATTTTGTGGCCAAAGCATGCCTGATATTTGAGCCCATTATAACGGAACCGCATACCGTAGAATTATAAAGTTCTTTAAACGTTTGTGGTGTTGATAAACACCAAATTACAATAAAAAGGGATCTAATATTAAAAAACATACAACAGCTTTAGGACAAGTCCATGGTCTTTAGTACCTCCAACACTTTTGTGCTTTTCTCATCATATCGATTTCAAAATGCACGGACCTCCATATAAGCAATTACGTTCACTTCTGTTATTAGCTTCTCCAAGTAAGGTACCATAGTCTTCAACAGGTAATCACCGTCATTTATGTCAAGCACGAAGGACCTTGGTGTGATGCGTGAATCGCATTATTCTTAAAATTCACGCACTGTAAGGATCAATCAACAAAGTTGTCCTCATGCTAAATTGACATTTCTCATAAACTTTTGTGAGTTTTTTGATGTAGCAAGAAGTTCCTCCTTTCATTTTCAAAGGATGCACCATCCATTTGAAAAAAAAACTTATCCACTAAGGACTGAGGAATGAAATACCTCAGGCAGCTAATCACTGAGTGATTGGAATACCATATACCAACAGCAAAAATGCTCTCGGTGATCTAATTGCATGAATCAGACCCCCTAGCCCGACAAAGAAGAACCTCTTTTCTTGATGGAAGAAGTTGGATACCTTCCACCACATCAGGTACTGCTTTAGCCTTTTTGAAAACCTTGTACAAGATATCCTCTGGCTCAATAACCAAAAGCTTCTTGCCAACAACACTAGCACTGTGCAATGACAACTATTAGAAAAATTATATCAAGATAACAAAGTGAAAAAAACACACTATAATCACCTTAGTTTCTTAGTTATTGATTTGGATGGAGCTCGTTTCCTGGAGGAAACCTGCTTGGAATTATTCTTAGAAGGAGATTCTCCAACTGATGCCAAATCAGTTTCTTCCTCTGTGATTGTCTTCTCCACAATATCAGCACGTTTGTCCAAATTGGAAACATAATCATCTATATTCTTCAACACTGCTTCACATTCTTCATCTATTACTTGCACGACATTGTCTTCAATTCTGTTAGAAATGTCAACTATAGAGTTTGAAATATCCAAACTTGAGCCTGCATCATTCAAATTATCAAACTAAATAAGTATTTATAGAAGAAAAATCCAAAGTAGTTATACTTCACAAGAATAACTTACTTTTCAGCCTTTTACAACTATTACTTTGTTCAGCATTGTCTCTCTTCAAGTTTGGGCTTGTAGAAGATAATAAAGTGCAATCTTCAATGGATTGCATAATTATATCAGGCTCCTCCAAGTCAGCAGGTGTGCTTAATGATGGATCTTGAGTGCATTCAATGGACTGCACTGCACTATAATTGGGAGCAGATTCTAGTGCAGATCTACATGGAAGTCCAATGGACCTGAACCAATTATGAGACATCTAGCTCTCACAAGAGGGACAAGTTGATCTCTTTGAGAAATATATGTAAGCGCAAATTGGATGAAAACTGTGCATGCAATGTGCAACAATGGCTGAGACACAAAGTGGGTCATAGGCATATGTACAGAAAGAACAACTTTGTAATTTTGCAAATGCTACGGTAGAGAATTTTGGATGTTCCAAAAATGGAAGGTTGAGTTGCAGTCCAGACATCTTATTTAGAGATGAAGCTATTTCTTTCAACTTCTCCAGCCTTGGTTGGAGTCTATGTTCTTCGTCTTCTTCCTGTTTAAAAATAAAAAGAATGATGAAGCAGAAAGAAAAATTATTGAGCACTATGTAATTGCAAAGGTCATTAGCAATTACCCCTTTATGAATTTCCTCCATACTCTTGTATGCTGTTATCGCCTCCAAAAGTTCCTTTTCCTTGGAAACCAGCATTGACGACAAGAATGTAATGACAGTGGAGTGCTCACACCTGGCCTTTGCTGCTTCAATTTGCTGTTTTGCAACATCCACCTCGTAACTGCACTTCTTCCACAACTTCCTTTTTTCCTTCATTTCACTGGCTGCACTTTTAACTCTAACATTCAAGTCATCCTTCTGCTTATCTAAGCCAGCAATCAAGGAGTTGATGACAGAATATTCCACTACACAACCAACAACGTTTGTATGAGGAAATGATGACTCATACTCATCTTCATCCTCAACCTTAGCTGTAACACTTTTCTTCGTTTTAACCACAAATGACTGCCAGTTAATCTTTTGTCCTCTCACATGCAAAGTGAATGCCCGTGCAAAAAACTTCCCAATCTCTCCAACACAAACGTCAGTTCTTTGGTAACATCTTCTGTAGATGTTCATAAACTGATCCACAAATAGTGGATTCATTCGACTAGACTTATAAATTTGTTTGGTACCCACCAGTTTTACACAGCCAAATATTTTGCTTATCTCATCTTTAGCCACATCTGCCTTTCTTACATCTGAAGAGGTCATTGCCCTCAGAAGGCAATACAGATGTGTCAAACATCCTCCTTGTTTTCTCTTCGTTTATGGTCACTTTAGGTTGAGTTTTCTTTGTTGCCATTCTATCCCTGCACCAGCTTTGAAATTATATATCACTGGAAGTTCTTCATTGTGTCTGCAAAAAACTAAACCAATCCAAATCATAGCACTAAGTATCCTGAATAGTATTAACTCTAAGAGCGTAGCAATGAATTGCTACTTTTTCCAAATAATTACTAATTGTCATGAACACCAATTACCTTGGGACTACTGTCTGCAAAATAGCAAATGCTTAGCATATCATGCTAAATAGCAGCTAACTCTTTCTAACTTAGCACTGAACTTCATCTTCTTAGCAACTGCCGCTAATAACAATTTGAGCCTGCAAGTGTAGCACAAAATTTGCGTTCTTAATGTAACCTGCTACTTAGCAAATGTTGCCTGCAAACATAGCATGAAATCACTAAGTAACTCGGGTACACAGCACATACTAACTAGCAAGTACTGCCAGCGAAATATAGTACCAATATAACCTGTTAGCATAATTTGCTAACTGATTGTCTGCAAACATAGTACCAAATGCTAAACTCGTTAGCATCAACTACTGAACTCGCACGACCAAACATTACTAAAAGTCAGACTTTCCACGATGCCAAGCCCAAAAATTCTCCACACACCTGAATGCAATCCTCCACACCTGCTACATTAACCTTTGTCTTCAATATAAAAGCATGAAATATAATAGAATGAAACCATTTCCACATTATTTACCATTCCCAAAGATTTGTCAACAAAGATTAGATGCTTACCACTAAAACAACTTTTCTTGAGTCTGGGAAATTGTTCAGATGAGCAATTTGATCCGAGCTCTTTACAAAGCAGGGTAATGGGATCTCGATTGTCCGGCAATCGATTGTTTTTAGAATGGTACAAATAACCGAATTCGATAATTATCTGGCGTGGAAGCAAAGATCCACAAAGAATTTACTCGCCGCTTAACCAAGTAGGGAAATGGGATTTCGATTGGGGATTTTGTTGAATCTAATGACTGGCAATTGTTTAGAATGGTACAAATAACGGATTTCGATAATTACTGCTGTAGGAGCAGTACAGTCACAGCAATTTGATCCGGCCAGTTAACCAAGCAATGTACGGGGATCTCGATGGGGAGCAGCTATGTTTCTGAATCCGATCCAAGAAACTCCAAGAAAGTAGGAAAGGGGGAAAGGTTCGACGGTTTAGGATCCCATGGGCAGGATTTAGTGCTAAAATAAAATTTAAAAATTCAGTTAAACCCCCTTAATTAGCGCTATTATTTAGGGCTAAAAATGGCATCATTTATGCCACCCGTAGCGTGCGAGGACCCTACCAATTACATAAAGGAGCATAAGTTGGATGACTCTTGGGACATATATGGTGAAATTATCACCAAGATTATAGTGGATGAATATGACGAAGATATGAACAGAATGAAGGCCTTATGTACAATGCCTTCATGGACTGAATCTGTTCTACTGTAACTTTTATAGATGTGGATTTGCTTTCATAACTCTTTTGAGTACTTGTAAAATTATATTAATATTAATATTTAAGGTTGAGCAAGTTTTAGATTTAATACTTTATAAATACTAATAACTTTTAACATTTCTTATTGGATTAGAAGTTGAGGAATTTTGAAATTGAAGAGGAATTTATACTTGGAGCAGAGGTTGAACCAGATGAAAGGGAACCTGTACATGTACATGGAGCAGAGGTTGAACCAAATGAACCACCGTCTACTTTAGGGACTGAAGCAGAATATGAACCAGATGTACCATTCTCTTGTGGCTTAGGTATAAAGCAAGATTCCTTACCAGCTTGCCTGGATTATGGGAACAGGTCGAACAGATCGAAAGCAAAAGCATCAGAGATGAAATGCTAAAAATAATTTGGGCAATTCACATAGTCCATGATCCTGATCCTTGGGGAAGAAATCGGTTGCCAAGTGCACACGAGTCAACTGTGTTGTGTGAGGGCTGGAGTGGGTTTCCAATTGCAAGAGAAGCAACAGTGGCCTCTGCCACAGCTAGTGCTAACATTATATGGCGCTCCGGAAATCTTACGAGAATAGATGCAATACCTATGAGATTTCAGCCACCACAGGATATAATAGTTAGGCATGAAAGAAGTTGATCTATTTTGTAAAGTTTTCAATAACAAGAACCATGTTTTGAAATAAGTTGAGGTACTCTACCACAATGTAATATAAATCATATTTCACTAGCATTTTTCTCTTTCATATTACTTTTCTCCAACATATAATCTATTTCAATGATAACAATAATGTGTTTCATAGAAGCTATTCCAGATCATGTAGCATTTCAGGCAAACTTCCCAATAGCATCTCATGCACATCAGTAGATAATGCATAAGCTGCAAAAGCATCTTCTACCTTATGATTTACTTTTGGCATTGCAAGCTTTGCTCCAATAGTAGACTCTGCAGGTACAAGAACTTCTTTGTCATCCAATAACTTATACCTGTGATGACAACTAGGCAATTTTCGATAGCAATACGCTGATATGACTGTTTCACCTGTATAATGACAATTTTTGTAATCGTTAATAACATTATCTTGCAAAACAAACTTTGCTTTCTTGCAAAGACGGATATAGTATGGCATATTTTCTTCATTTCCTGGTGCAGTAAAAGAAGCAAACATGTCACCTACCTGTACTAGATCTTCTAGCTCTTCATTTTCATTTGCAAAAGCAGTAGTTTTCTCATTCTCTACTTCACAATGAGTACTTACTCAGGGTACTAGCTTGTTTAATTGCCACTTCCCACATAATGAAATGGACTCACAAGCATCCCATTCAAAGTTAATGCAAGCATTGCAGAAGCAAGATAATGATCTCACCATTACTAAGGTGGGGTTAGTTGGACTTATAGAAGCTATAGCATGCAATTTTTGAATACGAGGAAGAGGTTGCACATCCAATGCATTGGTTCTATCAATATCTGACTCCTTCACTTCCCAGTATACTCTGTTAACATAAGATTGCTTGCTCCTCAGGACAACACAAGCATCATGTGCACCTCTAATCTCTGTTCCATGTTCTCGTAATTGTTTGGCTGCAAGTACCTGCTTGGCCTTGGCAGACTCTCCATCATGTTCACCTTTTCCATGCACAGAACCAAAGTAGTTCCATTGTAAAAGAATGCTATATTAAACATGGTACCTGGTAACGAAATATAAATTTTTTCTGGACTTGTATTGTGCAACACAACCATCAGACCACACAATATGATAATGTACATGAGATCCACCATTTTCTTTCAGCCATGTCGGATGAAGCTTTAAATGCATGCTGTACAAAATGTGTATCATGATTTCTGTCATCAGAAATATACAAGTGAACAGTCTTCTTCAAGATGCAATTTAACTTTAACATGGTAATCTGTATCTTTATAGCAATTTGATATGCATTCCAATGTTCTGACTGAACCTCTTTGAAAGGCTTCAATGT
Source organism: Isoetes taiwanensis (assembly GCA_021234155.1). NCBI lineage: Eukaryota > Viridiplantae > Streptophyta > Lycopodiopsida > Isoetales > Isoetaceae > Isoetes > Isoetes taiwanensis. The sequence continues at coordinate 8,773,853 of JAJEKV010000041.1, forward strand.
ATAATTTTTTGCAAAGTCAACCACTGATATCACTAAATCATATCTCAGGTTTTGAACACGTCTTCTGACTTCTTTGCTTTGCCAGTGAGCTGCAAAGTTGTGATGGATAAATATTTTCATGTGTATATTTGCCAATTGACTTTATTTTCAATGTCATTTTTAGTTTCTTTTGGACACAAGATAATGTTCTGCTTACCACAGTTCTTGCAATCACTTGTAATACAATTTAATTTGTGCCACTCGTCACTATCATGTTTTGGACAAACCATACTCCTCCATAGAGTGCTGACATTACAGTATGTATGCTTGTGAGCCCGACAAATTCCATCATTTTTGTTAGCAGCACAAACTTCACAATTGCAGCTACAATTGATGTGGAGCTTAGCCCTCATAGAACTAAATGCCTTCCTGAAGTTCTCTGCTTACTCATGCTTGACACAACAACGTGTGTTTCTTTCCTTCAACTTCCTTACACAATCTGATGCCAGTGTCTGCCTCTGGGTGTTGCTCCACAAAGTTCTGGTATAGTTCAGCCTGTACATTCAGACCACCATAGTTAATTAAAGATTTTGTATGTGCAATTGAGTACATGCGGAGTCAAAATGTACTAACATGTACACATAATGTACTAACATGTACTCAGATGTACTCAGATGTACTCAGATGTACTTACAATATAATTAAGGAGAACAGAATACACATGACACATGTACATTAAATACATGTGGCATAATAAAGTAGCAGTGTGGGTACATTACTATACCCTAGAGCATACATTCTTAAAGTCCATAGGTAGTATCTGAAAGTCTGAGTACAAGATATGTATTTTATAGACATGTATAAGATACAATATTATGCAATATCTAATCTATACATTGGTTAAGAATTTTGGAGTCACTACATAAATAAAAAAGTCAGATTTAGTATAATATACATGGTCAATAAATGTAAGCAGACCAATAAAGGCGATTGCATATGTAAAACTAAATAAAAGTGAATACATAAATGATAGATCAGTCATTAGAAAGCATTCATACATCAAAAAAAAAAAAGATACTATAAATTCCAATAAAAGTGAACATATACACGATGGATCAGTCATTAGAAAGCATTCCATACAATAAAGAATGAAATACCTGTGGTATATCAAGAAACTGGATTGCCTGATGCCTTTTCTTTCTTACATCCCTGTATTTAGGCGAAACCTTAGTGTTGTTTAACCAAAATTGGATGACTAATTGCTTTGTATCTTTGTCCAAGCAATCAGATCTTCTCTTTCTACCTGCTAATGCCCATATAGTTGGACCTGCAATTTTCATTCTCTTTCTTCTGCCTGCAGCATATGACAAATTTCGAGGATGGCAATTCAACATTTTTGAAGCAACTCCTTTTAGCTTCAATTCCCCATTCTTCCCAACAATCATGGATAAAACAGAGTGTTTGGGTGCCAACTTGTCACTGATATTAGAAGATTTAACCTCTTCTAATTCATCTTTGAGATTTTGTAACAATGAATGTTTCACCATTGCTTCTGAAGGTAGTCCAATCACAGGTTTAAACAACCCCAATAACCTGTTGTCTTGCAAGCTCCTGGAAACCAATACCTCTCTTTGACCAGGAGATAGAGAACTGACTTCATTTCTAAAGCATTCAACAATCTTTTCTACTATTTTTCCTGATTTTTTTGGTGATGTACCTGGAATATGATCCGCCATTCTCACTGTTGACAATATATCTCTCTGTCACTTCATTCAGCATGTCATTCAGAGTATCTTGTTCAACCGTTTTCTGCTTCCCTTTGTCAATTTCGATATCACCATCCTCATTTTGAACATCACCCTAAGTCATTTTGTTTATACTTTGATTTTCTTGTGCCATGTCCCTACTACTATGAAAACTGATATGCATGCAAAGATATGGCAAAAATTTGAAATTCTTTTCTTGGTTTTAGATTCTTAGACCGTAGATTGGAGGAAATTTGCTTGCCTGGGGATGGACTGGAGGGAATTTGCTTGGATCGGAGCGAATCCAGTGGCTGTACCCAAAATTTCGCAACCACCGTCGGCCACTTCATGTCATAATGACAAACAACCAAATATATTTCTTTTTTAAATATACACGACAAGCATATGGTCTCCTACCATACATTCAAAATTACATAAACAACGGATTTTCTAATGCAAAATAGTACATGAATTTAGAACTAATATATGACACCCTTGCATGCTTTTACCCTTGCACATTTATCTCCTGCAAATATACAATATAGGGATTCAAGCATTTCAACTATGCATAAAACCACTGCTTTTATCCAAAATAGTCCTCTATTTTATAGTTTGATGTTCTATTTTGCCTTTTTATTGCAGAAGGAGGAGTTGCAAAAGGAGGAGTTTGTTGCAAAATAGATGTTATTTTTCTTTTTTGAAGAACCACAATCTATTATCGCTAACAGAAATGCATTAAAGGGAGAAAGGATTTGGCTTGATGTCGATCTAACTCCCACACAGCTTGAACAGAGGAAAAAAGAATGGGCCAGGGTTAAGGAGGCCAGAGCGTCAGGCTACGTTGCATACTTGGATAGAGGAGGAAAGGCAATTGTTACTAACAAGAAACGCCAATAGGGATGCGGGGTCTTGAAAATCAGTATATGGAACACACATGGATTGAATCAAGCAAAAAAATGGAAGCAACTCATGGCACCTGGGCAGGGCAGGATCTGTTGTTTTTTACAGAAACTTGGTCTCACCAGTTTCGTCCATTACCTAAGATAGATGGGTTTGATTTGGTTGGACAGGTATGGAATGAAAAAACACCAGGTGCAGGGCGTGGCTTTGGTGGAATAGCAATATACAGCAAGCCAAATAGTGCACAGGTGTTTCACATAGTTAAGAAAGATGAACATAACCAATATCTCTGGCTACAGGTTAAAACTCGGGAGGCTGATATATACATGGCAGTATGCTACTTTGCACCAAGCAATGCAAAAGTCTATGATACACATAATCTGGACCGAGATGATCCATTTGGCAGCCTTTGCTCAGATGCCTTACAATTCTGCACTATGGGTGAAGTGTTTCTGATGGGAGATTTTAACGCATGAACGGGCAGCCAACAATGCAAGACATTTGAAGACCTCTCAGATGTCTTTCTAGATGAACTTGTAGACCCATGTTTTAACAGATCCTCCGAGGACAGTTGTTCGAATAGCACAGGAGACGCCTTGCTAGATGTAGGTACTGCATGCCATCTAAAAATTTTGAATGGGATAAACATGTTCCCCCGAGCAGGTAATTTCACATGCATCAACCATGCAAGTGCTAGCATGGTAGACCGGGTAAAATATCGGCTCCCTAACCAAACATTCAAAACCATGCGTATATCGAGTTCGATATACCGCCAGATATCGAAGTTCGATATACCTACAGCGATATCGAAGTTCGATATACTACAGCGTATATCGAACTCGATATCGCGATATCCTGGTGGAAAATGTCTTAAAAAGCGAAAATGCCGATAAAAAAGTATATCGAAAAAATTAGATATATATAGTATATCGAGTTAGATATACTATAGTATATCGATATATCAGATTTTTTTTGTGTTTTTTCCGGGTTCTTCGGAGCGATTTCCGGCGCGTTTTTTGGAGAGAATTTCGGGAGCAGTCATACCTGATCAGATCATGGAAGAAGCACCAGGTTAGTAAGAGTATTCGCATCAAATTCCTCGAAGATTTCTTTACTTTTACATCTCGTTCTTGTATGAGCTCTTCAACCGTTTATTTTCATGCTTTTGATGTGATCGTTTAGGATCTAAAATTCAATTGATGTGATCGTTTAAGAGAGGTGGGAACTAGAATTAGGATCTAAAATTCAAGGAGAACGTATATTGAGTGCGATATACTCACTATATTCGTATTTTGATTTCGTTATGTGAATATTAAATGTAAGATTTGGCGATATTGAGTTCAATATACGCCTTCCACATGTCTACAATGGTGCAACATGTCTTACACATGTCGCTTTATGTTGCAACATGACTTACACATGTTAGCACATGCCGTGCACATGAGGTGACATCTATGATATTGCGTGAGCATGTGAGGGAACATAAGTTGACATGTCAATGGTTAGATAGGACATGCCAAAGATGATGTTTTTATGTTGCAACATGACTTACAAGCGTGAGCACATGCGTGCACATGAAGTGACATCCTTAGGAGGACGTCATAATGATCATTATGATAATTGATGATGTGGCATGTTAAAAAAGGCATATATTTTGATGGTGTGACATGTTAGTATTAGTTTTTCAGTTGTAATGTTGATGTGATATGCTTTACACTCTTTTCCTTTGTGGATTATAATGTTATTTAGATGCTCCTACTTAGCATAGGTTAATGTTTTGTATCTTGATCAAATAATAGATATTCAGTTTGAGGACGAGGAGATGATGGACTCAGATCATTCAGAGCACTTGTCCCAGCAGTCCATTGACGAGTTTCCTACAGGCTTTGAGCTTGCTGCAGAGGATCGGCCGCATCAGGTTGGGGACATCATATGGAGGTCAGTACCTTCCTCTTTAGTCTTAATTGATTTTTTTATATACATTTTTCATTGGCTAAATGTTGTTTTCCATAATTAAAGCATTTATATTACATTGCATGAAATTTGTATGTACTTTCATTAGAAGTTTATTTATTTCGCTTGTTATGGGAGCTGGGTAGGGGGGGTTTATAGTATTCTTTGTTGTCTAGGAGGAGAGTAGGGGGGTGGTTGATTCTTCGCCGAGTTTTATGGATTGAGCCAGGCCGTGTGGGTTCTCACCGCTCCGGTATGAGGATTACCATGTTCATGGTGTGCATCCATGATGGTTGCACACATCTAGCGTTGCGGAGGCAGCGAGAGCCAGCTTGGCTTGGGTTCCGTACACGGAACTCAGCCTGGGCCCACCATAGAGCTCATCACCTGGAGGAGACATGGCCTAGAGCTTCCATGGGTCGTCCACGTGACCCTGTCTCTGTTCGGGCACCACGTCAGCGAGACTATGAGCGGGAGAGGGCCCGACGTCGTAGAGAGGGCTCCGTCATCAATGCAGTGAGCCGCATAAAAACATCACTACGCATATCATGATCAGGGATCCTTGGGCAGAGATTGCGTAACCACGCCCGTTTGCAGTGGAACCAACATGAAATTACATTGCAGGCAACTAGCTCTCCATTATGCCAGCATAGTGGATCCTCTGCTATTACCTCTTGAAGAACAGTACGCTCTACCCCATCCATGTCGATTGTAATGGAGCGAGGCCTAACATTGCCCATTCGTTCAAATACTTTTTGAATGGCTATTTTTAGTGCATAATTTTGGTATTGTGCTCCTGTTTTAATTGTACACAACATGTAGAATACTGGGTACCCAACTCCACCAAATGTGTACAATTGTTTGCGTAGAGTGGATATTTCCACATGTTGGTGCCGCAGCTTGAGTCCATTGCCCATCCACTATTGTGGCTATATCTCACAAAGAGCCTCCAAAGATTGAATCATCTTGAATGACAAGTATCCATGGCCGTCTTTGAGGATCATGATGTCTTTCACAATACGGCTGATGGTAAATAACTTTTCCTGCTGCTGCCCAATCACTAATGCTACTCTCCAAGCTTTCCCAATCAGTCCCTAGACTGCCGCCTGTGGAACCCTACATGCAACCACTCAATATTCAACGCATACAAGAGCTCCACAAGATTTAAAAATAAGATGAATATGGAGTAATGAATTATCAAATACGCACTCGGATAATGATGTTGGTAAACCGAAGTCGCCATACATCCTCCCTGACATGACAAACCGGTAAATAACTCGATCGATGTGAGGCATCCCGCTTCATGGTCGGTCCCACGCCACAAAAAATCCCAAACCGCCTTGGCCTTGGAAACCGATGTTAATAAACTAGCGACCTCCCCGGAGCAATTGTGGATATATCGGCATAGACCAATCTTCAAAGACCGTGAAGGGGTCGGGTCCTCAAATGTTGAGAGCGCACCAACACAAATGCTCTCGATCGGTGGATGCAGGATCTACCGGTTGTACAAAGACGATTCGAAATGTACAACCACGCCTATGGGATCTCCGCACTTGCCTGTCTGTTCTAACTGCACGACGACGAGGATGCCTCCAACGATGACATGCATAATCATCGACAGTCTCCTGAGTTTGTGTTCGTACCCTAGAGTGTGTATGGACTAACCGCACTCTATACTGTGTTTGCAACTGGATGACCTGCTCTTCTAATTGATCAATACTTATTTCAACCTTGTGATCAAAGTGCTCATCAGCTAGTCTCATTCTAGCTCCACATTGGCATGCTGTGAGGCAATCACGAATGTATTGTCTTGGAATGCCATGAAATAGAAGTCCTACCTCCCACTCTGCCTCTAGTGTTTCCATGGTTTTATAAAATGAGACATGTGTAGATTCTTCCAAGTGATGATGGGCCACAATAGTGTCCCACATCTCTATCCATGGAATCCTACGTTGTGGTCCATGGTCGAGCCTATACAAATAGGACCCTACTGCAGGATCTGTATGAAGTTTAGACATATATGCATTCCAACGCTCGACCTTTCGATCAGCAATTGGGGTTGGGGGTCTATTTTTCCTTTGAGGAGTGGAAGGAAAGTTTGGATCACATCTATCAATGTCAGAAGACAAGGGATTACTATGATGCATTATGCAATGTCTCATAAGCTGATAGGTTTCAGACGTAAATCCATATCCCTTAACTATTCTACTATCTAACCATGCAATAGGGTCAGGATATCTTGTTGCACACTCTATCAATAACTCTCGATGGCTTCTAGGAGGATGTTGGCTTCCTATTCCACTCACATCCACAGAATCCTCCCGTAAGGTTGAGGACCTAGATACATCGTCCCCAATGTCAAGCTCTTCATCGGTTAAGAGCTCCCCTTCTTCAGAAAAACCCTCTATGTCACTAGAGAACTCATCAGAGATATTTGAAAAATCATCATCACTACCACTAGCCTCCGAATCATAGTTGGTCTCCATCTACAATCCCTAATACAATATCAAATATACAATAAATAATTCTTGTCCTAATATAGTTACAAGAATATTATTCTATTCATACGTACTTATGGCACAAAATCAAAATATGACATACGTTTAATACAAAATGAATAGAATTGATACCGTCGTCTTCGATAGCTACAGGAACAGGAGGAACACACACGAGCTACAGGAACAGGAGGAACAGGAGGAACACACACAGGAACAGGAGGAACAGGAGGAACACACACAGGAGTAGATGCGTCTCACACACGAGCTATTGATATTTTATAGAAGTGACGTATATCGAGTTCGATATACATGTTGTATATCGCGCTAAATATACGTCGTGGCATGGTGCCAAAAAAATGACGTATATCTAACTCGATATACGTCATTTGTAATGTGGCAAAAGCCATGGGCTGCAAAAATAAAAACTGTATATAAATTTTTATACGTATATAGCGTATATCGAGTGCGATATATGTATATGGCGTATATCGAGTTCGATATACGCTATATACGCCGTATAATTGTATTAAAAAAAACGCTTATATACGGAATTTTCCGGCCGGCCAGAATCGAAAATTATAAAAAAAAAAAATCGTATATCGAGTTCGATATACGCAGTATATCTACAGCGTATATCGAACTCAATATACGCTATATATTTGTATATCGAGTTCGATATACGCAGTATATCTAACTCGATATACATTTGGTTTTGAATGTATAGTTAGGGTGCCAATAGTAGCACCGATGGTAGACTATGTATTCGCAAAAAGCCTGAACTACATACACAATTTTTTTTATAGGAGAGAAGATGATAGAGTCCGACCATAAACCGTTACATCTGGTACTTAAGGTTCAGACCCAACATAATCTGCAGCAAGTGTGCTTTGCTCCAAGGCTGAAACTAAACTATCATATCAGCGATTCTTACAAGAAATGCATAGAAGGGAGACTCATGAATTTCACTGAATCAGGTAATATATGCATAGATGCTCAAAATTTCGATGATCAGCTACTGGCTGCTGCCAAAGACATCTTCGGAATCTCCAAAAGACGCTTGCAAGGGAGACCTTGCAATGGTTGGTGGGATGTAGATTGCCAATAAGCAAGGAGCATCCTACCAGCAAATTGTATCTGTAAACCAGCCTGGTATAAAAAGCTCCTCAGGAGCAAGAAACGCACCTTCTATAAAAAAAGGCAGATGACATTAATAGAACAGTTTATGGAAAAGCCCAAGACTTTTTGGAACTTGCTAAAAGGTAAAGCTGATCAGGCTATTTTAGACACGGATGATCTGCTGAAATTGGTCAGAGACATCTATGAAATAGATGGCGCCAGGGGGATGCCCATTAAAACCACAGACATGGATATTTTCACAGAAGATGAAGTTGCAGAAGTAATAGGAAATATGGCTAATAATAAAGCACAGGATATCTAAGATGGCATATGTGTGGAACTGCTTAAATGGGGAGACGAGAGGACACTAGATATCCTCACAAAATTAGTCAACTCATGTATCAGCCGAGGGATGCCAACCAGCTGGAAGATCAACCGTGTCCATCCCATACATAAGTCAGGGGACAGAACTGTTGCAACCAATTATAGAACCATTTTAATTGGAAGCACCTTCTCAAAGATTTTAGGAGGACTGCTAGAGAGGAAGATGAGCATCTGGGCAGAACAAGAAGCAAGACGTTCCCCCTTCCAAGCAGGATTAAGAAAGGAGCACAGCACACTTGATCATGCACTTACACTACGGGTACTGATCGAGAAAGCCAAATCTCCTAATACTGCACTCTATGTTGCCTTCATTGATTTTGCAAAGACCTTTGATACGGTCTCACGAGAAAAACTGGGTGAACGAATGGAATCCATAGGGGTTCCTCAAGAATTAAGAGTTGCAGTATCGCAACTCTATGCTGAGGTCCTGATCAAGCTATCTCATGATTTAGATACTGTAGTGAAGAGCACAATTGGGGTACGGCAGGGCTGTCCGTTATCCCCAACGCTATTTGGCATTTTCATTGACGAGTTGGATGCATGGTTACAAGAAAGATCGTTGGCAGGCACACGAGTAGACACCTATATCATACAGCTACTACTCTACACAGATGATTTAGCCCTTGTGGCCAATAAGAAACATGTCCTTCAGACACATCTACGTGGCTTGGAGTCATTCTGTACAGCAAAAGGTATGAAGGTCAATCTGGCCAAATCAAAGATAATGGTATTTGGAACAATTGACAGACCGGTTTTTACCTATCAAGGCCAAGAACTTGAGACAGTGGACTGTTATAAGTACCTGGGAATAGACTTTTCATCCAAGTACAAATGGAAAGAGTGCATTAAGCGCCGTGTTACAGGAGGGAAGGCAGCATTATATGGCATGCTCGCGAAGTGCAGCAGAGCATCTCTTACTGATTGGGGGCTCAAAAAGGTTCTATTCAAAACTCTGGTCCAGACCGTACTCCTATATGGCGCACCCATTTGGGGGCCAAGTATTCCCCCAGGTTATGGCAGCAGGTTGAGTCTATCCAGAAAATATTTATTCGAGAGGAGCTAGACATCAAAACCCAGACCCCTTATGCCATTATGTTGGTAGAGACAGGATTGTTTCCGATGGAGCTAGAAGCACTCTTCCAGGCAATTAACTTTGTAAATAAGTTGAGAGAGAGGGACCATAATCGGCTCTCCTTCCAAGCGATGGTCAGCTCAGAGCAGACAGGGTGGATGAAAGATCTTAGAGATTGGGCATGCAGATGGGGTATCACTGATGCCAATTGGCCACAGAATAAGGCGGATACCAGAGAATTGTTGGAGAAATTGGCAATCGACCATATGTGGACTGATCCAGGGAAGAAGATGCTGTTTTATCAAACAAATGTGAATCATCTACTTATATATAAGAGTCAAGATTATCTGAATTCGGCTCTCTCAAAATGGTATAAGAAGATCATTGCTCGATATAGGTCGGGCTCTCACAGGTTGGCAATTGAAACAGGACGATGGTCCAAGACACCAGTGGAAAATCGACTTTGTAAGGTATGTGAAATAGGTGCTGTTGAAAATGAAGACCATACATTTATACATTGCCAGGCATACGAGGAGTTGAGAGCGATTCGACATCCAAGTACTAGATTTCTCTTCCTTACTAGCACTACCACCCATAAAACTGGGTCCATACATGAGCGCGGTGGATTCACATCGTTCTCTGCTACAGAAGTTGTAAAATTTTGTTTCATTGTACACAGGCTCCATGGTCTTTCAAGGCCCCACGTGAGCATGATAAATAAATTTAATTAAATTAAAATTAAATTATTATCAAGAAAAATCAAGATATATACAAGGGACCTGCGATATGGGACTCAAAATCTAGAGGATAAAATAGACCACTAAGCAAAGCCACCCACATACATGTATAATCGAACTCCTCGTGCCATCTTGAGGCGTTTAATGACCTCATCATAATCAACATGTTCTACCACATCGAGATAATTATCAACAAACATCAAATTATGCCATTGAATACTATGAGGCGGGATGGCCTCATGAGATGACATAACAAACTTCTTCCTAACTGCCTTCTTTCAATTGACCTATTGCCATGACTCTTTAGAGCAGTAAGGGTTAGGACCATCAGCCATCAGCTATAACAATAGAAGCATGAGAAGAAACATTAATATGGAGAGTAGAAGGAACAACAGGTGCGGTTGATGGTGCCAAGGACGCCACCATCAGAACGGGAAGTAGTGCATCTTGTATAACCGAGGAATGCAAAACCACCCGCAAAATAGATGTAAAAGTGAAGTCTGCAATTTTGTTGTTTTTCTTGTTTGATTTAAGCATCTAGATTTTGCAAACCATTGCCATGCTTTCTCTTGAAAATGCTTGTTTTTTTTTTTTTTTTCTTTTTTTGTTTTTTTATTGTGGATAATATGGAATGCACATACACTGGATACATGGGTTTATTTGATTTGTTAGACTTGTATAAGTTATGAAAATGTAGCAAATACCACCAGGAAAATTTTCTATAACACTTTTTGCTTGTCTATAGTTGCACAGGCTGGATATAGCTGTATCTTGTATCTTATTGGCCAAGGCATAATAATGCATCCAGTAAGCTCATTTTGCCCTCAATGGTTCTAAAGATATGGACGCACTTGCTTACATGGAGAACTCGGTATTGTCAATAGAAAAACTCTTGAGGCTTGTTTAGACCTTTAAAGGCTAGAAAAGAGAAGAAATTGAAACCAAGTACAATGGTTCAACTTAGTTCCATGATTCAAGGGGTCAATAATGGTCCAATGATGAATGAGGCTCACAAAAGGTAAGGTCTCTTAATGTTGAATTATCTAGACATTGGAACTTGTTTAGACTTTTGAGGATGCATGTTATTACAAAGGGAAGTAAAAAAAGACAATTGATAAAACTAGAAGATTTTGTATCCTGCATATGGCCGATAGATGTTATATGAACAGATCTAAGTGTTGTGGGCTTAGAGCATGGTAGGAACAAGATATATGTGGACCACGGAACTTCCAAAACAAGTGAAAAAATTTTAAATCATGTATTCTATAAGTTGAAACTGGAATTATATGAATGGTTGTTGCTTACTGTCAAAGTTACACATAACTCTGTAATTTAGGGTTGCGAATAAACGGCGGCAGATGTAAGCCTAAGGCATGATACCGGAAAAAGTAATTGGACATGTACCTTTTTGAATTGGAGCGATTGCAACCGGTTCAATCCGTTTTTGCAGCTTGCTATCTTCTTCTTGTTGGCGGTGGTTTTTCTGGCTCATATGGGCTGTCAAATTGAAAAACTATGGTGGCCCTTGAGGCAAACGTGGATCCAACTCTGGCGGAACCAACTCCGACACAGCTACACAAAGCATTGGCTCTCAGAATCAAGCTTACCAGGTTTGGAAGCTTTACATTGTTTTCTTCCTTAAATTTCTTTGAATGCTCTTTGAATAGACATAAAGGCATGTACAGGTTGATGTTCAGTAACGATTTTGGCATAGACTAATTGAATTTATGTGTGAATCTATCTTTATATTGCTAGAATTGGTAGATCTACAAAACAGATGCATAGATCTTATTATTTACTGAAAGTGTGAGCATACTTGGCTATTCTGATGATTATGTTATCCCTGGTTGGATATCAGAGCTTTGCATGATGCTTATATTTCTTAACTAAGATCTAGCTAGAGGTTATGATGCTTATGAATGAATAATCCAGATATTGAAACGTGCAGTAGAGAGAATAGATAAATATTGTATCGGCATTGTGCTAGGCAATAGGAAACGTGAGAATTTTCAAGTATTGATGCAGATTCTTTCTGCTAGAATGCAATATGAAAGTCTTTCGTGCAGTTGACATAAGGATATGAACCGAAAACAATAGGACATTAAGGTCATTATTCTGAAGCTGAAGATAACAAAGGCCTTGAATATACTAGTGCTCTACCATGGACCAGAGTTTCTACCCAGATTGGTAACTTGCAATTTATCATCATGATCTCATAATAAAAAGTGGAATGTAGACAGTGCTAACGTGGCCATTGGGCAGATCTACAATGAGGGAGATGCATGTGAAACATTGTACATAGCCTAGGATGAAACGTGTTCATCCATGATCTCCTTTGAACACATGTAATAAGCCTGCTGAACATAGCTACAGAAAAAATAAGGGCTCTGCCAAGGTAATTTTCAGGTTTGTTGGGGCTTATGCAACATGAAGCTAGACTTATATAGGACCAACGTGGATGCAGCTACTAAAGCCCTAGGGCAAGTAATGGGTGCTCTGAGCATGAGGTTTTTTCTTGATGATTGGCTTGAAAAATAAGTAATATACATGCCGAACATTGCTGCAGATTTAAACACCGCACGTAATATGTATAGATCTATGGTTAGGTTGTCTAGATCTTTAGAATTATGAAGGTTTGGTTAAGACATGTTCTCTTGCATGGTTTAGGGCTGATAGCCACTGATATTTGGTTTCGGGTCCAATAGTTATTTATTATTCATGAACATAAGAGAGCTGTAGTGGCAGAAGTTTGAAAGTGTCCATGTGGACAGAACTGGCAATAAGTAGAGGACAGTTTATAAAGCACTCAGGGCCGATATCGGATACTCTAAACATAAGCATTCTATACTTGCTGGGCCAGACAAAACGGTAGATATATGGGAGAATTAACATGCAGGCTAATATTAAAATTTGCTTGTGAACTATATGTTAAAGGCAGAGTAAGTTAAGCATTCTTTGCTATCTTTCTATTGTGTTAAGGATTACATCCAAATCCAAAGGTGAAGGGCGAAAAGCCCAAGAAATCTAAGCTTACCTGTTAGTGACTTAGGCTCTTACCCTTCTTAGGCTAACTGTCCTTTGGTTTCACTGCAGGTAACGGGATTTCTTGCTCCTCTGTGTGTTTTCCATTTATTCAAGTTGGAAAAGCTACAAGACAAGATGACATCGAAGATACAATTTTAACAAATTTATTGAGATCTATGGTGCTGATTTGAAATACCAGGAAAAATTCTGAACTTTATTTTTATGATTATGTTGTTCTGAATCAATTATGAACTCTTTTGGAGGTAAATATGATGTATTGAGCAAGAAAATGAATTAAATTGACAAAAGAAAGCTGTTGTCTATTATAGAACTTGGTAGATCTTTTGCTTTGATAAATATTAACCATTTTTAAGGCTTAAGTCAAATTTGCACCTATTTTGGCTTAAGGCTGCATATTGGCTGGAAGTGGTCTTTGCAAAAGTCCATGGAAGGTAAAAGTCTGTTGACCAGACTGTAAAAGGTTTTTTTTTATTTTTTATTTTTTATTTTTTATTTTTTATTTAAGCTATTTTGCTTCAATTAAGCAATTTCGCTTGGACAGTCAATAGTGATCCAGAGATCTCACTAGAACACTTGAGCTTCATACAAATTTGCAAGACTAAATTTGCAAATACAGGATACGAGACTAAATTTGCAAATACAAAATACAAGGTATGAACTGGCAATTAGCATTCAATTCCTAATATCCTTGCACCTAAAATCCGGGCTACATGAGGTTGCTTGTGTGGCAATTTACAAATGGTGAATATTTGACCTTTATTTCTGGCAAAAATAAAAGTTATTGGTTAGAGCAAACAGATTTTTTCCTTGACCTGGGTGTCAAGGGGCCGCTGTTGTCGATGCCAATCTAGAAAGGTAACCACTAAAAATGAATGGCCGCCCTAAAAGGGCTGAGACAAATCGAATCTGCATGTTATAGCAGAAGAAATATGAAGAGTGGGCGTACCATGCCAGAAATAGGCTAGCCGAATTTATGGGATGCCAATAAGGTCGCAAACTTTTATGGGATGCCAATAAGGTCGCAGACTTACCTGGTCTGGATGCAAGACATTTGTTTGATGCAAAACTGGAAATCGAAGTGTTTGTAGCAAGACCGTTTTGCTATGAAATCCATTTGTTCTCTGGTATTTTACACAAGCAAATAATTTAGGGCAGCTTCTTCTGGTCGCAACTATGGCATGCTGTTGCTACTGTGGGCGACTTGCTTATATTAGGCTAAAAGGCATTTTCGGATTTGCCAACTGTTGGATTTTGGAAAAAATTCCTCATGAGCTTGGTCTGCAGAGCTTGCTTCATGATCCGGATTCAGCAAAAAATGAAAGCCGTACATGTTATTAAAGGTGGAACTAGCTGATTTGCTCTAAGGAGCAGTTATTACCATGGATTTGCTCTGAGTTGGAGCTCTACAGGTATTTTTTACTCTGGCATAAATAGTTAAGGTAGAAATCATGGTTGTTACTGCCATACCATAGCAGCAGATGGTGGCTCTATGTGGCTCTATTATGCTTATTCTGATACAAACTCTAGGTCTTTACATACAGGGCCATACTAATATGAGCTGCTTCATGGCTTTTTTCTGGATCCTTGCTAATATAGACCTTGTGATGCCTGGTCTGAATGGCATGGGACAGGTTGCTTGCTGGAAAAACAATCTAGACAATATTATCTGAGAAAACAAAGTGCTTACTTGAAAGGAGCTATTATAATCAGATTCCATGTGTATGAACGACTACTACATTCATACAGGTCCTGCAAATAATCGAGCAGACTTTGGCTCTCGTATTTGGATAATGGAGCTTCAAAACATATTTGGAGTGCTACAAAAGGTTATTGCAGTCTGTTTGCTCTAGTAATTTGAAACATAAACATGTAGTTACTATAAGGTTATATGCTTTAAGCACGTAATGATCAAATTGATGATTACACTTTAAAATCGTTGCACTATTTGCTATTGCTACACCTTGTTTGCACTTAAAGTGCATAAAACAAATATGTTGTATAAATATGTTGCCTACTGCAGCTTTTGGATTTGAAAAGATTCTCAAATTATATTTCCATCTCTCTTTCTGTTAAAACTAACTCAGGGCAAAAAGATACAATTGATGATCAGTGATAAACTGAGAGACCCAATGTACCTTTTGGCCCTTGCATCGTTACCGGGATTACTGCTAACGTTTGCATGATTGGCTGCAGGTACAGATTCTTTCCTCCAATTGTGTTTCTTTTGCTGTTAGAGTTGGCTTTAGCGTGAAGGATATGGAATTTTCGAAAAGGACATGCACAAGGCCACTTGGAGTTTGGAGCTGTCTATATATTGGAATATCTATATATTGGAATATGGGCTGCAACAGTGGTGGCCTACATAAACAGAGTGATTCAAGTAACACAATTATTTTAGATAATTGATGCATTGATACATATGGTATTGTCCTCTTGACTCAATTTATATATGTTTGGATAGCTTAACAGTTGATAAGCTAAAGTCAAGTTCTGGGCAAAAATTTCAAACAATTGTACAGAGTTCATAGTATATGAAATGGCACAGGATTCATATTGATGACTGTAGCAGATGATTACTTCTTATTTCTTATGGTTTTAAGGAATAAATAATGATTTTCAAATTACTTAGGCTTTGGGAGAAGATGTACTAGTCTAGACTGGCTTGTGCAGTTTAGATATTAGAATGTTAATACTGCCAAGGGATTGACCGAGGCAGATGCTGGTCTAGCGTTTGCTAGTTCAGGCGGGATTTTTTTTAGAAACTTCATTTCACTAGGGATACCTGGTGATGCATCTCTCCCTCTGCTTTAGGTGGTTTAGAAGATTAAATAATTCTGGAAACTTTCACTTGCATCTACTATCTGGTCTTCTTATTTAACCAGGTGAAGCTACATGGTAATATTTGTGCAGGTGGCATAGGCGGCTATGCAGATTGTTTTTACCAGTGTATTCTATTCAGGGTACTATGGCGATGAATAATAATTCGTCAAGAACATGCATTAATGGCAGATGCCATTATTACACATATGGCAGTTGCCATGTTATGCCAGTTGGCTAATAGCAGATGCTAGTCTATGCCAGTTGGCAAAATATCTTCCAAAATTATTTTATGCCAATGGGCTAAATAATTTCTAATTCTAAAAAGCTAAAATGCAACTGCGTAGAATCCTGATATCTACTCTTTTGTGCAACGATGAATCATTCATTCATTCTATGGCAATTTGCTACTGATATTTTTCAGGCTTCAAAGCAAAGTGACCTCCACGGGTCACAAAAGATGACCTTCGGCTGAAACTTCCTACTACAATTGCAGATTAAGTAATTGTGGGAACTTTTCCTTGCATCTATTATCTAGTCTTTTGCATCTATTATCTAGTCCTTTTAATCAGACTAAATTACATGCTAATATTTGTGCAGGTTGCATATAAGGCTATGCAGATTCCTGTTACCAATGTATTCTAGTCAGAGTAATAATTCATCAAGAATGTGCATTAATGGCAGATGTCATTGTTACACATAATTGTTACACATATGGCAGTTGCCATTTTATGCCAGTTGGCTAAAATCCTGACTATAAGGATAACATTTATACTCTTATGCAAGATGGAAGCGCAAAGTTCAATGGTAAATCGACCGATATAAAGGCGAATTTCCTACTGCAAACGCAAGTTGCAATAATACAAATGTATGTCTCTGTATTGTTTACATTATATATGTAGGGCTAAATAACTATAGGGTATGGCATTACCCCCACTGTAATGGTGGGGTCTTGCCATCCCTGCAATTACAGATCTATAAACAAGGGTTTTGTCATACTCTACGGAAGGAGGTAGGGTTTTTTTATTTAAGCTATTTTGCTTCAATTAAGCAATTTCGCTTGGACAGTCAATAGTGATCCAGAGATCTCACTAGAACACTTGAGCTTCATACAAATTTGCAAGACTAAATTTGCAAATACAGGATACGAGACTAAATTTGCAAATACAAAATACAAGGTATGAACTGGCAATTAGCATTCAGTTCCTAATATCCTTGCACCTAAAATCCGGGCTACATGAGGTTGCTTGTGTGGCAATTTACAAATGGTGAATATTTGACCTTTATTTCTGGCAAAAATAAAAGTTATTGGTTAGAGCAAACAGATTTTTTCCTTGACCTGGGCATCAAGGGGCCGCTGTTGTCGATGCCAATCTAGAATGGTAACCACTAAAAATGAATGGCCGCCCTAAAAGGGCTGAGACAAATCGAATCTGCATGTTATAGCAGAAGAAATATGAAGAGTGGGCGTACCATGCCAGAAATAGGCTAGCCGAATTTATGGGATGCCAATAAGGTCGCAGACTTTTATGGGATGCCAATAAGGTCGCAGACTTACCTGGTCTGGATGCAAGACATTTGTTTGATGCAAAACTGGAAATCGAAGTGTTTGTAGCAAGACCGTTTTGCTATGAAATCCATTTGTTCTCTGGTATTTTACACAAGCAAATAATTTAGGGCAGCTTCTTCTGGTCGCAACTATGGCATGCTGTTGCTACTGTGGGCGACTTGCTTATACTAGGCTAAAAGGCATTTTCGGATTTGCCAACTGTTGGATTTTGGAAAAAATTCCTCATGAGCTTGGTCTGCAGAGCTTGCTTCATGATCCGGATTCAGCAAAAAATGAAAGCCGTACATGTTATTAAAGGTGGAACTAGCCGATTTGCTCTAAGGAGCAGTTATTACCATGGATTTGCTCTGAGTTGGAGCTCTACAGGTATTTTTTACTCTGGCATAAATAGCTAAGGTAGAAATCATGGTTGTTACTGCCATACCATAGCAGCAGATGGTGGCTCTATGTGGCTCTATTATGCTTATTCTGATACAAACTCTAGGTCTTTACATACAGGGCCATACTAATATGATGCTGCTTCATGGCTTTTTTCTGGATCCTTGCTAATATAGACCTTGTGATGCCTGGTCTGAATGGCATGGGACAGGTTGCTTGCTGGAAAAACAATCTGGACAATATTATCCGAGAAAACAAAGTGCTTACTTGAAAGGAGCTATTATAATCAGATTCCATGTGTATGAACGACTACTACATTCATACAGGTCCTGCAAATAATCGAGCAGACTTTGGCTCTCGTATTTGGATAATGGAGCTTCAAAACATATCTGGAGTGCTACAAAAGGTTATTGCAGTCTGTTTGCTCTAGTAATTTGAAACATAAACATGTAGTTACTATAAAGTTATATGCTTTAAGCACGTAATGATCAAATTGATGATTACACTTTAAAATCGTTGCACTATTTGCTATTGCTACACCTTGTTTGCACTTAGAGTGCATAAAACAAATATGTTGTATAAATATGTTGCCTACTGCAGCTTTTGGATTTGAAAAGATTCTCAAATTATATTTCCATCTCTCTTTCTGTTAGAACTAACTCATGGCAAAAAGATACAATTGGTGATCAGTGATAAACTGAGAGACCCAACTGGTGATCAGTGATAAACTGGCAGATCTACAATGAGGGAGATGCATGTGAAACATTGTATATAGCCTAGGATGAACGTGTTCATCTATGATCTCCTTTGAACACATGTAATAAGCCTGCTGAACATAGCTACAGAAAAAATAAGGGCTCTGCCAAGGTAATTTTCAGGTTTGTTGGGGCTTATGCAACATGAAGCTAGACTTATATAGGACCAACATGGATGCAGCTACTAAAGCCCTAGGGCAAGTAATGGGTGCTCTGAGCATGAGGTTTTTTCTTGATGATTGGCTTGAAAAATAAGTAATATACATGCCGAACATTGCTGCAGATTTAAACACCACACGTAATATGTATAGATCTATGGTTAGGTTGTCTAGATCTTTAGAATTATGAAGGTTTGGCTAAGACATGTTCTCTTGCATGGTTTAGGGCTGATAGCCACTGATATTTGGTTTCGGGTCCAATAGTATTTATTATTCATGAACATAAGAGAGCTGTAGTGGCAGAAGTTTGAAAGTGTCCATGTGGACAGAACTGCCAATAAGTAGAGGACAGTTTATAAAGCACTCAGGGCCGATATCGGATACTCTAAACATAAGCATTCTATACTTGCTGGGCCAGACAAAACGGTAGATATATGGGAGAATTAACATGCAGGCTAATATTAAAATTGCTTGTGAACTATATGTTAAAGGCAGAGTAAGTTAAGCATTCTTTGCTATCTTTCTATTGTGTTAAGGATTACATCCAAATCCAAAGGTGAAGGGCGAAAAGCCCAAGAAATCTAAGCTTACCTGTTAGTGACTTAGGCTCTTACCCTTCTTAGGCTAACTGTCCTTTGGTTTCACTGCAGGTAACGGGATTTCTTGCTCCTCTGTGTGTTTTCCATTTATTCAAGTTGGAAAAGCTACAAGACAAGATGACATCGAAGATACAATTTTAACAAATTTATTGAGATCTATGGTGCTGATTTGAAATACCAGGAAAAATTCTGAACTTTATTTTTATGATTATGTTGTTCTGAATCAATTATGAACTCTTTTGGAGGTAAATATGATGTATTGAGCAAGAAAATGAATTAAATTGACAAAAGAAAGCTGTTGTCTATTATAGAACTTGGTAGATCTTTTGCTTTGATAAATATTAACCATTTTTAAGGCTTAAGTCAAATTTGCACCTATTTTGGCTTAAGGCTACATATTGGCTGGAAGTGGTCTTTGCAAAAGTCCATGGAAGGTAAAAGTCTGTTGACCAGACTGTAAAAGGTGTTTTTTTTTTTTTTTTTTTTTTTTTTTAGCACACCAGCCCTACCGGGCCTACAGCCTTTCCTCAAATTCTAGCCTATCCACGTGTAATTTCCATGTCATCAAAATCTGATGTGCCTTATTTTGGACCGTCAGATCTTTACTTTCACAAATCTAAGGCCAGGGAAATTAGAAAAGACCCCAGAAAATAGCAACGGAGATGGGAGGAGGCGCGATTTTCCCTGAGCTCACTTCCCCAGATCCTTAGTTTTCTCTTCGTTTTCTTTCGCTTACGATTTTTCCAGAGTATCTCCGTTTCTCTGTTTGTCCGTCGCTTGCTACATTTTCCGAGTTCTATTTCTTCGGCGTACAATTCATGCTCTTTCTAGGGTTGTTGTTGGCAAAATAACACCTCCTCTTATAATCGGCATCCACTGGGTTCACAGTTTAACAAAGAAAAGGTTTGATTCTTAGGGTCGGCCCGGAAAGAGCATATCGCTTTTTCGGTTTTTTGGGGTCGCAGTCCAGCAGAGAGCAGTTCGTGGCCTTTTTGTGAAGCGACAGAACTGAGTTTCGTTGGTGCAAGACAAGCCATTTCTTATCCCAAACACGCCATCTGTAATCAGAACTAGGTTTTCACCTGGTGATTTAAAGAGATTTTGTTCCTCTGGTTTGCGGCTTTGCAGGGGTAAGCAGACCGCTACCCCAAAAGGAATCGGCTTTAGGAGAGTTTGTTTTGCGGCTGTAAGAAAGGTTTTGATCGGATCCTTCTCAGAAGCAGTCTTGTTGATGGCTGACCGGTGCCAAGAAATCTGCCAATCCAGGATCAACAATTATCTCCATGTTTTCCAATACCAGGTTATGTGGACATTATTTTTTCCAAAAGAGTTGTATGTGCATGCCAACATGGGACATTTAAGGAAGCTTTGTAGCTCTTTATAGAAATGGCTCAGAAGAATGTAGTTTTAAGAAGATGCAGTAGTTGCACATGATTTCATGCTCCATATGAAGTGCTTCTGATCCTAATTCAAAAATAAAACTCGTGAGGACTCAAGGGTGAGGTTGTAGTATTGGCTTGTATGAACTAGTTTTTAAATTTTAGTAGGACTAGTTGTAGCTTTGTTAGGATCTGAAAGTTCTAGTGAAATTGATAATCCTTGTGCTACTTGCTATTGGTTTGATGGAATTGCAAGCAATTTAAATGTTGTAGTATAAGCTGTATGAATTAGTTTCTAATTTTTAATAGGACTACTTATTGATTATGTAATGAAATCTGACATGGTGGCAGATGGCAGCCTCAGATGCACAGTATAAAAGAAGGTCTCGAACACTGTCAGCAAAGGAAATAGCGCATCATGTTGCATATTAGCTGAGGAATACAAGCTGGTTACAGACTTCAAAGTAAGGGCTGCACAGACTTCAAATAAGGTACAACATTAGAAAAAACAAAACTAGTCATGATTTTCGATCAGGCATGTACGTTCGGACCCATCTTTCTTGCTTTCAGACCCATCTTTGCAGCTGGAGTTTCAGAATTGACACTTCTCATCATCTTCCTTCCAAGGTTGCTGCCTCAGCTATTTTCTTAGCAAACGTCACTCTTCATCCAGAATCAAGCCCATGGGTAAGATAAGAAAAAGGTTAGGCAAAATTGACTGCCAGATGGCTGTTAATTTGCATTAGTACTGTATATGTGCAGACTTATAATTTGCAGCCAACTGATAACTTGCTACCATCCAACTGAATTACAAGACTATGTGAAGGAAATTCACAATTTACAATGTAATATGAAGAAGTGCGCCTTACCTGGAGTTCGTGAAAACAAGAAACACAAGGTCTGTTTTCCTTTCAATTGCATATAACTTGGGATTATAATGCAGGTTGAGTTCTGAAATCCATTTGCTTGTTAAACGGTGCAGTTCCAAGTGTGTAGCTTCTTTAAAGCCTCCTGTAGTGTGGCCTCCGAAGTTGGCATTTGCTTGTCATGACTTTTTTAAATTTGATTTGTTATCAGTTGTACGCCAGAGATCGTCTAGGCATATGAATACTTTGACAGTACAACTCATGCTCCTCCACTGTAGTTGTTATTTTTTGCAAGCATCTATCATTGGATTGTTTATTTAGACAGCAGATAGAGATCTCCAAATTTTTGCAATGCTGTCAGTTTTTTAACCCCTTCTAGTTTTTCCTTCTCAAATTGTATAGGACGTTTTTTGCCTTCTTGTAATTATAGATTTCTTCATCGAAGCATGATTTAATATTAGTGACAGAACTCGCCATAACTTCATTACGGTAATTCATGCAAACAACTTACCAAGATTTATGGTTTGAAATGATCCTCCCTAGAGCAAATCTTCAACGCTATGATGGATTCAGCAATAATTCGTGAACCAATCCTTTTCTAGGCCACAGGACCAACAACACTGCCTGAGAGCATTACAACATTGCAGAAAATGAATAAAATAATGCAAAAGTGGACCTGCATGCCGAGCACTCTTATGCCAAGAAAGGAACAAAAAGTTCTCAGGCATGGCATTTCCTGTCATCATGTTCTTATTTTTTTCTTGCATGGGACATAACACCTTAGCTTTAAGGAGAAGGCTGTGCAAATGTCTTATTCAGTTCATGCTAGTATATTACTTTCCATTCTTTCATATTTTAGCATATGAAATCCTACAAACTATCTACAATCCTTGCCTTTGTCAGTTTGATAAGCTAGTTATGCCTGTGTCTATGGAATGCATCGTGTTTTCGTTGTTTAGCATAAGATGATTTTGGACTACCATCTGACACATTGAAGATAATAAAAGTTTGTTTGCCTCAAAGATCTCAGCAATAACAAACTCGAAGGTTCTCTTCCAACTATCCTTAAAAACCTCTCATTTATTGGAAGACTCTATGGTTCAGAGATTCCTTTTCCATGTGCAAAGATCTTTATTGTGTCTGACATGCAAATTTATACAGATATCTCCATTGTAACATGCTTAACGGACCTGAACAATGCTTAACGGACCTGAACTTGGAAATATGACAAGGCTCTGTTATTTGTAAACTCAATTTTCCAAAGTTGTAAGATACCAGTAGATGCTTGGTTACTGACTGGTTTTTTTATCTTGGACAGGCAGTTGAATAACAATCACTTGACTGGGCAGATTCCTCCTGAGATTGGATTTGTATTTTATCTTCAGGGCATGTAAACATGTTATAGAACTACCTTTTTCACTTTATGTGGTAATCATTCTTATTGTCTTGGCATTGATATTTATTTTGAAACTATGCTAAATTCAACAAAACACTGAAACGTTGTGGTGATGAAGTAGTGTGACGTCCCCTACTCCTTATACGATGCCCACATCGTATTCGAAGGAGGAGCATTCCCCCTGGCAGCTACACTGACAGGGGCCATCCACCTGACTCCACTCCCATCGGGATGAGCCAGCAAGGGAAGAATGGATGTGTCATTCACCCGTCTTCCATCGGGTCGACCTATCTGCGGAAGCGTGAATAAACAAACGTGAGCACAACTAACAGTAAACAAATACAAGTACCTCGAGAGGTGAATACAATACAACATCACAGAGATAGCAATACCATAGAAATAACATCATCACATAACATAAATAACAAGAGGGGAGATCCTACCCGGGCTCGGACTCGTGGGATGACCGGCGGCTAGGGTCTCCGAGTTCATTGCGCATGCAATTCATGGCAATGGATTTGGGCGGCATAGAACATGGCTTAGGGTAGTCCACTCCATCCGCCCCTCCGTGCACACTTTGCGAGTAGGGCTGAAAAGTGTTGGGACTTGGCCGTAGCTCTTGGGGTGAATAGCCGAGGGGCTACTACTACTGGGTTGCATCTCCCCCAGCCCGATGAGGCAGGAAGAGAGTTGCCTCTCCTCCGGAGGCATCCATGCTCATCACAAAGGCTAGAGGGCCACCGCCCGTGATTCGACTTGAACTCACCGGAAGGTCATATCCACCACCCCACGAAAGTGTCGAGCTCATGCCTTGCCCACACGCAGTGACAAGCCATTAAGCCTAGCCTCCCAGAGACCCCGATAGGCCTTACTACCGTAGGGGTCGGTCCGTGATGAGACAAGTTCCTCCTTATCAACCCGGCCTAGCCCCTTCACCCACAACCAGCGGGGTTCCTGTGCGCGGCCGCATGTAACAGGGGAACTAAGGTGCTATGCTAGGAACATCTACTACACGGCTTTGGGTCTCTACCCCCTTTCCCCATACATGGAGATCACAGTGTGAAATACATCCATCATCATCTAACCGAAATAGAAAATAACATCTAAACTAACTAACTACATAACGAGTTAGGTTCCTTTGTTAGAGCTTCAGATCTCGGGATCTATAAGGCCTCTAGAGATGATCTAACATGCTAAACCCAATATTGCCATGCCCAAAGACGGTTTTGCACAACAGAATGACTAGATACCTGCTCCTCGACTCGCTCCTGATCCTTGGAAGGCGTCCATACTCCTGATCTTGTGAACAATGGCTGCTACTCAATATTCTGTTGTGCAAATCCGGCTTTCCAGAGCCTAGCAATGCGAATTGGGGTCCTACCTTGGCCGAAATGGCCCAAGAGAACCCTAAATGCGAAAATGGGAAGGAACTCTAGAAAAACCCTAAATGGTCAAAAGGAAAAGAGAGCTAGGGTCTAGGGTTTTAGCCCTTATATAGAACCCTTAGGGTTAGGTTAGACATTGGCCAAATGGGATTTAGCCAATTGGCAATGGGGTCCATGGGGTTATTTATTGTGTATGTTTATTTAACATGCACAACATTCGATGTTGCCCCCTAGGTGCAACTCTTGCTCCCTAGGTGCAACCTTATACGTCTCGCGAGTACATGTCATCCGTGACATGTACGGGTGACGTGGCAGTATAATATACGTATTGGGAGCGTATATTATGCTGGAACGTCACATTCTCCCCACCTTGACTTGATGCTGTCCTCAGCATCACGCGTCTCCCCACCTTGGAAACCTGCATATCTTGCAATCACATTTAATACACATAGGATGTATAGCAAAATTACCCCAAGGTAATATTTAAGTTTTAATTTCTATAACACATCCTTGTTTAATATCATACTATGGTAAGGGAGTCTTTCACCCTCTTACTTTATCATCTATTATTATTCACAAAATTTTATAGCTTACACCATTATTATTATTAACATAGTTCCAAAATTTCCTACTTAAGGTTCCACATCGTTTCCTTACAACACATCGTGACAAAATTATGTGTTGCAAGTCTTTGCAGTGTGACCTTCCTCCCGTAGAGTCCCCTATTGGCATGCAGGTCCACACTACGCTAGCATACATTTAATTATTATAGATATTGGTTGTTAGGGAACCACCCATTAAATACAATTATATGGATGCAAGGCATATCTCCCTAAGATAGGAAGATTATGTTTCTTCCATCATGGCCGTGGAGACAAATACCCTATCATGCCTATATGCCACTCATGCCTACACTGTAGTTGGCCAACGTGGGAGATAGGGTCCTTCCCAGATATGGGGCGGAAGGGCCCTCCCCAGACATTGACTAGAGGTGCTTTTCCTATCATGCATTCCCCAATGACCTCTTATCTCTCGAGGTCGCCTACTTCCGTGGGGACAGTAGACCTTCTAATCTACCTCCCAACTCGTCGTGCAAGCAAAACCGTGGTCATGCCTACAATGACATTACACCACGTCCTAGAGATCACCGTAGTGGTCTCATCATCGATAACAACGCATGCAACCCATACCTAGCATAGGCTGCATGCGTAGATTAATCTTAGCTACACATGAAATTTAATCTAAACCCAAATCGACATGCCTGAGCCGATTTCTTGGGTGTCGATGTCGATTACTTCGGTGACGAGCCGACCATTGCATTGCTCCATGAGTTGCGGGTACTGCTTCTCAAGATCTATTTGTAGTGCCCACGTAGCGTCTTCCACTTGTAAGTGTCTCTTTCACTGGGTATTGGAGGATTGAGATCTTCTTGTCTTCTTATAGGATCTGACAAGAAGAACCTCTGGAACAATCTCAAGGTGATCGCCCATTGTTTCCAGTAACTTTGGTCTCTCCAGTACTTCCTCTGGATTAGGAATGTGTTTCTTTAGGAGACTTACCTGGAAAACACTATGGATCTTTAAGTGTCTTTGGCGTGTCCAACTTATAGGATTGGTTACCTACTCTTTTGGTTATCCCGAATTGTCCAAATTTCACCTTGGAGCAAGCTTCTTGCAATTGTCGATCAGAGCTTCACCGATGATCTTTATGTCGCCCGATCTTGAGCTTCACCTAACCGCGATCTGAGCTTCATCTATGCAATTGTCGATGCGAGCTTGTCGCTATGCTCTTCCTCGGCCTCTTCTTTGCTAGAGGATATCTTTGTACTTCCTCCACCAACTGTTGCATGTCGGCTAGCATCCGTTAACGTCTTAAATAAACATTACAGTCTTGGACCCCTGCATGATCCTGCTGGACTTCCCTAATGCATGCAATTATATTAATTACCTTACGGTAATATTCTTATATTAGCATTATAGTAGTATTGGATATATTGCTTCCAATAGTATTATATTTAACTAACTATTATATGATAACTTTACGACCTTTAAGATATGTCAATCATACGATTATCGATGCCATACTTAGTTTGAAACGTATTTTAATTGTTTATCATATGGCTAGGATTTATATCATCGGATCCAAGTGTTGAGCGTATGACTCTCGCTCGCTACTTGGTTGGTGATGTATCAACCTTACATGTATATACTTTATATTTGCTATACTTATGGAAAGACAAACAAATTCTTATTATATTTGTCAAGATCCTATGAAAGTTACTTAAATGCCTTTGGAAGGAATTACATCCTTGCGAAGGTTTAACTAAGATTTTATGTAATTATTATCTTACTTTATCTCGATACTGAGATATCTACACAAGATAAAACTATCTATGCAGCTATTATGAACATATAATTTATCAACAAGGCATTAAAGCTTATGATACATGCCATCATGGAGTGCTATCGATGCCCTGCATGATAACATATTTAAGATTATATAATTTATGTAGTTATATGGGGTTGACAACCCTGAATAATTTAATTAAGAGCTAGGCTACTAGCTCATTCCTAGATGCGAATGCAAACAATAGATCATGGCATAAGAAATTTATGCAAAGCCTCTCCCCACCTTAGTTGTCGCACCCGCTAAGGCTAGAATACATCTCCCCATTGAGCCGGTGTCGACTAATTTGGAGACGACTTGGCCGTTGCATTGCTTCCATTGATTCGCTCCCCTGCTTTGGTGCAGTTGGTTACCGCATTAATCTTGCATGCTGAAGGACACATAGACATTAAGCATCTATCTTACGCTCTATGTGCTTTGGCTACTTGCGAAGGGAACTCTATTCTAAGGGTCGACTACTTGGATGGCGATTCAACCCCTAAGATGTAGGTAGATTCAGTCCTAAGATTGAGCCCCCCCCCACTTTCTTCATAAGAAAGTGGTCCTACACCTCAATGTATCCTATCCCCTTAATTGATGTTGTCATAACATCTTAGCTATTCTATTTACCTTAAGAGGTTATATGCTTCTTACCTAACACATTAATTTACTAGCCTTAGCTAACATATTTAATCATCTATGATGGATGCAGCCATCATGTTTAACATATCTATCCCTAAGCGATGAGTTATTGAATTATTTAGAACAATTCTAAATTGCAAGGTTTTATTATCATGACAATTCTTTTTGCCTCAAGAGACTATGTGATTAATATGTTTCTTATTTCTCGATGTGCCTTTCATGTGCTATTTAATTTTATATTCTAAATATCCCCCTTTTCTTAGTTATTTACTCTCTTGGAATATTCCTATCAATTGAATTGATGTCATCATAACAAGTTGGCGGACTTGTTAGATTACTTCTTTTCATTCGATTGGATTATTCCTTGAGGTACTAGCTTTATACATGGTCAACAATTATCCTAATAGTGATCCCTTCTTAGCGGGTGATCGGTCTCACCAAGTGGTTTCAATATGTTGGATGTCCATTTAACAATCATGTATAATTTTAGTTACTCCTATGCATTTCCTTCCTAATTGTTGACGCTTAGCTCAACTTGGGTCAATCCCTTCATGAGAAAATCTAGAAATGCCTTCCACTCCCATTATGGATGTCGTCATCCATAAGCCTCAATCTTGCTCGCAGCTCATCCACTCGCTGCCTTCTTGAGAGTAACGTTCTTCGAGTTGCTCGAGACTCCGGGCTCCTCCTCGATGTAGAGGTCAACTTTCCTCGATGTAGAGGCTTCCCATTGTTGGTGGTTTTGATGGCGTAGTTGACCACTTGAAATCTTCTATGTTACTTCCCAAAAGCCTGAAGGTGGTTTCATTGAGAAACATCTTGGCGGCTAAAAGATGCCTCTAGATCCGATCTTATTGTGCCAACTCCATCCTTCGAGTCCTGTGGCGTGTTGGATGACAAAGTTTGAGGATGTTGCTTTCGCTTCACGCCTTCCAATTGTCCCAAGCATCTCTTTTCTTTGATCTGTTATAATTTGAGAGAGAGAAATAACAAAGGGAAATATGCATGCAAGTCATATAGCTTACACTATTATGATTACAAATACTATTAAAGCTATTAGGCTCCCTTGGTGTCTCCCCTAGAGGTGCACACGTACTTTATGGCGTTGTTGTCGATGTTCCTCCTAGTGCGCTGGTGTTGAAGATCTATATCCTCCTATTTATATGTCAGCTCGTGCTCGATTGGTAGACTCTTTGATATTTTTGAGCTCTCCAATGTCCGGCTCGGCCATGGCAAACTTGCTTCGCTTCACATGCTAACTAAGGATGTGATGGTCGCTGATGCTTCTGGCCGTTCGTCTACTTCTTAATGTTGTTCTTGGGCAATAATTGCTTCCCCTTTACAATGTTTGAAGATCTTTGGAGGCGCCTCTTGAAGTTGTGCACAATCCCTTTGGCTAGACTCGTAATTAAGGAGTTGTTCTCTTCATCAGTTGCCTTTCGAATTGTCGATCCTTGATTTCAATGGTTGCATGCGAAGTTGTCGTAGCTTTGTGAGGTTCTAGCTGATTCGTCGATTCTTTGGCTCGGTTCTCCCTATTCGCTTCTCCATCGAGCTTCTCATCGCACTGTTTGATCTCCTCAATGTGATGGCTTAGACGCTATCACGATCTTCGTTGCTATGCTGCCTTCTAGTTGCACTTGATCACGGTCCCACGTTTTGGACCTCATGTTGCATCTAAGGAGCTCGTGGGAAGTACTAGCACTCCTTCGTCTTACGGTTTATGGCCATTGTCCCTCAATACATGTGCATCTTCCCGGCGAGTAAAGCCTCATGACTCTTCTCCATGATTGGTTTGTTTGTCGGGATGATGTACTCTTATATCTGCGTAGATTGACCCTTGAGTTGAAGTACTTTCTGCCCTAGACCTGCTCGTGTCCTTGAATAGCCCGGCTAATGTCTTGAACTCTCTTTTTTGTCGAAGGTGCTTTGATTGATGTCCTTGTCGTTAAGGTGTCGAATGCTTCTATCTTGAGCGTTGAGGTCCCTCGTGTCGGAGATAAGTTGGGCTTCTTGTCTTCTAATTGTTGGCAGGAGTACTTGACGAAGCCATCACCTAGTTGTTGAATGAGCATAGACATAACCCATTGTTGTGGCGCCTTTCTTAAGTGTATCTCCATCTGGTGTGCATGTTACAAACATCACCATACAAGGTAGAATTATGGTCGCCGAAGGTTGCCTCCTTAGTTGGCTCGTTGATGTCGAGTTGTCCCAAGGAATTCCTCGACGTCTATTGGCTTGAGGTCGTTGTCGTAGTTTCTGAAGATGTGTGTTCGTTCCTCCTTCTGTTGTTGAGGACACTCGTGTCGTTAGTGTTGCTGCTGCTACAAGAGGTAGAGTTGCATCCCGAAGATGTCGCCGTGCAAAACCTAGATGGTGTGGCGCTAGAGATCTTGACATGACTGGCGTTATCTCTCATCTTGACATTGTGCTGGACGAGCGATCTTCTACTTGAGGCCGCTTCTCGAAGTGTCTGGAGTTGAAGCTTGGCTTGAGCTCGTCGCCTCTCTCTCTATATTTGCTCTTCCATTTGAGCACTTGCTCTTGGCTATACATGTGGTTCTTTACTTCATCCTTTGGCAGTCGAAGCGATGGAGTTTCTTGATGCAAACACTAAACCCTAAAACGTGATCCTAATTTTGTACTATGTGTTAGCTCCCGATATTTATGATAGACATACATATATAATTATACTGGGATTTTAATTCATCCACTTTTCTAATTTATAGAAGAGCATATGCTTAATTGTGTATACTTCTTTAGGATTTTCCCTCCTCCAATCACGTTTGATTCATCGGTTTTGCTGCATCTTCCTTGTTCTACTTGACTCCGGGGTTCCTTGAGGTGTTGCGACTGTAGTTGACCTTCGTGTGTGATTTGAGGTCGTTATCCCAAGTCGCGGAGAACGTTGCTCGGTGTGAACCCTTGAGTTGAAAATGCTCCTCCTTAATGTGTTTACCTGTCATGTGGAGTGTCATTTGGAGATGCGTAGCATTGATCGCTTGAGTACGATCACTTGGTTATTGCAGTCGGGCATTGTTGCATGTCTTTGAATCTTCGTTGAGAGATGTTTCCCCTATGCCTGGAATTGTTGTCATCTCCATTGCACATGCCATCATTCTTTTGAGTTGCGTTTGAGTGGTCTGTGGTTGTTGGCTAGGTCGGCTCCTTTCGTCATTTGTCGTGGCTCGCCCCCCCCCTCCTCTCTTCTGTTTGATTGCCCCCTATGTCTTCCGGGTTATTCATCCACCGTAATGCTATCATCTCCTCAGAGTCGCCGAACATGAACTTAGGAGATGTTACGTTGATACTGCCTCTATCCTGTTCGACTGGTGCTGCTGTCGAGGTGCTGGGTAGAAGCGCACTCGTTGTTTTCCCTCTGATTTCCATCCAGTATCATGGATCGCTATGAACTCCTCTGTGGGTAACTCTGTCCAGACCACGCTACGCGTCCTTCATCTTTCTCCTGCTCTTCCCTCTCGAACTCCAGAAGCATCGGCTCTTCGTCACCTGCTGCCATGGCCATAGGCTCAATATCTAGGGGTTGGACACATGGTTCTCCTATCTGGGTTTGGGCTCTACGGGATAGGAAAATTGCTACAGCTGTGGTGTATGAGGAGTATCTCCTCCTATTTACAGCTATGGACATGTAATTGGGTAAGCGGCTGGCCTTATTTTCTAGGTACTTGTCTATGTTGGGTATGTCCTGCAGAGCTATCTTGAGGGCCATATTTGGTGCAAAGTATCCTATGCAAGGTGGGAGCTCTACTAGAGATGGTCCTATCTTAGCATGGAACTCAGCCATGATGTCCTGGTAAAATAGGGAATAGCATTGATGGTTGCCATGATGCTAGAGCTGCTGGGGATATTAAACAGATGAAAGAGCGCCTCTGGGAGCTGAAAATCGGCTTGGAGCGAGGAGCAAAGGTGTAGGATGCAAATGAGGGTTGTGTTCTACTTATAGGCAAAAACCCTAATTTTAGAAAACAAATTTGGATAAAGGAAAATCTAGGATTCTAAGGTATTGCTAAGCACACGACAAGCTAATCACGCTAAAGAGTACATTCTAAGGATCCTATTGCAACAAATTCTATCTAATTTGGGGAAAGTGTGGACAAATTGGAGCAATTTTTGTGTGACCACTCACACAGTGCGCGAGAGGCAGTTAGGAATATGATCCTAAGTGGCCTGGGTGCACTCTGTGAGGGGTGGGGCCATGTTTGGGTCGAGGATGATGCCAAACATGCAAACTAAGGGTGAAATCCTGCATATCTCGTCGAGATAGGTCGGATTGAGCCCTTACTTGCTTCATTTGGATAAGTTTTGGCCCAGATTTGTGGTCGACCACTCACCGCAGGCGCCCGGGTCGAATCGGTTTGCAAACCCGGGTGGTGCAGGCGCACTCTGCGAGGGGTGGGGCTCCATGTGAGTTAGGGTTGGGCAATTTCTACAAACTAGGGTTCAAATCCTACTAATTATGGTGAGCTGAGTCGAATGGTGTGCTTACTTTCTGCATTTGGACAAGTTTTGGCATAGATCAGTGCTCGACCACTCACACAAAGGTCTTGTGAGGCGCTTAGGAATATAATCCTAAGTGGCCCAGGCGCACTTTGCGAGGGGTGGGGCCAAAACACTTGAGTTTTGCTCCAACTTTGTTAATTCCAACCTGCAGAACTTAGTAACACATTCTACTTACACCCGATTTAACACATTAACATGATCAAAACATAAATTTATATTTACAATAAACTAGCAATCTTCTTTCTGGCGAGCTCGTGGATGTTGCACCCGAAGTTCTTGATAGTCGAGAAGGTTCTTCATGCATGATTAACGTATGTCTTCCATTCGATGAAGATTGTTGATAGGTCGGTTGTGCCCTTATCTTTGCCAAACCGTTTGTAGAGGTATTTGCCATAGTGCTTCCTCTCTTGGGTCAGCCTGGGTCTTCAATGTCTTCAAAAGTCGTGCTCCTTGCCCTTCGTGGCTCTAGCCTTGTACCTTAAAAGCTATTGCTTCTATTTCTAAATAAACCGTAGTTTGGGAGACAAATTTAGGGTTTGACCTATATTGGTCATTTTGAGGAGGATTATAATATTTTTAGCCTAATTTGAGGTCATAAATGGATTCTAGACTCTTTAATGGTCCTAACGCAACAAATTTCAAAGCATTTGGAGCTGTATAACTCAAGTTACTTGGTTCAAAGTTTTGACCACTCACACACATGCTAAGTGCCGGTCGAATTGGTTTGCAAACCAAATGGGTCTCAAGCTCTCGTGAGGGGTCACCTCTTTTGGGGTCCAATTTTCAATTTACAAGGGGTTTCTTAGTGTTATAACATGCAAAACTAGCTAGGATCAAGGAGATAAGCTGAACTGCACCATTAGTTTAGCTAAATTATACATCTAACTAGGTCAACATGGGTCCACCACTCACACAAAGGCGCCAGGGGTCGAATCGGTTTGCAAACCCGAATTGGTCTCAAGCGCACTCGTGAGGGGTCACCTCTTTTTGGCCATTTTAGGTTGGGTTTTTGCTAAAACTTATCACTACTCTTAGCATTAACCTATTGCTGCACTACAATTGAGAAAACATTTTCCCAATTTTCGAGGTTCTTGCTTGGGAGGTTGTTCCCAAGACTGGAAGTCTACTGTTAGTCCTAAGGAAAATGGTCGGTCTTTCGATCCCCGGTCTACCAAGATCATGCTCGATACCACCGCGGACGCCCCTACTCCTTATATGATGCCCACATCGTGATTCGGCGGAGGAGCATTCCCCCGGCAGCTACTACACCGACAGGCCATCCACCTGACTCCACTCCCATCGGGATGAGCCAGCAAGGGAAGAATGGATGTGTCATTCACCCGTCTTCCATCGGGTCGACCTATCTGCGGAAGCGTGAATAAACAAACGTGAGCACAACTAACAGTAAACAAATACAAGTACCTCGAGAGGTGAATACAATACAACATCACAGAGATAGCAATACCATAGAAATAACATCATCACATAACATAAATAACAAGAGGGGAGATCCTACCCAGGCTCAGACTCCAGTAGGGGATGACTGACGGCTAGGGTCTCCAAAGTTCATTGCGCATGCAAATTCATGGCAATGGATTTGGCTGGCATAGAACATGGCTTAGGGTAGTCCACTCCATCCGCCCCTCCCCGCACACTTTGCGAGTAGGCCGAAAAGTGTTGGGACTTGGCCGTAGCCTCCTCCCGTGAATAGCCGGAGGGGCTACTACTCTTGGGTTGCATCTCCCCAGCCCGATGAGGCGGGGAAGAGAGTTGCCTCTCCTCCGGAGGCATCCATGCTCATCACAGGCGGCTAGAGGGCCCCGCCTGCGTGATTCGACTTGAACTCACCGGAAGGTCATATCCACCACCCCACGAGTGTCGAGCTCATGCCTTGCCCACACGCAGCGGACAAGCCATTAAGCCTAGCCTCGCAGAGACCCCCGATAGGCCTTACTACCGAGGGGGTCCCGGGATGAGACAAGTTCCTCCTTATCAACCGCCTAGCCCCTTCACCCACAACCAAAGGGTTCCCGTGGCACGGGCCGCATGTAACAGGGAACTAAGGTGCTATGCTAGGAACATCTACTACACAGCCTTTGGGTCTCTACCCCCTTTCCCCATACATGGAGATCACAGAGTGAAATACATCCATCATCATCTAACGAAATAGAAAATAACATCTAAACTAACTAACTACATAACAGAGTTAGGTTCCTTTGTTAGAGCTTCAGATCTCTGGATCTATAAGGCCTCTAGAGATGATCTAACATGCTAAACCCAAGATATTGCCATGCCCAAAGACGGTTTTGCACAACAGAATGACTAGATACCGCTCCTCGACTCGGCTCCCCGATCCTTGGAAGGCGTCCATACTCGATCTTGTGAACAATGGTCGCTACTCAATATTCTCATTGTGCAAATCCGGCTTTCCAGTCTAGCAATGCAATTGGGGTCCTACCTTGGCGAAATGGCCCAAGAGAACCCTAAATGCGAAAATGGGAAGGAACTCTAGAAAAACCCTAAATGGTCAAAAGGAAAAGAGAGCTAGGGTCTAGGGTTTTAGCCCTTATATAGAACCCTTAGGGTTAGGTTAGACATTGGCCAAATGGGATTTAGCCAATTGGCAATGGGGTCCATGGGGTTATTTATTGTGTATGTTTATTTAACATGCACAACATTCGATGTTGCCCCCTAGGTGCAACTCTTGCTCCCTAGGTGCAACCTTATACGTCTCGCGAGTACATGTCATCCGTGACATGTATGGGTGACGTGGCAGTATAATATACGTATTGGGAGCGTATATTATGCTGGAACGTCACAAGTAGTGCTGGTGTTGATAACCAAATAAACCCTGGGCATCGTGTCCAGGATTGGCGGCTCTTAATTGTGACTAACTTATTTCAAAACAAACTACCAAATGCTCAATAGATGTGAGGTTAAGAACATCTACTATTTGTATGTATATCATGGCATAGCCAGCATGTCGTGCCTTGCTTTTTGTGCACATGCCATCTAGGGCATTGCTTTTGCTTTAAGCGAGGGGTTTGCACATTTTTTTGACCAAGTTGCTTGATAAGTTGATCTTGCAATTACCAATTCATCTCTACTTTTAAACAAATTGCATTTCCCCTTCCCATTATTGAAACTAGGCATATGCCTTTAAATGCGATATAATGGCAAGTTGGCTAAGTCCAACAGTTGAAATTCTCTAGACTAGCTTAATTTAGACCTGTAGCCAGAGTATGTATCAGCAAAATTTGAGGTGGCACAAGATAAGACCGTTATATTCTCTATTTTATGATCCCTAGACTTTTTTTTTTTTGCCTAACAACTTTAACCTTCTAAATGGCTTTGACTTTGACTTTAAATAAGGGATAAAAGATTAGCCAACAATCGCAGTCTAGTGATACCAAGCCTCAATAAAAACTTAAAAAAGTCTTACCTTGCTAAAGCCTTCTGGTGTGCCTTTTGCTAGTTTTTTTTTTTTTTTGCT
Source organism: Isoetes taiwanensis (assembly GCA_021234155.1). Lineage (NCBI taxonomy): Eukaryota > Viridiplantae > Streptophyta > Lycopodiopsida > Isoetales > Isoetaceae > Isoetes > Isoetes taiwanensis. The sequence goes on from JAJEKV010000041.1 coordinate 8,809,626, forward strand.
TATGTATCTCATAGTGTGCCTTTGAAGATAGATATTAGATAGTATTTTTACGTCATGCCATAGACATTTGAAGATAGATATGCCACATGCATTTGAAGATAGATAGATAGATAGATAGATAGATAGATAGATAGATAGATAGTATTTTTATGTCATGCCACATTGACAGCATGCATGAGAACATATGACGGACCCCAGAGACTGGAACTCAAGATCTCTTAATTGCTAACCCAATGGACTAGCCATTAAACCAAACAAGGGGGAAGGAAGATTGCATCCATAGCCATAACCTCCTTTGCCACAACCGAAATCAAAGTGTGTCTAGATGTTATATATCATAAATATATCATAATAACAATGGGCGAAATTCCACCAAAGTCACCATATGTGTGTTACGTCCACACTTGAGGGCTTGTAAAGGCTCCGGCACTTGATGGCACACTCACAGGAGGTCCGTCAACTACGTATGGAAAGCATGGTAATTGAGACTCCTTTCTACAATGGAAGGAGAAAACCCTTTAACCTATAGCCTCCCTCTGTTGCAGTTTGGTGGATCATTTAGCTTAGGTAATAGCCCACTTTTTACCCTTTGATAGCTCACTTTTGTCCTTTAATAGCCCACCCTGGCTCTTTAATAGCCCACCTTAAAAACTATTAAAAATTGAGCTAAATGAATGGTCTATTGATGGGCACTTGTGGTCCAATGAAGGTCAATTGTGAGTATTTAATGGTCTATTGGAGGGCTTTTGGTGGTCCATTGAAGGGTGTTTGGGTGCCTATTGGTGTCAAAATTACTATACAACTTAAAATCTTTGTAGCGACCTTTCAATTTGTCGAAACGACTCGTGCTTAGTATCAATTAAAAGCTAAACTTCGAAATTTCAATAGGAGATTAAAAATAAAAAACCCATCATAATAAAGTTTTTTTTCGCTTAAGTGGGCGATTCATCCCCTACTCCATAATTGAGAAAATTGACACGTGGCAAATTATTGACAAAAACATGGAATGTTTTGAGGCCAAATGGAACGGGGTATGCCACGTGGACAACACCAAAAAGCACCCAATTACCGTATTTATATATCCAGGTGGCTCCAGCAAATTTTTAAAATTCCCCAATGGATTTGCATTAGTTGCAGCGTCCAATTCCTGCGCGACTTCGAGCTCGAGCGAAGATGGTGCTCTCTGATGCGGATCTGAATCCATATTCTCTTCAATCGTTCAAGCTTTATGAAACGAGAGCGGTACGTGGTCAATTACCATTAGGATATTTGTACTCCTCCTTCCAGTAATTATGACTTGGTCTTTGTATATAAGATGCGAATGACATCTGGTTTTCTTTTATTTGCAGAGGTTCTACTTGGTAGGTTGCGACAGTAATCGAACTCATTGGAGAGTGCTGAAGATTGACAGGTCTGAGCCTGCAGAGTTAAATATCAATGAAGATCCTGTCATTTATACCCAACAAGAATGTACAAAGCTTCTTCAGACAGTGGCTGAAGGAAATCGTGCTACTGGAGGCCTTACCATGGTTACAAAAGCATATGGAATAATTGGTATTTCCTGGCCAAGTGTAAATTAGTCTCTGTGCACATGAGGATTTTTAAATGTTTACTGTTTGTTGTTTCTTGCTTCAGGGTTTATAAAGTTCTTGGAATCTTATTATATGATTCTTGTAACAAAACGTCGGCAGATTGGGACATTGTGTGGTCATGCTGTCTATGCCATTGATGAGAACCAGGTCATAACTGTTCCGCATTCCAGTGTCCAAACTGACCTAGCCCATTCGAAGACGGAATTGAGGTGCCTACTTTTAAAAACTCTAGAATTGGCATCACAAATGTATATTGATGTGAAAATTAAAGGCATATATAGGAAATCAAAGTCATTAGTTTTGTGAAGTGCTGGATAGGTAAATAGCCCAGAGGTCATTAGCTCCTCTATGCCATCAGTCATATCAAGCAGGCGCCTGCTTAGCCCCATCTTTGACTGGTAGGACTTTATAGCACAAACAACACACGGAAACCTTCATATAGCATATTTGCAACTTTTATGCAGCTACGAGTAAACTTTTTCTTACCTATGTTAGAATGGCATTGATTCGAATTTCCTGTTTGAACTAATATCCAAATTTTAGCCAGTCTGCATATATCTAACAGAGATGTTTAAGATAATATTTGTGCCATCCAGATTTCATTTATCCCTCATAAGCACATCAAACAATACCTTTTATTGTTTTGTAGATACAAGAAGCTCTTATCAAGTGTGGATCTTACAAAGGACTTCTTCTTTAGTTATACATATAAAATGATGCAAAGCTTGCAAAAGAATTCATTGGCAGGTGATACGGAAGGCATGCCATTTGGAAACATGTTTGTTTGGAATGCTTTCCTCACGAAGGGCATTCGCGAACGACTAAAAAATACTCTCTGGATTGTGGCTTTAGTTCATGGATACTTTGAGCAGGTAGTTCCTATATGCTGTCATTTCATACTGTGTTATGTTCAAACTAGCTAAATTTACACGGAATGTTCTCTGTTTCATTGTCATCCAAAAAAGGTATTAGGGATTGTGTGCATTTCTTTCTTTATATATGTTTTATGAAGTTTTGCAGTTTGCAGTTCGTCTTAATAGACCAGGCTGGCATAGACATATGGGCTGAAATTTTTGTCTTCTTTAAGGATCACGGATTTCTTGATTAATCTGATTTCCAAAGTCATGAGATTTTATCTAAGCCCCACATGCCTGCAAAGATGCCAAGAGATGTTTCATTTTTGGGCATTATGGCCCCTTGTTCAATGCCAACCTATCTTGCATTATTGCGTCTGTTCTCTTCATATGATTGCTCGACTTACAAAGAAAGAAAGCAAAGTTCAATGTATTAATTTATTAAGATGCAATTTCTTTGGATTTTACACTGTACAAGAACAGAATTATATAGATTTGAATTCAGCATTTGAATTTCTTTTTCTACTATGTTCGTGATGTGCGGCAATCATTGATTAGGCTCTGCATGACTTGAAATTATTCCTGGTTATTTTGATCTGATGTTATACACGTTTCAGGCAAAAATCTCAATATACGGGCATGTCTTCTCCTTGACGCTTATAGCTAGAAGATCTAGGCATTTTGCAGGAACCAGGTTTTCCAGTATTTTTTCTCATAAAATAATAGATGCCGTTAAAAAAATGGCTTATTGAGGTTAACTGAAATATTTATTGGTTTTATGGTGTTTCAAGAAATGGGATAATTTAAAATCTGGAGAGTTAGCAAATTGTTGAAAAGATCCCTTTATAATAACTCACATACGCTAATATATCATCCTTGGCCTGTTCTAGTATCCTTGTTTTCCAGTCATAAATGTGGAAAAATTGTAAATTTATAACATATTATCCTTCCCAACACTTTGCTTTAACATTCTTAAGGGAGAAAACACCTAAAACAACTATGTGTATTTGCAAAAGACCACATGCCTGATTGTATTACTTGAAAGTGAAGGGCCCTTCTTATTTCAGTACTGTGTGATATTAAGAAGGCCTTTTCGTCTTTTGCATGTTCTTTCTTTCTTGTATTTATGCCGGGACAATGATTACAGATATTTGAAAAGGGGAGTGAATGACAAAGGCCGTGTTGCAAATGATGTGGAGACAGAGCAAATTATTCTTGATGAAGATTCTGGAGCAAAGCCTGGGCAGATGAGCTCTGTAGTTCAGAACCGTGGTTCTATTCCTTTGTTTTGGTCACAAGAAGCTTCCCGTCTCAGCCCAAAACCGGACATCGTATGTGAGTAATGCAACTCAAATTTTTTAGTATTTGCTTCTTTGCGATCTTTTTTCCTTTTATTATCTTATATCAATTCTTGTGTGTACAATGCTAAGGCCAGTACAGAGATATGACCCTTTTTATGAGGCCACAAGGCTGCACTTTGAGGACCTTTCTGTAAGATATGGTGATCCTATTATCATATTGAATCTTATTAAGGTATTCTTTGCATCATCCATCATTAACAAATATTATTTTCAAGTACTAATCCAGTTAGGAGTACGTAAGATGGAAAACATGGCAATTTTATTGTGCAGACTGTAGAAAAAAGGCCCCGCGAAATGATGCTTAGACGCGAATTTGCAAATGCCGTAGGTTACCTAAACCAAATTCTGTCCGAGGAGAAGCATCTAAAATTCATACATTGGGACTTCCACAAATTTGCGAAGAGGTATGGAGTTTCATCTGTATGTTACTGATCTTCTCTTGCCCATTAAACAACCCTAGTTTATTGCAGTAAGTCTGCCAATGTTTTGGCAGTACTTGGTGGAGTCGCAAGTGAAGCATTAGACTTGACAGGAATATACTATACTGGAAAATGGTCTAATAATAAAGCAAAGCTTCAAAACCAGCGTCGCCTCTCCTCCTCAAGGTGAATCAAATAGTTGTCTTGGGTTAAACAGAGTTTAGATTACCTTTTTGCCAATCAGAATGAGAGCATTTAAATTTTGCAGCAATATTTCTATGAATCATGAACGAGAACCTCAGAAAAGATCTTCTAATGGAGAAAGTGTTCAAAATAGACCGAAAGGAATGACACTTCAAAATGGGGTACTGCGGACAAACTGTATTGACTGTCTTGATCGTACAAATGTTGCACAATATGCATATGGCTTGGCTGCTCTTGGTCGTCAGCTTAATGCTGTGGGGTTAACTGACGTTGCCAAGGTGGATCCTGATAGTAGTATTGCTGCAGCTTTAATGGAGATGTACCAAAATATGGGTGATGCCTTGGCACTACAGTATGGCGGTTCTGCTGCCCATAACACCGTAGGTACCTAGCTTTAAATCATATGTTTTGGGGGCTTTAGTAGTTATACTTCAACTATAGGAAGCTAACCTTATGAAGTTGGTTCCTAGGTTTTCCCTGAGAGGCAAGGGAGATGGAAAGCGACAACGCAGTCCAGGGAGTTTTTGAAGTCCATTCGGCGCTACTATAGCAATGCATATACAGATTGTGATAAACAAGATGCCATCAACTTGTATGTTTGAAATGAATTTTAATAAAATCGGAACGTATGGTTCATGTTTCTATAAATACAGAAATTATCTGCAGACTTCTTTCAATTTGTGCAGATTCTTAGGATACTTTCATCCAGAGGAAGGGAAACCAGCACTCTGGGAATTAGACTCTGATTATTATCTGCATTCCCGGGGAGAGGAGTCTCCGTATGAAACAAAGTAATCCGTTTAATATGTCATTTTAGCTACACATGAGCTTGCCTTAGAAGTTCATTTCTGCAGATTATCAAGAGAGGCTACCTCATCATTCAACAGCAATAGCCTATCCAGGGTACCGACTTATAGCGATGATTTCAACAGAGTGAAGCTGACTTCTTTTGACAAGCTCCTTCAGGTTACATGTGGTTCATTGAAGCTTCTGCGTGTGTATAGTGAATCTGAGATGAAAAGTGGAGCAGGAACAACATCTGGAACTGCACCTGATGCGGCGTAAGAAGCTTCCCATCAGTCATGTTGCATGCTGCAATTGATTCAATATTTGTCTTTTATTTCAGGGAAGTGCAATTGAAAAGTCCAAATTGGCTATTTGGGCACCGCAAACATGAACATACCGAGTTGGCAAGTTCTGTCATCTCAAGTAACACTCATGACAAAAAGGAAGAACAGATATCTAACGAGTTTGATTTTGATTGGGTCTCATCACTAGGAATTCTCTCTGAGGAGGACAAATATGATAGGTAATTTGACATTTGAAATGCAATCTTGAAATAAACTGCATGCTATTCTGCATGATTGTTGAATTGCAAAGGGTAAAAAGCATATATATTTTTAGTACTTAATTAGTACATTCGGTGAATGATCAAATACTGGTTCAATAATTAAACCCAAAGCTATGTACCTTAATGCAATTTGGCATGCTTCTTAGGAACATGCTTGAAAGATGGGGAGACAATTCGATTCTGGGTTCACTCTTGTGACATTTCTGACATGAAATCTTATTATGGGAATTTAATCAAATACTGGTTCAATAATTGAACCCAAAGCTATCTACCTTAATGCAATTTGGCATGCTGCTTAGGAACATGCTTGGAAGATGGGGAGACAATTCGATTCTGGGCTCTCTTGTGACATTTCTGACATGAAATCTTATTATGGGAATTTGATCTTGTTCAAAATGTTGCAGCCAATTTACTTCTTTAAGCTGTAGGAAAACTAACCTAACAGGTAGATATGATAAGTTACAAGCTAACGTACACTTCCTTGAGGTTGAAGGGATTTGAACAGCATAGACATCTTTCTCTTCTGTCTTAAGGGGTGTAAGCCACATAAATCAAAAGGCCGAACAATTGTGAATAATATGGCTTGTCATTTGCCTTGCATTTTCTTCTCTCTATTCTCTCTTTGTTCTTTATCACTTCCGTACATGCTAGTAGAACTTATGTGACTTTTTCTTTTGCAGGCACTCTTTGACATCTGCTACTTCTGAACAGGAACATTGGTATGGAACCGAGTTACTTCCTGGACTAGTTTCAGACAGTCCTGCTAATTTACATTATGCTGGCCTTTGTGAGGTATATCCTTTATCATGTTACTATGGCCATACATTTATTCCTTATCTTATTTGTGCTGTGCATGTCAGGTGAAAGACATAAGCCCATTTGATTTTACCAGTGAAGAACCTCCAGACCATCTTGTTTTGAATGATGAGAATGCCATTGAGGTTATCGCAACTATGCAGTCAGCTATGGATGAATATGCAAAAATTGGGGATGATTTAGGTTGCAGGATGACCAATGTACCCTTACATGCGAATCATGCAGATAGGATTTCAAAGTGGATGTTTAGTGGGAGTACTCTTTCGTGAAAAGTATAGCAGAGGAGCAGCCTTTTTCTTTTTAGGGACTGGACATTTTTCCCTCTGTTGTTCTTGGCTAATTTTGCAGCCTACACCTTTGAAGTCTGCTGACAGCATGTCGGCGTCGTTGGAGTTGTACATTCGGTTCGTCCAGCTTACAGAAATTTGGTCTTCATTCAAGATTCAAGATTAAGAGTGCTAAGGAACTCTTTGTTTTGTTGAAGAGGCATGAAAGTGTTTTATCTAGCAGAGGTATGTAACGAGGAATTCTGTGTGAACTCAAATAGCGACAGTGGTTTCTATGGGGTTTTTTGACACTTCACAAATTGCCCAAGTTGAAGAGCTGAATCTTTGTATAACTATGATTTTTTAAGCACTATGTTATGGCAACGAAGAAATGCTTAAAGCACTAGGATCCCCCAATGATTGGTGTAATTAATCTCTTATAGTTTACCTGAAAAGTATGGGGTTACTCATTCTCACGGTATCCATTATCACATTCTTGTTTGTGTAATGCACATCTAGGCAGAATTACGAACAGAAAAAATTTGATGAACAGAGGACCGGAACGGCTATGGCAGAAACTTTTCCCTTGAATGGAGGACCGGTATGGCTATGGCAGAAACTTTTTCCTTGAATGGCTATGCCTAAAAAAACTGGGTGTCTAGCTGTTAGAGCTTTGATTTGCAGGCCGGAACGCTTCAGAAACGTCATTGCTACTATCATTGCCAACATGCTTCTATCATCGCCATCGGAACTTCTAGCTGTTAGAGCTTTGATTTGCAGGCTGCAACGCTTCAGAAATGCCATTGCTACCCTAGATCTACGCTTCTATCATTGCCAAAATGCTTCTATCATCGCCATCGGAGCTTCTAATGCATGCATGTAACAGGGAAAAAATGCAGGAACATAGAATCGAAGGCATGAAATGTCAGAAAAGAAACGAAAGTTAAACAAGGTGCTGTGCACGGAGGGTTGCCCTCCATGGCCGGAGGTGAAGTGGCTTAAATCATAGTTCAAAGTCATGTTTTGACAATCAATTCAAATTGCTACGTCTAGACAATAGAATACTTGAAGATCATGTTACTATGTCAATACTCGAGGCATTCCAACTAAGATTCGTGGGCCTAAACTGAAGAAGCTGGGTTTGATAGAGAGTTTCCGACACTTTTTTTGCGATGGGGATTATCCTTTCTTACAATTGTTCGATTTATCAGAAAATGGCATTGGGGTTCCACATCTTCACAGACTGGCAAGTATTCTCAACTTTGCACCAGCAATCTTATTCTCAACTTTGCACCAGCAATCTCGCAGAGGACTCTTTATCATGGGTTGTAGCGGTGGAGTTAGGTGAGCTTGGAGTCTGTTACAGAAATCATACTAGAAATCATACTGTTGATAGCAATCTGTGCGCAATCAATGCATTAGAAGCATTGGTGGTAAATTAAACAATGGATCTGAGTGTGTCAATTGCACAATTTAGAATGCAGTCCTGGCCATGAGAAAGCAGAATTAGGAAGGCCAAGAAGCATAGGCTTCAATGGTCTTACACGACCAAAGATGGGTGCTCATTCCTAGTCCTAATTGACGAACACCCAGCCATGAATGGTTCGAACTTCCAAGCTCTTACAAATATAATGCTAGACTTTGCAACGAACGGTCCTTCTATCATGAAAACCCCAAGCAAATGAAGGTCTTTTCTCTCAATTTTGATTGTTTGATCATTTATTCTGCCAAGCATCTTGGCATTCTCAATAGCTATCTAGCATCACAAGAAGTAAATCACGTACAAGCTTCAGGTAGAGATCAAAATGTTCAAGCAGCTTGAAGTTATAAGAGACATTTTGAACAGATTACATGTTTCTGAATTAAGTGAAGCTCCTTCTTTGAGTAATAGAGCAGGAACCGGGAGGCCTACAATGAAAATATGAACTTTTGTTTTGAAATTTGCATATATGGCGATGTTGGCTCTTCAAAAGCTAAAGGAGAAGCTGTCGTAAGTAGAAGTGCACACAATGGATGATCTACTTTTTCCACCTTGTTGTAATTAGAAAAGAACAGAGGATTAAAAATATATCCCTAGTCATACTATGCTTAAAAGGAATTGTGAATTATAAATGGGATCGTTGATAATTGTAGACTGGGAATATCTGCTACAGAATATATTACTGGAATTGGACCTATGTAATTCTAGTCCACACGTATTATTATACAATGAGTGTGCATGGCCAATGAAACTCAGGAGACAATTTTCATAATAGGGACTAACAAATCTTTGGATATTTTTTAATGACTTGCCAAACATTGATTATGTTTGGCAACCTCATCCAATACTACTAGCTTTCTATCTGCATCCTCTAATGCAAGCTAACACAAAAAGGTCACTTGCAAGGCATGAAAATTGATACTAGCAGTAAGGCAGGCTTGGGGCTGAGGTGAAAGATGCTTATGATAGCTCTTTATATTCTTACCCCCTTGAGAGAGTTCTATGTGGGAGTATGGCATTCTCAATTGTAGTTTAAATAATAAGCGACATGGAGAAGATTGAGTCAATGCAAAAGGCGAGTGACAGACTAGGGAACGAGGAGGCAAAAAGTATGCAATTCTTTTTTTGTGGGCAAATAGATGATAAACATTGTTCCTTACATCCATCTCAAACAATGAAACAGTTGATGTTCATAACATATATATAGAGACTTCATAACATCACATAATGACTTGTAATTGAGATTGTAAATTTGTGCAAGAATGAATGGCATGCCTAGGGCCTTAAATAATAGTATGTTTCCATATAATAATTGTTCTGTTGAGATTAGAGGCATCATTGGAAAAAGTTGATAGGCTTTTTTAGTTTGCACATGTTTTAAGCAAATGAGAAAGTGTATGTTGTGGAGTTCATCATATATAATGTTGATGGTATGGCTATAATTTACTAGGGTCTTTTGGAAAGAGAATAAGAAACTATATGGTCACATTTCATCCTTCCAATACACATAAAGATCTACTTCTGCAAGATCTACCTGTGGCGCAAGTTGACTTCTTGAATGTGACATTTGAGTTGAGGTCTATGTTGCTGTTAGCAAATCATTAATATAACATTTGCTATGTTCTCTAAAATATGCAACGATTGCAAATTGCGGATCCTTCATAACAATGACAGTCATAAAAACTCAGAAGCATCTTTATATTCGAAATGATGTGTGTGAAGCATGGATATCTAGTTCTCTAACTGAGAACAAAACTAAAGACACCACTAATCAGACATTTTGTTGTGACGAAGAAAGTGTGAACCTAGTCTCCCATCTGAACAAATGCATCTATTTCTTTATTTTGAAAATATAAAAACAGCACCCATTGAAAGTTATATATTTTGCAAAATGCTTTACGGATGTAATAAATAGATAAATGCACCCCATATAGCACAATCTAAAGATACTTGAACCAATATGAAAAGACTTTACGCCTTTCCATGCAAAGAACAAATAACCCATATTTCAAACTCTTGTTGCAGAAAAAAATAAAACCTGATCTGGAAATAGCTAATCTGTATGAGTAAGCACATGAACAATCAAATGCACATATTCAAGAAATAGTTCAAAAAAGTAGTGCCTGCATATGAAACTAATGTATTTTTTTCAGATCAGCAAGGAAAAGGGGCATCTCTCATGAAGGAAAATGATATCCCTAATTTCCTGCCACAGATAAGTGCATGGAATAAAATATGTATGCATGGAATAAAATATGCAAGCCCGTCCTGAAATGTGCATTGTAAATACTTGTCCTCCAAAAATTTTGATAAATTGCATCCACTATATTGGCCGTTTTAGCTTTTGATTGACCGTATAGAAGGGACAATTGTGTATAAAAATATGCATCTAATCACAAATCATATTGTAAGGTTATTAATTGCATATTAAATAATTTCGTTTGGAAATGTCTCTCCATCATACAACCTTAACGTTCATATTATCGATTCACCCTGTGCCAGCGTGTCTTTGCAAGGCAATATATTCTATAAGTGGTCTACATTTGACTCCTCTTGACATATGCAGCCTACATCATTGGATGTTTAACTACTGCCATGTGCATTCGTATGCTTTTCCATGGGCATAGGCATCTCTTGTCATATAACAACAAACATTGCCATAATTATTCAAGCAAAAATGTAGGACAAACTCCGCCAGAAAAGCATGCCAACCACCGCAATAACAAAATTGTTGGCATGACCGAGGAAGACTACAAATTGATCATCAGAATCAGACCAAGCATATGTAACAAAATCTGCTTACGAGCAAGCTGCCAAATGTATGAAATGTTATAGATGCATAACAAATGTAGTAGTTCCATCTTACATATCTTACTTGGCCAATGTACGGAGCAATCACATGTCCAAATGTGAAGCAAACATCTTCAAATACCTAAAAATATTAATGGTTAACACAAATTTGTCAAATAATGAGCTTATGTCAATTTTTCATAAACGTTGATTATGTACCACAGGCAGGCAGAAGAAAGCGCAAAAACTAGTCCAATTTAACAGTTCCCTCATGCCCCTTAAATGCCTAGCTGAGGTCAATTGCATATATATGTCACAAATAGTTGCTCCATTCTCATAACACATCGCATCAATCCTTAGGCCATTGCCTACTTAAATAGGTAAAGGACCTAGACCTTTGTCTATAAACTCTGGTGCCAGATAAGAACATAAAAAGGCGCAATCAACATAAGGCGTCTGTGCAATAAAGGACCGTATATGAATTAATTCATCAAACAGATGAAAACAAGGTTAAGCACAAATTGTGGAACTTATAACTCTCAAGCAAATAGTGGCTTCTGTATGACCCACCCTGCAGATACATATATTTTTCAATGATGTATACATCTAGCTATAAAAGGATCCTTTAAATCTGTGTTGACAAACCTTGACAAAACATATAATACGTGTTCTAAACTTTAATAAATGTTTGTCTGAAAATGTGATGTAGCAGATTTGGGAAGCCAACTTCACTTTCTTGGGGTTTTAATCAGTCTAAATACAACAAATTTAAAACCATGAGAATAACCTGATTGAGTGGCATATTATAATATAATGACCTTCATTGGCAATGAGATCCCATGTTATCTTCGTCACCATCTACATACCAACAACAACTTAGAAATGTTTGAAAAGAGATGAATGCACATGGATAACGGTATCGTTGATCAGCTTTGTATTCTTAGTTCAACATTAAATTGTACAAGCAACATGGAAAATCATGTGCATATGCAGCACAAGAATAAGGACATGATCTTATATGCACACAATTCTAGTTCTTCATATATGTGCACCAGGAAATTTGCAAAAAAAAAGGGAAGAAGCTGAGATTACCAGAGATCATCAAATAACATCAACTACATTGCTCTTAATCATGAGATATTTCGTTTTGGCAAGGTAATATGCCTTTGTTTTTGTAGCTTCAATTGGTAAGAAAAACCATTAACAAAAGAAAGAATTGTAGAGAAAGAGCATGCCTATCCTAGTCATTTGGTTTGGATGAAATTCAATCAATGATTGTACCATAATTTCTGTTGCCTTTTCCATTGACCATCTTCCATGTCTCAAAAGTTAAGCTTTGATATCCATTGCATTAGAATAGTTTGTTTACAAGACATCCACAGTAAGTAGAAAAGGAAAATAACCAAATCCCCAGTCTCAGCCAAAATATTATCTACAAGCATAGCAGGTTTGTTAAAAAAAACTTCCTTATCCGGGATACTAGAGAATATATAAAGAACTTACAGTCTGAATGGGTTCTGTAAGAATCTTCCAATGTTGGTTCAGGTCCTCCCGAATGGCATTCTCATTAACCTGATATCAACTAGAATTGTGAGAAGACGATGAAAACAGCATAAAAAAATTATGACGTGAAATTAGACTATCACCTCCAGCTTACTGATCCCCTTCAATGTACTCCCATAAGCAACAAGTGAGTATCCTAAACCAACCCCAAGATTGCAAAGCACAGTTGAATCCGTCAGATCGTGCTACAAACATTGTATGGAGATATGGCTTTCTAATTCGCAAGTGCATTAAGCCAACTACATGTTTGCACATCTAGTCCACAGGAAAGACGCCAAAATCCCCCAAAAATGGCCAAAGACATGTTATACTCAGCCAGAATCCATGTCTAGAAATAACTACTCTATTAATGCATACCTAGTGTAAAAACATCAGCTGTATATATGATAAAAAAATTACATGTGCAATGGTTCACATTATAGGAAAATCAATAAAGCTACTAGCATTCATTCGGAAAAATGAACACCTTACAATACACATTTTATTTTATAATATAAAGGACGTGTTAATGATATACAGTTCGTGAGTTAATCCTAAAGATTGTTCTAAAAATCCTTTCCTTTTGCCAGGAATTAGTCTGTCACCACAAGAGAAGCCTTGCTGGCTTGCTAGAGGAATAAATCCTATGTACCATTCTTCATGGCCTCATTTACGGCCAAAATCTTCCAATCATAGGACCAAATGTCATGATGGTACACTGCTAATGAATGCAGCTAGATTGACACCAATGGGCAAAAATGGAGTATTGACTACAACAATACTGGTGATCCACGCCCAGGCCGCGCCAGAACAAACCAATTCGATTTCTGTTTTCTTTAGGAAATCAATCGATTAGTAATCTTCCTCATGAGCTCATAACTTCACAATGTTACCTTCCCAACGCCACCCATCAAGTAGAATTTCCATGAATTTCTCTCACCGTGGATCAAATCCAACGATTCTAAGACTTTCCACATGTAAGCCAGTGTTTTTTTTTACTATACTTACCTTTTTGTTGGAATGGTGTGCGGCTAGCGTTGGAGGATTATACAGCAAAGTTCAGCATGCTTGCCTGCCCTTTCAATGTCCTCATGCACTTGTTTCACATGAACTTGAGATTTTCCAGATAGGAAACCAAGACACTAGAATATGCATTTGGCCAATCAGTAGTACTAGCTTGGCTATTATCATCTTATAATTTTTTGGATTTCAATGAAATTTATGCACTTGGCCAACCTTGTGAGATATCTTTGGAAGCTGCAATATGATGTCTAAAAGCACGTAGCAATAATAGTGTGTTACAATCTGTTGTTATAATTATTGCCTTGTTCCCTAAAATTCTTCATTGGTCTGCCTTACTTTGTATAGCAGAACAGTTGAGCCATCCAAACTGACATTCTCATATTCAAATGGTATGCCACTATTTGCACTGGTAAAAGACTACCATGTACAGAAGGAAAGCACCCCTGACTCTTTGTTATAGAAGGAACCATCTGCAGACCAAATGGAGTGCGAAGACAATCTGTAGGTGCTTTGCAACTCTTCAAACATGCTACAGCCTTAAGTTTTGTTAAAGATAGATGAAACTTGCAAGAGCTCAACGAATGAAATTCTTCAAAGCTTATCCGAAAAACAGAAAACATGTTCAGAAACAAATAGTAGACAATATCAATAACTTAAAAATGACGCAATTGAAACAACACGTCATCGTCAAACTTTTGACTATTCTGATCCATCTGGAAATCCGCTCAAGGCATCTTTCTTGCCATTGCTGTAGTAGTCTACAATTCCAAGCATTCTTTCATACTTATCTGGATGGTAATTTACATGAATCGAGACAGGCTTAAAGTTTGCATACTTGGGATCTTTTCGGATATCTACAAATAAGGCTTTACTGTTCATAAAAAGAAAACGGTCCATGACTCGCTTGGACGCATGAAGACCTTCATAGCCTGGACGTGAGGGAAAGAACAATTCCTCGTTGATAACAGCTTGGTCCCATGCCTTCTCGTTGGAAAGTCTTGTTGTAACTCTATCCAGCAGCTCAATGGCTGGTATAGTTGGTCTTAAATAAAAGAGTCCAGAGTTAAAAACCCAGATACGCATTGTATGCGCATATCGTGACCATCCCATCTTGGGGTCATCAAATACATCATTGTACCCATAGGCAGTCGCATTATTGTGACCATCAGTCATTGCCTCAATATCACAGTCCCTGTACAAGTGTTTGAAAGGATCTTGCAAGTAGACTATGTCCACGTCTGACAAAAGAACACCATATCCTAGGAGGAGAAACTCCCTCAGGAGATGAAACTTCAACCCAGAAATGGCATGGTTATCACCAGTGCCTTGCAATGTTTTTGGAATTGTTGTGTCCCTTCTATAAGCAGGAACATCATGATCCTTACAAAACTTATATATTTCATCATCAAGGGCTATTACTAGGTAGTTAGTAATGCCTGCCTGTTTAATGCTGGTAAACCATACTTTAAGCATAGCAGCCACATTTTTATTGGAAATACCCACTAATATCTCTTTATTTTTCGCGATTTTCTTCAGCAACTTAGCCAGGTCAGGATTGATAGATTCATCTGCAGCTACAGGGGGGTTTGTACGCAAAGATTTTACAGATCCAACAGGCCCTGGTTTCAGCTGACCACCTAAAGCCTGAAGCTGCTGTATTGCTGAATCTTTTTCCTGCTGAGCAATGTTCAGTTTGTCCCTCATTTCCTCATTTTCGCGCCGTAAAGAATTAACCCGAGTACTCAACTCAGCCACCTTTTGTTCTAGATCGGAGGTTAAAGAATCGACCTACTCCAAGGAACAGAATCAGGGTTCCATAATTATGTTCTACAGACCTACTTTCCAGATTAAAACTGTTATTCTACAAAAGAGAAATTCTCACCTTTTCTGTTGTAGAAACTCCGGAGAAGAGTCCATGCGGGTAGATCGAAGCCCAGATCGCGCCTAATATTATTCCAGCAGCTATGGCGACAAGCAACCTAGAATCCCTAAGCCCTCCTCGCGACCCAAGTCCTTCTTTTCTACCAGCCATAGTCACCATGACCGCGATCAAGCCAATCCAGCCAAATGCAGGCACTGATATAAACTGCATTACATAAGGACTGTGTAATTTCTAAATTAGGGTTAGAGCACAAGATGCTTAGATTGCTTCGCATCAATCTAGAATCACATGGTATTGCATTATCAAATGTTGGACATTAACTGGGATCGAACTGCATTTGAATAAAACAAATGTTCGGGGCGACTTGTCTGCCATGATAAATTTCTTGTATCAATTAAGGAGACAATATTGAAGGTGAGACACATATGCAATCTCTTAGTAAAGTTGCCTTTCTTACTTGTTGTATTATTTTGCTATGCTAGAGTTGTGACTTTAGATTTACTATTGATGGGATTATCTGTAAAAGCAGCTATTGATGGAATTATCAGTATGATGGGTCCCATGTTCGCACTTGTTGCATAAAGCAGTTAGAAGGTGCATTGAGCCTACTGCTTCCGCTGGAACTTGTTTTTAACACTTCGTTTCATGTGTCTTAAATCCGGCAAATAGTACTTGTGCACTAGTGCAGCCAAACCAAAGCAGCTCATGCCAATATTTTCCAGTCGTTTATCCATATCCATGTGAGAACGAGCAATAGGATCCCATTGTTGGATTATGTTTGTACATATCATAATACATTTATCAGCAACGTAGCTGAATTCCATGATCCTTGGTAACAATGCATGGATTGATGTTAGAAGTAAATGTTCACAATTGTTGGTCTATGGCAATTGTGAAATACAGTATGAGGATGCTCGTAGAGCAGAAGTGAAGCATCTACAAAATGAAATTTCAGGTATGATTTTAGTTTTAATGAGATTTGGAACAATAGCATTTAATGCCATTCGGGAGTTTAAATCCCTTACTCATGTTATCTTAATGTGTTTTACTTGTTATGATTTTCTTAAACAATATATTCAACAAAAATGTACAAGAAATTATTGTTAGAATTGTTGTTATCTCAGGAAGCAAGCAATTGGCCATTAAAGGTCTCATAGGGGCATTTGATGGGTGCTGTGTTCATTGGATGGCACATATGGTCTATTGGGGTTAAATTAGCCCTTCAACTTAAAATTTTAGTAGCGAACTTCAAATTTATCGAAAACTCTAGTGTGTGGTATCAGTTGAAAACTAAAGACCCAAATTTTACTATGGTTTGTTAAAAAAGGGAGCTAAAAAAAGGTGTCCACCACTAGGGGAGGGTGCCCTTCTTTCACCCACTCCCCTTCAATGGCCCACTTTTTGCCTCTTAATAGCTCAATTTTGCCCTTTAATAGCCCACCTTAAGAACTATTAAAAATTGAATTAAATGCATGGTCTGTTGATGGGCACTTATGGTCCAATGGAGGTAAATTGTGAATATTTAGTAGTCCAATTGGAGGGCTTTTAGTGTTTCATTGAAGAACATTTAAGGATCTATTGGTGTAAAAATTATCATACAACTTAAAATCATTATAGCAACCTTTCAATTTGTCGAAACTACTTGATTGAAAGCTAAACTTTGAAATTTCATAATGTCATTTCAAGATAGAAGATTAAAAAAATAAACCCATCATAATAAAGTTTTTTTCCGATTAAGTGGGCGGTTTATGGGCACCCTCCCCTAATATTTGTTTCGTTAAGCGGACGCTTGATAGGCACCCACCCTCCCCGCGCTTCAGGGGCACCTTCCCCTAAATGTTTACTAATTACAAGAAATTTATCGCGGCGGTCAAGGCTGCCGCGAACATTTCTCTTTACCGACTTGGTGTCAATCGAAGCCCAAGTAATATGAACGGCAGTAAAAAAAATAAAAATTTTCCACTAAACAATTCATTGATTAGTCGTGTTAACTAGTCCAATAGCTAAAAGGCAAGAACATTTATTCCCTTGATAATGTGATACCAAAGTGACACGAAATGAATGTTTCTATTTTGTGATGTCTTTGGTTCCTAGCCTGCTTGTTTGGGTCTATTATAAAGTTCCTAACCTGTCTAATTAAATGCACTATAATGTCCAACGGTGGAAAATTCTCAATTAGGAAACTAACTTCTGGACCATTTCTTTTTGTTTAGATCGTTCAGTTAGCCTCATTATTTAACGTCCTAAGCCTTCTAACTTCGCTTTAGTTTAGAATTGCTATGACTACTTGATATATCAATTTTAGCAAATAGCTGGAAAACATGCAGGAGTTGAACCTGCACTATTGCCGTATGTTTTGTGCCCGTAGGATAGATAGGTGCTATAGTCGACCACCATGGGATTCCCACTATTGCTTGTTTCGTCCTTTTTTTGTTTCCACCATTCGATGACAGTCAGTGGGTTTTGGGCCTGGGTCGGGATCGCCCATTACCAATGGCTTTACCACTAGGATGTCACTGCGATGGATGTTCTTTTTACTACCCTCACTCCCGTTTTCTTCCTTTTCTTTTATGGTTCTATTCAGTGGATCATGATTATCCTCTGAAATTTTATTCCCGCCTCTGCATTTGTATCTGGCTTTTGGCTTGGTGTTTCAATAAAGTTTGTCATTCTTCAAAAAAAAAACTAGCAAAAAGGCACGCCAGAGGCTATAAAAAATAAAGGCATAGAAAATTAGAGCAAAGTAGTATAAATTGAATTGTATTTGTTGTGCTTAATGCGATAGAAAGAAATGTTGGATCTACTGAATGGCAGATTTATCGCATTTGATCATTTTGAAGCATGAAAGTGTTTCTTGCTTTTTTTATTTGTGAATTGTGTTCATACAATTCAATTCAGCTCTGATGCAAAGGAGATCAATTAATATATTACCCTTCTTTGATGCATCCAACAATTAAAGGGATCGAGATGTTATTTACAGCAAATAAATATTGAGACCTTGTGTCTGCAAGGATACCACAAAGTAAACGATTCCTGCAAGGCAAGGCTGACTTAGGATATCTGGAACTCAAGATATTTCTGAGTTTACTGGCAACCTGGATTAATAGTTAGTCAGTGAGTTTTGGACCTGGATGGAGGTCGCCCATTACCAATAGCTTGACCACTAGGCTGTCATCGCGATACCTTACAAAGATGGATGAGGGAAATCCCATGGTAATTGAATAGCGCGTCATCTATCATACAGTGCCGAAATGGAGTCCCCCGGTTTTGGTCAATATACCTTATATGAACTCCTCCAAATTTCTATATGTGATAGTATCGTTCGCAAAAGAATACTGGAGAAGTTATGCACATCTATGTAGAGAGAATGATTGAAGAAACATGCTTGTGATAACCATAAAAGTTGGAGAGTGTGTACCTTATTCGAAGTTTAATTCTTACCATTTCTTTGCATGACTTGTGTAGAAAAATGCTGAAGGAGAACATACATTATAGACATAGCAACTCTTTATAAACGACATTTTTAGTGCGCTGCGAATACATCAGTACGCAAGTCGATAACGACGCGGTCCAATGTTAATCCTTGGCAACTGTTGAAGGTGGTTGCGTAAGATAATCGGAGGGGTAACTGCCGTCTATGTATGGTCCAGGGTCAATTCTCTGGTTGATAAAAGAAGTCTGTTATAGAGATTGGATATGTGCATGCATCCTCTTGAGCTGTATCATCTAATACTTTTACCATCACGAATTTTACGTGCATCAAAACGACCATAACTCTTGCCAAACTCTTTTCCATGTCTTATCGTTTCATAATGTGCCATATTGCACCTACCTTAAGCTTTAGTTCGTGCTTGGGTATTCCAGAATTAGTGAAGTTATTTTGAAAATTTGATGTCACATAGGGATGGTTATGTATGATTTCATCTTGTTTGGTGATGTGATCATGGCTATAATATAATATGGTTTGTCATTAGTATAGAGTCTATTAAGAACACAACCATTGATATTATCAACATTCTTGTTAATTGTTGACAAAAAGTTACGTTTTTCGCATATTGGTGAGTCTTGAAGGATGCTAGATGGATAGAGAAACTCAACGCTACTTTCAACGCTAGTAGTTGTGTTGAAGATATCCAACGAGACTGTGGGTTCTTCCCAATTTTCACCTATCACGATCAATAAACCGCATCGATTCGGGATCTCGTGTGTCTTTGCTTATTGGTTGTTCTAGTCTAAACACACAAAAACTTTGTCGAGAGGCGAGGATTTTATAGGTGCATTATATGCTGCATTCCTCCCTCCTCCCTTGACAACAAGGGCTACCTGTTTGAAGCCTCCAGAGGCGATAACGTGTTTGCCTTTAAAGGGAAAACCATTCCGACATAGTCGTTGCAACAAATGATGGGCGCTTTCTATGACAGCTTTATTGGCCATTGGAAATTCATCCCAGATAATGACAGATGCAATGAGGAGTTCCGCTGCTCCAGAATCATGTTCTATCATTGAGTGAAGTCCTGCATTATTTTCTTCTACAGGGATTTGGAATAGGGAGTGCACCGTTCGCCCTCCTGGATATTGAAGAGCGGCTAATGCTGTTGTACTGCAAGGAAGTGCTATACATTGATTGCCTCGTATAGATAAACATACACAATTTAGCAAGAAGGTTTTTCCTCTACCGCCCTTTCCATCGGCGAATATAGCTTAGTTTTCTGATGTTTCGAACCATTTTTAAATGAAACTGTATATTTCACGTTGGTCAGTACTTATTATACTTGTCATTTGCATCACAGTATCTAAGTATCTTTGATGGTCAGAAAATTTTTGTAGTTCACGCATAACATTTCTTCCAAGACGAGGATGCGACCGAATGCCATAATGTTAGTACTATGTTGTGTTAGAATATTGTTGATCAGATGAAGAGATTCATTAAATGCAATTGTTTCATCATTTGGGTATTCATCTAATAGGTCAATAGTCATTGGTATTTTGAACCTAGTCCATAGCTCCACCGCTGGACCTTGATCGAGAAGTAACAAGGCAAAAAAAAAAAAATCGCAGCTATGTGGGACTCAGTGATAGAGAAACTGCTTCTTCCATAACTAATATCGGCTCATTATGTGTGGCGAGCAAGCCTTCTGCAGCTTGTTGATACATTCCATATTGTTGATCATTAACGATCTTCAACTCATCCCATGTTCTCACAGCACGATGCAGCAAGAGTTGCCTTAAATAAAATGCTTCTCCTACCCGAGGCAATAGTAATCGTATCCTACATACAACTGGCTGCCTTACCCTTTTCTTCACAATGTTTCTCGTGAACCCCTCATGCTCTTGTTCCATATGGGCTCCGTTCAATCGCCAATCTTTGAATCATATCACGGTCCAACGTATGTTGTTCGTAATATTGAATGTACGTGAGAGCATCAAAGTCGTTACCCGGAGGGCGCAAAAGTATCGATCTAATAACGACCTCATATTCAAATGTGGCGGTGCAAAGGCGGGCATTTGACGGTAAGAGACTTATTTGTTATGTCATATGACATTGTTCTCCACGCCTCTGTCATTTGATAGATAATGCGCCCCAAGTAATCCGTATCTCATTCCTAGGAGGTCGCCTAACATTTCTTGGATGATATATGCCCTGGTGGTTGATATGTGCTATTTTCATTTTGATCATTGTTCCTCGACAAGGATTCCAAAGCCGCTTCATGTTGACTGTTTAAAGCTGATGGTATGGAAGCCGAGTGCCTTTCTTGGGTTACTCAAAAGCTGGCGTTGTCGAATCCCTTGTAAATGTAACCATAAAGATACGAGAATACATGGACTGTTGATGCAATATCCACCATAATGTGACAATCCAACTCATGTGGGAGAAAGGCATTGTAGGGAACCACCCATGCATCATCTATGCTCCTCCTCCTGTATTGCTGTGACGCTCCCTGCTAAACATACGGCGCCCGGCCGTACACTCGGCAGGAAATCCCCCGTCCGGCTCAACAACCGCACAGGCCCTCCGTCTATCCCGCACTCTGGAATCTCCGTAGTGCGGGAAGGGGACACGAAGGTGTCTTGCGCGCCCTTCCCCTATGGGCTCCTATCACAGCGGAAGCATAAACACGTCAGAACTAGCAATACAATACAATAGGCTACCTCGAGGGTAGCTCAACCGCACATCCATAGAGGCAAAGAACATAATCATATGCCATAAAACATGAGAGCTCCTACCCGTGACTCGACACTAGATAGGCCTCAAGATAGAAGCAGGGCGAGTCATAACAATGGCGGGGCTGGCATAAGACAATGGCTAGGGTTGACCACTCCATCCGCCCCTCCCATTGCATACTTTGCGGATGGGCTAGATCAAGCTGTGGCATGACTCTAACCTTCCTGGATCGCAATCCCATGGCATCACCCATCGGGACTACTCCGGGTTGCATCTCCCCGGTCCGGCGAGGTAGGAAGGGTTGCATCTCCCCTTCCCGGGTCTAGAGGCTCCACAGGCTAGAGAATCGTGGCGACACCGCGATTCGTGCCAGTGAACCCCCAAAACAAGAGCCAAGCTGACACTTGCAACTCTTGAGAGGCGAGGCGACACCATTGCCCCGGGAGGTGTCGAACCCATGCTCGGCCCACACAAGTGACCCACCATAAGCCTAGCCCCACTGTGGGATCCCCCCCCGGTCCCCACTTTCGGCGGGGATCCACCCTCCATCTTGCCTCTAGCCCGTTGTGTGGTGCTTGAGTCACATTATAGCTTCCATAGCCCTGTGGGTTCCTATGCACAGGGCCGCAACTAATAGGAACTAAGGGATCTACACTAGGAGCATACTACATATGGCTCTAGGTCTCTACCCCCCTTCCCAATACAAGAGGAGCACATGATCAACCAATATCACATACATCACATCATGATCAATATCAATATCATATGAACATCTTAACCTAACATACATAGCTAACTAACAGTTAGGGTTCCTTGGTTAGGGTTCAAGATGTTCAACAAAGGATCTAGGGTGGCTCTACTCTAGACACGAATCACTAACCCCTCTGGAGTGCTAACTTCCAGATGGACTAACATGAACCCTACTCAACCTACCTCCTCCAGAAGCGCTTCCTCCCATCCCTGGCGTCTCCATGCTCCTAGACGTGGTTCTTGCTCCTTCTACGATCATACACACCTTCCGGGGCTGCTTTGCTCGAGGCTAGACTATGATTTAACGGTGCTCGAAACGGGGTTTTGGGCGCGTGGATGAGAGCTTCAGTGCTAGGTCAGGAAAAAGGGTCTAGGGTTAGGGTTAGGGCTTATATAGGTGTGGGTCCACGTGGGATGCCACGTGGCACCACTAAAATAAGGCCGTGTGGCGGTTGCCCAATAGGATAAGGCCATGTGGAAATGGGCCTTATCCTAAGGTTATCTAAGTTAACAATTAACTTAGATGTGCACCCCTTGCCACTTATCCGAGGCATACAAGGCTACCTGGGTAGACTTGTATGGTGACGAGTCCAGGAATATGGCACTCACCATCTATGAAGTCCTGGGCCTCATGCTGGTCGTCGTCTTCATCCGCATACGGCGAATCCCAATCCATAAGCTCTGCCAAAGCTGCCTGCATGACGAATGGGCAATCATGTGTTCGGTGCCCTGGCTGGAAGCACCTGAAACATAGCTTCTTCTCAATACATTCCTGTCTCTTCTCTTTCGTCAGGCTATCTAGAATGCGCTTTAACATGCAGCCCCCTGATGCATTCTGCGGCTTACGGTCTCCAAAGTTCTTACCCTGAGCTCTTCCTTGCTGCTGGCCTCCTGATGGCGTAGTTGCTGATTGCTTACTCTGTTGCTGCCCTTGGTACTGCCCTGTTGACTTTCCTTTGAAGGCCGATTGTCTCTCCCCTGGCGTTGCTGGCGCTTCTTCCAAACTTATGGCTTTATATTCGGCTTCTGCCACTGACTTAGGGTTGATTGCTCGGACTAGCCTTTTGATATTGCTGTTCAATCCCTCGATGTAAGTTTCAACCGCTTGCCTTTCCGACACTCCATGAACATGGAGTCTAAGTCGCATAAATTCCTCTGTATACTTCGCTACTGACAATGTACCCTGGTTCAACCTGTAGAACTGCTGGATCTGCCTGCTAGTATGTGACCTAGGCACATAATGTCTGCGAAAAGGCCTTCTTGAAGGTCTTGAATCTGCAATCGTTCCTTTTGAGCTTGTTGGACTTCTCGCATAGCCTTTCCACCGATTCTAGCTGCTCCTATCAAGTTTCTTTGTGGCAACTTTCCCTATATCCTTATCCTTCGTGCCATAAGAGTTGCGAACTCTTCCATCTCATCAAGCCGGGCTTACGCCTCCATACGACTTGTCCTTCCCCGAACTGACCCAACTTCCTAGTCTTCCACACATTGCTCATAGCACTGTCAACTTTCTTTTGATAATCATCTTCCTTCCTTGCCCTGGCTCTTACCTGTGGAGTGTCGGACTCACTTTCTGAGGTAGAACTGTCTTGGTGTGCGAGTGTGTCAAGAACCTGGAGCTAGGTGGTGTTGGACTCCTTCTGTTTCTCCTTTTCCTCTTCCTGTCTCTGACATTCCCCTGGTTGTCCTGCCCCTCCGGCTGTGGGCCTTCCTCGATGCCTTGCTGAGGTAGCGGTGGAGGTGGTGGTGGAGCAGGTGCGTATTCCTGGGCATTCATCAATGGGGTGGCCCAGTGGATCAGCTGATGCATCTGGTTCCTCATCTGGACGAGCCTTGCGTTGATTGCTTCCGGCGTCATTTTGTCGTTGTTGTCATCTTGATCACGTCCAAATAGGTTCCTGGGTACCCACTGGTGATGTCGGCCTTGGCCTTGAGAACCTGAGCCTGTGTTTCTTGCTGCAAGGATTGATCATCAATACATGTTATTTGGGTTAGATGTTGATCAATCTTACTTGTAATTGAATTATTTTTAGTTATAAGGAAATCATACGAAGCATTGCATTTATAAAACAGTTAATAGTCATTAATATATAGAAGTTACATGTGGTAGAGTAGATATGTATTAGCACAATAGGGTACAAGAAAACATTTAGCACAATTAAAACTTTAAGGAAATTCTACAACTATTCA
Organism: Isoetes taiwanensis; assembly: GCA_021234155.1. Classification (NCBI taxonomy): domain Eukaryota; kingdom Viridiplantae; phylum Streptophyta; class Lycopodiopsida; order Isoetales; family Isoetaceae; genus Isoetes; species Isoetes taiwanensis. The sequence goes on from JAJEKV010000041.1 coordinate 8,834,309, forward strand.
ATGGCCTCCTGAAAGCCTAAAGAAATTCTTGACATCCCTGAATCGGAGGCCTTTGCCGAGGTTGTGCAGGATGTTCCTTGTCGATCTTCCCTCGAGTGCTCGAGCCATTTCCGGTTCCGGGAGTTAAGTGCGATTCTTTGCTACTACTGAAAGTGATGCGTCCCTGAGGTGGCCCTAGCGAAGTCAAGGCAATGGAGCGCTACGGACCTCTTGAAAAGGATGACGTGATCTGCATGGGCGTATATCTTCGAGTGCTGCCCGAAGCCCGAGAGTGCTATGAGAAGTGCCACTGATTCTTCCCCCCTTGGACTGAACTCCTTGTGGAAGACTACCATTTGCCCTTGGCTGAGGGCTGGAAGGTAGTAACGAAGTGCCGTACCTTTACCCGTGCCTCGCGAACCCATGCCCTTCCTTTGAGCCGCTCCACCGTAGGCGTCCACTGCCATAAGATCTTCATGATCTCTCCACATGCTGGTTGCATTGTCCAAGTTGATGCTACTGGACCCTTCCCTCATGCTCCTGGCTCGAACTGTCCGGAAGCGAGCTTGGGCCCCTCCTGGTTTGTGCGGTTGCTTATCTGTATCTGCTGGAACTCCTCCTCTGAAATGATAGGTTCCTGCTGTCGATAGATCTCCCTTATCTGCTGATAGGCTGCTATGTCTGACATTGTCTCCCCAGCATAAGAGTGTCTCTCTGCCAGCTCCCTTGGGATCTCCTGGTATGAATAGTCGATGAGGTCCGTGCTTTTTCCATGTGCTATCATGCCTAGAAGCTCGTCGATTCGAAGTCCCTGTTCCTGGCAGTATGACAAGTTGAGGATGTCATTTGCTAAAATGTACTCCTCTCCGTCGATGACTATCGGCGACAGAGCTGTGATGCCGACCGGTGGCTCGGTGGCTCTTCTGATGTCGTCGTCGTGCCTTGACATGTATCTCTGCATCCTTGTTGCCTCCCTGCTCTCCCATTCTGGGTTTTGCTCCCCTAACTGCTCGTAGTCTTCGTCGATCTGCAGAATTGGTGCCCCCGACGTCGTGCCATGGTATTCATACGCGGAGGAATCTATGTTGAGGATTTGATCCTGGGCCCTACGGGTATCAAGTGGTGCTAAGTCTAAGGGCTGAACAGAAGGTTCCCCTACTTTGTTGATTGACTTATAGTACATGAAGAGGGCAAGGGCTGTCTGAGATGAAAGGTACCTATGCCTATTGTGTCTGCAGGTCATGTAATCGGGCATGGTCCTAGTCCTATCCCATAGCTGCTTCTTGCCTTTGGATCCTCCCATCTCTCGACCTAAGGCTTGGGTGAGTGTCTCCAGAGAAACCCAATTCCCTAAGTGGCTGGGAGCAGTTCTGTTGAAGGGAAAATGGCAAATGAGGCCCCCTTTTTATAGACTATGGTTGGCCTCGGGATTCGTGCAAAAAAATACCTACATAAGAAAGTCTTGGTTCTATGGCTATGGGTGTCCAAATGAGCTACCATGAAGTGCAAATCTAAGCAAAACAAAGCAAGGAACACTACATGGCAGTTTGTTTGGCTGAATTTGGCTAATTTGGGTCGAAAATGGGCTGACCCGGGTGAATCCGCGCGAAAGGCCTCCGCGTCGCGAACGCAGACGCGTTTGGCGCGGTCTCACCCGGTTGGCCGATTTTGGAGCCAATTTTGGTCAAATTTGAGAGTTTGAAGATGCTAACATGGCTAATTGGATCAATTCTAACCTAACTAGCAACTTATTTTGAACAAAACTGACACCTAAAAGCATAATTTCGGCGCACCCGGGTGAATCCGCGCGAAACGCGCCCGCGTCGCGGACGCAGAGGCCATTGGCGCGGTCTCACCCGGTTGCCCCGATTTTTTTGCTTTTTGGATGATTTTTTTGCCAAAATTTTCGTTGTAGCCATGATTTCTAGGGTATTCCTAAGCATGTTATAAAGAATTCTACTACAATTAGGTTTAATTTCCTAGATTTCAAGCATCTAACATTTTTCTACTTACAGAGGAAAATAACTTTTATATTAATAAGAAAACACAATTACATGAAAATTTTAATCCTCTAACAAAATTTACAAAAATTGAGGGCCTAGGGCCTCTCCCTACTGCCTAATTCTCGTGCTAAGTGAATGTCCTTCGGCATGAGGGTAACTCTCTTAGCATGGATCGCACAGAGGTTCCCTTCCTCAAAGAGCTGCACCAGCTCTGCTTCAGCGGCCTCTTGCAGGGCCCGGGTCATTAGAGGGGTAACCCTATAATCGGTCCTAACTCCCCGCATGATTTCCCTAAGGAGACGCTCGAAGGGCGCCTTCCTTATAAGGAGATTGGTGCACATTTGAAAGTGCTTGATCTCCCTAAACACCCGGGCGTACACACTGTTCGGCCCGTGGTGAACCCTTTTGGGTTTTTCCGGTCTAGGTGGGGGTGGGTTAGGCTGGTTTTTCTTGGCTGCCCCCCCCACGCCCAGCAGCACCTTCTCGGCGGCGGTACCGGTCATTGTACCTCGTCCAGCGACGGAGGTACTCTTGGTATACCTTCATTTTGCGCATGAATTCACGATCCTGACGGAGCGTGAATTCCCGTTCTCCCACCTTCTGCTTCTTGACCTGCTTTGGTGGCTCCGGCCACTTAGGGTAAGGTGGTCTCGCGTCGGGGCCCTGCTGCTCCTCCTCCTCCTCGCCGTCTCCCCCTTTCTGTACCTCCTCCTCTTCACGAGGCTCTTCAATAACGACAGTCCCGAGGCCGTCGTTTCTTCTCTTGTCCTCCTCTCCTGGCTGCTGAGCTCCCTTTCGCGCCCCTCTTCTTCCTAGTAGCCTTCTCCTCCGACCACTCTGCAACCTTCTCTTTGCCCTTTTTCTTGATGCAGAAGGGCCCGCCTCTTCGCGTTTGGTGCTTCTTCTGCTGGCTGGTCCACACTCTTGACACTGCTCTTCCACCTCCGGTGTCCGAGCCAGGGCCCAAAGTGGCGGGATTAGCCCGGTTCTCACGAGAGCCCCACGGCGAAGAGGCTGCTGCTTTCGGGCTCGGTGCACTCTCTTGGCGTGGGAAGGTGTAAGCCCCGCTAGCTGGCGGAGGAAGCCCCTCCTCTCTCCCGGGCTTCGGTCCGGGTGCCCGGGAACCTTCTTGACATCCGCCTCTGCCTGCCGCTTGCGCCATTGAGAGGGTGGGGCACTTTCGTTATACTTCCTCATTTGTTTGTTTGGTTCGAGCCATAACTTACGGTTCAAGAAATGGATGGCGTAAAAGGCAAGAGAGAGGTGGTGGTGGGGAAAGGTTGGAGAGAGAGAATGAGGTGTCAGATATTTAAAAAAAGAGGGTCCCTAGGAATATTCTCCCACCATAATTACCCCTATTTATTAGCCTCCCTTATTAATTACACCATATTTAGTAATTATTTAATTATTAATGTATGTATTAACCCTGTATTAATTCGTATTATACCTTACATTTTTCGAATTTTCTAATGGTTTGAAGTGCTAATTATGGATTTGCGCCATTTTTCACTCGGGTCTCCGATTGGCATGATTCTTCGACCCATTTTAGGTGAAATTTGGTGCAGATGCATACTTTTCACTCCAATTTTACTAGAAGATGAATTGGACTCACTCATTCCTTCGTCTAACACTTAACCTTACTCCGGACCCACTACCTAAGAGAAAAATTTTTTCCCTTATTTTCGGGGTTCGATGGTGGAAATTTTTATTTCACACCCTATAGGCCTGTTAGACTACTTTCATGGTTATGGTCAGTGCTAGTTCCTGGTCAACCAAGAACATCGCCTAAGTGGCTGGGAGCAGTTCTGTTGAAGGGAAAATGGCAAATGAGGCCCCCTTTTTATAGACTATGGTTGGCCTCGGGATTCGTGCAAAAAAATACCTACATAAGAAAGCCTTGGTTCTATGGCTATGGGTGTCCAAATGAGCTACCATGAAGTGCAAATCTAAGCAAAACAAAGCAAGAAACACTACATGGCAGTTTGTTTGGCTGAATTTGGCTAATTTGGGTCGAAAATGGGCTGACCCGGGTGAATCCGCGCGAAAGGCCTCCGCGTCGCGAACGCAGACGCGTTTGGCGCGGTCTCACCCGGTTGGCCGATTTTGGAGCCAATTTTGGTCAAATTTGAGAGTTTGAAGATGCTAACATGGCTAATTGGATCAATTCTAACCTAACTAGCAACTTATTTTGAACAAAACTGACACCTAAAAGCATAATTTCGGCACCCGGTGAATCCAATCCTCAGCCAGCGCCAGCGTCAGCGACGCAGAGGCCATTGGCGGTCTCACCCGTTGCCCGATTTTTTGCTTTTTGGATGATTTTTTTTTTTGCCAAAATTTTCGTTGTAGCCATGATTTCTAGGGTATTCCTAAGCATGTTATAAAGAATTCTACTACAATTAGGTTTAATTTCCTAGATTTCAAGCATCTAACATTTTTCTACTTACAGAGAGGAAAATAACTTTTATATTAATAAGAAAACACAATTACATGAAAATTTTAATCCTCTAACAAAATTTACAAAAATTGAGGGCCTAGGGCCTCTCCCTGCGAATTCTCCGTGCTAAGTGAATGTCCTTCGGCATGAGGGTAACTCTCTTAGCATGGATCGCCTGAAGGTTCCCTTCCTCAAAGAGCTGCACCAGCTCTGCTTCCCGTGACCTCTTGCGGGGGCGGGTCATTAGAGGGTAACCCTATAATCGGTCCTAACTCTGCATGATTTCCCTAAGGAGGCGGCTTTCGAAGAGCCTTCCTTATAAGGAGATTGGTGCACATTTGAAAGTGCTTGATCTCCCTAAACACCCGGTATACACCTTTGTTAGGCGTGGTGAACCCACTTTGGGTTTTTCGGTCTAGGTGGGGGTGGGTTAGGCTGGTTTTCTTGACCTGCCCCCTCCACGACCAGCTACACCTTCCCCCGGCGGCAAGTACCGGTCATTGTACCTCGTCCCAAATAATGACGGAGGTACTCTTGGTATACCTTCATTTTGCGCATGAATTCACGATCCTGACGGAGCGTGAATTCCCGTTCTCCCACCTTCTGCTTCTTGACTGCTTTGGTGGCTCGGGCCACTTAGGGTAAGGTGGTCTCGGCGTCCGGGGCCCCTGCTGCTCCTCCTCCTCCTCGCCGTCTCCCCTTTACGTACCTCCTCCTCTTCCACGAGGGCTCTTCAATAGCGGCAGGTCCAGCCCTTGGCGGTCGTTTTCTTCTCTTTGTCCTCCTCTCCTGGCACTGAGCTCCCTCGCTCCCTCTTCTTCCTAGTAGCCTTCTCCTCCGACCACTCTCGCAACCTTCTCTTTGCCCTTTTTCTTGATGCGAAGGGCCCGCCTCTTCGCGTTTGGTCTTTGCTTCTTTGGTCCACACGCTCTTGACACGCTCTTCCACCTCAGGTGTCCGAGCCGAGGAGGCCCAAAGTGGCGGGATTAGCCCGGTTCTCTGAGAGCCCCCTGGCGAAGAGCTGCTGCTCGGGCTCGGTGCACTCTCTTCGGCGTCGTGGAAGGTGTCGCCGCTGCTGCTGGAGGGAAGCCCCTCCTCTCCTGGCTTCGGTCGAAGGTGCCCAGGAACCTTCTTGACATGCCGTCCTGCTGCCGCTTGCGCCATTGAGAGGGTGGGGCACTCGTTATACTTCCTCGCTGTTTGTTTGGTTCGAGCCATAACTTACGGTTCAAGAAATGGATGACGTAAAGCTGAGCAAGAGAGAGGTGGTGGTGGGGAAAGGTTGGAGAGAGAGAATGAGGTGTCAGATATTTAAAAAAAGAGGGTCCCTAGGAATATTCTCCCACCATAATTACCCCTATTTATTAGCCTCCCTTATTAATTACACCATATTTAGTAATTATTTAATTATTAATGTATGTATTAACCCTGTATTAATTCGTATTATACCTTACATTTTTCGAATTTTCTAATGGTTTGAAGTGCTAATTATGGATTTGCGCCATTTTTCACTCGGGTCTCCGATTGGCATGATTCTTCGACCCATTTTAGGTGAAATTTGGTGCAGATGCATACTTTTCACTCCAATTTTACTAGAAGATGAATTGGACTCACTCATTCCTTCGTCTAACACTTAACCTTACTCCGGACCCACTACCTAAGAGAAAAATTTTTTCCCTTATTTTCGGGGTTCGATGGTGGAAATTTTTATTTCACACCCTATAGGCCTGTTAGACTACTTTCATGGTTATGGTCAGTGCTAGTTCCTGGTCAACCAAGAACATCGCCTAAGTGGCTGGGAGCAGTTCTGTTGAAGGGAAAATGGCAAATGAGGCCCCCTTTTTATAGACTATGGTTGGCCTCGGGATTCGTGCAAAAAGGTACCTACATAAGAAAGTCTTGGTTCTATGGCTATGAGTGTCCAAATGAGCTACCATGAAGTGCAAATCTAAGCAAAACAAAGCAAGGAACACTACATGGCAGTTTATTTGGCTGAATTTGTTTAATTTGGGTCGAAAATGTGCTGACCCGGGTGAATCCGCGCGAAAGGCCTCCGCGTCGCGAACGCAGACGCGTTTGGCGCGGTCTCACCCAGTTGGCCGATTTTGGAGCCAATTTTGGTCAAATTTGAGAGTTTGAAGATGCTAACATGGCTAATTGGATCAATTCTAACCTAACTAGCAACTTATTTTGAACAAAACTGACACCTAAAAGCATAATTTCGGGCACCCGGGTGAATCCGCGGCTTAACGCCTTCAGCGCGTCCGGGACCTTGAGGCCATTGGCGCGGTCTCACCCGGTTGCCCCGATTTTTTTGCTTTTTGGATGATTTTTTTGCCAAAATTTTCGTTGTAGCCATGATTTCTAGGGTATTCCTAAGCATGTTATAAAGAATTCTACTACAATTAGGTTTAATTTCCTAGATTTCAAGCATCTAACATTTTTCTACTTACAGAGGAAAATAACTTTTATATTAATAAGAAAACACAATTACATGAAAATTTTAATCCTCTAACAAAATTTACAAAAATTGAGGGCCTAGGGCCTCTCCCTGCGAATTCTCCGTGCTAAGTGAATGTCCTTCGGCATGAGGGTAACTCTCTTAGCATGGATCGCACAGAGGTTCCCTTCCTCAAAGAGCTGCACCAGCTCTGCTTCAGCGGCCTCTTGCAGGGCCCGGGTCATTAGAGGGGTAACCCTATAATCGGTCCGGAACTCCTGCATGATTTCCCTAAGGAGACGCTCGAAGGGCGCCTTCCTTATAAGGAGATTGGTGCACATTTGAAAGTGCTTGATCTCCCTAAACACCCGGGCGTACACACTGTTCGGCCCGTGGTGAACCCTTTTGGGTTTTTCCGGTCTAGGTGGGGGTGGGTTAGGCTGGTTTTTCTTCGGCCTGCCCCCCTCCACGGCCCGCTGCACCTTCTGACGGCAGTACCAGTCATTGTACCTCGTCCAGCGACGGAGGTACTCTTGGTATACCTTCATTTTGCGCATGAATTCACGATCCTGACGGAGCGTGAATTCCCGTTCTCCCACCTTCTGCTTCTTGACCTGCTTTGGTGGCTCCGGCCACTTAGGGTAAGGTGGTCTCGCGTCGGGGCCCTGCTGCTCCTCCTCCTCCTCGCCGTCTCCCCCTTTCTGTACCTCCTCCTCTTCACGAGGCTCTTCAATAACGACAGTCCCGCGAGGCCGGTCGTTTCTTCTCTTTGTCCTCCTCTCCTGCTGCCTGAGCTCCCGCTCGCGCTCCCTCTTCTTCCTAGTAGCCTTCTCCTCCGACCACTCTGCAACCTTCTCTTTGCCCTTTTTCTTCGGTACCGAAGGGCCCGCCTCTTGCGTTTGGTGCTGCTGCTGCTGGTCCACCTGCTCTTCGACCTGCTCTTCCACCTCCGTGTCCGACAGAGGCCCAAAGTGGCGGGATTCGCCAGTTCTCTGAGAGCCCCCTGGCGAAGAGCTGCTGCTCGGGCTCGGTGCACTCTCTTGGCGTCGTGGAAGGTGTAGCCCTTCTGGCTTGGAGGAAGCCCCTCCTCTCTCGGCCCGGTCGAAGGTGCCCAGGAACCTTCTTGACATGCCGTCCTGCTGCCGCTTGCGCCATTGAGAGGGTGGGGCACTCGTTATACTTCCTCGCTGTTTGTTTGGTTCGAGCCATAACTTACGGTTCAAGAAATGGATGACGTAAAGCTGAGCAAGAGAGAGGTGGTGGTGGGGAAAGGTTGGAGAGAGAGAATGAGGTGTCAGATATTTAAAAAAAGAGGGTCCCTAGGAATATTCTCCCACCATAATTACCCCTATTTATTAGCCTCCCTTATTAATTACACCATATTTAGTAATTATTTAATTATTAATGTATGTATTAACCCTGTATTAATTCGTATTATACCTTACATTTTTCGAATTTTCTAATGGTTTGAAGTGCTAATTATGGATTTGCGCCATTTTTCACTCGGGTCTCCGATTGGCATGATTCTTCGACCCATTTTAGGTGAAATTTGGTGCAGATGCATACTTTTCACTCCAATTTTACTAGAAGATGAATTGGACTCACTCATTCCTTCGTCTAACACTTAACCTTACTCCGGACCCACTACCTAAGAGAAAATTTTTTTCCCTTATTTTCGGGGTTCGATGGTGGAAATTTTATTTCACACCCTATAGGCCCAATTAGACTACTTTCATGGTTATGGTCAGTGCTAGTTCCTGGTCAACCAAGAACATCGCCTAAGTGGCTGGGAGCAGTTCTGTTGAAGGGAAAATGGCAAATGAGGCCCCCTTTTTATAGACTATGGTTGGCCTCGGGATTCGTGCAAAAAGGTACCTACATAAGAAAGTCTTGGTTCTATGGCTATGAGTGTCCAAATGAGCTACCATGAAGTGCAAATCTAAGCAAAACAAAGCAAGGAACACTACATGGCAGTTTATTTGGCTGAATTTGTTTAATTTGGGTCGAAAATGTGCTGACCCGGGTGAATCCGCGCGAAAGGCCTCCGCGTCGCGAACGCAGACGCGTTTGGCGCGGTCTCACCCAGTTGGCCGATTTTGGAGCCAATTTTGGTCAAATTTGAGAGTTTGAAGATGCTAACATGGCTAATTGGATCAATTCTAACCTAACTAGCAACTTATTTTGAACAAAACTGACACCTAAAAGCATAATTTCGGCGCACCCGGGTGAATCCGCGCGAAACGCGCCCGCGTCGCGGACGCAGAGGCCATTGGCGCGGTCTCACCCGGTTGCCCCGATTTTTTTGCTTTTTGGATGATTTTTTTGCCAAAATTTTCGTTGTAGCCATGATTTCTAGGGTATTCCTAAGCATGTTATAAAGAATTCTACTACAATTAGGTTTAATTTCCTAGATTTCAAGCATCTAACATTTTTCTACTTACAGAGGAAAATAACTTTTATATTAATAAGAAAACACAATTACATGAAAATTTTAATCCTCTAACAAAATTTACAAAAATTGAGGGCCTAGGGCCTCTCCCTGCGAATTCTCCGTGCTAAGTGAATGTCCTTCGGCATGAGGGTAACTCTCTTAGCATGGATCGCACAGAGGTTCCCTTCCTCAAAGAGCTGCACCAGCTCTGCTTCAGCGGCCTCTTGCAGGGGAACCTTCTGTTCAGCCCTTAGACTTAGCACCACTTGATACCCGTAGGGCCCAGGATCAAATCCTCAACATAGATTCCTCCGCGTATGAATACCATGGCACGACGTCGGGGGCACCAGTTCTGCAGATCGACGAAGACTACGAGCAGTTAGGGGAGCAAAACCCAGAATGGGAGAGCAGGGAGGCAACAAGGATGTAGAGATACATGTCAAGGCACGACGACGACATCAGAAGAGCCACCGAGCCACCGGTCGGCATCACAGCTCTGTCGCCGATAGTCATCGACGGAGAGGAGTACATTTTAGCAAATGACATCCTCAACTTGTCATACTGCCAGGAACAGGGACTTCGAATCGACGAGCTTCTAGGCATGATAGCACATGGGAAAAGCACGGACCTCATCGACTATTCATACCAGGAGATCCCAAGGGAGCTGGCAGAGAGACACTCTTATGCTGGGGAGACAATGTCAGACATAGCAGCCTATCAGCAGATAAGGGAGATCTATCGACAGCAGGAACCTATCATTTCAGAGGAGGAGTTCCAGCAGATACAGAGCACACTGTACAAACCAGGGAGGGGCCCAAGCTCAAGCCGGACAGTTCGAGCCAGGAGCATGAGGGAAGGGTCCAGTAGCATCAACTTGGACAATGCAACCAGCATGTGGAGAGATCATGAAGATCTTATGGCAGTGGACGCCTACGGTGGAGCGGCTCAAAGGAAGGGCACGGGTTCGCGAGGCACGGGTAAAGGTACGGCACTTTGCTACTACCTTCCAGCCCTCAGCCAAGGGCAAATGGTAGTCTTCCACAAGGAGTTCAGTCCAAGGGGGGAAGAATCAGTGGCACTTCTCATAGCACTCTCGGGCTTCGGGCAGCACTCGAAGATATACGCCCATGCAGATCACGTCATCCTTTTCAAGAGGTCCGTAGCGCTCCATTGCCTTGACTTCGCTAGGGCCACCTCAGGGACGCATCACTTTCAGTAGTAGCAGCAATTGCACCAGAACTCCCGGAACCGGAAATGGCTCGAGCACTCGAGGGAAGATCGACAAGGAACATCCTGCGCAACCTCGGCAAAGGCCTCCGATTCAGGGATGTCAAGAATTTCTTTAGGCTTTCAGGAGGCCATTGAATAGCTGTAGAATTTCCTTAAAGTTTTAATTGTGCTAAATGTTTTCTTGTACCCTATTGTGCTAATACATATCTACTCTACCACATGTAACTTCTATGTATTAATGACTATTAACTGTTTTATAAATGAAATGCTTCGTATGATTTCCTTATAACTAAAAATAATTCAATTACAAGTAAGATTGATCAACATCTAACCCAAATAACATGTATTGATGATCAATCCTTGCAGCAAGAAACACAGGCTCAGGTTCTCAAGGCCAAGGCCGACATCACCAGTGGGTATCCAGGAACCTATTTGGACGTGATCAAGATGACAACAACGACGAAATGACGCCGGAAGCAATCAACGCAAGGCTCGTCCAGATGAGGAACCAGATGCATCAGCTGATCCACTGGGCCACCCCATTGATGAATGCCCAGGAATACGCACCTGCTCCACCACCACCTCCACCGCTACCTCAGCAAGGCATCGAGGAAGGCCCACGGAGGGGCAGGACAACCAGGGGAATGTCAGAGACAGGAAGAGGAAAAGGAGAAACAGAAGGAGTCCAACACCACCTAGCTCCAGTTCTTCAGACACTTCAGACAGTCAAGACAGTTCTACCTCAGAAAGTGAGTCCGACAGGTAAGAGCCAGGACAAGGAAGGAAGATGATTATCAAAAGAAAGTTGACGATTACTTTGAGCAATGTGTGGAAGACTAGGAAGTTGGGTCAGTTCGGAAGGACAAAGTCGTGGTATGGAGGCGTAAGCCCGGCTTGATGAGATGGAAGAGTTCGGCAACTCTTATGGCATGAAGGATAAGGATATAGGGAAAGTTGCCACAAAGAAACTTGATAGGAGCAAATAGAATCGGGTGGAAAGGCTATGCTAAGTCCAACAAGCTCAAAAGGAACGATTCTTGCATTCAAGACCTTCAAAGAAGGCCTTTCGGCAGACATTATGTGCCTAGGTCACATACTAGCGAAAAGAGATCCAAAGCAGCTTCTCTGAGTTGAACCAGGTACATTGTCGATGCTTAAGCATACTGAGAGGAATTTATGCGACTTAGACTCCATGTTCCCGAGAGTGTCGGAAGGCAAGCGGTTGAAACCTACATCGAGGGATTGAACAACAATATCAAAAGTCTAGTCCGAGCAATCAACCCTAAGTCGCTGGGGCGTAGTCAAAGATAAAGCCATAAGTTTGGAAGAAGCGCCAGCAACGCCAGGGGAGAGACAATCGACCTTCAAAGGAAAGTCAACAGGGCAGTACCAAGGGCAGCAACAGAGTAAGCAATCAGCAACTACGCCATCAGGAGGCCAGCAGCAAGGAAGAGCTCAGGGTAAGAACTTTGGAGAATGCATCAGGGGGCAGCATGTTAAAGCGCATTCTAGACAGCCTGACGAAAGAGAAGAGACATGAATGTATTGAGAAGAAGCTATGTTTCAGGTGCTTCCAGCCAGGGCACCGAACACATGATTGCCCATTCGTCATGCAGGCAGCTTTGGCAGAGCTTATGGATTGGGATTCGCCGACAGAAGCAGATGAAGACGACGACCAGCATGAGGCCCAGGACTTCATAGATGGTGAGTGCCATATCTGTGCAAATATTGAGTCGGGTGATATAGAAAATCAGTCGACAGTGATCGCGGCTGATGGAATCATAGATAGCAATCCATATGTAGTCCTCATAGACACAGGTAGCTCTCACAATTTCGCCTCTCCTAGGCTGGCTGCCCTAATGAAGAACAAGGTATTGAAGTCTAAGCCAAGGCCAGTTGCTATGGCAAACGGCGCCATTCGGCACACTAAGGGGAGAAGGATTACATTCGACATAGACCTTAGTGGAAGTAAGTGGCCCATGGGGGCAGAGGTCATGGAGATTGGAAGGTATGACCTTATAGTAGGAATGGAGTTCCTAAAGCCAGCGAAAGCCATGATCGACTGCGACCGCAATGAAGTCGCCATGACAGCACCGGACGGCACCAAATTCATAGTGAGAGGTAAGAAGACAGCTTCTTCTATGCAGTGTATTTCTTTGAAGCAGCTAAGGAAAAGTATAGAAAGAAATAAGGTGGATTACATTTTGAGATTAGAGGCAATTGAGCCCAATAAACAGGATGGAAACGACCAAAAGGGGAAGCAGTTGCCCAAGCCAGTAGCAAGGCTTATTTCGGAATTCAAGGATGTATTTCCGGATGAAATCCGGCAGCTACCACCTTATAGGGGTGTGGAGTGTGAGATCACATTAGCACCAGATGCTAAGCCTACCAGCAAGGCACCATACAGGATGAGCACACCGGAGTTGATTGAGCTCAAGAAGCAACTCCAGGAATTGCTTGAGCTTGGTTTTATTAGAGCAAGTGTGTCTCCTTTTGGAGCACCCATACTCTTCGTGAAGAAGAAAGATGGCAGCTTAAGAATGTGCATAGACTATCGCCAGCTCAACAAGCAGACGATAAAGAATAAGTATGCATTGCCACGGGCAGATGATTTGATGGACCAGCTCCAAGGAGCAAAGGTATTCTCTAAAATTGACTTAAGGTCAGGATACCACCAAATAAGGATAAAGGAAGAAGATATCCATAAGACCGCCTTTAGAACGCGGTATGGTCACTTTGAGTTTACGGTAATGCCCTTTGGATTGTCCAATGCTCCAAAGAACTTTTATGCCTCATGAACGACGTCTTGAGGGGATTTTCTAGATGAGTTTGTCATTGTCTTCTTCGATGACATTCTAGTTTACAGCAAGTCCATTGAAGATCATAGTCAGAAGGGTGTTAGAAAAGTTGAGGCGGCATCGTTTGTATGGAAAGCTCTCCAAATGCCACTTTGCTACGGAAAGAGTGGAGTACTTGGGCCATGTCATATCGGGCGAAGGGATCTCCACCGACCCAAGAAAAGATCGGCAAAGAGTAGATTGGCCAGCTCCAAAGAATGTGGCGGAAGTAAGAAGCTTTCTAGGTCTGGCAGGTTATTACAGAAAGTTCGTGAAGGATTTCGCTAAGTGGGCATCCCCTTTGACGGACCTCACTAAGAGTGCTAAGGTGAAAGATTGGAGAACACATTGGTTAGAAAATGTTCAAGCTTCATTTGAAAAGCTTAAGGAGGCCTTAACATCAGCACCGAGCTGGTTACGCGATCCGCACAAGGACAAGATAGTAGCAACAGATGCAAGTAAGATAGCGGCAGGTTGGAGTCCTTATGCAAGAAGGAAGAGTAATAGCTTATGATTCCAAGAAGTTGAACGACACCGAAAGCAGCTATCCAACCCATGATCGGAACTTCTAGCTATTGTCAGGGCTCTTCGTATTTGGAGGCATTATTTGCTCGGGAGGAAGTTTCAGTTAGATACTGATCACCAGAGCCTCCAATACATCTTTACCCAACCACTCCTCAATCTAAGGCAAAGGAGGTGGATGGAATTCCTAGAAGAGTATGACTTTGAGATTGCTTATAAGCCAGGTAAGTTGAATGTGGTCGCCGATGCTCTTTCTAGAAGACCCCTTGAGACGAGAACACATTGTAATGCTATATCAACTCTTTCGAGTGGGTATGGCAAGAAAATTGAGGAGACATTACCATTTGATGGTGATTTCAAGGAGGTGTGGGAAAGCCTCTCTAGGGAGGCTAGAACAGATAAGGAACGAGAAGCCTTCAAGCATTATAAGAAGGAAGGCAACTTGTTATATCATAAGCATAAGTTGTGTGTACCCGAATCGTCAGGTATAAGGAAGTTAATTCTTCATGACACACACAACAGCCCAATAGCAGGGCATGCAGGGTTTATGAAGACCTACTTCAAGATTCGAAGTAGCTACTTCTGGCCGGGAATGAAGAAGCAGATAGCAAGATATATTCGCGAGTGCCAGTTGTGTCAGCAAACCAAAGCGGAGCAGCTTCGAATTCCAGGAGCTTTGGAACCTCTAGCAGTGCCGAATGCGAAGTGGGAAGTGGTAAGTATGGATTTTATCACAGGACTTCCCAAGACTCTTCGAGGCAAGGATGCATTGATGGTCGTAGTAGACAAATTATCTAAGATGGCACATTTTGTGCCTTGTAGAACTACCGACACAGCATTAGATACTGCCAAGCTATTTGTGAAGGAGATTTTTAGGCTCCATGGCATGCCTCGGGAGATAATATCTGATAGAGATTCTAAGTTTATGAGTGCTTTTTGGCAGGACCTCTTTAGCACCATTCAGACGAAGCTCTCCATGAGCACAGCTTATCATCCCCAAACAGATGGTCAGACGGAGAGGACGAATCGAATCATTGAAGATATGCTTAGAAGCTTTGTGTGGAATAAGCAGTCCAAGTGGGATGAGTATATCCACTTGGTGGAATTCGCCTACAATAGTGCCAAGCAGGAGTCATCTCAGATGTCTCCTTTCATGGTAAATTACGGGTACCAGTGCTTAACCCCGGACACTTGGCACAACCCCGTGTCAAAGGTTGAAGTGTCCCAGCAGATGCTAGGAGATATGCAGCAGTTGGTGGAAGAAGTGAGGGGTTACCTCCTAGCAGCAAGAAGTCGGCAGAAGAGCGTAGCCGACAAGCACAGGACCGTAAGAGAGTTCAAGGAAGGCGATAGCGTGTGGTTGAAGATCAAGGTCAAGCAAGCTAAGCTTCGGATTGGGAGTTGCAAGAAGCTTGCCCCTAGGTGGGCTGGTCCGTTCAAGATTTTGGAGAGAGTGGGCTCCCAAGCCTACAAGTTGGATCTTCCGGCCCATCTCAAAGTTCACAAGGTCTTCCACGTAAGTTTATTGAAAAGGCACAATCCTAACCCTGACGAGGTCTTGGATACTCCAACTTTATTGGAAATGACGGAGGAGCAAGTTGAAATCGTGCCTGAGTTACTTCTTGATAAGTCATTCAAGAAGACTAGGAGGTCTCAGTTCCTCCAGTATTTGGTCAAGTGGAAGCACTTGCCCGTGGAAGACGCGACATGGGTATTGAAGCAGGATTTGGAGAAGCAATACCCAGAGTTTATGAAGGAGTTTGATGGGCGAGTCGTCTCCGACTTGGTCGACCCCGACTTGCCAGGAGGTTAGCTAGTGTGTTTCTTAGTTAGCCTCTAGTTCTGGCAGATGTATTCTAGCTAGTGGAATACATAAGGCCAGAATCTTGGAACATGTGGGCGATGATGAGATAAGCCTTTAAGGCATTCTCTAGGCCAACATGCACCAAGAGGTGCGCATGACCAATAGGGTCATGCGAGAGAGAGAGGAAAGGCATGGTGCGCGATGATGGGACATCGGTCGGATGCTCTCTATGCCACGATGTGGGGTTCGCACACCTGGCCATAGGGGGGTCATGGTGAAGGTCAAAGTGATCATGTGCGATGATGGGATCGTGAGACGTTCCCTAGCTTAAAACCCTTGGGGCATGATGCACTAGGGGTACTCGGCACCGGGTAACCGAGTACAAGGTAGCACTTGATCATGGGCGATGATGGGATCATCTTAAATGGTCCTTAAGCTCAAATCCGGAAGGGCCATGATCGAGTGCAAGGTATGGTAAGGGGGGTGGTCCCCTAAAACCACAAATTTATTAATTAAACTAACGTAATGTGCTCCATGTGCAGGCAAGTGAGAAGGAGCTTCGAGGTGGGGCGCATTACGAGAAGATGGGGGAACCATAATTTAGATTATGAACCCTAATAACTCTTATAATAATGTTTTGAATTATTGTAAGAAGTAACCTTGTTAAGGCTATATAATTTTGTATAAGTACAAATATAGCCTAAATTTTGACATTTAACTTTAATAGGAAGTTGATCGTTTAAATTAAACTTAAGTGCATGATCTTATGTTGTTTTGCAGGATAGATAGGCTCGTCACCTTAGCGCAATGCTGGGGACAGCATTGTCCTAAGGGGGGGAGAATGTGACGTTCCAAGGGAATATACACCATAAATACGTATATTCCTGGACTCGTCACCATACAAGTCTACCCAGGTAGCCTTGTATGCCTCGGATAAGTGGCAAGGGGTGCACATCTAAGTTAATTGTTAACTTAGATAACCTTAGGATAAGGCCCATTTCCACATGGCCTTATCCTATTGGGCAACCGCCACACGGCCTTATTTTAGTGGTGCCACGTGGCATCCCACGTGGACCCACACCTATATAAGCCCTAACCCTAACCCTAGACCCTTTTTCCTGACCTAGCACCTGAGCTCTCATCCACGTGCCCGAAACCCCGTTTCGAGCACCGTTCGTCATAGTCTAGCCTGGAGCAGCAGCCCCTGGAAGGTGTGTATGATCATAGAGGGAGCAAGAACCACGTCTAGGAGCATGGAGATGCCAGGGATGGGAGGAAGCGCTTCTGGAGGAGGTAGGTTGAGTAGGGTTCATGTTAGTCCATCTGGAAGTTAGCACTCCAGAGGGGTTAGTGATTCGTGTCTAGAGTAGAGCCACCCTAGATCCTTTGTTGAACATCTTGAACCCTAACCAAGGAACCCTAACTGTTAGTTAGCTATGTATGTTAGGTTAAGATGTTCATATGATATTGATATTGATCATGATGTGATGTATGTGATATTGGTTGATCATGTGCTCCTCTTGTATTGGGAAGGGGGGTAGAGACCTAGAGCCATATGTAGTATGCTCCTAGTGTAGATCCCTTAGTTCCTATTAGTTGCGGCCTGTGCATAGGAACCCACCGGGCTATGGAAGCTATGATGTGACTCAGCACCACACAACGGGGCTAGAGGCAAGATGGAGGGTGGATCCCTGCCGAGTGGGGACTTCGGGGGATCCCACAGTGGGCTAGGCTTATGGTCGGTCACTTCGTGTGGGCCGAGCATGGGTTCGACACCTCCTGGGGCAATGGTGTCGCCCTGCCTCTCAAGAGTTGCAAGTGTCAGCTTGGCTCTTGTTTTGGGGGTTCACCGGGTGCAAATCGTGTGTCGCCACGATTCTCTAGCCTTGATGGGAGCCTCTAGACCCCTCGAAGGGGAGATGCAACCCTTCCTACCTCGTCGGACCGGGGAGATGCAACCCGGAGTAGTCCCGATGGGTGATGCCATGGGATTGCGTGATCCTCCCAGGTTAGAGTCATGCCACGCCTTGATCTAGCCCATCTGCAAAGTATGCACAGGAGGGGCGGATGGAGTGGTCAACCCTAGCCATTGTCTTATGCCAGCCCCGCCATTGTTATGACTCGGTCTGCTCTATCTTGAGGCCTATCTAGTCAGTCGACTACCCTATGTGTCAGAGTCACGGGTAGGAGCTCTCATGTTTTATGGCATATGATTATGTTCTTTGCCTCTATGGATGTGCGGTTGAGCTACCCTCGAGGTAGCCTATTGTATTGTATTGCTAGTTCTGACGTGTTTATGCTTCCGCTGTGATAGGAGCCCATAGGGGAAGGGCGCGCAAGACACCTTCGTGTCCCCTTCCCGCACTACGGAGATTCCAGAGTGCGGGATAGACGGAGAGCCTGTGCGGTTGTTGAGCCGGACGAGGGATTTCCTGCCGAGTGTACGGCGGGCTACCGCAGATGTTTAGCGAGGGAGCCGCCACAAAGAATACAGGAGGAGGAGCATAGATGATGCATGGGTGGTTCCCTACAATGCCTTTCTCCCACATGAGTTGGATTGTCACATTATGGTGGATATTGCATCAACAGTCCATGTATTCTCGTATCTTTATGGTTACATTTACAAGGGATTCGACAACGCCAGCTTTTGAGTAACCCAAGAAAGGCACTTTCGGCTTCCATACCATCGACTTTAAACAAATAACATGAAGCGGCTTTGGAATCCTTGTCGAGGAACAATGATCAAAATGAAAATAGCACATGTCAACCACCAGGGCATATATCATCTGAAGAAACTGTTAGGCGACCTCCTAGGAATGAGATACAGGATTACTTGGGGGCGCATTATCTATCAGCGACAGAGGCAGCGTGGAGAACAATGTCATATGACATAACAAATAAGTCTCTTACCGTCAAATGCCTGCCTTTGCACCTGCCACATTTGAATATGAGGTCGTTATTAGATCGATACTTCTTGCGTCCTCTGGGTAACGACTTTGATGCTCTCACGTACATTCAATATTACGAACAACATACGTTGACCGTATATGATTCAGCATTGGCGATTGAATCTGGAGCCCATATGGAACAAGAGCATGAGGGGTTCACGAGAAACATTGTGAAGAAAAGGGTAAGGCAGCCAGTTGTATGTAGGATACGATTACTATTGCCTCGGGTAGGAGAAGCATTTTATTTAAGGCAACTCTTGCTGCATCGTGCTGTGAGAACATGGGATGAGTTGAAGATCGTTAATGATCAACAATATGGAATGTATCAACAAGCTGCAGAAGGCTTGCTCGCCACACATAATGAGCCGATATTAGTTATGGAAGAAGCAGTTTCTCTATCACTGAGTCCCACATAGCTGCGATTTTTTTTTTTTTGCCTTGTTACTTCTTGATCAAGGTCCAGCGGTGGAGCTATGGACTAGGTTCAAAATACCAATGACTATTGACCTATTAGATGAATACCCAAATGATGAAACAATTGCATTTAATGAATCTCTTCATCTGATCAACAATATTCTAACACAACATAGTACTAACATTATGGCATTCGGTCGCATCCTCGTCTTGGAAGAAATGTTATGCGTGAACTACAAAAATTTTCTGACCATCAAAGATACTTAGATACTGTGATGCAAATGACAAGTATAATAAGTACTGACCAACGTGAAATATCCGGTTTCATTTAAAAATGGTTCGAAACATCAGAAAACTAAGCTATATTCGCCGATGGAAAGGGCGGTAGAGGAAAAACCTTCTTGCTAAATTGTGTATGTTTATCTATACGAGGCAATCAATGTATAGCACTTCCTTGCAGTACAACAGCATTAGCCGCTCTTCAATATCTAGGAGGGCGAACGGTGCACTCCCTATTCCAAATCCCTGTAGAAGAAAATAATGCAGGACTTCACTCAATGATAGAACATGATGATTAAGCGGCGAACTCCTCATTGCATCTGTCATTATCTGGGATGAATTTCCAATGGCCAATAAAGCTGTCATAGAAAGCGCCCATCATTTGTTGCAACGACTATGTCGGAATGGTCTTCCCTTTAAAGGCAAACACGTTATCCCTCTGGGAGGCTTCAAACAGGTAGCCCTTGTTGTCAAGGGAGGAGGGAGGAATGCGAAGATATAATGCACCTATAAAATCCTCGCCTCTCGACAAAGTTTTTGTGTGTTTAGACTAGAACAACCAATAAGCAAAGACAGATCCCGAATCGATGCGGTTTATTGATCGTATAGGTGAAAATTGGGAAGAACCCACAGTCTCGTTGGATATCTTCAACACAACTACTAGCGTTGAAAGTAGCGTTGAGTTTCTCTATCCATCTAGCATCCTTCAAGACTCACCAATATGCGAAAAACGTAACTTTTTGTCAACAATTAACAAGAATGTTGATAATATCAACGGTTGTGTTCTTAATAGACTCTATACTAATGACAAACCATATTATATTATAGCCATGATCACATCACCAAACAAGATGAAATCATACATAACCATCCCTATGTGACATCAAATTTTCAAAATAACTTCACTAATTCTGGAATACCCAAGCACGAACTAAAGCTTAAGGTAGGTGCAATATGGCACATTATGAAACGATAAGACATGGAAAAGAGTTTGGTAAAAAATGCAAGAGTTATGGTCGTTTTGATGCACGTAAAATTCGTGATGGTAAAAGTATTAGATGATACAACTCAAGAGGATGCATGCACATATCCAATCTCTATAACAGATTTCTTTTATCAACCAGAGAATTGACCCTGGACCATACATAGACGGCAGTTACCCCTCCGATTATCTTACGCAACCACCTTCAACAGTTGCCAAGGATTAACATTGGACCGCGTCGTTATCGACTTGCGTACTGATGTATTCGCAGCGCACTAAAAATGTCGTTTATAAAGAGTTGCTATGTCTATAATGTATGTTCTCCTTCAGCATTTTTCTACACAAGTCATGCAAAGAAATGGTAAGAATTAAACTTCGAATAAGGTACACACTCTCCAACTTTTATGGTTATCACAAGCATGTTTCTTCAATCATTCTCTCTACATAGATGTGCATAACTTCTCCAATATTCTTTTTGCGAGCGATACTATCACATATAGAAATTTGGAGGAGTTCATATAAGGTATATTGACCAAAACCGGGAACTCCATTTCCAGCCTGTATGATAGATGACGCGCTATTCAATTACCATGGGATTTCCCTCATCCATCTTTGTAAGGTATCGCGATGACAGCCTAGTGGTCAAGCTATTGGTAATGGGCGACCTCCATCCAGGTCCAAAACTCACGACTAACTATTAATCCAGGGTTGTCGATGGCTTCGAAAATATCTTGAGTTCCAGATATCCTAAGTCGGCCTTGCCTTGCAGGAATCGTTTACTTTGTGGTATCCTTGCAGACACAAGGTCTCAATATTTATTTGCTGTAAATAACATCTCGATCCCTTTAATTGTTGGATGCATCAAAGAAGGGTAATATATTAATTGATCTCCTTTGCATCAGAGCTGAATTGAATTGTATGAACACAATTCACAAATAAAAAAAGCAAGAAACACTTTCATGCTTCAAAATGATCAAATGCGATAAATCTGCCATTCAGTAGATCCAACATTTCTTTCTATCGCATTAAGCACAACAAATACAATTCAATTTATACTACTTTGCTCTAATTTTCTATGCCTTTATTTTTTATAGCCTCTGGCGTGCCTTTTTGCTAGTTTTTTTTTTGAAGAATGACAAACTTTATTGAAACACCAAGCCAAAAGCCAGATACAAATGCAGAGGCGGGAAGATCGACAAGGAACATCCTGCACAACCTCGGCAAAGGCCTCCGATTCAGGGATGTCAAGAATTTCTTTAGGCTTTCAGGAGGCCATTGAATAGTTGTAGAATTTCCTTAAAGTTTTAATTGTGCTAAATGTTTTCTTGTACCCTATTGTGCTAATACATATCTACTCTACCACATGTAACTTCTATGTATTAATGACTATTAACTGTTTTATAAATGCAATGCTTCGTATGATTTCCTTATAACTAAAAATAATTCAATTACAAGTAAGATTGATCAACATCTAACCCAAATAACATGTATTGATGATCAATCCTTGCAGCAAGAAACACAGGCTCAGGTTCTCAAGGCCAAGGCCGACATCACCAGTGGGTACCCAGGAACCTATTTGGACGTGATCAAGATGACAACAACGACAAAATGACGCCGGAAGCAATCAACGCAAGGCTCGTCCAGATGAGGAACCAGATGCATCAGCTGATCCACTGGGCCACCCCATTGATGAATGCCCAGGAATACGCACCTGCTCCACCACCACCTCCACCGCTACCTCAGCAAGGCATCGAGGAAGGCCCACAGCCGGAGGGGCAGGACAACCAGGGGAATGTCAGAGACAGGAAGAGGAAAAGGAGAAACAGAAGGAGTCCAACACCACCTAGCTCCAGTTCTTCAGACACTTCAGACAGTCAAGACAGTTCTACCTCAGAAAGTGAGTCCGACACTCCACAGGTAAGAGCCAGGGCAAGGAAGGAAGATGATTATCAAAAGAAAGTTGACAGTGCTATGAGCAATGTGTGGAAGACTAGGAAGTTGGGTCAGTTCTCAGGGAAGGACAGGTCAGGTATGGAGGCAGAAGCCTGGCTTGATGAGATGGAAGAGTTCGGCAACTCTTATGGCACGAAGGATAAGGATATAGGGAAAGTTGCCACAGCAAACTTGATAGGAGCAGCTAGAATCTGGTGGAAAGGCTATGCGAAGTCCAACAAGCTCAAAAGGAACAGTTGCAGATTCAAGACCTTCAGCAAGGCCTTTCGCAGCCTAAGTCATATACTAGCAGGCAGATCCAGCAGTTCTACAGGTTGAACCAGGGTACATTGTCAGTAGCGAAGTATACAGAGGAATTTATGCGACTTAGACTCCATGTTCATGGAGTGTCGGAAAGGCAAGCGGTTGAAACTTACATCGAGGGATTGAACAGCAATATCAAAAGGCTAGTCCGAGCAATCAACCCTAAGTCAGTGGCAGAAGCCGAATATAAAGCCATAAGTTTGGAAGAAGCGCCAGCAACGCCAGGGGAGAGACAATCGGCCTTCAAAGGAAAGTCAACAGGGCAGTACCAAGGGCAGCAACAGAGTAAGCAATCAGCAACTACGCCATCAGGAGGCCAGCAGCAAGGAAGAGCTCGTGGTAAGAACTTTGGAGACCGTAAAGCGCGGTAATGCATCGTGGGGGCTGCATGTTAAAGTGCATTCTAGATAGCCCCGACGAAAAGAGAAGAGACAGGAATGTATTGAGAAGAAGCTATGTTTCAGGTGCTTCCAGCCAGGGCACCGAACACATGATTGCCCATTCGTCATGCAGGCAGCTTTGGCAGAGCTTATGGATTGGGATTCGCCGACAGAAGCAGATGAAGACGACGACCAGCATGAGGCCCAGGACTTCATAGATGGTGAGTGCCATATTCCTGGACTCGTCACCATACAAGTCTACCCAGGTAGCCTTGTATGCCTCGGATAAGTGGCAAGGGGTGCACATCTAAGTTAATTGTTAACTTAGATAACCTTAGGATAAGGCCCATTTCCACATGGCCTTATCCTATTGGGCAACCGCCACACGGCCTTATTTTAGTGGTGCCACGTGGCATCCCACGTGGACCCACACCTATATAAGCCCTAACCCTAACCCTAGACCCTTTTTCCTGACCTAGCACCTGAGCTCTCATCCACGTGCCCGAAACCCCGTTTCGAGCACCGTTCGTCATAGTCTAGCCTGGAGCAGCAGCCCCTGGAAGGTGTGTATGATCGTAGAGGGAGCAAGAACCACGTCTAGGAGCATGGAGACGCCAGGGATGGGAGGAAGCGCTTCTGGAGGAGGTAGGTTGAGTAGGGTTCATGTTAGTCCATCTGGAAGTTAGCACTCCAGAGGGGTTAGTGATTCGTGTCTAGAGTAGAGCCACCCTAGATCCTTTGTTGAACATCTTGAACCCTAACCAAGGAACCCTAACTGTTAGTTAGCTATGTATGTTAGGTTAAGATGTTCATATGATATTGATATTGATCATGATGTGATGTATGTGATATTGGTTGATCATGTGCTCCTCTTGTATTGGGAAGGGGGGTAGAGACCTAGAGCCATATGTAGTATGCTCCTAGTGTAGATCCCTTAGTTCCTATTAGTTGCGGCCTGTGCATAGGAACCCACCGGGCTATGGAAGCTATGATGTGACTCAGCACCACACAACGGGGCTAGAGGCAAGATGGAGGGTGGATCCCTGCCGAGTGGGGACTTCGGGGATCCCACAGTGGGCTAGGGCTTATGGTCGGTCACTTGCGGTGGGCGAGCATGGGTTCGACACCTCCTCGGGGCAATGGTGTCGCCCTGCCTCTCAAGAGTTGCAAGTGCCGCTTGGCTCTTGTTTTGGGGGTTCACGGTGCACGAATGGTGTGTCGCCACGATTCTCTCTAGCCGCCGCGTGGAGCCTCTAGACCCCGGAAGGGGAGATGCAACCCTTCCTACCTCGTGGACCCGAGGAGATGCAACTGGAGTAGTCCCGATGGGTGATGCCATGGGATTGCGTATCCGGAAGGTTAGAGTCATGCCACAGCTTGATCTAGCCCATCTGCAAAGTATGCACAGGAGGGGCGGATGGAGTGGTCAACCCTAGCCATTGTCTTATGCCAGCCCCGCCATTGTTATGACTCGGTCTGCTCTATCTTGAGGCCTATCTAGTGTCAGAGTCACGGGTAGGAGCTCTCATGTTTTATGGCATATGATTATGTTCTTTGCCTCTATGGATGTGCGGTTGAGCTACCCTCGAGGTAGCCTATTGTATTGTATTGCTAGTTCTGACGTGTTTATGCTTCCGCTGTGATAGGAGCCCATAGGGGAAGGGCGCCAAGAAGACACCTTTCAGTGTCCCCTTCCCGCACTACGGAGATTCCAGAGTGCGGGATAGACGGAGGGCCTGTGCGGTTGTTGAGCCGGACGGGGGATTTCCTGCCGAGTGTACGGCCGGGCGCCGTATGTTTAGCAGGGAGCGTCACAGCAATACAGGAGGAGGAGCATAGATGATGCATGGGTGGTTCCCTACAATGCCTTTCTCCCACATGAGTTGGATTGTCACATTATGGTGGATATTGCATCAACAGTCCATGTATTCTCGTATCTTTATGGTTACATTTACAAGGGATTCGACAACGCCAGCTTTTGAGTAACCCAAGAAAGGCACTCGGCTTCCATACCATCAGCTTTAAACAGTCAACATGAAGCGGCTTTGGAATCCTTGTCGAGGAACAATGATCAAAATGAAAATAGCACATATCAACCACCAGGGCATATATCATCTGAAGAAACTGTTAGGCGACCTCCTAGGAATGAGATACAGGATTACTTGGGGGCGCATTATCTATCAGCGACAGAGGCAGCGTGGAGAACAATGTCATATGACATAACAAATAAGTCTCTTACCGTCAAATGCCTGCCTTTGCACCTGCCACATTTGAATATGAGGTCGTTATTAGATCAATACTTCTTGCGTCCTCTGGGTAACGACTTTGATGCTCTCACGTACATTCAATATTACGAACAACATACGTTGACCGTATATGATTCAGCATTGGCGATTGAATCTGGAGCCCATATGGAACAAGAGCATGAGGGGTTCACGAGAAACATTGTGAAGAAAAGGGTAAGGCAGCCAGTTGTATGTAGGATACGATTACTATTGCCTCGAGTAGGAGAAGCATTTTATTTAAGGCAACTCTTGCTGCATCGTGCTGTGAGAACATGGGATGAGTTGAAGATCGTTAATGATCAACAATATGGAATGTATCAACAAGCTGCAGAAGGCTTGCTCGCCACACATAATGAGCCGATATTAGTTATGGAAGAAGCAGTTTCTCTATCACTGAGTCCCACATAGCTGCGATTTTTTTTTTTTTGCCTTGTTACTTCTCGATCAAGGTCCAGCGGTGGAGCTATGGACTAGGTTCAAAATACCAATGACTATTGACCTATAGATGAATACCCAAATGATGAAACAATTGCATTTAATGAATCTCTTCATCTGATCAACAATATTCTAACACAACATAGTACTAACATTATGGCATTCGGTCGCATCCTCGTCTTGGAAGAAATGTTATGCGTGAACTACAAAAATTTTCTGACCATCAAAGATACTTAGATACTGTGATGCAAATGACAAGTATAATAAGTACTGACCAACGTGAAATATACAGTTTCATTTAAAAATGGTTCGAAACATCAGAAAACTAAGCTATATTCACCGATGGAAAGGGCGGTAGAGGAAAAACCTTCTTGCTAAATTGTGTATGTTTATCTATACGAGGCAATCAATGTATAGCACTTCCTTGCAGTACAACAGCATTAGCCGCTCTTCAATATCCAGGAGGGCGAACGGTGCACTCCCTATTCCAAATCCCTGTAGAAGAAAATAATGCAGGACTTCACTCAATGATAGAACATGATTCTGGAGCAGCGGAACTCCTCATTGCATCTGTCATTATCTGGGATGAATTTCCAATGGCCAATAAAGCTGTCATAGAAAGCGCCCATCATTTGTTGCAACGACTATGTCGGAATGGTTTTCCCTTTAAAGGCAAACACGTTATCGCCTCTGGAGGCTTCAAACAGGTAGCCCTTGTTGTCAAGGGAGGAGGGAGGAATGCAGCATATAATGCACCTATAAAATCCTCGCCTCTCTGACAAAGTTTTTGTGTGTTTAGACTAGAACAACCAATAAGCAGCACACGAGATCCTGAACTGATGCGGTTTATTGATCGTATAGGTGAAAATTGGGAAGAACCCACAGTCTCGTTGGATATCTTCAACACAACTACTAGCGTTGAAAGTAGCGTTGAGTTTCTCTATCCATCTAGCATCCTTCAAGACTCACCAATATGCGAAAAACGTAACTTTTTGTCAACAATTAACAAGAATGTTGATAATATCAATGGTTGTGTTCTTAATAGACTCTATACTAATGACAAACCATATTATATTATAGCCATGATCACATCACCAAACAAGATGAAATCATACATAACCATCCCTATGTGACATCAAATTTTCAAAATAACTTCACTAATTCTGGAATACCCAAGCACGAACTAAAGCTTAAGGTAGGTGCAATATGGCACATTATGAAACGATAAGACATGGAAAAGAGTTTGGTAAAAAATGCAAGAGTTATGGTCGTTTTGATGCACGTAAAATTCGTGATGGTAAAAGTATTAGATGATACAGCTCAAGAGGATGCATGCACATATCCAATCTCTATAACAGACTTCTTTTATCAACCAGAGAATTGACCCTAGACCATACATAGACGGCAGTTACCCCTCCGATTATCTTACGCAACCACCTTCAACAGTTGCCAAGGATTAACATTGGACCGCGTCGTTATCGACTTGCGTACTGATGTATTCGCAGCGCACTAAAAATGTCGTTTATAAAGAGTTGCTATGTCTATAATGTATGTTCTCCTTCAGCATTTTTCTACACAAGTCATGCAAAGAAGTCATGCAAAGAATATAAAGCCATAAGTTTGGAAGAAGCGCCAGCAACGCCAGGGGAGAGACAATCGGTCTTCAAAGGAAAGTCAACAGGGCAGTACCAAGGGCAGCAACAGAGTAAGCAATCAGCAACTACGCCATCAGGAGGCCAGCAGCAAGGAAGAGCTCAGGGTAAGAACTTTGGAGACCGTAAGCCGCAGAATGCATCAGGGGGCTGCATGTTAAAGCGCATTCTAGATAGCCTGACGAAAGAGAAGAGACAAGAATGTATTGAGAAGAAGCTATGTTTCATGTGCTTCCAGCCAGGGCACCGAACACATGATTGCCCATTCGTCATGCAGGCAGCTTTGGCAGAGCTTATGGATTGGGATTCGCCGACAGAAGCAGATGAAGACGACGACCAGCATGAGGCCCAGGACTTCATAGATGGTGAGTGCCATATTCCTGGACTCGTCACCATACAAGTCTACCCAGGTAGCCTTGTATGCCTCGGATAAGTGGCAAGGGGTGCACATCTAAGTTAATTGTTAACTTAGATAACCTTAGGATAAGGCCCATTTCCACATGGCCTTATCCTATTGGGCAACCGCCACACGGCCTTATTTTAGTGGTGCCACGTGGCATCCCACGTGGACCCACACCTATATAAGCCCTAACCCTAACCCTAGACCCTTTATCCTGACCTAGCACTGAAGCTCTCATCCACGTGTCCCAAACCCCGTTTAGAGCACCGCTCGTCATAGTCTAGCCCGGGAGCAGCAGCCCCGGAAGGTGTGTATGATCGTGGGGAGCAAGAACCACGTCTAGGAGCATGGAGACGCCAGGGATGGGAGGAAGCGCTGCTGGAGGAGGTAGGTTGAGTAGGGTTCATGTTAGTCCATCTGGAAGTTAGCACTCCAGAGGGGTTAGTGATTCGTGTCTAGAGTAGAGCCACCCTAGATCCTTTGTTGAACATCTTGAACCCTAACCAAGGAACCCTAACTGTTAGTTAGCTATGTATGTTAGGTTAAGATGTTCATATGATATTGATATTGATCATGATGTGATGTATGTGATATTGGTTGATCATGTGCTCCTCTTGTATTGGGAAGGGGGGTAGAGACCTAGAGCCATATGTAGTATGCTCCTAGTGTAGATCCCTTAGTTCCTATTAGTTGCGGCCTGTGCATAGGAACCCACCGGGCTATGGAAGCTATGATGTGACTCAAAGACCACACAACGGGGCTAGAGGCAAGATGGAGGGTGGATCCCCCGCCGAGTGGGGACTTCGGGGATCCCACACAAAGGGCTAGGCTTATGGTCTGGTCACTGCAGGGGTGGGCGAGCATGGGTTCGACACCTCCTGGGGCAATGGTGTCGCCCTGCCTCTCAAGAGTTGCAAGTGTCAGCTTGGCTCTTGTTTTGGGGGGTTCAGTCGGGTACGAATCGTGTGTCGCCACGATTCTCTAGCCGCCCGTGGAGCCTCTAGACCCCGGGAAGGGGAGATGCAACCCTTCCTACCTCGTCGGACCAGGGAGATGCAACCTGGAGTAGTCCCGATGGGTGATGCCATGGGATTGCGTATCCGGAAGGTTAGAGTCATGCCACAGCTTGATCTAGCCCATCTGCAAAGTATGCACAGGAGGGGCGGATGGAGTGGTCAACCCTAGCCATTGTCTTATGCCAGCCCCGCCATTGTTATGACTCGGTCTGCTCTATCTTGAGGCCTATCTAGTCAGTCGACTACCCTATGTGTCAGAGTCACGGGTAGGAGCTCTCATGTTTTATGGCATATGATTATGTTCTTTGCCTCTATGGATGTGCGGTTGAGCTACCCTCGAGGTAGCCTATTGTATTGTATTGCTAGTTCTGACGTGTTTATGCTTCCGCTGTGATAGGAGCCCATAGGGGAAGGGCGCGCAAGACACCTTCGTGTCCTCTTCCCGCACTACGGAGATTCCAGAGTGCGGGATAGACGGAGGGGCTGTGCGGTTGTTGAGCCGGACGGGGGATTTCCTGCCGAGTGTACGGCCGGGCGCCGTATGTTTAGCAGGGAGCGTCACAATGGTATCAGAGCGATGTTCTTGGTTGACCAGGAACTAGCACTGACCATAACCATGAAAGTAGTCTAACAGGCCTATAGGGTGTGAAATAAAAATTTCCACCATCGAACCCCGAAAATAAGGGAAAAATTTTTTCTCTTAGGTAGTGGGTCCGGAGTAAGGTTAAGTGTTAGACGAAGGAATGAGTGAGTCCAATTCATCTTCTAGTAAAATTGGAGTGAAAAGTATGCATCTGCACCAAATTTCACCTAAAATGGGTCGAAGAATCATGCCAATCAGAGACCCGAGTGAAAAATGGCGCAAATCCATAATTAGCACTTCAAACCATTAGAAAATTCGAAAAATGTAAGGTATAATACGAATTAATACAGGGTTAATACATACATTAATAATTAAATAATTACTAAATATGGTGTAATTAATAAGGGAGGCTAATAAATAGGGGTAATTATGGTGGGAGAATATTCCTAGGGACCCTCTTTTTTTAAATATCTGACACCTCATTCTCTCTCTCCAACCTTTCCCCACCACCACCTCTCTCTTGCTCAGCTTTACGTCATCCATTTCTTGAACCGTAAGTTATGGCTCAAACCAAACAAACAGCGAGGAAGTATAACGAGCGCCCCACCCTCTCAATGGCGCAAGCGGCAGCAGGACGGCATGTCAAGAAGGTTCCTGAGCACCTTCGACCGAAGCCAGGAGA
This sequence comes from Isoetes taiwanensis, assembly GCA_021234155.1. Taxonomy (NCBI): domain Eukaryota; kingdom Viridiplantae; phylum Streptophyta; class Lycopodiopsida; order Isoetales; family Isoetaceae; genus Isoetes; species Isoetes taiwanensis. The sequence continues at coordinate 8,864,304 of JAJEKV010000041.1, forward strand.
GGAGGAGCTTCCCTCCAGCAGCAGCGGCGACACCTTCCACGACGCCGAAGAGAGTGCACCGAGCCCGAGCAGCAGCTCTTCGCCAGGGGGCTCTCAGAGAACTGGCGAATCCCGCCACTTTGGGCCTCTGTCGGACACGGAGGTGGAAGAGCAGGTCGAAGAGCAGGTGGACCAGCAGCAGCAGCACCAAACGCAAGAGGCGGGCCCTTCGGTACCGAAGAAAAAGGGCAAAGAGAAGGTTGCAGAGTGGCCGGAGGAGAAGGCTGCTAGGAAGAAGAGGGAGCGCGAGCGGGAGCTCAGGCAGCAGGAGAGGAGGACAAAGAGAAGAAACGACCGGCCTCGCGGGACTGTGTTAGCCTAAAACCTGGAATTTTAGTCTAACCTCGAGGAAGCTCAAACAAAATGGTTAGGACCTCCAGATCACTTAGGGTGATCAATCCTTAACATATGAAGCGAGAAAAGTCATTTTGGAATGCTGGTTTTTTCAAAATCACTACAGTCCCTGAAACTGAAAAAACTGTCAGAGCAAAATTTGACCTAGAAGACACACCTTTTGAGATTTTTGGGATCTGGTTGGTGGTACAGATGGTCAACAATCAGAGGAAACTCCTGGTGAAAATTTGGCTTGATTTGGATAAAGGAAGGTCAAGAAAACCGAGGTAAAAGTCAGGTCAAAAAGTTGGCCAGTGCCAAAACAGAGAGCCAAAATTTGCAGATGGAGTTTGATAAGGAATTTTGAGTTGAAATCTGTGCAGGCAACTTCAAAATAGCCTCTAGATCACGTGCATAAGTTTTAAATAGCAAAAAGATGTTTTAGTTTTTTCTGAGAATAGCCAAAGCCTCAAGAAAAAGGCAACCACTGTAACAGTTATGAAGAAAAATCTTGTTATAGGTTTTCTTGGGATGTATAGGCTCCTAGGATCATTATGAGGATGAAATATAACTATTTGAATGGGATATAACTTGAAGTAAATATTTTGGCTTTGTATTTTGGTTTTTTAACTTTAACAAACAATACAAGATTTTACAAGATAAATGAATAATGATGACAATAATTTTCCAGGCAAAGAATGTATATTATAGCAAGATAATACAGAAAGGTCCAATAGTATTAAAAGGTATTACCCAAATAATGATGCTTGAGAGCAGATTCCAGAGCAGTCTGAGCTTCTAGGAAGCCTCAAACTACCCAAAAAGCAAAATGAAGAAATTTCTTGAGTTGCAGTTGAAGCGTTTTGATGTCAAACAAGTCACGCCATGGTAGATCTTCAATTTCGAAAGCGTAGAACACAATTTGAACAGAGCGAGAACAAGATAATATCAAAATGTCGAATCGCCAAGATCACGAGAGGTCTATCTCTCGAGGGGCGCTCGATTTGATCCATTCCTGACTTAAGAATTGTTCTCCCCGAAAGCTAGCTCGGCCGAGTGATTTTAGGCCAAAATTTGAGCAATTTCTAACGGATCAAGTGCCACAGAGGATCCCCAAGGTCTCGGAAAAGAGTCAGGAGATAATTTTGGGTGAAAATTGGCGGGATTCAATCAAATTTAGGCACGAATTGGCCGGATTTAGCAGGCTCCCCTATTTTTTAGGGTTCATCGAAAAAATTCTTGAATGCCATATATCCCACAGGTTAAAATGGTTCCGGAGGCTCCTGTATATAAGGCATAATGTTGACCCAAATAATAACCGGTATGTGCACGCGCAGAGGGGACACCCACCAGAACCGCCCCCACCCCCTTGCCACGGAAATGAGAATGAAAATGGGGGTGACGGGAATGATGTAGAAATAGACAGGGTAGATAGGCTAGAATAGGTTTTTTGTTTTTATGGCACGCATCCCAAGAATCCAAATTTGAAGGCCTTCCCGAGGGTTTTTTTCAAATTTTAAAAGACCAAATTAGCTCTTTTTTGCCAAGCTTTCCATCTAGAGAGATTTTAGGTCAAACTGAAACATTTGAATTTTGGTCCCTTTTGACCCATGGTCAATGAATACTGCAACTTGGGGATGGTGAAAAAATCATGGGAAAAGAATGGGGAAAAGGTGTAAATAGGCTATAAGAGGGTTTAGGAAGATGAAATGAGGGTGAAAATAGAGTTTTCTTGCCTTTGAAGGTTTTCAAGGTCATTAGGGGGCAATTCTCAAATGAAGGTAGGACCAATAAAAAAATGGGTAGTGGAATGATGAGAAAAGGTCTCGAAAGTGGAAAAAATGGTGAAAGAAAGGTTTTAAAAGGTTCATAGGATATAAAAAGGTGGATATAAGATGAGTGGAATGAAGAAAAGATGGGTACCTCTCAGAAGCACTTGATTTCATCTCAAATTGTTTCTAATGCTCAAATCATACCTCATAGTGAAAATAAGTTTGCTCAAAACCTAAGGGTCTTCCAAACTTCTATAAGGGTCTTCCAAACTTCAAGGCTAAAATAAGAGCACATTTCACTTCCAAGATGGCATCCTCATGTGTGTGACTTCAAAACTACTAATGCAACTCAAGTAAGCTTCATAAGGTTGAATTTTGGTAAAATGCCTTGTGGCTCCTTGATAAACTTGCTATAGCCTTTGCCTGGTCTTCAAATCAAAGGAAAAAATGTTAAACAAATGGGAATGTGTCTAGAAAGGTGCTTTACCTCAAGGAAAAGATTAGGCTATAAAAGGAGATCCCAAATGCCTTCCAAACTTGGTCAAATGTCTTCCAAACTCTAATGGGATCACAATAGCCTGGAACTTTTCCTTAGAGGAAATATAGATGAAACAAAAGTTTTGATACATAGATGCTAGTCCATGTTGCCAAAAATGGGCAACATCTCCTCAAAGGAAAGAATAGGCTGGTCCCCTCAGCCTAACAGATGTAAACTTAGACTGAGGATCTTCAGATACTGGTGCAGGTGACAGAATGATGTAGAATAATGAAAGTGAGTGGTATGAGTATGAGATGAACTCTGCTATGGTGGAAATGTGGTGCAGAGCATTGTAGGGAATGATAATGAAAGGATAGAAGGCTGAAATGGAATGTAAGGCAACTTATAGGCAGATGGAAATGGAAGAGAAAAGAATGAACCTGCATATGACAGTAAAATCAAAGTTAGCATGAGTGCCAAGCAAGATATGGAAAATTATATATGGATAGCACTCTAGAACTCCAAGGAGGAAGCAAGGTCTTATGAGGAATAGGCCAGTTTAGAAGACAGATGAAATGTTTTAACAAATGGCCCTGTCATGACAACATAGAACTCATTAGGAGGTAATAATCAAAGTCTTGTTCCCTATGGACACATCCCTGCAGCTAAACAGAAACAAACACTATTAAACCTCAAAGGAAATATGCAAATCAAAAGAAATTTTAAAGCCTCAACTTTAAGCTATAAACTAACCTATTCTAAGCTAGAACAAATGTCTATATAGAAGTGAATAGGCTTAAGCAGGCATGCTGGGGCCAATATCTTTTAAGGTGTTGAATATTAATAGGGTTTGGCAACTCTAAACCTGTACCAAGATCTGTCAATCTATAAGATGAGCAGCCAAATTCCTCTAAAATGATAAGGACCCTCCTGTGGGTTTTCAAACTTGGAAAGCTTTCCTTCATCCGCAAAGCATTCCACTTCAAAACTAATTCCATAGGTGCAAACTTATCTTGTAGTTTGTGAGCAGCCTTGAAAGTCTGCCGACTCTTAGCCTTCTTGACAAGTTGTAATTTTTCTCAACAAACCTTTTCTTCATCCAATTTTAACAGAACTTCATACCTGTGGCTTCAAAGCTTCGTAAAACTCCAACTCAAGCTTGAGTGCCATCCTTAAAGAGGGTATCTCTAACTCGACCGAATGACAAAATTTCTACCCATATACTAAACCGAAAGGTGAGGCATTAGTAGTCGCTTTAGAAGTAATTCTATGAGCCCAAAGAGCATCATATAATTTCAAGTGCCAATCCCTTTGGTTTTGGCAAACTGTTTTCTGCAAAATACCCTTAAGCACTTTGTTAGTAGACTCAGCTTGGCCATTTCCTTGAGGATAATAGGCTGAGCTTTTCACATGCTTGATCTTAAGGCTTAAAACAAGGAAATCGATAACCTCATTAATAAAAGTAGAGCCTCTATCAGTCAAAATTTTAAAAGGAATGCCAAACCTAGAGCAAATATTCTCATGCAAAAATCTAGCAGTAGTATGGGCATTTGCTTTCCTTAAGGGTGCTTTTTCTGACCACTTAGTGAACAGATCTGTAGCCACAACAACGTATTCATGCTGGGCTGAGGATGGAGGATTGATAGGGCCAACATAGTCCAATCCCCAAACTTGAAATGGACCAGGGGAGACAATTCCTGTAAGAGGAGCAGGATGCAAGATTCTTTTGCCAAAGATCTGGCATTGATGACAAGTCTTTATAACATCATAACAATCTTTAAATAAATGAGGCCAAAAGTAACCAAACCTCAATATTTTCTTGGCAGTTGTGTCTGCTGCAAAATGACCACCACAAACACCTTTGTGATTTTCAAAGAAGTACCGGGCAGCTTCATCTTCATCAACACATCTTAAGAGTACACCATCCCTATTTACCTTGCACAAAATGTCACCAACCAAGGAGTAAGTCAAACATTTTAACTTAAACTTGTAAGCTTGGCTTTTTGAAAATTCGAAGGTATCTCTTGATACCAAGGAACCTCCTAATAGGTTGTTGCCAACCTTGAGCTTGTATAGTTGACAAGTCCTGCTCATTTACAACAAGGTTAGTCATTTCTTCTTCTTGTACAACCTCCTCATGTTCAAAGTAGGCAGCAGTAAGTATAAACTCGGATTGTTCAATACATGAATGACCTTTACCTTTAAATCATAAGATTGAAGCCTACAAGCCCACCTATGAAGCTTAGGTTTTTCTAATTTCTTACCATACAAAAAAAGGCATGGGGTTCTCACTGCATGTAGATAGTGGCTTGGGATTTTTGTAGAAGATGTCCCCTGTCTCTCTATCAAAAAGATGAGAGCAACAAAGACTCCTTTCTACCTTAGCATACTTCTCTTCAGTTTGAGACCATTGTTTGCTTGCAAAAGCAATGGGGTGCCTATCCCCAAAAATGGCAACTCCAAAGAGCCTTTTTTAGTAATGGTTATATAAACTTTAAATGGTAATGAAAGGTCTGAAGTTTTTAAAAGTGTAGAATGGCAAATAGCCTCTATGATCTGCAAAAAAGCTTTTTCACACTCATCAGTCCAAACAACAGGCCTATATTTACTTTCTCTTTTACTAACTTGGCCTACTCTAGTCAGTTTAGAGATAGGACTAATAAGGTGAGAGAAATTAGGCACATACACCCTTAAGAAAGAGGTCATTCCCATAAATCCCTTGACTTCTTTAATTGTCCTGGGTGTTTGAAGCTTTTTTAAAGCTATGATCTTCTCTTCAGCTACTTGAAGGCCTTTAGCAGAAACCTCATGGCCTAAGAGCTGGCCTTTGGATGCCAAAAAAATGCACTTCTTTGGGTTTAGATTAACTCCAGTCTGTCTGCACAATGTAAATATCCTTGTTAGCTCTGAAATATGATCACTTGTATCAGTACCTAAGCATAAATCATCAAGATAAACTCTGAATTGCTCAGGAGTCATGTTTGCAAAGACAATATCCATAGCTCTCTGAAATGTAGCAGGGGCATTCATTAAGCCAAAAGACATCCTTTGTCTTTGGCTGATCCTCCTTTTTGATGCTAATCTGATTAAAACCAGAGAAACCATCCAAAAATGAGTACATAGACTTGCCAGCCACTGCATAAAGGATTTCTTCCAAAAAAGGCAAAGGGTAACAATCTTTAACAGTAGCTTTATTTAGATCTCTATAATCCACACATATTCTTAGAGAACCATTCTTTTTTAGAACTGGAACAATACAAGAAACCCAAGAAGGGTTCACAATGTCAACTATCAAACCTGACTCCTGCATTTTGAATAATTCCTGCTTGATAAGATCTAAGAGTGAGGAATTAATTCTTCTCAATCTCTGCATGACAGGTTTAGTATCTTCACAAACTTTTATCTCAAACTCACAAATGCTCCTATCAACCCCTTTTAATTCTGAATATTCCCATGCAAAAACATCCACCCAATCTTCAAAGTACTTAATCATTTTACCTTTGCAATCCTCATCATATAGATCTCCCATTTGCAAAGTCCTGGACATACCTCCCTTATGAACTTCAAGTTCTTTGTGTGATTCCTCTTGTGCTAGGTTGATGGTCAAGATAGGATGAAATTGAGAGAGCTCATCTTCATCTAGGACATCTTCCTCAATAGCTCCCTCAGAGATGCTCTAAGAGTGTTTTCCCACAAAAAGAATCAGCCTCAAAGTTTTTGGACCTTGGAATATGATAAATCTCCCAATGATAAAAAAAAGTTAGCAATTCTCGAGCTTGTGTGTTCAGATCCTCCATATCTTGATGTTTTGTTTGGTATTCTCCCAAAATCTGTTTGCAAACGAGTTGTGAGTCTCCATAGATAACAATATAGGAAATATTCATGAACCTTGCTTCCTGTAGGCCTGCAATGAGGGCCCTATACTCTGCTGCATTAGAAGAAATATTAGGATGAATTCTCCCTATCTTAGTCATCAGCTTAAGATCTGCATCCTTCGAATAGCAACAGAAAGAAGCAATCCCTAATTTTTTAGACATACCTCCATCAAACCAAAGGTAGGCCTTGTTTTCTTTTGGATCAGGGAACTCTACCTGAGCAAAGTTGATAACTTCTGCACTCATATCAACATCTAGACCTAAACTGTAAACTCCTAGCTCCTCTTCCTGCAATATATCCACATCTATAAACCTAATATTAGCAGAGGGGTCAGTTTTGTTTACCAATTTAATGGAAGTTGCTCCATTTGAAATGGTGCAAATGCCTTCAGACCATATAGGCCTAGCATCTACTGTTTTCATCCACCTTCTTCCCAATAATAAATCATAGATGTTAGCATGGTTAACATTCTCAAAATCAACAACCACAAATGTAGCTAAAACAATGATTCCTCCTGTATAATGCACACATTCCTCACCACTCCTTTTGGCACTACCTTAGCATTGAAAAGGATTTTAGAACAATAGAAGTATTGTCTTCTACCTTGAGATTCAAGTTTTTTCATAACATGATAAGGCATGACATTTAGAGAAGAACCTCCATCCAAAGAAGACCTTATCTAAATGGGAAGTACCTATAGTAGCACTACAAGTAAAAGCACCTGGATCTTCAGTGTGCTCAGGTAAGGCTACAGAAATGTTGTTGCAAGTCTCTGCAGCAATTTCTTCAACATTTTGGGTATTCTTGATAAACTTTTCCCTGTATGATGGTGCAATCCTCAATAAAGTTAGTAAGTCTACAGTAACCTTGGAGTTTTTCATAAGCAATTCAAATTCATCAAGCTCGGAATCTTTCTGTTTATACCTTTGAGCAGGGGGAGGGGCTATATTCTGGGGATTTGGCTGAAATGTTACCTTAGGAGCTGTAATTGGTGGAACAGAACTTGCAGAGGTACCTGAATGAAGCCTGGCATGTGTTTGCACAACCATAACATCTTGTTCTTCTTGTTCTTCTGCACAAGTCTCAATAAAACTAACATTTGACACCTGTTTACCTTTTTCTTGCTTTGCAAGGTAATTCTTGACACTGCAGAACTTCTCCTCATGACCTATCTCTTTACAAAAAGAACAAACAGGGCATTCTCTACCAAAATGGCCCCTTTTGTGGCATTTAGGACAAGATCTTGCAAAGCAATTTTCAGCCCTATGATAGGGTTTACCACAGTTTGTGCATTCAGGTATGGTAGAGCTAGAAGAAAGAGCATTATTACTATTTTTTAACTCCATGAGTTGTTTGGTAACTTCTAAAAGAGCTTCAGATACCTTACTTAGCTCAGATTTCATTTCTGAAACTTGAGGGTCTAACTCTTCAGCTTTTGGCTTCTTCTTTTCCTTCTGAACTGCATACACAGGGGCAGCATTAGCATAATGTAACTCCTGCTCAGTATCCTGATGAGGAGGGTAGAATGGATCTCTGACTTCTTCATCGGGCAAATAGCTTAGCATTTCTACTAAATCTACAAAATTTACAAATGTCTTATGGATAGAGTCTAGCTCACCAAACTTTTGAAGTTTTAATAACTTCCTATAGATCTTAGGCCTGGACATCAAACCTCTGATAAAGGAAGCAACCAGATGCAAAGTTGGGTGGGAAACATGATTCCTATTACACACCAGCAAATAAGAGTTAAATCTTTCCACATACTGTTTCACACTTTCACCAGATTTAATAGAAAAGGAATTGAGCTCAAAAACAAGATCCTGGGGTGAAGTAGTCTTACCAAACCTTGACAGAAATCTTTGTTCCAATTCATCCCACTTGGTACATATTGACAGTTCAAAATCCAACCAGGACCTGGCCTCATCACCTTTCATGCATTTGGTAAACTCAGCAAACCTGGTACCTTTCTTCTTTCCATGCTCCTCATAATATTCTTCAAAAGTTTTCAAGAAATGGTTAGCATTCATGGAAGAATCATAACAAGGGGGAGAAACAGGTACAGTAAGCTCAAAATGATAAGGAGCTTGTGGAGGAATAGGCAAAGTGGAAACATTTGCAACATTTGTTGTGGATCTGGTAGCCACTTTCATGCTTACCCCTACCAAATCTGGTTGACCTGTTACCTCAGGTGGTTCAGCAGGCTCGGCAGACTCAGCAAGCTTTCTTGGTGCCATGGAGTTCAACTTCCAGGTGAAAATCTCGGTAGGACCTCCAAAATGTTAGCCTAAAACCTGGAATTTTAGTCTAACCTCGAGGAAGCTCAAACAAAATGGTTAGGACCTCCAGATCACTTAGGGTGATCAATCCTTAACATATGAAGCGAGAAAAGTCATTTTGGAATGCTGGTTTTTTTCAAAATCACTACAGTCCCCTCAAACCTAAAAAAAAAAAAAAACCGGTCGAGCAAAAACTGACCTAGAAGACACACCTTTTTGAGATTTTGGGATCTGGTTGGTGGTACGATGGTCAACAATCGAGGGAAACTCCTGGTGAAAATTTGGCTTGATTTGGATAAAGGAAGGTCAAGAAAACCGAGGTCAAAGTCGGGTCAAAAAGTTGGCTAGTGCCAAAACAGAGCCAAAATTTGCAGATGGAGTTTGATAAGGAATTTTGAGTTGAAATCAGGCAGCAACTTCAAAATAGCCTCTAGATCACGTCCATAAGTTTTAAATAGCAAAAATGTTTTTAGTTTTTTCTGAGAATAGCCAAAGCCTCAAGAAAAAAAAGGCAACCAACTATAATGATTATGAAGAAAAATCTTGTTATAGGTTTTCTTGGGATGTATAGGCTCCTAGGATCATTATGAGGATGAAATATAACTATTTGAATGGGATATAACTTGAAGTAAATATTTTGGCTTTGTATTTTAGTTTTTTAACTTTAACAAACAATACAAGATTTTACAAGATAAATGAATAATGATGACAATAATTTTTCAGGCAAAGAATGTATATTATAGCAAGATAATACAGAAAGGTCCAATAGTATTAAAAGGTATTACCCAAATAATGATGTTTGAGAGCAGATTCCAGAGCAGTCTGAGCTTCTAGGAAGCCTCAAACTACCCAAAAAGCAAAATGAAGAAATTTCTTGAGTTGCAGTTGAAGCGTTTTGATGTCAAACAAGTCACGCCATGGTAGATCTTCAATTTCGAGCAGAAAGAACAGAGCAGAACAAGATAATATCAAAACATCGAATGCGCCAAGATCACAGAGGTCTATCTCTGAGGGGACGTTCTGATTTGATCTGTATTCCTGACTTAAGAATTGTTCTCCCCGAAAGCTAGCTCGGCCGAGTGATTTTAGGCCAAAATTTGAGCAATTTCTAACGGATCAAGTGCCACAGAGGATCCCCAAGGTCTCGGAAAAGAGTCAGGAGATAATTTCGGGTGAAAATTGGCGGGATTCAATCAAATTTAGGCACCGAATTGGCGGATTTAGCAAGCTCCCCCCTATTTTTAGGGTTCATCGAAAAAAATTCTTGAATGCCATATATCCCACAGGCTAAAATGGTTCTGGAGGCTCCTGTATATAAGGCATAATGTTGACCCAGCTAATAACTGTGCGTGCCACGCAGAGGGGACACCCCAACCAGAACCGCCCCCCGCCCTGCCACGCCACGTGGAAATGAGAATGAAAATGGTGGGGGGTGACGTGGAATGATGTAGAAATAGACAGGGTAGATAGGCTAGAATAGGTTTTTTATTTTTATGGCACGCATCCCAAGAATCCAAATTTGAAGGCCTTCCCGAGGGTTTTTTTTCAAATTTTAAAAGACCAAATTAGCTCTTTTTTTGCCAAGCTTTCCATCTAGAGAGATTTTAGGTCAAACTGAAACATTTGAATTTTGGTCCCTTTTGACCCATGGTCAATGAATACAAACTTGGGGATGGTGAAAAAAAATCATGGGAAAAGAATGGGGAAAAGGTGTAAATAGGCTATAAGAGGGTTTAGGAAGATGAAATGAGGGTGAAAATAGAGTTTTCTTGCCTTTGAAGGTTTTCAAGGTCATTAGGGGGCAATTCTCAAATGAAGGTAGGACCAATAAAAAAATGGGTAGTGGAATGATGAGAAAAGGTCTCGAAAGTGGAAAAAATGGTGAAAGAAAGGTTTTAAAAGGTTCATAGGATATAAAAAGGTGGATATAAGATGAGTGGAATGAAGAAAAGATGGGTACCTCTCAGAGCACTTGATTTCATCTCAAATTGTTTCTAATGCTCAAATCATACCTCATAGTGAAAATAAGTTTGCTCAAAACCTAAGGGTCTTCCAAACTTCTATAAGGGTCTTCCAAACTTCAAGGCTAAAATAAGAGCACATTTCACTTCCAAGATGGCATCCTCATGTGTGTGACTTCAAAACTACTAATGCAACTCAAGTAAGCTTCATAAGGTTGAATTTTGGTAAAATGCCTTGTGGCTCCTTGATAAACTTGCTATAGCCTTTGGCTGGTCTTCAAATCAAAGGAAAAAATGTTAAACAAATGGGAATGTGTCTAGAAAGGTGCTTTACCTCAAGGAAAAGATTAGGCTATAAAAGGAGATCCCAAATGCCTTCCAAACTTGGTCAAATGTCTTCCAAACTCTAATGGGATCACAATAGCCTGGAACTTTTCCTTAGAGGAAATATAGATGAAACAAAAGTTTTGATACATAGATGCTAGTCCATGTTGCCAAAAATGGGCAACAGACTGTCGTTATTGAAGAGCCTCGTGAAGGGGAGGAGGATTACATTCGACATAGACCTTAGTGGAAGTAAGTGGCCCATGGGGGCAGAGGTCATGGAGATTGGAAGGTATGACCTTATAGTAGGAATGGAGTTCCTAAAACCAGCGAAAGCCATGATCGACTGCGACCGCAATGAAGTCGCCATGACAGCATCGGACGGCACCAAATTCATAGTGAGAGGTAAGAAGACAGTATGCAGTGTATTTCTTTGAAGCAGCTAAGGAAAAGAATAGAAAGAAATAAGGTGGATTACATTTTGAGATTAGAGGCAATTGAGCCCAATAAACAGGATGGAAACGACCAAAAGGGGAAGCAGTTGCCCAAGCCAGTAGCAAGGCTTATTTCGGAATTCAAGGATGTATTTCCGGATGAAATCCGGCAGCTACCACCTTATAGGGGTGTGGAGTGTGAGATCACATTAGCACCAGATGCTAAGCCTACCAGCAAGGCACCATACAGGATGAGCACACCGGAGTTGATTGAGCTCAAGAAGCAGCTCCAGGAATTGCTTGAGCTTGGTTTTATTAGAGCAAGTGTGTCTCCTTTTGGAGCACCCATACTCTTCGTGAAGAAGAAAGATGGCAGCCTAAGAATGTGCATAGACTATCGCCAGCTCAACAAGCAGACGATAAAGAATAAGTATGTATTGCCAAGGGCAGATGATTTGATGGACCAGCTCCAAGGAGCAAAGGTATTCTCTAAAATTGACTTAAGGTCAGGATACCACCAAATAAGGATAAAGGAAGAAGATATCCATAAGACCGCCTTTAGAACGCGGTATGGTCACTTTGAGTTTACGGTAATGCCCTTTGGATTGTCCAATGCTCCAGCAACTTTTATGTGCCTCATGAACGACGTCTTCAGGGATTTTCTAGATGAGTTTGTCATTGTCTTCTTCGACGACATTCTAGTTTACAGCAAGATTGAAGATCATAGTCAGCATTTGAGAAGGGTGTTAGAAAAGTTGACGCGGCATCGTTTGTATGGAAAGCTCTTCAAATGCCACTTTGCTACAGAAAGAGAGGAGTACTTGGGCCATGTCATATCGGCGGAAGGGATCTCCACCGACCCCGCAAAGATCGAAGCAGTAGTAGATTGGCCAGCTCCAAAGAATGTGGCGGAAGTAAGAAGCTTTCTAGGTCTGGCAGGTTATTACAGAAAGTTCGTGAAGGATTTCGCTAAGTGGGCATCCCCTTTGACGGACCTCACTAAGAGTGCTAAGGTGAAAGATTGGAGAACACATTGGTTAGAAAATGTTCAAGCTTCATTTGAAAAGCTTAAGGAGGCCTTAACATCAGCACCAGTGCTAGTTCTGCCAGATCCAGACAAGGACAAGATAGTAGCAACAGATGCAAGTAAGATAGCGACAGGTGGAGTCCTTATGCAAGAAGGAAGAGTAATAGCTTATGATTCCAAGAAGTTGAACGACACCGAGCAGCGCTATCCAACCCATGATCAGGAACTTCTAGCTATTGTCAGGGCTCTTCGTATTTGGAGGCATTATTTGCTCGGGAGGAAGTTTCAGTTAGATACTGATCACCAGAGCCTCCAATACATCTTTACCTAACCACTCCTCAATCTAAGGCAAAGGAGGTGGCCAGGTAAGTTGAATGTGGTCGCCGATGCTCTTTCTAGAAGACCCCTTGAGACGAGAACACATTGTAATGCTATATCAACTCTTTCGAGTGGGTATGGCAAGAAAATTGAGGAGACATTACCATTTGATGGTGATTTCAAGGAGGTGTGGGAAAGCCTCTCTAGGGAGGCTAGAGAATGGATAAGGAACGAAAGCCTTCAAGCATTATAAGAAGGAAGGCAACTTGTTATATCATAAGCATAAGTTGTGTGTACCCGAATCGTCAGGTATAAGAAAGTTAATTCTTCATGACACACACAACAGCCCAATAGCAGGGCATGCAGGGTTTATGAAGACCTACTTCAAGATTCGAAGTAGCTACTTCTGGCCGGGAATGAAGAAGCAGATAGCAAGATATATTCGCGAATGCCGGTTGTGTCGGCAAACCAAAGCGGAGCAGCCTTCAATTCCGGAGCTTTGGAACCTCTAGCGGTGCGTAGAATGCGAAGTGGGAAGTGTTAAGTATGGATTTTATCACAGGACTTCCCAAGACTCTTCGAGGCAAGGATGCATTGATGGTCGTAGTAGACAAATTATCTAAGATGGCACATTTTGTGCCTTGTAGAACTACCGAAACCAAAGATTAGATAACGCCAAGCTATTTGTGAAGGAGATTTTTAGGCTCCATGGCATGCCTCGGAGATAATATCGGATAGAGATTCTAAGTTTATGAGTGCTTTTTGGCAGGACCTCTTTAGCACCATTTCAGATCAAGCTCTCCATGAGCCTGCCTTATCATCCCCAAACAGATGGTCAGACGGAGAGGACGAATCGAATCATTGAAGATATGCTTAGAAGCTTTGTGTGGAATAAGCAGTCCAAGTGGGATGAGTATATCCACTTGGTGGAATTCGCCTACAATAGTACCAAGCAGGAGTCATCTCAGATGTCTCCTTTCATGGTAAATTACGGTACCAAGATTAACCCCGACACTTGGCACAACCCCGTGTCAAAGGTTGAAGTGTCCCAAAGAGATGCTAGGAGATATGCAAAGCAGCTTGGTGGAAGAAGTGAGGGGTTACCTCCTAGCAGCAAGAAGTCGGGAGAAGAGCCGTGGCCGAACAAGCCTAAGGGGGACCGTAAGAGAGTTCAAGGAAGGCGATAGCGTGTCGTTGAAGATCAAGGTCAAGCAAGCTAAGCTTCGGATTGGGAGTTGCAAGAAGCTTGCCCCTAGGTGGGCTGGTCCGTTCAAGATTTTGGAGAGAGTGGGCTCCCAAGCCTACAAGTTGGATCTTCCGGCCCATCTCAAAGTTCACAAGGTCTTCCACGTAAGTTTATTGAAAAGGCACAATCCTAACCCTGATGAGGTCTTGGATACTCCAACTTTATTGGAAATGACGGAGGAGCAAGTTGAAATCGCGTGCGAGTTACTTCTTGATAAGTCATTCAAGAAGACTAGGAGGTCTCGCCTCCGAAGATTTGGTCAAGTGGAAGCACTTGCCCGTGGAAGACGCGACATGGGTATTGAAGCAGGATTTGGAGAAGCAATACCCAGAGTTTATGAAGGAGTTTGATGGGCGAGTCGTCTCCGACTTGGTCGACCCCGACTTGCCAGGAGGTTAGCTAGTGTGTTTCTTAGTTAGCCTCTAGTTCTGGCAGATGTATTCTAGCTAGTGGAATACATAAGGCGAATCTTGGAACATGTCTTGATGATGAGATAAGCCTTTAAGGCATTCTCTAGGCCAACATGCACCAAGAGGTGCGCATGGCCAATAGGGTCATGCGAGAGAGAGGAAAGGCATGGTGCGCGATGATGGGACATCGATCGGATGCTCTCTATGCCACGATGTGGGGTTCGCACACCTGGCCATAGGGGGGTCATGGTGAAGGTCAAAGTGATCATGTGCGATGATGGGACCGTGAGACGTTCCCTAGCTTAAAACCCTTGGGGCATGATGCACTAGGGGTACTTTCGGCACCGCAACCGAAAACAAGGTAGCACTTGATCATGGGCGATGATGGGATCATCTTAAATGGTCCTTAAGCTCAAATCCGGAAGGGCCATGATCGAAAGTGCAAGGTATGGTAAGGGGGTGGTCCCCTAAAACCACAAATTTATTAATTAAACTAACGTAATGTGCTCCATGTGCGTGCAAGTGAGAAGGAGCTTCGAGGTGGGGGCGATTACGAGAAGATGGGGAACCATAATTTAGATTATGAACCCTAATAACTCTTATAATAATGTTTTGAATTATTGTAAGAAGTAACCTTGTTAAGGCTATATAATTTTGTATAAGTACAAATATAGCCTAAATTTTGACATTTAACTTTAATAGGAAGTTGATCGTTTAAATTAAACTTAAGTGTATGATCTTATGTTGTTTTGCGGGATAGATAGGCTCGTCACCTTAGCGCAATCTTTGAGGGGACAAAGATTGTCCTAAGGGGAGAATGTGACGTTCCAAGGGAATATACACCATAAATACATTATATTCTGGACTGCCACCATACAAGTCTACCCGGTAGCCTTGTATGCCTCGGATAAGTGGCAAGGGGTGCACATCTAAGTTAATTGTTAACTTAGATAACCTTAGGATAAGGCCCATTTCCACATGGCCTTATCCTATTGGGCAACCGCCACCGCGGCCTTATTTTTAGTGGTGCCACGCGGGCATCCCACGTGGACCCACACCTATATAAGCCCCAACCCTAGACCCTTTTTCCTGACCTAGCACTGAAGCTCTCATCCACGTGCCCAAACCCCGCTTCGAGCACCGTTAAATCATAGTCTAGCACAGGCAAAGCAGCCCCGGAAGGTGTGTATGATCGTGGGGAGCAAGCCTTTGAACCACGTCTAGGAGCATGGAGACGCCAGGGATGGGAGGAAGCGCTTCTGGAGGAGGTAGGTTGAGTAGGGTTCATGTTAGTCCATCTGGAAGTTAGCACTCCAGAGGGGTTAGTGATTCGTGTCTAGAGTAGAGCCACCCTAGATCCTTTGTTGAACATCTTGAACCCTAACCAAGGAACCCTAACTGTTAGTTAGCTATGTATGTTAGGTTAAGATGTTCATATGATATTGATATTGATCATGATGTGATGTATGTGATATTGGTTGATCATGTGCTCCTCTTGTATTGGGAAGGGGGGTAGAGACCTAGAGCCATATGTAGTATGCTCCTAGTGTAGATCCCTTAGTTCCTATTAGTTGCGGCCTATGCATAGGAACCCACCGGGCTATGGAAGCTATGATGTGACTCAGCACCACACAACGGAGCTAGAGGCAAGATGGAGGGTGGATCCCCCGCCGAAGTGGGGACTTGGGGGATCCCACGGTGGCTAGGCTTATGGTGGGTCACTTCGTGTGGGCCGAGCATGGGTTCGACACCTCACAGGGGCAATGGTGTCGCCACCGCCTCTCAAGAGTTGCAAGTGTCGGCTTGGCTCTTGTTTTGGGGGTTCGATGGAGTGCGAATGGAATCGTGTGTCGCCACGATTCTCTAGCCGCCCGTGGAGCCTCTAGACCCCGGGAAGGGGAGATGCAACCCTTCCTACCTCGTCGGACCAGGGAGATGCAACACAGGTAGTCCCGATGGGTGATGCCATGGGATTGCGTGATCCTGAAGGTTAGAGTCATGCCACGCCTTGATCTAGCCCATCCGCCAAAGTATGCACGGGAGGGCGAATGGAGTGGTCAACCCTAGCCATTGTCTTATGCCAGCCCCGCCATTGTTATGACTTCGGTCTGCTCTATCTTGAGGCCTATCTAGTCGATCGACTACCTTATGTGTCGAGTCACGGGTAGGAGCTCTCATGTTTTATGGCATATGATTATGTTCTTTGCCTCTATGGATGTCTTGGTTGAGCTACCCTCGAGGTAGCCTATTGTATTGTATTGCTAGTTCTGACGTGTTTATGCTTCCGGCGTGATAGGAGCCCATAGGGAAGGGCGAAGACACCTTCGTGTCCTCTTCCCGCTTTACGGAGATTCCGAGTGCGGGATAGACGGAGGGGCTGTCTTCGGTTGTTGAGCCGACGGGGGATTTCTGCCGAGTGTACGGGCCGGCGTATGTTTAGCGAGGAGCGTCACAATGGTATCGAGGCGATGTTCTTGGTTGACCGAGGAACTAGCACCCGACCATAACCATGAAAGTAGTCTAACAGGCCTATAGGGTGTGAAATAAAAATTTCCACCATCGAACCCCGAAAATAAGGGAAAATTTTTTTCTCTTAGGTAGTGGGTCCGGAGTAAGGTTAAGTGTTAGACGAAGGAATGAGTGAGTCCAATTCATCTTCTAGTAAAATTGGAGTGAAAAGTATGCATCTGCACCAAATTTCACCTAAAATGGGTCGAAGAATCATGCCAATCGGAGACCCGAGTGAAAAATGGCGCAAATCCATAATTAGCACTTCAAACCATTAGAAAATTCGAAAAATGTAAGGTATAATACGAATTAATACAGGGTTAATACATACATTAATAATTAAATAATTACTAAATATGGTGTAATTAATAAGGGAGGCTAATAAATAGGGGTAATTATGGTGGGAGAATATTCCTAGGGACCCTCTTTTTTTAAATAGGGTATCCCTAGGGTCCCTAGGAATATTCTCCCACCATAATTACCCCTATTTATTAGCCTCCCTTATTAATTACACCATATTTAGTAATTATTTAATTATTAATGTATGTATTAACCCTGTATTAATTCGTATTATACCTTACATTTTTTGAATTTTCTAATGGTTTGAAGTGCTAATTATGGATTTGCGCCATTTTTTCACTGCCCGACATTGGCGGATTCTTCACCCATTTTAGGTGAAATTTTGGTGCAGATGCATACTTTTCACCCAATTTTACTAGAAGATGAATTGACTCACTCATTCCTTCGTCTAACACTTAACCTTACTCCGACCCACTACCTAAGAGAAAAATTTTTTCCCTTATTTTCTGGGTTCGATGTTGGAAATTTTTATTTCACACCCTATAGGCCTGTTAGACTACTTTCATGGTTATGGTCGCTGCTAGTTCCCCGGTCAACCAAGAACATCGCCTGATACCATTGTGACGCCCCGCTAAACATACATACGCCGTACTGCACTCTCGCAGAAATCCCCCGCCCCGCCAACAACCGCACAAAGCCCTCCGCCTATCCCGCACTGAATTCCGTAGTGGGAAGGGGACACGGCGGTGTCTTGTGCCTTCCCCTATGGGCTCCTATCACAAATGAAGCATAAACACGCCGTAATTAGCAATACAATACAATAGGCTACCTCGAGGGTAGCTCAACCGCACATCCATAGAGGCAAAGAACATAATCATATGCCATAAAACATGAGAGCTCCTACCCGTGACTCTGACACATAGGGTAGTCGACTGACTAGATAGGCCTCAAGATAGAGCAGCATCGAAGTCATAACAATGGCGGGCCGGCATAAGACAATGGCTAGGGTTGACCACTCCATCCCCTCCCCCTCCCATACTTTGCGCATGGGCTAGACAAGCCGGGCATGACTCTAACCTTCCTGATACGCAATCCCATGGCATCACCCATCGACTACCCAAAGTTGCATCTCCCCGTCCCACGAGGTAGGAAGGGTTGCATCTCCCCTTCCCGGGGTCTAGAGGCTCCACCAGGGCGCTAGAGAATCGTGGGCGACACACTATTCATACTGACCAACCCCCCAAAACAAGAGCCAAGCTGACACTTGCAACTCTTGAGAGGCAGGGCGACACCATTGCCCCAGGAGGTGTCGAACCCATGCTCGGCCCACACGAAGTGACCGACCATAAGCCTAGCCCACTGTGGGATCCCCCGGTCCCCACTGGGCAGGATCCACCCTCCATCTTGCCTCTAGCCCCGCTTGTGTGGTGCCGAGTCACATCATAGCTTCCATAGCCCTAAGGGTTCCTATGCACAGCCGCAACTAATAGGAACTAAGGGATCTACACTAGGAGCATACTACATATGGCTCTAGGTCTCTACCCCCCTTCCCAATACAAGAGGAGCACATGATCAACCAATATCACATACATCACATCATGATCAATATCAATATCATATGAACATCTTAACCTAACATACATAGCTAACTAACAGCTTAGGGTTCCTTTGGTTAGGGTTCAAGATGTTCAACAAAGGATCTAGGGTGGCTCTACTCTAGACACGAATCACTAATCCCTCCGAGTGCTAACTTCCGTGATGGACTAACATGAACCCTACTCAACCTACCTCCTCCGTAAGCGCTTCCTCCCATCCCCTCGGGCGCTCCATGCTCCTAGACGGGGTTCAAAGGCTTGCTCCCCACGATCATACACACCTTCCGTGGGCCGCCGCCCGTGCTAGACTATGATGAACGGTGCTCAAAATGGGGTTTCGGCACGGGATGAGAGCTCGTGTGCTAGGTCGAAAAAAGGGTCTAGGGTTAGGGTTAGGGCTTATATAGGTGTGGGTCCACGTGGGATGCCACGTGGCACCACTAAAATAAGGCCGTGTGGCGGTTGCCCAATAGGATAAGGCCATGTGGAAATGGGCCTTATCCTAAGGTTATCTAAGTTAACAATTAACTTAGATGTGCATCCCTTGCCACTTATCCGAGGCATACAAGGCTACCTGGGTAGACTTGTATGGTGACGAGTCCAGGAATATACGTATTTATGGCGTATATTCCCTTGGAACGTCACAATTGCACATAACCCTTCGAATTAAGATGCGTTGTGGGCAGTGTTGTTACGTACTTACCGTACCTGTACGGTACTGTAAGTATTTTACGTATCATATCTCGTAACGTACCTCTGAGTTTTTAACGTATCAAAAAAAAACCAGTACGTTAAAAAGTGTTGTTACCGTACCTATAAAATACGTACCGTACCTATAAAATACTTGTAAAATACTTACAGTACCTATAAAATATCTATAAAAGACGTACCGTACCTTTAAAATACTTACCGTACTTTTGTTGAAAACTCCAAAAATTTGAAGCAAAAACATTTCATATTTCATTCCGTACGTACCGTACCTCTGGTACGGTATGCTAAGTACTTGAAAGGTACCGTACCCGTACGGAAACAACACTGGTTGTGGGGTTGATGTCTTTTGGATATTTGTAACAACATGGATTGCCATTTGGGGAGGATCTTTCTGAGTGTCTATGTATCATGAATTTTTGGACCTGCCCTCGAAGGACTGGATCTGTAGGCAATTCAGCAGAGATGATGTCATCGATACATTCGATTGCTATGTCGGGTTCAGTACACAAGATGAGGTGGGCATGAGGCAATTCATGTTTTTGAAACTTTATGACAGTTACCACATACGATGTGCACTGGAAGAAATTATGAAGGAGCTCCTTCAACCGTTGTAATCTTCCATGAAAGCATCGAACAACAATCATATGAACATCAGATGCATTTTGTCCAGGTCTGAATCTAACTCGTATTTCAGGCCAGTCCATATTTGTAGTCATAGTGATGAATAACGTTGGATGACCTTTTGATCTAGACAGTGCCAATGCATCTGCGACTTGCACATAGCACTACCTTTGACATTTCAAAAATGAGAAGGGCAATATAATGTCGTTTCGATCATCATTCTCACGTTCTGAATAATCCTCATCATATTGCACTCTTCGATTGCGAAATGTCAGCGCCCTAAAATAATTCAATCGAGCATCTTCAACTCTTGAATACATGTCAACCAGGTATTCTCCGCATAAACGACCTAATTGGAGAAACCGTTCTTCATGCAACAATCTAGTCTTGTACCATTGTAATTATGTAAGACCATATTCATTTCTAAGTCCCCAACCCAAAGTGCCATATGGGAATAAGAGAGGGTATTGTAATGGTTCATACATAGGATCAAGAATGTTTATAAACATTGGCTCACCTTCATTTTGTACCCAAAATCCTGCAACCTGTGGCGCAATCTAAGCTGTGTTGTTAACATCTATGATGGCTGCAATTTCATTGCTTGCAACTGCTCCTTCAATTGTTATATATGCCGATGGCATTCAGAGGTTTTGAATAAATAGGTTTATTTGATCGAGGATTAAGCTAATAATTGCCACCCACTGAAATGGCACATTTTGGTTTCGTGCCTGTGTGTATTGTTATGATTCGTCATAGATATACCAATGCATAGAATGTCATGATTCCGCAATGGTAAGTTCGACCAGTAATAGTCACCGACGAAGGAAAATCTAAATTTACAAATCCACCGCTCACTCCAAGCACAGTAAAGCAGAATAGTTTGTTCACTTTTCTCGATAGCTCGGCAAATTTTGACATGTTGTAAAGATTTTGTAGCATCATAGGCAGGGCAGTAAAGGTGATAGTAACCATCTCCCTCTATTACAACAAAATCCATCACGCGCAACATTAAGCAATGGGATCTGACAGTATGTACATTGTTTATTCCATGTACACATTACATAACTTCGATGAATTGCCAATGAATTGCCAAATTCATTTGTTGTGCTTGAGCTTGCCAATGGACTGAAGCATATAACATTATTTCTGATACACTGTTCCCTTCCTGTATACGTGTTTGGCTAGATGGTGCAACATGATTTGCATATCCAAATGCCAAATATCTGTCTACTATAGGTCTGGAGTGTGATCGTCCAGAACGTTCTCTCGCCCTTTCTCGCATTCTAAATTTATCTCGTTCAGGAAGCTCTGCATAGCATTCTGCTCGTCTTTCCAGTATACTATATATATCCTCTTCAGATAAATTTACATAGCGTTCTACTTCTCTTTCCCGTACTTTTGCTCTATTTTCTTCATACAAATTTGCATAGTGTTATATATTTCTTTGTCGTATTCTGTCTCTATCTACCTCGGGCAAGTTTGCATACCGTTCTACTTCTCTTCGTCGTATTTTATCTCTATCCTCGTTGGACAACTTTGCATATCGTTCTGCTGCTTTCAGTCTCAATCTGTCTCTATCCTCATCAGGCAAGTTTGCATAATGCCCCCCTCTCTCTCTCTCTCCTCTCTCTCTCTCTCTCTCTCTCTCTCTCTCTCTCTCTCTCTCTCTCTCTCTCTCTCTCTCTCTCTCTCTCTCTCTCTCTCTCTCTCTCTCTCTCTCTCTTAGGTTGGCCTCATGCTTGCCAAAATACTCGTCTCTCGTCCTATACGACTCCTCTCAAAATTGTGCGTATTTTTCTGGGAGGAGAGGAGAGAAGGCTGTCTCTCGAGGTCTAACAACGTCCGTTAGACCTCAGTTTTTGGTTTCCCACTGGAGAACTACTCCATCGAATCATTCCGGTAGGTCAAGTTTTTGTAAGATAATTCCCCTCCAATTTTGAATCGGCTTCCAAAATATGGGATATTTCTTCCCCTGTTCCTGCTAGTAGGTAAGCTTTGTGGGATATTTCGTTTGCTGTGTTCTTTGCATAGGGTTCCATTTGCCGGCCGTTCTATCATGGATCCAGTGATTCTCTGATTGCCATGCTGTTGCGTGCTCTTACAATCGAATTCGCATTCCAAAGGTTCTGTTTGCAGCTTCTTGAGTTAAACGAACTTGAAGACCCAATGAATCTATTCGATGACGATGACTTGCAAGAAAATGACAGTCTGTTCTTCTGTGCTGCCTCATCTTTGATGTCAGCTGGATCATGCCGGATTAGAAGGCCACCTAGAAGATTTGGGATTGCTCCAAGACAAATAACAAAGTGGGATAATATAGATAATCACGCATGGAATTGTATAGCTTCTTTTGAAGATGATATGTGGCATCAATTTTACAGAATGAAGAGGGCCAGCTTTGAGAGACTAGTCGGGCTTGTTGTCCCCTATTTGATTAGGCCATGGGTTAAGGTTAGGCCCCCTGTTGATCCCAGGAAAGCTGTAGCCATGGTTCTTTACTTTCTAGCACACGGTGACATGCCTTTGCATGGGTCAGAAATTCTATGTTGGAAAAGCTACAGTGCAGAAATATACTAAAAAAATTACACTAGTGTAATTCTGCTTGGTGATTCTGCCTATGCTGCCAGACCCTTCCTCTTGAAAGTTTTTCCACAGAATCATGGACCTTATGGCAAGTTCAATAAAAGGATTTGCAGGGGTAGAGTATATGTGGAAAATGGGTTCGGGATTGTGAAAGAGAAATTCAGAATTCTCAAACATCTGCCTATGCATGTTGGCAAGGCATCCAAGATTATACATGCTGCTTGTGTGCTTTGGAACTTCTGTATTATGGAGGACATGGGATGGGACATGCTGCCTCTCGAAGAAGAGCCTGATCCAGTTTATTACTATGAGACTGAAGCTATGAACAGAAGTCTAACGAAACAAGGAGATCAGATGAGGCATGTGCTGTTTGAGAACTTGGATGGGCATGTGCTGTTGTAATATTTGATGATTGTGTCAGCAAACTTCTTTCATAATTTGTTCTTTCTTTCTTGTTATCGAATATTATTGATTTCATCTTATCTGGACATGTATTAAGTCATCAATACAAACTCCACGATTCTGGTAGAATAACTGAATGTTGAAATAGAGATTTTATTCAAAGTAAAACTGCAGTACAAAAGAAATTGGCCATATCTATTGGCCTGTCTTTTAAAGCTTAAAATATGAGAGTTAAAACCAGCTAACAGTTAAAACCCGATACGTAGTCCTCGGCACTCTATGCTCTGCAGTAACAGTCACAATCAGAAAGTGAAGAGAAAAGATAGATAAAATGTCAAGTAAACAAAAATCCAATGCTACAGCCAGAGACAGCAAAGTGACAGGTTTTAAGAAAATAAAAACATATTGTATTTCTTGTATGCATCGAAGGCTGTTACATCATTTAGAAAACATTTTTTTTTTTTTTTATATAAGCTGAAGGGGTCGACAGGAGATTGTTCATAGCAAAATTTTTTTTGCTTTACAAAAAAACATTACAGAAATAAAAATAATACAAAAAAAAAAACTTGGCGAGGCAAGGAGATCTTCTATTCTTCATGCACAAAGCTCACACTGCTGGGTGACTGTCTTCACTTCATGCAAAGCCCACTTCCCTGCATGCTGGATGTACACGCACTCCACATGGGCTTTTTGTTTCAAAGGGGCTGCTTCTGCCCAAGACAACACCTCGGCTTCGATTGTCACTCCCATGTCCAGAAAATTCATCACTGCCCACTGTGATAGAGAGCAGTGGATGACCTTGTGAGAAATAACTTCTACTTCCTCAACTTCGGCTACGATTGTTGGTGAAGAATCTTGAACCTCATCTACTTGAGGAGGAGGAGGAGGAGGAGGAGGAGGAGGGGCCGAAAAAGATTCTTGAACTTGCTCTGCAAGGGGGGAACGAGGAGGAGAAGGGGCCGAAAAAATTGAGGCTGAAGACTCCTCTTCAACTTCTTCCACAGAAGTTTCTGGCCATGAATCATGGTCGGAGTAGTAGTTCTCTGAATCTGAAGTCTCGTGGGAGACTTCAGATGAATCCATGGGGGAAGAATACTCCTCTCTGGAGTATTCTTCCGAAGAAGAAGAGGAAGATGATGAGGTCGGAGGGCTCAAAGATGAACGGGGACGCTTGGGGGCCATTGCGTTCACGCTTGAGGGTGGAGGGGACGTTTAAATGTGCCAAATTGATAAGACTGCTATTTAATGCTTTATGTTACGATATCTACATGCCTAGATTGAAGTACCAATCATTGAATAATAAGACAGTTAACCAATTTGAGACAGTTCTAAAAGAAACAAAAAGAAAAGTATAACAGAATGTATGAAAGTGAACATCATACCTTTATTCTTTGTTTTTGGCTGCCAATTTGGCAATTTTGAGAAGTGTGTCCTTTGTCATCTGACACATGCTCTGGGTCATTGCTGCCATAGATTCAGCAATCTTCAAAGAATTTGCAGAACGAATTGTCTCCAATTCCCTAACCAATTCCATTTTCTTTGCAGGTTCTTCCTTCATGAAATCCAGTTTCTTCACTTCTGTTTCTCCAAAAGTGCTTGCGAGATTCCAACAGCAATATCTTCATCAATCTGCAATCTGGACTTTTTTCTGCCAGTTGGTTTTCTACAAACTCCAGGTTGATTGCATGCTGCAGATCTAGGGGAGGAGGAATCTGTGTTGTTTCCTGTGGGAGTTCGATTTTTTGGCATTTCATGCACTCTTGGGCTACCTGAATTGTCAATGTTAACATTGACATTGGGAATGTCTTCAGTACTCTCAAAGGGGTCATCAAAAGCAGCATCAGATCCAACTGTCTCAAAGAAACTGTCAGAAAAGTGAGTGTGCAAATCTGCTGCCTCAAAAGCTTCATTGCCAAATTCCTCATCATCACCAGCCCCTGGAATGGGGTTATCAGAAGTCACTCCATATTTGAGTTCTTCCATTCTGTCATACCATTGCCAGCTTGAAGGCTCTGAACCCGTTTAACTGGAAGCCTCCTTCTCATCCTTGAATTATGCATGTAGCTTATCCCATTTGTTCTTCAATTGCCTAACTTCCACTAATCCATCAACAATTGGCTGCAATTTCACAAGAATTTCTCTCCACTGTGAATTAGAAAGATTCAGACTGCCATTGGTAACCAGTTTCATTTCATTTAAAAGATTCAGGAAGGTGGAAACACCCTGATCTGTCCATTAGACTGGAGCCTTCCTATTCTTTGTGTCTATTTGCTTGGGATTTTCTTTTTCTTGAATAACAAGAGCCATTGAATTATCGGGCTGAGAAGAATCACTCAAAGTACTGGGAAGAGCTTGGATTTCACTGAGAGCTCGCTTGCATCTCCTTTCCTTTGGTGGAGGAGCTGTTACAATAGGCTCAGAATTTGTCTCCAAGCTCACGTTAATTGAAATCTGCCCTGTCATCTTTCGTGTCTTCCTTGGAGCCATTTTCTCAATGCGAGGAGGCACAAAGGGTTTGCTGCTTGATGGCAGAGCAGATCTGGTTGCCTTAGACATTTGAGTCTATAGAAATCAAGCTAATCAACCAAGAAACAATACCTGCCGCGCTAGAATTTGAAAACAGAACAATGTAAGATCGAATTCAAATGAATTAACAAGGATTGAAAGGGCTGAGAAATACCTCTAGGCCGGAAATCAATAGCGTGGATGGAAGAATTAGGGGGAATTCAAGGAATTGCGCGGTGTTGAAGACCAAGAAACAGGGGAAAATGGTGCCCCAGAATTTCAATGAGGGAAAGTTTTCAGTCATGAAATTCAGGCGACATAATTTTAGGGGGTTGTTAAGTTAGTGGCTAATGGAAGCCCCTAACTTGGTGATTAAGGCGAATCATCTCAAAGTGAAATTTTCCCACTCTCACCCATCTCTCATTATCTCTCACCTCTACCATATTCTCTAGTGGGGCTCTCTCACCTTCTCTAAGTGAGTGGGCAGGGCATCTCTCTCTCTCTCTCTCTCTCTCTCTCTCTCTCTCTCTCTCTCTCTCTCTCTCTCTCTCTCTCTCTCTCTCTCTCTCTCTCTCTCTCTCTCTCTCTCTCTCTCTCTCTCTCTCTCTCTCTCTCTCTCTCTCTCTCTCTCTCGTATGCTCTCCCTATCATTGGCATATCGTTCTCTTCTTCTATATCGTATTCTCTCCCTATCTTCCTCCGACACTTTTGCATAACGTTCTCTAGCTCTTTGTCGATCTCTCTCTCTATACCTTTCTAATATGATTCTATCATTATCATCCATGTGTTTTTTTTTTGCTATATATTATTTGACTAACATTCAATGATAGCCATATTGACACCTTGAGACATAGCTAAAACAACAATATGAAAGGATAGCTTACCTGGTTTAACTTTATCTTCCATGTTTCCCTTCGCATTGGTGGAGAGCACCTTTCTCAAGAGCTGAACTGAAATACTTTTTGCAATTAAAAAAAGTAAAACATTGTAGCTATCCTATGAGATTTTGTTAGTCAATTTTTTGGTTGATTATATATGCCATTCTTGTGCAAGATTTGAGCATAACCTGTCAATGTCAAATGATTAAAATGCTTGCTCAAATTTTGGCCATATAATGGCCATTTTTTTTTTTTTTTTTCCTTCTATTACTGGATTTGCTCTCTTGCCATGTTGATTGTTAAGTAGCTTAATGTAGGTCACAATTCTTTTTCTTAAAAGTTGCATATGCACCCTTTCCATGTGGATTTGCACCCCGAGATCTTGTTAGTTCATTTTTTTTGATTTAGTATATACGCCATTTGTTGAGGAAGATTTGAGCACAACCTCTTAGAAAAAAAACATATGTGCTAATTGGCTTTTTAAGATGCATGCTTAGTTTTTTTTTTCAGACAATGGCCAAAAACATTTTGTGCTTTTTTATCCTATGATTGCATTTGCACCCTTGCCATGTTGATTGTTAAGTAGCCTAATGTAGGTCATAATTGTTTTTCTTAACAGAAATTAAATACGTTGGGATCACTGTAATACTATCTGTACACTCACGTGCATTTTTTTACTTTTGGTTTTTTTTTTCCTCCAATAATTGGATTTGCACCCTTGCCCGGTTGATTTTTAAGTAGGTTAATGTAGGCCACAATTGTTTTCTTAATAGAAAGTAGATACACACTTGGTTCACTACAATACTATCCATATAGGTGCAAGACACTCACTTGTGTTTTTACTTTTTGGTTCCCCGCAGAAAATTTTCTTCCAATGGTGTCAACAAGCAGACGTAAACCCTGCATATTTACGAGCACACAATCAGAGTCAAATGGCAAATACTTCATCTTTGCTTGTTTACTTAAACATCAAAAAATGACAATTTTCCCCTTTCTGCTTAAGACGTGTTTGCCGTCATCTATGTATACGTATCTAGAGTTACCATGATGTTAAGAAAATGCGTTGGTATTGCATGTGGAAAATTTTAAGTTGAGCTATTCACTACTATTTGTTTATTGTTCATTTATGCAAAACTATGATTTTTCTTGGTGTAAAGTAGGGTTGTATCTATTTGAGTTGTTTCTTCTATGCTGTCAATATTGTAATGGATGTTAAGATGTATCACCCCTTTGATATATTGCGCCCAAAACATATAATCAACATTAGGAAGTTTGAGAGCTTGGACTAGGTTCCATAAAGGTTACTAAACCTCAATCAACGATAAACCTTAGATAATTCATTAGTTCCTTATAAAAAGGATGTCTGGGAAGACCTAAATGTAGGATGCCTGGAAAGACCTAAATGAAGCTTGGCATAAGGACATAGATGTCCATTCATTGTAATCTAGCTCCACCCCTAATAAGGAAGAGAGTTAAGTGGGTATAAATAGTCTAGAGATACTGGTTGTTTCATTATCTTTATTTTCTTCCATGGATTTATATTCCATACTAGGTGATTATTTATGGGTATTTTTTAGTGCTTTCCATATTCTACATGTTCTGCTTTGTGCTATTCGGATCTGTTGTTGGTAAGAACATTTTCATTTATACATCTGTCCTTACTTCGTTCGTTCACCACTATACATGCTAGTACAAATGTAATGAGTAGTGAACTATTTCCTTCTTTCAGACTTGAAGATTTTCAGGCTCGATTCTTATGGAATACAACTTATTTTCTACTTGGTCACTGTGAACTTACAAATAACTTTCGGGTTTTTTGTAGCAACTCGTTTCTCAAGTGTGCGGACGGCAACATGTATATTTCTTCAACATCTAGGTTGAGTGTAGGTGCATGGCCACATGTAATGAGCTTTGGTTCTGCGCTGCCACTTCAATATATAACAATTCTAGAAAGAGGGGCATCAGGGAAACAACTGAAAATAATGATATTAAAGACTTCAGAAAACCCTGGAGAAGCCCATTTAAGTTTCCATTTGTTTTCCATATGAAAGCACTTTTCATCGAATCAAAATTATATATGGGCATCTGATTTAGCCTGAGCACTTCACAAACTATTCACTCAAGCAGCAGAATAGTCAATAGGGAGAATAAGCAAATTGGTTCTGGAAATTTTTCTAACCTTCTCTTCCATCATCTCACGACTCCCTGAGCTTAGGGCAGGCTTCAAGATATGACACAGGAATGAATCCTTGTATCTCATTTTTATCCCCGTTGGAAGGAATCTTTTTGGTAGTTACCTGATTTTTAGTTCTTCGGACACTAATGGTTGTGGAAAACTGCATACTTCTATTCCATATAGGTAAATTACTGCACACTAAATGGCTCTATGTTTTGTAGTAGTAGTAAGGATCTCTGCCTATTCTGCATGCATTTCTGAAGGCACAATAACCTATGGAATATAGAACTATCAAGAGCTCATAGGCCAAGATGGGCAAGCTAATGGAGAAGGCGAAGAAAAGAGCGTGAAACCCAACAATAAAAAACAAAGCCAAAGAACTCACGGAATGTGGCGGGCAGATTTTGACAGTTTTGAAGCACATCGCCTACACGACCAAGAATCATTCAGAGCAGAAACTCTGATGTCCCAATGGAACTCCATGTCTACATCCGATTATAGTTTGTATTCTATTACAGTTTGTACTTGTTTATGCAAACCAAGTAGCAACTCTTTACTTGAGAGTATACTTATGATGCATGCATACTTGATGTTGCAGACACCCTGTGGCCATAACTTTTGCTTGAAATGCTTTGAATGCTGGGTGGGTTGCTCAAAGCAAGAGGAACTGTGCAAAATGTCATTCTCCCATACTGCCAAAGAAAGGCATACTCCACCACCAAAGCCACACAATCAAATAGTGAATGAAAGTAGGCCTGATAAGGCTTTACTACATACCAGATCGGGCAGTATGTAAAAGTAAATCAAATGCCTGTAGTGATAGAATTTTTGTTATTGTTCCTCCTGATCACTTTGGCCCAATCTTGACAAAGGATGACCCCATTTGGTAAAACATGGGAAGATAGACTAGAATGCAGGCAATGGGGTGTACATCTACCACATGTTGCAAGTATTGCTGGGCAATCGGATTATGGTGCACAATCAGTAGCACGTTTTGGAGGATATGATGATGATGAAGATCATGGTCATGGCTCAATTTTCTAATTGCTCTAATTGCTCTATGGAAAGCCTGCACTTTAAAATTGCTCATCAATCATAACAAATATGATATTTTTAAGCTTTAACCAGGCAGGATGTTGGATGAGCAATACTTAAATTTTATGTTGATTGAGACATACAACCTCCTCCTTGGTTGTCTAAAGAGGTTGCTGCAGCTTTACAAGCTTTTGCGGTGTATGTGATCGTAATATTTGAGGATTTTGAAAATGGCTAGGGAAGAAATAGGACAAATTCTGATCTGAATGACCTGCATAAGTTTAATTAGCAGTTTCAAACGGCAGTGTGCATGTTTAATACTGCGAAGGGGCAACTGGCTGGGAAAGTTAGATACATCTATGGATTACACTATTATCGTGAAATTGCCTACATCAGAATCCATAGCCCATTTGCAGTCTTCAAACACCCATACTACAAATATTGAACTACACATATTGAAGAACAAAGATAGAAAGCTTACCGGAACATGACCAGCAGACAAATCATTGCCAGAACACTAAGCACATTGCCATACACGAATATACAAAATAGCTCAATTTTAAAGCAAGCAAAGCAGCAGGAACTCTGGGCTTTTATATCTGCATGCTTCATGAATGTGTGGCAGAGCTGCTTCCAGAAAACATGCAGGAATGGCGACAACACCAAAGGCCAGGCAGGAGCCAGCAAATAGCAAATAACATGCATTTGACAGC
Source organism: Isoetes taiwanensis (assembly GCA_021234155.1). NCBI lineage: Eukaryota > Viridiplantae > Streptophyta > Lycopodiopsida > Isoetales > Isoetaceae > Isoetes > Isoetes taiwanensis. Next base: position 8,894,825 of record JAJEKV010000041.1, read on the forward strand.
TAGAAACACCAAGAAAACAGATGGCGATGGGATCGCAGCTTGGGCACAGATGGATCTCGATTCTTGAACGTGTGGTGTAGTCGCTTCCAACAAAAACACCAAGAAATTTCGATGATGACAGCGGCAGAACCAGCTGGAGCTAAGGAAGAGCCAGCCCCAAACCAGATGGCCACAGATCCACGACTTGAGAAACGATGGCGCGTCCACCATTGCTGCAGTACAGCAAGAATAAGGCGTTTCTTTCTGCTTTAATCTGGTCGCACATGTGGCATCGAGAGCCTAACTTAAATTGTGGCAGAGAACACGAAGAAAAGAAAAAAGAAAAATTAGAAACTTAGGGTGATTTTTCACTAGAGTAGTGTCTCATATTTTAGCCATTTCTATTGGGCCACAGAAGCAAATAAGAAAGAAACGATTTTCTACTTTTAAAAATAAGACATGTCCCATTTAGGTTTGGATAGGTTCGTTCCTCCTTTTAAGGGGAATGAAGTCTTATTTTATACTGAGGGATTTTCCCCGGTATAAAATAACAGTGTCACATATGTTAAAAATATCATTATAATAACACATGTCCTTTTTTTGGGGGGGTTTTCCACTAGCATTTTGATGGCGTCTTATTTTATGACACCTTATAGTGAAAAAACAACTTCAATTTTATTTGTCATATTTTTTTATTTTTAGAGTCATAAAAGGGTGTCATATTTCATTGTGACAGTCTTATAATGTTCTAATTATTTTGTTTGGTATTTGGGGAGGGTATCTCACCGATGGTTGGGCCTAGATTTTGGGGGCGTATGTATGCGAAACCGTAGTGAGAGAGTATTTTTTGAGTGATTTGAGCTGCTTGTTGGCCAGTCAAAATAGCAATCCGAAATCGGCTCTGGGATGTGATTATTTTGGTGTTGATCTGCATGGTTTGAGGATAGAAGGATAAGAACACACGCTGCTTTTTTTTTTTGAGCAGGGGCGTGAATGGATTCCAGTGGGGCGGGCAGGCAGGCAGGGGTTTCGGCATGGGTTGATTCATAGTGCTTGCTTCCAGGATGATTCCGGCTGGGTTGCCTAGGAGCTATGGTCGATTCCGGCTATGGTCGATTCCGCTTCCAGGATGATTCCGACTTAGGTTGCTTAGGGTGGCGAAGGCTCCAGCTGGGTTCATGCTGGTTCTGTGTTACCATCAGCAATGGATGCCAGCAGAGGCATGCATTCGGTTTTTCTTCTTGAGTTTTGCATTTGCCCAGTAGACTTGCTGAGGGCGTGGTGTAGATTTGCCGGATATGCCAGTAGATTTGTAGATTTGCTAGTAGATTTACTGTGGGCGTGGAGCCGGAGCATGGTGAAGGCCTGGAGCTTCTTCGCCGAATCTCATGGCCTTGGCTCCGGATGCGTTGCCATCTGCAATCAATGCCAGCAGAGGCACGACTTGACCTGTTTTTTTTTTTTAAATCTTCTAACCATGTGTAGCGTTTAGACCATTTGATTTGGCACAGAACACAGAATATTCCAAAGATCAATGGTAAAAAATCAAACATGAGGAAAAAACCGATAAAGAATGAAAAATAATGAATAATGACCATGACAATAGTAGAAAATCACCCTCAATTACATATGTTTCGATACATTGTGCATGACCATTAAGCAAATGCCACATGGGAAACCTCACAATGTTATTTTCCTATTTCTTCTTTTCTATTTGTAATCCACCATATCGTTGGATCGGAGCTCCATTCCGTCTCTCTGCTGCATAGCTTTGCTCTACTTAGCGAAGAAGGAAGGAAGCTGAATCAGAATGAGATCCGGCAATAACAGTCGAAATAACACCGCCAAAGGATCCTTGAACAATTATGCCTTCGATTTTGGTCTGGGTATTCAATCTTCTGGTAGCAATCAGAAATTGAATACGGCAGCCGCTAATTCAAAGCCCCAATATAATACACAGCAGCAGCCAAGATGGAGCCATGTTCCGGCAGCTAACAAACTAGGGTCTAATCAGGCGCCGGCAACGGCTATGGCAGGAGATATAACCGGTAAGACTTGGGTTCCCATGGATAAAATTAAAACAGCAGGCCCTAATGTTGGTGTTGTTGGAGGCGTCGGGACAGCCAAGAGTGACATGTTTGGGGATCTTCTTGCACTTGGCAGATCCAGTGCTAAGACTAATACTAACAAGAATTTAAGTGGTGCTAGTGCATCTTCCGGATCATTCTCCATGGCTACATCTATTTCAAGAGGTGGGCCGTCACTAAAAGAGTCTAAGAATAAGTCTTCTTCTGATCCCTTTGATTCGTTTGTGTCTGCGAAGCCTCCAAACGCAACTTCCTCAACGTTTAGTAAGCATGATACATCTGATGATTTTGGAGTTTTTGTCACGCCAGTTTCCACTTCATCCACAACGTCTGCTAAGCACGATTCAATGGATGAGTTTGGAGATTTTGTCACACCAAGCCCTTCAGATCCATTTGCTTCAAAAGCCACTCAAAATAAAGCAAACGTGGATCCATTTGGAGATTTTGTAGGTTCAAGCAGTTCTAGTTCATTTGGTTTCTCGCATGCCAATCCCCCAGCAGATGATTTATTTGGCATGCATAGTGTTCCTCCTTTTAATTATCAGGCTTCACCAACAGATGACATCTTTGGAGTTCCTTCTTCAAATTACCAAGCTGCAAATAGTAAAAACTACACTTCAAATTCTGACTTGCTATCTGATATGTTTGCAAATGTCACCATAGCTCCTGCTGCTGCAGCTGCTTCTATAAAGACCACGAGCACATATATTGACCCTCTAGAAACATTGTGGAGAAAGTCCACAGACCAATCTTCTAATACTAAGCAGACTGTGACAGCCCCATCATCAGATAATTGGTTGCAGGATGCAGACGATTGGGTAACTGGAGCAGAAGAAGAAAAGGAGATGACTACAGAGATAGAAGGGTTACCCCGACCTCCTGCTGGTGTAACTTCTGTTTTGGCAAAAGAGAAAGGATTGGAGTACCATAAACAGGGGCAATTTGCAGATGCCATAAAATGGCTTACTTGGGCAGTTGATTTGTGCAACGAAAGTAACGGAGGAGTATTGATAGAAGTCCTCACTTGCAGAGTTACCTGCTACAAAGAGATTGGTGAATACAAAAAGGCAGTGGAAGATTGCTCTAAGGTATGCTATTGTTGTCTTGGTGTGTAGGTATAGCTAGTGCCTTGTGCTGAGAACAAGCTCTAAAACATGCTGGCAAGAAGAATGTTTATATAGATTTCCTTCATTCTAGATCTCTGCAAATCTTATGGCATTGATTGTTCTTTATTTGACGGTATTCCTAATCGTAGGAACTTTGACTTGTGGCTGTGTGCCCTTCTCCTCCGCCTCCTGCTCCTCATGCATAAAGTAGAAATATAAACAACAATGCAGCTTCCATCCGGAATGGAACTAGTTTTTACAACTCGAATGTAATTGTTGCTTAATGGTGAAGCGTACCTTTACAATACTTCTGAATTGCAAACGTTACAGAAGTAGAGAAATGCCATTAATGTTGAGAGGGGGAGGGAGAGAATAGAAAGGTTTTTTTTTTTTAATCATCCGCATAAGCAGCTGCACATGATAAAAAAAACTCTGTCATATCTATTGTGAGTCTTGCAAATATTTAAACGCATATTGCAATCTAACTTTTTCACCTTTTACAGATACTTGAACTCCGCAAGTTTGATGCAGATGTATTGGTACAACGTGCTTTCTTATATGAAAGCATGGAGAAGTACAAACTTGGAGTGCAAGATTTGAAAGAGGTGGTGAAAAGAGATCCTTCAAACAGAATGGCAAGCAATACCCTTTCTAGATTGGTTAAGATGCTGGATTAGGTTGCCCAACATTTAGATGAAGCTAGTAGCTAATCCTCTTCATCGCTTGAATGTGATAGTTTTCATTAGTTGTGGCAGTGAAAGGTCAATGTCATGTTACAGTCCAGTGTAATCTATTCAGTTCAATGTGCTCAGAAACACCTATATGGAATGGATGCTAGTGCTTCCATCAAGCGATGGGGAAAAGACCAGGCAGTTCTCTAATAATGTATCTCAGTGGGAATGTCTCAATGTTCAATATGTTTAGGATTCTGCAGTGTCTTTACTTCCTGACAAAAGATTTTTCAGATCAAAGTCTATGTGAACTGGGAAATGCAAGTCCTATTGGCACTGCCATTGGAAATTTCTACTACATGAATAATTGATATTCATTTAGTTGGAAACTTTGGAAAAAGTTTCAGGGAACATTACTCACAACGTTAGAGACTGTAGCAGCCATGAAGAGTGTGAGGAAATGACAAAGCACAAGTTTCTATAGTGTACTTTCTTAAACTCAACTTGTGGCAAAGCAATACGGCTGAGTGACTGACCAGGGATTTTTTGACACATCTTCAAAGTAGTGAAATCTGAAATGGAACCTAAACCCGTTGGTATAGTTTATGAGAATGTATTAAAAAAATTATAGTAACAGAGGCTTCGTTCCCGCCATTGATATTTTGCTAAAGGTGGAGAGTTGATAAGAGTGCAGGTGCAGATGGATCATCAAATGGGTGGGGTGGAAAATAGATTGATTATCAAGTGGAGGGCTTAGATCTTGGTTCTAAGAAGCAGGTGGGAAGGACAAGGTGCATTACAGCTATCCCTGCTGATTTAATGTTGATAGCCACGGTTATAGCACTAACAACCTGGCTTGGCCTACCAGTCTTGCATGGTTTATCTGCTATAACCAGCCTTGCCTAGCTGGTTCTCCTCCTCATCAGCCTTTTTAGAAGCTTTGCCCTTTGGAGTAATTGTGTGAGATCAAAATGTGAGCTACCCTTTATCCCAGATGATGAGGAGTCTGAATTATGGTGCGTGTCTGCAGGTTAAAAAGTTCATTTTGAACTTTCAAAGTGTTCATACCATTGGGCTTAGATTATTCTCACACCCTTTTCTTTTTCGGCCTCAATTGCTAAGTGATAGGGCAGGATAAACTCAAAGTTATAGAGGCCTATTAATGTGCACGTTCATTCTTTTTTTATGACTTTCTGTCTATTTCCTTTAGAAGGAAACAAAATCCATTTCAGGCTCAAATCAAATAAAACAATCACAATGCTGACAGGAAATTCAAAGCAGCAGGAAACTTAGGGTGCTTTCCCATGAACCAGTATGAACGGACAGACTTGGACGCGATGCCTGGATTCATAATTTCTTTGTTCCCATGAATAGCAGACCTCAAGATTTGGCACCACGAATCTAAGCCGATAGATCTGAAAGCAGCCGATGGAAGGGAACTCAGGTCAAAACTTGGGCTTCAAGAAATAGTTTCGGATTACTTTGCCACTCAGGTTCTGAACCTGAGCCACTCAGGTGAGGCTTTCATGGGAACACCGGAAGTTTAAACCTGACCTTCAGGAAACCTGGAGGTTTTCTGTCCATGGGAAAGCACCCTTACTATCACTATGGGAAAGCACCCTTACTATCACTTGAAAAGTATTCAATTTAGAATTAAGGAAAAAAAAAATGCAATTTGTAAAAGTACCCTTGTAAAATTGTGAAAATGCCATTGTTTTAGGGGTAGTTTCGATCAAATGACCATTTTTTTTTTTTAATGATCCAAATAGGAATATGTTCTTCACATGAATTGTAGATGAAAATGATATCTTTCCATTAAAGTTAAAATTATTTGAATCGGAGTTTGAAATTTTAAGTTATGTTGTTGCCCCCAAAGGGCAACATACTAATTGATTGGTTTATTTGTTAAAGTTAGGAAGACTAAGTCAAAGGAAAACTTGGTAGTCAACATTGGTATGAAGGTCAAAGGATATTTATCTTCAAGGTCAACTCTCATAAGGAATACTTCATTTGAGGTCAAAGCTAGTCAAAGAGGTGCTGGGTTAAAGAAGATTGGAAGATGTTTTTTGAAGATTGGAAGTTAGAGTTTGGAAGACCCCATTCCACCCCCTAGTCATTTTTACCCATATTCTTACCCCCCATTTTCCTAGTCATATTCCCCTTATGCTTATATTTTCCCTTGCTCACCTTTTGCCAAATCACACCTTGTTTGCCTAATTCCTTTCTCTAATGCCTTTTGCCTTCTCATTTCATACCCCTTTTTCCATTCTTATTACACCTTTATAAATACCCCTAGTCCATTCCTTGTTTGAGATTTTATGACCATTTTGCTTTGCCCACCATTGTGCCTAAAATATTCATGTTACCCATGGAATATCCCAATGCATGGTATCTAGACCTAGCATATTCCCCAAAGAATTAGGGTTGCCATCTCCTCAAGTGATCAAATTATCTAATTATTTTATGAGGCACCCTTTGAAACCATAGTCTAGCTTTTCAAAACTTCGAAATACAGCATATTCCAAGTATATACCCCCAAAAATACGGCCACCGTATCGCGAAATTTCAGGAAAAATACGGTTGGGGAACCCTAAATCAGAAACTTGCTTTCGAATCACTTTAATTGGATTCCTAAACCTTAACAACTATCTATTCTTGGATTCCCGCTCATAAGCATTTCATTAAGCCTAAAATTAAGCCCTAAGATGCCTAATCATCAAATCCGGATCTATATACCGGGAAACAATTACGTGTTTTTGAAGGCCCGTGACGATCAAACCTCGACATTGATACATGCCGAGCATGATCCAAGACGTTCTTGAAGTCTCTCGAGTGTTCCACGCTTAATCCGAGAAGATTGGACTGATATTATTGATTTGATACTATTATTGACCTCCTAAGCTACATTATTTATTGATCTATGTTCCTAAGATTCTTATTCACCTTGTATTACCTTCATATCAATGAAAATTGATTGCCAAGTATTCAAAAAGTTTACTGTCATGATCCTTTAGTATTTTTGCATCACAAACATTTTTACAGTAAAGAATTTCCTTATTTTTTCCAGCATATGACCATCTGCACTTCATTTCCCATCTTATTTGCACCTGTGTGCACAAAAATTTCGAAAAAATTCCATTCCAAACTCAAGTTACCATTTTTTGCATTCTGTCTGATACAAATTTAGACTGATATCCACAAAACAGTGCCAAAAAAATAGTTTTCACGATTCAAATCATGATTTGACAGCATGCACCTCACCTTTGAAGCCTATATAGCATCTTAGTTTTGGAATTTCCTCAAATTTCAACCTACCACTCAAGTTATAAAACTCTGAGCTCTGTTTTCAGTTTTGACTGGTATTGACTAAAATTTGACCCGACTTTGAGACTGAATATCTTATAAATTAAAACTCAGACTTGGTCAAGATCTTTATCCTCACTCGCCTACAACTTTTCTGAACAAGTCACAGTCATCTGACCTTGGAAATCAATCTGCATATGGGATCTGCATCGATTTGAGTAAAGGGTCCAAATTCCAGAATTGGGAAAGGTATGAAAACTCTGTAACTGAGCTTTTTCTTTGGAAAATTCTTGTGTAGATTGATCACCTTAAGTGATCTGGAGGTTCTAACCCCACCTTGAGTGAAAACTCAAGTTGGCTTCTTGTGTTTGACTCTCTAAGCCAGGTTGAGGGTCAACATCTTGGAGGTTCTACCGAGATCTTCCTGGATCTCAGAACTCATGGCTCCAAAACAAAGTTTCCAGCAGATCAAGAACCAATAGAAGATATTGATGCATCAGATCATTGCAGAGAAAGGCCATTGCATTCAAGTTTCTCAAGTAGCCTGCTTCAGAATATGCCATATCAATTTGAATTGAATGTCCCTGTTCCTTTGCCTACTTTTGATTCCAGTATGAGTGCTAACAACTTCTTGAGAATATTTGAGGATTATTACAGAGACTATGGCTTCAAGAAGGGCTGCAAGCTCTCAGAGTTTGAAAAATGTTTCAAAGAAGAAAGTGAGGCTGGTGCTTGGTTAACTTATGAAAAGTTAATGGGCACCACTTCATGGGATGAACTTGTCAAGAAGTTTCGGATAGATTTGGTAAGTTAGTCGCTCCAAAGGATTTGGTTAATGAATTGCAAGGTTTCTCTATACATGCAGAGAAAGTGTGAACCAAGACAAGGAGAGGTTTAGTACATTTATGAGCAGTGTCAAAGAGCACAAGTCACTATCCCAACTCGCTTTTAGTCAACGCTTTTATTAATGGTTTGGAAAGAAGACCAGATATCCAAAGGAAGTTGCTCAAGATTCAAGCCTTTGAAGGGTTTGATTCCATACACAAAGTCTTTGCCAAGACCAATCGACCTAACTTCGGATGCTCTCTACCTTGCTCGACAAGCATTATGTTCCTCACCACAATCATGATCCGCTTTATCCCGATGCTACTTGATGCACATTATGATCACCACCCTTCTATTCCAATTTATGCCATACGAAAGAAAAGAAGAAATCTAAAGATGAGGAAGCAAGTTCTCGGGTTGCGAGGTGAAGTCGATTTGTCAAAAGTTACCAAGCTCTAGCGAGAAATAACCAAACAATTGGTTGAACTCAAGGTCTGCAAGAACAGTAAAACTTACCCTGAATGTATTCATTGCAATAGGCATTCTCACCCATCGAAATTTGCTATTGGCAAGTGTGCCCCAAAATGTAATAGAAAAGGCCACTTTGGAAAGGAATGTCCCCGCTTTGCTCTTTTGTAAAGAGGTTGGCCATACTTGATGCTAGGTGTCTTTGTTAAGGAATACTTTGCTAAGCGGGAAAGAGAAAAGACCGAGTCTAAACCTCTATAAGATTTATTCAAGCTACGTGAAGTTCCTAAATCTGAAGAAGTTATGGTGGTGCAAACTAGAAGCATGAATGAAGTCGAACCAAGTAGGCATTCCACCGCCAGCCTTCACCACCAGTGGTGGAATCACCGCCAAACCATAGCTCCACCCCCTCAAAGAAAAATATGGTAAGAAAGATCAAGACTTTGATGAGGTTGATGTTTTGCTTAAAAATTCCAAGGTGAGTGTGGATCTTTTTACTTATTAAAGATTGCCTAGCTACTGTAAAAAAGGGTACTTCAACAAACTAATGGTGGTAGGTATTAAATGCTTGTGTGAATTTTACTGATGCCACTAACCTTGTTCTAGCAATGTAATGAAGAAGATCCCGGTGCATTCATATGTTCACTACTTTTAGAGGTTACACCTTCTCAAATGTGTTACTTGATGGGGGATCTCCCCTAAATATTATGCCATATCATGTTATGAAGAAATGTGGTTTCGAGGTGGACAAGAAAGCTTCTATACTATTGAGATCCTTTTATAATGCCAAGATCACTCCCATTGGTGTGGTAACTAAAGTGCCTGTTAATACAGAGGGCATAATTGTAGCTGCCAACTTTATTGTGGTGGCTTTTGAAGACATAGGGGATGAGTCTGACATTTATGATTTACTTTTAGGTAGGAGGTGGTTAGCTACTGTGGATGCTAGGCCAATTTGGTCTCAAGGGAGATGTACCATCTCCAATGGCTCTCAGACTACTACAATCTACAATCAAGATGGCTCCTATGGTTCCAATGAGGAGGTAAATTTTATTAAGGAAATGCTAATTGAAGAACCTTTGGGATTTTACAGAATACAAAATGCAAGGCCAAGGAAATATGAAACAATTCCTCTCATCATGGAATGTGCACCCCCAGCAAACAAGGGCCATCAGGATTCTTATGGTTTGATGGAGGTATCTCCAAAAAACTAAATATTGCATCATCTGCTGCTATCCTGAAAGATTCCTCTCATAAACTTTTAGCTAAAGTAGGGAGGATCTTCCCCCAAATTACTTCTAATGTAGCAAAGTATAAGGCTTTGATTGCAGGACTTCAGGAAGCCAAAGCTATGGATATTGCCAACATTCACATTTTTGGTGACTCACAATTAATTTGTAGACAAGTTTCAGGAGATTACCAAACAAAAAATGCAGACATGGAGCTCTTGAAAAACCAAGTAATGGGAGTGCTTTCGAGTTTTGCTTCATGGGAGATTACTCACATACCAAGGGAAGAAAATGTGGAAGCTGATATCTTATGCAGGGAAACTCTCATGGCACACCTAACTGAAGGAGCTATTCCAGAGGAAGACCTTGATGCTAGTGAGGTAAAAGCTCTTTGTCCTATTCTAACCATTAATGCATCAGAAGAGAAGGATACTGAAGAGATCACCATTACAAAAAATGGTAAGACTAGAACCCTGTTTGTTGGAGATTTAATTGAATACCAAAATAGGGAGAATATACAAATGTTCTTTGAAGAAAGGAAGGATGTGTTTGCTTGGGATTATTCTGAGCTTACTGGAATTAAAGCAGAGGTATGCCAATTTGAAATCAAGATTAAGGAAGGGTGTAAACCTGTTTTTCAAAAACTGAGAAGAATTAATGCTTCATTGATGGGATTGATTAAAGATGAGTTGGATAAAATGCTAGATGCAGGTGTTATTATTGAAATTATTAATCCAGAATGGGTGTCTTGCATTGTACCTGTAGAGAAAAAAAGTGGTGCCTTAAGGATCTGTATTGATTATCGAGACCTCAACAAAGCCACCATCAAGGACTGCTACCCCTTGCCTTTTCTAGAAGAAATCCTATATGCTGTAGCAGGGAGAGAGGTATACTCATTTCTAGATGGATTTTCAATCAAATTGGCATTAAGGAAGAAGACCAACCTAAGACCTCTTTTATTACCCCTTGGGGAACTTATGCAATGAAAAGAATGCCTTTTGGACTAATGAATGCACCTGCTACTTTCCAGAGGGCTATGGATGTTATTTTTAGGCCCATGTCTCCTCAAGAATTCAGAGTTTATTTGGATGACCTTTGTTTAGGTTCTCACCCTACTAATCATTTGGAATTGCTGGCAAAAATATGTTCTTTGTGCAGGGAATCTGGAGTCAACCTTAACCCAAAGAAATGTATTTTCTTTGCATCCAAAGGCCAGCTTTTGGGACATGAGGTATCCAACAATGGCATACAAGTGGCACAAGAAAAAGTTGAAGCCCTCAAAAAGCTGGTGCCTCCCAAAAACTTGAAGCAGGTCAAAAGTTTTATTGGCATGACTAGTTTTCTTAGGATGTATATTCCTAATTTTGCCCACATTATAAGTCCTATTTCTAAGCTGACAAGAATAGGCAGGATTTCCAAATCTGAGAGCAAGTATATTCCTGTCACATGGTCATCAGATTGCCAAGAGTCTTTTGAGTTGCTTATAAAGTCCATTTGTGAAGCAACTCTTCTTAAAAAACCTGATTTGGACAAGCCATTTGAAGTCTACATTACTATTACTAAAAAGGCCATAGGCCTAGCTATTCTGCAGCACAAGCACACTATAGCTTTTGCTAGCAAACAATGGAGTTTAACTGAAGAGAAATATACCAGAATGGAGAAGAGTGCTGTTGCTCTCATGTTCCTCATTGAGACAAGGTCATTTACTATTGAAAAGTCCAGTTCATGTTTATATAAAGCAAAATCCAACATGTTTGTTATTTGGTAAAGCTACCTCTAAACCAAAAATTCAAAGGTGGGCTTGCAAGCTACAAACCTTTGATATTTCCATAAAAGAGTTACGTCAGGTGAAGAGTCCCAGTCTTTATTTACCTTACATTTTCTTTGATCATGAGGATGTAGTAGAAGTTGTTGACTTTGTGGATGCCTTAGCCTATTTACAGGCATATGATGAAGAGCAGAATCAACAAGATTGGCAGCTACCTATAAAGAATTTCTTGCAATTCAAGGAAATGCCTTCAGGACTGACCTCGAGCCAGCAAAGGAGATTTAAAGAAAAGTGCAGGCAATTCAAAATGATTAATGATGTTTTGTGTAAAGTCAACAGGGATGGACCATTACTGAGGTGTGTCAATGAAGAGGAATCTGCTTTGATCATTAGAGAAATGCATGAAGGAGTATGTGGAGGCCATTTTGCTGGAGATACTACTGCCAAGAAAATTCTCAGGTCAGGTTATTATTGGCCTACAATATTTAAAGATTGTTATACTGCTATAAAATCTTGCCACAAGTGCCAGATATTTGGCAAGAGGATTCTTCTCCCAGTTGCACTAAACCCCATAATTTCTCCAGGACCTTTTCAAATATCAATCTTGTTAATTTGGGATTTTCAGGTTTGACCGAAAACTTTTTTGGAATTTTTTTTAGCATGATTTCCTAAGATTTCATGGTTTTTGGACGTCGGAAAAAAAATTCCGATTATCCAAAAATTGCAAAAAATTAATTCGTTATGATTTTTGGGGCTTTGATGGTTTTTGGACGTCGGAAAAAAATTCCGATTATCCAAAAATTGCAAAAAATTAATTCGTAATGATTTTTGGGGCTTTGGGATTTCGTGGCATGGGTATCCATCCCCAAGATTTCTTTTCCTGCTTATCGGCATGGTTGCCACGGTTTATTCTTTTTTTCCAAAACATTCCGGCCCGGTAATGGCATCGAGGTGCATTAGCTCATCCAAAATCCGTGATGGTATGCAGATGCAGGGTTTTTGTTTGAAGCGATGTAACTCTGTAAGTTTTATTTCTAAGTATTGCAGAGGTTTGGAGGTTCGATTTTGTTTTTAATCTTGATCTTCTTCCTCAGGGTATATGCATCGGGATTTGCTGCATCAAGAAACCCTAAGGTGAGCATTTGTTCCGTATCTTCACATGCATATTCTTATATTTGTGAACCTCAGCTTAGGAAAATCTGTACTTGCTTTGTTTGTAAAAATATCTTATTCGAGCTACTTTGAAGATCCTCTCAATTTGAATCCATTCCTCTGAGGAGTTACAGAAGCGTTAGGAAGAGGTTCATGATGTCAAGATAAACAGATATAGAGGCCCATCAATATGTAATCATATACAAAGAGCATTAGCCCAAAGAAGCTGAAATCATATGTCTTTTCGAAGCCCAATAAGTCTGCAAACAAATTAACACTATGACATATACAGCCTGCAGCATCTCCTTTCACTCTAAAGCTTACAGTTACCACGTGTAAATGCACAAGAGATGCCAACTGTCAGGCTTATTGCTACAGTAAATAGGCCCAAAAGAAGAAAGTTGATTGGATGATTCTGTTTGTAACATTATAATGGGCATAGTACTGTTCTAATATGGCACTTTAATCCTACACCGATTCTATTTAATGCCACTGGTAGAGAGATATCGAGTTAGATCCCAGATCCCAGACCTACGCCTATCAACCTTCTTTAAACTATTTGCGGCATTGGATGTTCTAGATTGCAGCAAATTGCAAGATCTTGAAGCTGTACTTAGTGGTGAGTAGGACGGGGCAAGCCCTACATGCTTAGATATTTGTGTTGTTGCATCTGATTTCTTAATCACTTCACCGTGGTTTCAGCATATCATAAATTAAGTTGTATTTTCTGTTTGTTATAGGATGTTTCTTTCAAATTTAATTACACGAATTAGCGGAATTACATTGCTTCATAGGCCCCAAGTCCAGAATATATGCTGACTGCAAGTGAAACCCCATACCATGAATACTATTAGTGATACAAAAAGCATTGGCACTATGACATATACAGCCTGCAGCATCTCCTTTCAGTCTGAAGCTTACAGTTACCACGTGTAAATGCACAAGAGATGCCAACTGTCAAGCTTATTGCTACAGTAAATAGGCCCAAAAGAAGAAGATTGATTGGGTGATTCTGTTTGTAATAGTATAATGGGCATAGTACTGCAATATGACAAAAGAAATTAGAAAATCATAGCACCATAGAGGAAAAACAAATCCTTAGCCTCGATTAGAAAAAGAGTTCTCAGAAGTTTCTAATATGGCACTTTAATCCTACACCAATTCTATTTAGTGCCACTGGTAAAGAGATGTCGAGTTAGATCCCAGACGTACGCCTATCAATCTTCGTTAAACAATTTGCGGCATCAGTTGTTCTAGATTGCAGCAAATTGCAAGATTTTGAAGCTGTACTTAGTCGTGAGTAGGACGGGGCAAGCCTATCATTATAGGAGATGCTTGGATGCTTGGAAACTGGAAAACACAGCTACAAAAGATGGACAAAGATGAATTGCAACTATCATTGACATTAGATTGCAGTGAGAACTTCTAGAATAGTTGTACATGCCTATTTTGAATTGTACATCCGTTCACTGTATTCCATACAAATCCGTTATTGGCATTCTATGTTTGATTGCCGTCCTCGCCCACTTGACTGCATGAGATATAATGTGACCTGAAAAGAAATTTGTATGTTCCTTCCTTTCGAAACATGAGCAGTTGCTACTGAAACATTGTTATGTACTTTAGTTCTCATGCGTGACTACATCAAATGCCAAGATAGATTCCCATTGTTCTTAGCTTTACCTCATTGTTAACATATAGAGCAAGAGACATGTTACATTATATTAGTTTGTCAGAAAGCAGATCGTCATATACATGATGATACAAAGCAACTGCGTGTCATTGTTGTGCTTCAATATATGCCAGCAGTCAATAAGGTTTCTCTATGTCTGTCGTAGTGAGCTTTATGAGTGCCGGGCCGTCTCCTGCTGAAGCTAGATTTATGCATAGTTATTTCTTCTGTTAGATGCCATGGTAGAGTTACAAACGTTATAGGCAAGTTAGATATTGCGTAATTTAGGAGATCTCTAGCTAGAAGCAATGAAAGTTGCAGTATGCAGGGATGTTGCTTGGTAGCTTCTATGATGACTTCATATGGACCCTATTTAGACATTTCTTATGGCCATTTTCTACTTCTAAAATCTTCCATAGGGGCCTTTTGCACTAAGGTCATTGGACAATTATTTGCATTGAAGTTTGCATTTCCACATGTTTCAAGAAACCCTACATTTGCTGTTGTATTCCTACGTTCCGTTGAACATGTCTGCTGAGATTCTGAACTACGGGATTGGCTTTATGAATTCTTTATAGTTTGACTTTTAGCATTCTGGCCATCAATATCTAAACTATCAGCGTATAATCTAGGACTTAAAAACGCATCAGTTTCTGTTTATGTATGTCTAACGAGATCTGGGTTGTCTATTGCAGAATTCAGTAAAGTTGGAAGGCTCCTTCACAGACCTAATAGGTGAGCCTACTGCATCAGATTCTGCAACATGCTCAACAAATTCTTTTAGCAACATTTTTGATATATCAGGCCAGTTACTCTTTCAAACCAAAATGGATCTATTAAAAGCTATAGTTGGATATTCTCTATTATATTCCTTAGAATGTGCTGCACCGGTAGATGTAAAGCATTAAAAAATGATCTAATAAAAGCTAAAGTTGGTTGTTCTCCATTATATTCCTTAGAATGTGCTGCACCAGTAGATCCAAAGCATACATAATGGCAACATTTTACATAATGTATTGCAAATAGCAGCTTCTCTGCATCTTGCATCTAACCCCATGTGTCGTATTCAAGTTGAAGAAACCAAACGCCCATATGATTACCTAAAGAGTACCCGGAATAAAAATATATGAAGCAAGAGAGCTCAAATCGGAAGCACCAGGTTTTAGCAACGATCTTCTAGCGAGGTTGCATCCTCCATGTTGTTTAAATCCTAGGGGGACAAAAACTAAATGTACTTGCATCAATCAGCTTGGATTATGAATAAAATTGGCAGGAGTTGTGGATCAAGCAGGTGTGTGCATAACCAGATCTTCCATTTTGTTCTTTCTAATCATTAATGCATGCTTTCCAATCTTATGTTGACTAATTTAAGTTCTTAGATAAAACCATGTGGCTTTAAAACTACATTAAAAAATACTAACACCACAAATGTTGTCCAAATTTACCCTTCAGTTTTGGCCCTACAAGCCCTGTAACTAGGTGGAGTTTTACTCAGTGGTTGGTGCATGGCATATGTTATGGTTGTAGAACAATTCAGAGTAGAGGTGGCCAAAACTTTTAACCCTGTGGGTAACAGGTCTGTTCGACATCTCTGGTTAACTCCTTATCTTTATCATGTTATCCAGGTAATGTTATTGATGTCTACATATATCATGTTCACAAGTAAATACCATTATTGATGGTCAATGATGTAGCAGGTTTTGTAACTAAGGCTTTTGTTGGCAGAGGTCTATACCTCAACAGCTGAAAAATGCAAGTTTTTATTTTTTAACCTCTTTAGTTATTTGAAGGATATTGCTTTCTAGAGCTTCATGCCATTTAAAATCATGCATCGCTGTTGGGTTTTAGGAGGCCACTTTGGAGACTGTGTAGCCAATGTTCTTAAAGATCATGATAAAAGTTCAATTGCACATCGTACTTTGCATGACAAAGTAGACGAACGGGTAATTAGGAATATGAAGGAATATGAAAATTCTTTGTTTCTATTAGCTTTGTGTACGTCAGGAATAGTCTTCTTAGCTGTTCCAGAAAGGATCATAGAACAACCAGTATGGCTTTCATGGTCAGTGTCCAAGTATTACTGACAGCTATGTGCTGCTATTCTAGAATATCATTTCACACCAAATGTGCAAACTTGATTAAATGAAGGATCATTTCCTTTAAGATCAGATTAATCTGATTCATCTCCTACCTTTAATATATTGCTCTAATGTTCTCTTCTCTTTGAACCTTTTTAATGCAGATATGTGCTGCAAACTAGAGAGAACAAGATATGTGCTGCAAACTAGAGAGAACAAGCGGTGTTAGAGAGAGAACTTAAGGTTCTTCAAGATCTCTAAACTTCAAGGTTGTTTCGACAAACAAGCTTGAAACCATAACTGTGTTACATCTGTGTAAACTGAAGGTCTAATATCCCACCAAATGCTGCCTCTCCTTAGACAAACTAAATAAATTGGTAAATGCATTAACAGGGCACATAGGAACTCCAGTATTAATCTCATATATAAGATGCATGCATCCATCCCCATGTATCTTCTAGCCATCGTGTCTTCTTAGCAATGTAGAATCTAGAGGCAAAGGAGGAAATAAAGAGACCAACATAATCAAGAAAGCCATAAATACCACATATACAAAATCGTGCTTATCATCAATTTTATGTAATTCTTTATCCATTAAACAAAATTACACATCATTTTAGACCAACCACATTATTGTTGGATATCTGTGCTCAACAACCTTGCCACTTTAGTGAGCGATATCATTTCTCCTACCCATGTGATAATAGATGTGTTGCGCATATGCTTACACAATGCTATCTATTTTTTGTCATGTCAAACTTCAAGTCCATGGGTTTCAAGTATGTCGCAGGAATATGTATGCTTCAATTAGCTTATCTTGCAATGGGATCTTAGAAAGTGATAGATGTGTTGTGCATATGCTTAGACAATGCTCTCTATTTTTTGTCATGCCAAATTTCAAATCCATGGGTTTCAGGTATGTTGCAGGAATATGTATGCTTCAATTACATTATCTTGCAATAGGACCACAGATGTAGAGTGCTTTTTGATAAAGGATGTTCATTTCTGGTACGTACAGGTCCATAAGTAGACTTCACCTTCTAATTAAGTCTGAAGGTTGTTCACCTCTGGTATGTACAAGTCCATAAGTACACCTTCTAATAAGTCTCAAGGCATACAAGGATGTTGGGCTTATTAATTTAAAGGCTCTGTTTGCTTATGAGCTGGCTACATGTGGTGCATACATGCAAAGATGCTACAATTCCGATAGAAAATGCCATGCCTAGAAAGCTTTCACAGGTAAAACACTTTTTCAAATGCAATTTCCCACCACCATTTTGGACACTAGAATATGTTCTTGACTCGCTGGACAATAGAATATCTTCTCAGACACTAGAATATGTTTTCAACTCGCTGAACTTCGGCAATGTACATGTATAAGTATATTAGACAATAAACTATGAAAAGAACTTAAAGACATTGCGTGAAAGCTTTATAGGCAAAAGACACATTTTCCTGTACTTCTCAAAATAATATTCTATACCACATTCCTCCATTCTAACATACAATTTGAACCATGTAAACCATCCATTAATCACCTATTCTAATGCACCATTTGAGCGACATCCATCTTAATTCGGAGAGCAAGCGGATGACCCACAAGGGGGAGCAGAATCGAATATGAACGGGACGAAGGTGATGACCATGAGGACGCTGCCGAGCAGTGTTAGGGAGACGGTGGAAATGTCGGCAATATCATTGATCCATTGTTAAAGCAATGCGTAGAATAGGTGACATATGGATTTGCAAGGAGAAGTTAAACATTTGTATTTAATGCATGCTTTTGAGTTTTGCCATGGGTGCTTTTTGCAATCTTAACGTGGCCCATATTTTAAGTTGTTACCAAGTCATCAACATACACAATACCTTCCTTAACCTAATATCTCCAATGCAAATATCATCTCAAGGTTCATATAGGTTTATCTATATTTGTTGAAATAAAAAAAAATCTTACTGTCATGCTTTCTCTAAATTCATAAGGCTAGCAAGAATATTGATATGATTGAGCTAATGACCATTGCATCCAAAATGATTACATCTTTGAAAAATTTGCAAGTAGTTTGCCCATGCTACCTTTTCTACATTCTCAAGTTGATGCTTCAATGCATGGATTGCACAATACAAAGTCTTATCCATACTATCACAAGCCTTTGTCAAATAAACAATGTACCGATCCATCTCCCTTCTTCCATTTTACTTCAAATTCAGCAAGGCATCCTATAAATGTCTACAACTTCATAGATACCTACAATAGAAGTGCATTCATGCCCAACAGTACCGCATGCCACACGGTATAGAGCTCCACACACACTCGACGTTCATATAAAAACCAATGTTCTAGCTAACAATGAAACAAACACCCCCTTCAAGCCATTACTAAGCCCGGCAACGCCGGGCACCATAACTAGTGGGGATTAGATTATATTGGCCCTATTAACCCCCCTTCTGCAGGGCAACATCAGCACATCATTGTAGCTACAGATTATTTTACCAAATGGGCAGAGGCAATTCCTTTAAGGCAAGCTAATGCCATTACAACAGCAAAGTTCTTACATGAGTATATTTGTGCACGGTTTGGTATTCCTCTACAATTACATTCTGATAGAGGTACCCCTTTTGTGAATGAAGTTATTGCTAATTTATTGACCATTCTTAAAGTCAAGCATACCAAGAGTTCCTCCTACTATCCCCAGGGTAATGGTCAAGCAGAAGCTACTAATAAAGTTTTGAAGGGCATTTTGCAGAAAACAGTGGATGATAATCAAAAGGATTGGCATGTCAAACTGGTGGATGCCCTATGGGCTTATAGAGTCACCATTAAAGCAGCAACCACTCATACCCCTTTTAACTTAGTTTATGGCATTGAAGCTGTGCTTCCAGTAGAGCTTGAGCTTCCATCTCTGAGGTTAGCTCATAAGTTGTGTTTGCCTTTTGAGTATGCTTTGCAGGAAAGACTGGATACCCTTTTGCATCTAGAACCCGGGGGGTGCAGCTAATGTATAGTCTATAGGGCATGTGCGTGCACAGGGTTAAAGAAAAAGGTCCTTATACGGTTAAAATACTAGAAAAAATCCCCTTATATGGAAATTTAAAGAAACTCTAGGTACACCCCCTACCATATATGTACGCTGAGTTCTGTAAATTCCTCCAAACCCCCTACCATATTTGTACAATTTATCTAAATTCAAACATACCCCCTACCATATTTTTATAATCAGTTTCATTTGGACAGAGACATTATTCTATAAGTCGTTACGACGCCGCTACAAGCCCGTCCACAAGTGCTCTCGATAGGGGTTGTGTATACAGTTGACTACTTGATTGACCGGGTTGAATGTTAAGTAGCCATAATTTAAGGTTTAACCCGGGTTTAACTTGGGGACGAAGGACAATCATAACCCTCGAGGTAAATCATATCACGTGAACCATTGGCTTATTTATTGCCATGTAAATTGGTCAGTTCTTGAACCTTAAGGGGAAAGTTAACGCATGGTCTCGCACATGGTCAAATAACCTATAGACAAAATAGAAAGTATTCATAGAAATCTAGTATTCATATTTGTGACACCCCAACACCAATTGCATCTATACATTTTCCTAATCCATGCAGTCAATTACAAATTCATGCTCACAATGGCCCCTTGCCACCCACTAAAAGGATTTAGTTAATTATTTTGTAGTTCTTCTAACGGTTGCACTTGGAATGTTATTTCAAGATGGAATTTTCACATTTGAATAACAATGGTTTAATTGAACTATTAGTATTCATAAGGGATTCAACTCAAAAATCCATGTGAATTGCTCCAGTATATAATGAGCAAGTAATTGTGGAAACCTTGCCCATGTAAACCTTACCCATGCAATGGTTGTTAGAAAAACCAAGCTTCAAACCATTCCTAAGCAATAAGTCTATTTTTAATTGGTATTTGCAATCAATGAACCACAAGTGCGGGTTTCAAAATAATAGGCTAAGGGCCATTGAAGTTCTAATGCAATACACGGGGCGATAGCATTGAAGCTCAAACAAAGCACTATCCACACAGTGCACTATTCACCTACAAATACATGTCTACAACGGCCCTTTGCCACCCACTCGAAAAGGATTTAGTTATTTATTTTCTAGTTCTTCTAAGGTTTGCACTTAGAATGTTATTTCAAGATGAAATTTTCACATTTGAATAACAATGGCTTCATTGATATATCAGTACCCATAAGGGATTCAACTCAAAAATACATGTGAATTGCTCTAGTATATAGTGAGCAAGTAATTCCGAAAACCTTACCCATATAATGGTTGCTATAAAAACCGGGATAAAAACCAAGCTTCATTTCTAAGCAATAAGTCCAATTTTAATTGACCACAAGTGCAATTTTTAAAATAATAGGGTAAGGGCCATTGAAATTTTAACGCAGCAATACCCGGATTGAATCTCGAACAAAACATCGTTCACGCAAAGGCACTATTCACCTAGTGCAATCAGAGCATTCGATTTCAATCTGCTATAGCCTAAGTGGGATGTTCTTCTTCCAATAGCTTCCGTTTTCACCATCCTAGACAAAAACCAGCTTGTTTCCCAACAAATAACCTCAGATCAAATAACCATCCTAGACAACCCTGAATAACGTATCATCCACAATACAACATACTTGACATGCTCTTTTTTTTCTCAAACCATGATTTTATTTAACCTCTGCGGTGCTTCTAGATGCACTAAAGAACTTATACCACCGCATGTCACAAAATTTGGAAAGAACCTAAGACATGGATCAAAAAAAAAAAAGCAAGATCGCAAAAAAAACCGCAAAAAAGATCGCAAAAAGACGCAAGATCAGATGGTAGGTATCAGATGATCTATTCAACATTTAACATCACAGTTTCATCACAGTATGTCAATCTGAGCAGACATTTAACATCACAGTTTCATCAATCTAGAATAAAAAAACCTTTAAAACCACAAGTAAAATTCATTGTAGCTCAAAATGTAAATACATCTAAAGTCTCCAAACACCAAATACGTCCACTACACCTAGTACATACCGAATAATGTTTTCTGAACATTCTTCTGAATATCTGATGCAGTCTTAGAAAACTAACATAACACTACATATCAATGAACTTGGTGCTTGTTGCTCGCATGTCTGTGTAACCAATAAAAGGAACTATTCAGAAACTAAAATCAGAAACTAACGCTGCTTATCATGTTATTCAAATCAGAAATTATCCATACAAATTTTATTTAGTTTAATATGACATGTACCTCCACAAAATTCGATTTATCTTCGTATTGAACCTATCTTGCCACACGTTTCCCTTGGCCTCTGCAAAAAAGTTTAGGCAGTGCGCTATTTAGTAACCAACAAAATAAAATGCCAAAAAATACTTACGAGATTTCAAAAATTCATCAAACTTTGTCTTGTCACCGTCACATAGTTCGTACTTATTGGTAACAGGGTTGAATGTGAAATTGGCAAGCGAAATGACACTCTCTAACTCTACAATCTGGTTCTCCAACAAATCGTACGTGTACAAATGACGGGAATCGCCTAGCACCTTATCAAATTCTCTGTACCAGGCCATGTTCACCTCAACAGCATAGGATGGCCTACTGGCTAAGTCAACGGGTTCTCGAGTTTCTCTCCACGACCTTCCAACCTTCTTCCTCATGCTAAGCACCCGACCAACATACCAAACAGACTTTGGTGTTTTCAATATTTTCTTCGAACTCCTTGTCCCTCTTCTACTTGTCTCTTCTTCCACTTCAAGTTCAAAGTAAACAGCTGCATCACTACCTATGCCCAAGCTTGTCCCTGCATCAATATCACTGGAGTCTTCACTGGTCACAAACCTAGATTTGACCTTGGTTAATCTGTCCTTTGACAGCCAAGGATTACCATTAAGTTGGCTAACTAATGTACTCTTGCAAATGACTTTCCCTTCCACCATCACATGGTGCTGCACCTTATGTTGGATTCCTTCTGCGTGATCTACCATCTCATCGAATACATGTTTCAATTGTGACTGATCGGCTGCAACCTCATCATCCTCGGTGCTTGAGGCAGGTGGCATCTCTAGTTCATCACATTCATCACTGGTCGGGCTTGCATCAGCTACCTCGCGTGCAAGTTGAAAGAATTTCTCGTGTAGCCATGGAAAATCCCACCATTCCGTTCCTAACTTTGGCTCCATTCCACATTTCTTGCAAAGGGACTGTGCACTTCTAAGTCCTCTTTGTAGCAAACCAATGACTAATTCATCTGTAGCTACAACCCCATAATCTCCCAAGTTTGCTGCTGCCATATTAACTTGACCAACAAATTGCGTTTCTAACTTGAACCAAATATTCTCCATTTTAGCGTGTGCTTTGGGGAAAAGCAAATCAGCTTGTGCCTGGTAATCTGCTACTTTATTCAATGCACCTGCACTATGGAGAAGGTCTGCCCCATCATAACTACGCTCGTTCCCAACCATACCACCTACTTTAGAGAAAAAGTTCTCACAACAGTCGCTGCCCGTCAAATCAAGTGGAACCATTAGGGTTGGGAAAAAATCTCTAAAATACTTCACCAGCAAGACTACAAAATGGCAAGAGATCTCTATGTCCACAAATGTCTGTTGACTGATGAAATTCTCCTTCACTGAATAAACATGGTGATTAATCAACCACAATCTCCACAATCTGGATTATGAAAGCAACAGTTATTGATTATCTAAAACACTATATGACGGAAACTAGAAGTACCTAAAGAAGAAGGCAACAGTTGCTGCAGCCTCAACTCGAGCTGCCAAGTCCTTGTACGGGGATAAGAAAATGTCTATGTACAAAGCTACTACCTTCAGATATATCTCCGTTCCAAGATTATTCTCTCTTTTTGTGTTGTTCTCTTCTCTCAAATATGTAAGGCACTGTTGAACCCTGCGACTTGCAAGTCGTTGCACGGCTCTCCAATTCTGGCTATTCTATGGCTATTTGAATGCATTCATATCAGTTGTTCCTCCTGCTATCAGTTCATTCTTTAAATAATTATGCTTGCACACAAACAAAGTAGGAGATTAACAAACCTCGTGGTAAGAAGGTAAACAATGACTGCTGTTTCGCTTCCAGTGTGGAGAACTTGGATGGTCGACCAAGTTTTTTGCGATTTTCCTCATACTTTTTAACATGAGCTTGGGAGGTGATATGCTCCGTCGCTGAAACTATAATATCACCTGCCAAAGATACATTTAATCCTGTAAGAAGAAGACGGAGAAGAAGAGCGCATTCGAATAGAGACATCAAATTTGGCTTCATCACCATGACCAAGGAGGGAAAAAGTTTACCGCTTGGTGGAAAAAGTTTCAGACCCCTTGAACAAATGTCACAAGTGATGAGGATCCTGTTAAGGTTACTGTAGTCTCCAAATGTATACGATAAAGGAGAATGACGTGCCATTCTCCATTGACCATTTCGCAAGCTCACCCTCCAAAGAACCCTTGAACTTGTTTCTTATTTGCTTCCAACACAAGCTTTACACGCTCACCGTGTGTAGCTTAATAATTAGGAGATAGTTAGGGAATATAAAACCTAGAAAACTCTGGAGCAAAAAATCAGAAATCCAAAAGTGCAAAAGTGCAGACCTGGCCTAAGTTTTTCATCCTCATGGCTCATCTTGACTCTAGCAAAATATTTATCCAAATGGGCCTTCGTTTTGCAATGCGAGGCAAAAAAGTTGTACCACATATCTTCACCGCTTTCTCCCCATATTCATTTGTTACATTCACAAACAATAGATCTTGAACTTGGCTTTTTACCATCCTCGCCGCATGAGGTGAGCTCAAATTTGTCATGCCCGTTGATTGCCACAAGCTTTCTCCTCACTTTTTCTATCTGCGCCAGTTTATACATCGCTACTTCTCCGTGCCTTGCAAGCTTTGATTGCATCCGGCTGACTTGTCTTGAACCTTCTCCTTCACCTTCACTAAAAGTTCTAATACAGCAATATGGAGGATTAATACCACAACTAAAAAATACAAGAAAAAATTGTAGCGCAAGTGAAGTTATATACCTTTTCTCGTCCCCTTTTCAGAGTACTTCCTCGGATGATTCTAGTGATCCCACATCGGTCCGAGGTTCGGATCGAGGTTTCTTTAAAAGTCGGCATGGCATATTCATCAACGATATCACACTCTTTGTCCGCTTCAAATACAAGGTTGCTTGGGTTGCTTCACGCCAACTCATTGGCAAATGCCACATCGGCCAGAGGTTCAGATCGAGGTTTCTTAAAAGCTGGCATGTCAGATTCATGCAAAAGTTCAAGATCAGCAAGGATATCACACTCTTTGTCTGCTTCAAATACAGGTTGCTTGGGTTGCTTCACAACCAACTCATTGGCAAATGCAACTTCTACTGTGTTCTCACGACAAAAATGCCTCTCTTCCCGCTTTTTGGAAATAGGAATCCGTCCAGAACCCGTGAAGCAAAACTCTTTGCCCTTCAAAGCATCTAATTCATCTACTTCTATCTCCCTTCGAACCACACTATAGCTGCAGTTTGGTGAGCAATGCACGTACCCAATCTCAGTTTTCTCCAAAAAAATAAACACTGGCCTGACTGTATCCTCATGTGACATTGGAATGAGTTCAAAAACAAGAAACAAGAATGCAGCCCCCTTAAACTAGAACGGATTCAGTCCTCTTAGAACAGATTTATAGGGCTGTAGCAATGCCCTAGCAATGCCTGTAACAATGCATTTCCCTGATTCAGATTCTAACTACGATAATCAAACCCTGCTACTAAACCTCCAAAAACTACCTTACCTTGCAGATTGTAGCTCGGGCAGCACGTCACGGGCTTTCTCTCGATGGGCTCGACCTCGAGGAACACAAGATCCGGGAGAAGACTCGAGGCGGGAGCTCGTCGATTCCAAAAAAAAAAAATTGTTTGGGCCCCTTCACGTATACGGACCGGGGGGGAACCATTGAAGGTACCCCCTCACGTATGCATAAAAAAACCAACCCTTAGAACTGCCGTACGTATACGTACGGATTGCCCTAAAAAGGGACCCCCTTCTGTACACGCACATGTATGGGGGTCCCAAGAAGATGTGCACCCCCCCGGATCTAGAAGAATATAGAATGGAAGCTGAGAATGCTAATTTGCTTAAAAAAGCCAAGGATTTGGCTGCTTTCAAAGCTGCTCATAAAATACAAGGTACTTTCAAGACTGGAGAATTGGTTCTGAAATGAAATAAATCAAGGGAAGATTCTACTAGTAAGTTTGAAAATCTTTGGGAGGGCCCCTATGAGGTGTTGGAACCTGCAGGCACCAATTCTTATTGGCTGAAGGAATTAACTTCAGGGATGCCACTTCCAAATCCTATCAACACTATTCACCTGAAAAGGTACTGGGACCAGCATATATGTTTGTCTCTTTTTATGTTCTAGAACTTAGACAAGTTAGAGTTAAAGTTAGAGTAGGTTGAATAAGTTGGATTAGATTTCACTTGTCTTAAATTTAGAACTAATGCTTTCATTAAGTTTATATTTGCAGATTAGCCAGTATGAAGGATGAGCCATCAAATAGCTTCAAAACAGAGATTTTTATTAATTGCCAAGTGTCATTTGCAGGAGCACCCTTTTTCCATTTTCATTCATCTGTCTCATTGTGGTCCTGCCCTCCATTAAGCCATGCTCTTTCATTTTATCTCCCCAAATGTGCACTCTGCAAATTCAGCTTCACCATCATAGCAGAGTCGCAAGGATCAAGTTTAACTTGTTTGTATGTTTCCATGACAGGTGCACCCTTTCTCCATCTTTATTCATCTGCCATAAGTGGTCCTGCTATCCATTTAAACTCCTTATTCTTGTCTCATTCCCAAAAGAAAGCACTCTGCAATTCAGCTTCACCATCATAGCAGAGTTGCATTTTTAAGGATCAGGGAAGCACACATTTTTCTTGTTTTGGCGAGATTCTCACATTTACACACTCATTTCATCTCATACACTCCATTTCCATCACCATATTACCATATTCACAACTCATTCTCACCTTTGTCATTCACTCACATCCACTCACTACCATATTCACCACTATTTCATCAACACTTGCACTTTATACCCTCTTTTTTCTATAATTCTCACTTGGACACTTTGGGACAAAATTGAAGACCCCTTATGGCTGAGGGGACCAGCCATTTTCTTGTTTTGGCGAGATGTTGCCCCCAAAGGGCAACATACTAATTGATTGGTTTATTTGTTAAAGTTAGGAAGGCTAAGTCAAAGGAAAACTTGGTAGTCAACATTGGTATGAAGGTCAAAGGATATTTATCTTCAAGGTCAACTCTCATAAGGAATACTTCATTTGAGGTCAAAGCTAGTCAAAGAGGTGCTGGGTTAAAGAAGATTGGAAGATGTTTTTTGAAGATTGGAAGTTAGAGTTTGGAAGACCCCATGGTATTTCATTTTTACCCATATTCTTACCCCCCATTTTCCTAGTCATATTCCCCTTATGCTTATATTTTCCCTTGCTCACCTTTTGCCAAATCACACCTTGTTTGCCTAATTCCTTTCTCTAATGCCTTTTGCCTTCTCATTTCATACCCCTTTTTCCATTCTTATTACACCTTTATAAATACCCCTAGTCCATTCCTTGTTTGAGATTTTATGACCATTTTGTTTGCCCACCATTGTGCCTAAAATATTCATGTTACCCATGGAATATTCCAATGCATGGTATCTAGACCTAGCATATTCCCCAAAGAATTAGGGTTGCCATCTCCTCAAGTGATCAAATTATCTAATTATTTTATGAGGCACCCTTTGAAACCATAGTCTAACTTTTCAAAACTTCGAAATACAGCATATTCCAAGTATATACCCCCAAAAATACGGCCACCGTATCGCGAAATTTCAGGAAAAATACGGTTGGGGAACCCTAAATCTGTAAACTTGCTCGAATCACGCCGGAATTGGATTCCTAAACCTTAACAACTATCTATTCTTGGATTCCCGCTCATAAGCATTTCATTAAGCCTAAAATTAAGCCCTAAGATGCCGGAATCATCAAATCCAGATCTATATATCGGGGAAACAATTACAGAAGTTTTTTGAAGGCCCAGACGCATCAAACCTCGACATTGATACATGCTGAGCATGATCTGAAGACGTTCTTGAAGTCTCTGAGTGTTCCACAGTTTAATCTGAGAAGATTGGACTGATATTATTGATTTGATACTATTATTGACCTCCTAAGCTACATTATTGATTGATCTATGTTCCTAAGATTCTTATTCACCTTGTATTACCTTCATATCAATGAAAATTGATTGCCAAGTATTCAAAAAGTTTACTGTCATGGTCCTTTAGTATTTTTGCATCACAAACATTTTTACAGTAAAGAATTCCCTTATTTTTTCCAGCATATGACCATCTGCACTTCATTTCCCATCTTATTTGCACCTGTGTGCACAAAAATTTCGAAAAAATTCCATTCCAAACTCAAGTTACCATTTTTTGCATTCTGTCTGATACAAATTTAGACTGATATCCACAAAACAGTGCCAAAAAAATAGCTTTCATGATTCAAATCATGATTTGACAGCATGCACCTCACCTTTGAAGCCTATATAGCATCTTAGTTTTGAAATTTCCTCAAATTTCAACCTACCACTCAAGTTATAAAACTCTGAGCTCTGGTATTGACTAAAATTTGACCCGACTTTGAGACTGAATATCTTATAAATTAAAACTCAGACTTGGTCAAGATCTTTATCCTCACTCGCCTACAACTTTTCTGAACAAGTCACAGTCATCTGACCTTGGAAATCAATCTGCATATGGGATCTGCATCAATTTGAGTAAAGGGTCCAAATTCCAGAATTGGGAAAGGTATGAAAACTCTGTAACTGAGCTTTTTCTTTGGAAAATTCTTGTGTAGATTGATCACCTTAAGTGATCTGGAGGTTCTAACCCCACCTTGAGTGAAAACTCAAGTTGGCTTCTTGTGTTTGACTCTCTAAGCCAGGTTGAGGGTCAACATATGTCTCAGTTTATTTGTGTTTAAAAGATAATGTAATGTGATCTCGAACTCTGATTGATGTGATTTTAGCTTTGATGGGAAGATATCTTTCTCATCTACAAATTGAAGGACACATTCCTGTTTGGATCATTAGAAAAAAATTATTGCCATTTTATCGAATATACTCGTAAAACAAGGGCATTTTCATTATTTTGCAAATATATAGGGGGTATTTTTACAATTTGCCCATACAAAAAATGGCATCTTGTAGTTCTTAAGAAATTTCAAAGTCTTTGGGTTGCAACTTATCTTATATGAGATTCAAGAGAGCCTCTATAATTTGCATCAATGTTTGTCATGGATCTTGGCACTCATAATAGAAATGGGTGCAATTACATTCCAATTTTTCTTCCTTTTTCTGATTCAGGAGATACTATCACTTACGAAGTATTCAATTTAGCATCAGAAGATGGCATCTTGAAGGATTCTAAAGTCTTTTAGATTGGTATCTTATACGAGATACGATAAGGTTGGCAAAGCATCAGAGCACTAAAGTTTAGTCAATACTTGGGCAAAAAAATGGGGGTTAGGATTTAAAAAAATATTTTTTATATTACAAGCAATGGTTCTTTGATAGAACTTTTTGGCATCTGTTGCATGAGGATGGCAGGCGGCCATATCGTGATCCTCCTATCCTGGAAGAAAGGGCGAGTATGCCAGATGGTCAGATGTTGCTCCACATGTATTGGAGCCTGGTCCGCATGTGGGCTACCAAAAAAAGGCCTAAAACAATGGTCAATTTTGCATAAAGGCTGGGTTCATTGGTTTTGGTTGCAGGCTTTATTTGAGTGATGAGTACTCATCCTCCAATAGGTAGCCTCAGAATTCAAGGATGTTCCTTCGTAAGCTGGCCATGAGTGTGTCTAAGGGGTCTGTGGATACTGTGGGCAAACCTCCTGAGAGTAGTGCAGTGGCAACATATAGAGGTTAGTGGCAAGGATTCAAGCTCTTTGATGATGTGAATATGTACATGAGTATGTTTGAAGAAATTCCAAGGGGCATTGTTGGTGATGGCAGAGCTGAGCATAACCAGGATTTTGAATTTATTAATTGCCTCAACTCCCTATTGTTGGAAGTGAAGATCAACCTCTTGTCCTCTAGTTTACTAGCAAGGCTCCTGTTTTTGAAGACAAGGGTTATGGAAACAAGTGTCTCCTAGAAAGAAGAAACTGACAGTGAGGAAGAGAATCATTAAGAAAGCTCCACGAGCAATTCTTCCATAAAAGCCAGCCCTCTTTCCTAGATGTTAGCGAGACTTTAGCATAGGAGGAGTGCATGTATGGCATGCTGTATACTCCTCTATATGTACATTTTTGAATGCAAAGTGCTTTAGTGGAATCATGAACTTGGAGAGAGGGCCAAATTTAGACCACCATCATGTGCAATGCATCTTTAGAATTGGCTTAGCAAGTCCTATAGCAGTGAATGCAAGGCTGAAGGAATATTTGAGCTGGAATACCCATAAACCCACGGGTGCTATTATTTTGTGTAAGGCTCTGAGCCATACCGGCAGGTGCTATTATTTTGTGAGAGAATGCTGGGCGACTATCTCAAGAACATGGGGAAGCAGGATTATAGGCATCATATGACAGCTGTAACTACTGAATAAATTGATCTTGGAAAGTATTTGTATGCTTTCTACGGAGCAGGTGACATCAAGAAGTGTCATTTGGACAACAGTAACCTGCTTCTGAAGGCCAGGCACTTCCAGCTTTATCGTGGTAGGCGGCAGCTCGATGCATCTCTTATTTGCATTATGCTTCATACAGAGAAGTTTTTGCCCAATGGAGCTTGGGTCCTACCATCTAGCACATCCTTCATCTCGCAACAACGTCTAGAAGCCGCCCCTCACTTAACCTTAAATCCAAAGCATGCTACTCATAGCAACGTTAGAAATGTAGTCTATGGGCTTTCTCCTAGAATTAGTGTTAGTGGAGTGTGTTGAGAAGACCAGAAGGAGGTATTGGAATGCTGAGGCCGTCATTCATGATGTTGAAGGAAGCGAGGGCAATGAGGAATGTGGAGAAAAGGCACTTGAGGAGTTGTCGGCATTTGATGATCACCCTGCAGACACAACCCTTGGTTTGCTGTCCAAGTTACATCCTCCTGAATATCCGGGATTGCTCTTTCTCTGCTAAGTAAGTTAGAGTGTCTTTCCTTTATTCATGTACATATTTCTTGCTTTTCATGTCGGCACAGTGAAAAAGCTTGGTAGTGCTTTGGGCGATGTAAATGAAGATGCTGTTTGAGCCCGCTTGTAAATATAGACATAGATTCCGATGAACTTGAAAAGTATGCACATGTTGCAAGTGAGAACAAATCTGAGCATTTCTGTTACGAATGATCTGTTCTTCCTGCAAATTCATCAGCTTATTAGAAAGTAAAACACCACAGGGTACTCAATTTACTACCCAACCGGACTAGCTAGAAAAGATGTCATCAAGCCAAGTTACTCCGCAAGACTATATAAGAACAAGCCCTTTCTAGCCACCAACCACTGGTGTTACATGAACTTCTTTTAATGATATGATTAAGCAAGAAGCTAGAGAAAATACTAAAAAGTAAGGCTAGGCTCATCTTCAAACATAGAAAGAAGCAGATCTACTAATGCAGTCAGCTTAGACCACTATGCACCTTTCTGGGCATAACTCTCAGACCATAAGGAATCTATGGACAAACAAGTCCAATCTGAAAACTAGACTTCTCAGACCGTAAGGAATCTATGGACAAACAAGTCCAATCTGGAAACTAGACTTCAAGAGCTTTCAAACAAGGTAAAGATAGTCAAATTCTAAGTCGTGGTCACGGAGATATTAGTTCTCAAAGTTGTCCTTCTATTTACAGGTAACACCATCTTTTTTTGTTTTTTTTTGCTTTTAAATTGAGATCAAGGTTTATTTTTAACTTTCTTTTTGATATTATCAAGATTTAGATATACTGCATGGCTTTCTTACTTGATCATATCAATAAATATTGTTCCATGAAAGGTCACTCTCCTAAGCATCATATCAATTCCTTCCCTTCTCAAGACTGATCGTCCTCGATCATCTATCTTAATGGTTTCCATCCCTGCTCAAAAACTAATCGTACTCGATTATCTGTCTTGAGAAGTAACAATCTTTTCCCAAAGCCAGTCAACTGACTGTCTACTTGAAAAGGCTTTCCCATTCCTCTCCAAGGCTGGTAATATTACCATCTATCCTTGTGAGGTTCCTCCCCAGAGTTGGTAATCTTACCATCTATCCTCGTGAGGTTCCTCTCCAAGGCTGGTATACCATCAATCCTTGAGAGGCATTTTCAAAACAAACATAATTAGGATCTAGTTATTGTACTGCAGATACAATAACCTCCTTTTTGCACTATAATCGCAAATGCCTAAAACCTTAAATTGCTCCTTGCATCAGTAAGAAAATGCTTCCCAAAAGTATTTCCTGCAAAAAAAACCTTCCACAAAGGTTTCCAACAAAATATTCTCCAATTCTATTCCACTGATCTAGGAGTAAGATATGGAACCATTGTCCACAAGTTGCAAAGAAAGAAACTCAGTTTTGATACCAAATGTTATGAATGATCTGTTCTTCCTGCAAATTCATCAACTTATTAGAAAGTAAAACACCACGGGGTACTCGATTTACCACCCAACCGGATCAACTAGAAAAGATGTCACCAAGTTAAGTTATTCCGCAAGACTATATAAGAACAAGCTCTTTCTAGCCACCAACTACTGTTGTTACAGGAACTCCTTTTAATGATATCATCAAGCAAGAAGCTAGAGAAAATGTTAAAAGTAAGGCTAGGCTCATCATCAAACATAGAAAGAAGCAGATCTAGTTGTGCAGTCAGCTTAGACCCCTACGCACCTTTCTGGGCATAACTATCAGCCCGTAAGGAATCTATGGACAAAGAAGTCCAATCTGAAAACTAGACTTCAAGAGCTTTCAAAAAACGTACCAAATTCTAAGTCGTGGTTACGGAGATATCACTTCTCAAAGTTGTCCTTCTATTTATAGGTAACAACACCCTTTTTTGTGTTTTTTGTGTTTTTTTAACGACAAGAACAACAAAAACATCTTTTTTTGTCCTTTTACTTTTAAATTGAGGTCAAGGTTTATTTTTAACTTTTCCTTTGATAACATCAAATTTTAGACATACTGAATGGCATAAAGATGAATTTGTTCGCTATATGCAGACGATCTGCGCTTATTATCCCATACAGCCAGGAGTATGCAGGAACATTTGGATGCGCTCAATCAATTCTGTGACATAGCAGGAATGACAGTCAACCAGCAGAAAACAAGCTGTTGCCAATCCTGTCTGCGCAGCATGATATCCCAGACTTCTATTACAGAGGACAAAGGATGGAAGTTGTAAGGACCTTTAAGTATCTGGGAATCGATTTCTCTGCTAACATGCTATGGGATGACTTTGTAGAAAGAAGGGTCAGCGCGGGATGGAAAGCCCTGTATGCAATGCAGAATAGCTGTCACAGAATAGATCTCTGCGATTGGGCGCGCAAAGCACACTTGTTCCGAAAGCACTCGTGGAACCAAGATCTTCCAGTATGGGGTAGAGGTCCAGGGGCTAGCGATTAGCAAGGGTACTTGGGATAAGCTAGAGAGGGGTGCGTAAGGCTTTCGACATACGACCTAAAGGCGTCAAGGACCGCAGTGCCTTATCCAATTTTGCTCTATGAGACAGGCTTTTGGCCCCTGCAGCATTCTGCTATGCGTAGGCACCTTGCGTATTTCCATAAGGTTGACGAAATGAATGCACACCGTCTTCCTCCCCGGGCTCTGTTATTGGCACAAGGGCCGCAACGTCTGAAGAGAGTATGGCAAGAGCATTGTAGGGGATGGTTCACACGATGGTCCATAGACTATCAACACATTGTGGATATGTCGAATATCGCAGAGCAGGAGCTGCATTTGAATCGCGCTTTCTTTGCCTCTCCTCTCGTGGGATCGCCCACTCTTGCAAAGCCCAAAACAGAGCACTACCACACACAGGTCAATCCGTTGCTTGAACAGGGCCCCCACCAGTATCTGAAGGCACACATTTCCACCAAGAAACGAAGAGCTATAGCTGCAATAAGGACAGGGTCCTACCATCTCAGAATTGAGAGAGATACCGGGTACGGATGGAGGGCGGGAATCCCCGGCATGAGAGATTATGCCGTCTTTGTCACATGCGATAGTAGAAGATGAACACCATGCTCTACGAAATGCCCAAAGATATGCACACATCCGGCGGCTCATGCCGATCTCGGATGCTCGAGATAGCAATTCACCAACCCGCCGGCTTTCCGCCAATGGTGGCACGCCTTTAGGCCCCACGCTACGCAAGTCTCCGCCATCAGGGAGTCCCTCACAGCACAGGGAATTTGAGCGCCCAAATAGGGCCTCTCAACGCCTACTACAAGGGTTTTTCCTCCCACACGGGGGGTTTTTCATCCCAGTGGTAGAGACACATTGTACAGGGTTTCTGTGATTTTATTTTGTGTTTGGAAACTTTCAGCTATATTGTAAAACCGTCTCATAGGCTAGTTGGTCTCCGTGGACGTTAAAATATACTTCCTTCCTTCCTTCCTTCCTTGAATAATAAGGATCTTTCTATAAGGTAGAGCTTCTTATTTCACGTTAAAATGGACCTTATAATAGATATGAATATTTGTCAACGGTTTGCTTTTTTCCGATGTCTTTTTTTTCCCTTGGTAACCATTAGGAATAATAACATTTACGCTATATTTCTTAAACCCCATTCAAGTGGACCATTCCAAAATAGGATATGGAAAATATAAGAACTCAGATACAGGATTCGGCTTGTCAGATCCACGTAGAATCCAATCAAGCCCTTACAACAAGATTTTGAAAATAGATTACAAATGTAGAATTCAGAGAACAAGCTTTTGGAATCGGCTAAAGAACTTTAACCGGATCCTTCATATGGATTTGAGTCTGCAAGAGAAAATATCTTTAGCAGAGGTAGAAATGCAAGTGTAGCACTGAAGATGGTGGCAACAGGACGAATTTATTCGTTGACCTGTCTGTCACTAAATAGGGGTCATGGAAAGGCGTTCAGGTATGGTTGCTGGGTTCACTGTGTCTTAAGAGGACCAAAGTTTCCTCTTATATATCCAACGGCCCCTTTTTCTCCCCTAATAAATATCTGACGTCTCCTTTTTATAATATGCAGTTTCTCCTGTTAATAGTTGACCCTTGTCCCTTTTAAGTTTTAGCATCATTGATATCAAATATCTTGACCCATTTTTACTTCGACCCTTTCTTTGTAATAGCTCGACTCCTTTTTTTAATAATAAGGACCGTTTTATAAGGTAGATGTCTCTATTTTAAGTTAGAATGGCCTCATAATAGATATGGATATTTGTCAATGGTTTGTTATTTCCCATGTCTATTTTCTTCTTTTTAGAATCATTAGGAATAATAATGTTTCATAATATTTTGCCATAGTTCTTAAACCCCATTCAATTGGACCATTCCCCGTCCTCGCTTCATATCAATCCGTCCCTTCTCAAGATAGATCATCTGTGATCATCGAGATCCTAGAAGCCTCATAAACCTACAAAAGCCATAATAACAATGAATATCCTCATACTCTCATGGCATCATGAATTCGTCCTTATAAAAAGGTCCTTATTATTAAAAAGAGGGGGTTGAGCTATTAAAAAGAAGGGATCGAGATATTTGATATCAAGGATGCTTAAAATTAAAAGGGGCAAGGTCAACTATTAACAGGAGAACCTGCGTATTATAAAAGGAGATGTCAGATATTTGTTAGGGGAGAAAAAGGGATTGCTGGATATATAATAGGGAACTGCGGTCCTTTAAAGACACAGTCGACCCATCAGCCATGCCCAGACGACTTTTCATGACTCATGTTCAGCGATAGACAGGCCAGCAAACAAATTCATCCTTCTTTCCATCATCTTCAGTGCTGCAACCTGCATTTCTGCCCCAACGGATTCTTAGTTTTTGTACAGAGCTTGTATATACAGTTCTTTTGTGAAGCTTCTTCTTGGAGCCTGTGATGCTTCTTTTTAAAGCATATTTGTAAGCAGTTTATCAATCATGAAGTTCGAAGTTTGTCCATCTACTTTTACATGGGGCTTCTCTCTCAAGTTTGTATCTGAAGGCCCAGATTATCTCCTCTTATGCTACAGGCCCACTTCCTGTTCTCAACCATCCACGTTGGAGGTTCACTTTTGTTTGCAATGTAAAGGTGTTACTTATATGCTATTAATAAAAATAAAAATATCATGCTTTAAAAAAAAAAGGGAGGGGGTGTAAAGGTATTGTCTTTTGTCGTTAACCGTTTACTTTGGTTCATATTTGTTCTCTAATCTAAAAGCCTTTTCTTTTGTATTAATATGCTATGATAACAGCCCTACATTTGTTATGTATAAATACATGTATAAGGAGCATTTTCTTATGAATAGGTGTGAGGTGGAAATTCCACCTCCCTTGAGTTAGCATATTCTTAGGATTGCCTTGGGATCCATTGATTCAATGGAGCAATAAGGAGTGATCAAGAGTGGTGCAAATTATAGAGCTTCTTCAAAAGTTTACATTATGCACTCTTGTTCAAGCCTATTACCCTGCAGCACAATTGCTAATCTATCAAGAGGCATTCACAATTAGTGTTTTCAAGAATGTGATTGTGATTGCAACACAATAGGCCTGACAAAACTTGTATCTATATCGCGAAGATATCTAATGGCATAGGACCGAGAAGGTACAAAGGATGCATGATGCCATGAGAGTATAAGGATAACCATTATTGTTTATGGCTTTTGTAGGTTTACGAGACTTCTAAGATGTCGATGATCGCAGGCGATCTATCTTGAGAAGGGAATGATTGATATGAAGCGAGCAAGGGGGAGTGGTCCACTTGAACAGGGTCCAAGAAATATGGCAAAATATTATGCTAAACATTATTATTCCTAATGGTTCCCAAGTGGGGGAAAAAAGACATGGGAAAATAACAAACCATTGACAATTATCCATAGCTATTATGAGGTCCATTTTAACTTGAAATAGGGAATTCTGCCTTATAAAAAGGTTCTTATTATTAAAAAGAAGGGGTCGAGGTAAAAAGGGGTCGAGATATTTGATATCAAGGATGTTTAAAATCAAAAGGGGCAAGATCAACTGTTAACAGGAGAAGCTGCGTTGTTACAAAAGGAGACGTCAGATATTTATTAGGGGAGAAAAAGGGGTTTTTGGATGTATACAGAGAACTGCGGTCCTTTAAAGATACGGTCGACCCAGCAGCCATACCCGGACATCTTTCCATGAACCTTGTTCAGCGATAGACAGGATTCTTAGTTACGGATTCTTAGTTTCTGAAAGAGCTTGTATATACAGTTCTTTTGTGAAGCTTCTTCTTGGAGCTTGTGAAGTTTCTTTTTAAAGCATATTTGTAAGCATCAATCATGAAGTTTGAAGTTCGTACATCTACTTTTACATGGGGCTTCTCTCTCAAATTTGTATCTGAAGGCCCAGATTATCTCCTCTTATGGTACATGCCCACTTCCTGCTCTGAACCATCCACTTTGGTGGTTCACTTTTGTTTGCAATGTAAAGGTGTTACTTATATGCTATTAATAAAAATAAAAATATCCTGGCTTCAAAAAAAAAAGGGAGGGGGAGGGGGCGGGGGAGGGAGAGGGGTAGTCATTTATAGCATTATATTTTTAAATTTTTCTTGGTGTCGCCCAAAATAGAGGGTTTGGTCTAGGGTAGGGGGTTCGAAGCCATTTCGCATTTTCAGGTGTCAGAGCTAGGTACGGCTTTGATCAATATGCTTCGTGATATTTAAAAGTAACGAGAGGAGCTTGCATATGCTATGTAATCCTGCTATGGAAGGTAACTTAGCTGGCAGTAATTTTGATCCAATCAAATTGGATTGTTCATTGCAGATTTGTGAGAGGAAGTGACAGGTTCTACGCGCTCATGAGCATGAGAAACATGCAAGCATGCCAATGATCTTCTTAATTCAGTTTCAATTGCTGATAATCTAGGTTGATGTGATGATAGAGAACTGAAGGTAATCTTGTTATGGGGTTCATAAATCAACTGATTCTTGGCGCTCTAAGTTCACCATTCTGTCATCGGCGTCGGCAACATTCTCGTAGGTAGCGAAGCATTCTTGGTCTTAGAATGAAAATGTGCAAATCATTCGTGCATTTACCTACTGTACAAGGTCTCTACATCCATGATGATGTGGGAGAGGTGTTGGTCCATTATCCTTGGTTGTGTCCCAGCACCTTTCCTCCACGAGCTATCGAGCCTCCTTGTTGCGCAGGTTGTTTGAGAGAGCCATGAATGGCTTTCCAGTAAATGGGCTCGCTCATTTGTCAGACATAATGGGCTTAAACCCAACAATAGGAGTTTGGTTTCTTTTCTGAAAAATAAGAGGAGAAGAGAATAAAATAGAATTTTTAACATCCACGAAGACCAATAGGCCATGGGACCCATAAATAGACTAGTACAACCATTACTATTTTATAATAATAAGAAGGCGCTACTACAAAGGGGAAGTCAAGGGAGGCGGAGGTAATCTCAAACCTCATCCTTGACATCTGAATATACCTTCAAAGCCAAAAATGGTCATCCAGATAAGATCCGATCCCTTGGTAAAGGCCCATGAAAGGTTCAAAGCTCTAAAGATCACATGGCATCTATGATTCTAGACCATCTAACAGACCAGAGCCCTGCAAATATCGAATGCCCACTTCTTGAAGCAAGACCATCTGTTAGAGAAATGCCCAAAAGTATTTGCTAACTTGTAAGGCAAGAATAAAAAGAAGAACATAAAGCTGACCTAGTTGGCTTGAAGGAGTAAACCCAAACATTAATCCTCAATGTTCTATGCACAACTTGCCACAAAAGAATGACTATTTTGGTATAACATTCTTGTCCCACATTCTGGACCAAACTAATGCGTGCTTCGTCTCTAGAACTCTGAGTTATCACCATGTCGATGGATGGAGAAGAGGCTCTTCCATAACAAGCCTGAACAAAATGTGTTCCCCGGGGAATATCTATTGTAAAGTCTCCACACACATTCAATCCATGAGTTAGACTGCAAAGGGATATTTATCTTTTGTAGCTTCCCAGGTGAGGTGGTCTAGCCAAGTCAATCTATAAGTGTCTAAATTACTACCAAGAATAGAGGCATTCGTAGAATACCAAGCCTTAAGGTGAACTATACCCATAGATTGCCACCTGCACTGAGCCTTTGGATGCATTGTAAAGACTAAAGGGACATAGCTGGAGAGGTGGGGCAAAGGTACCCACACAAAAGGAGAAGAGGCTTACGATCAATCCTTCCGCCTCACATGCCATTCCATTTAATATCTATCATACTTGTCAATGTTTAAATTAAATGTAGGTCTATTCATGGTGCATTTTTTCAGAGGCAACAAGGAGATGGCCAAGGGTGACTAGCAGAACAACTATTAAAAGGCGTCCACGAAATTGGATGGCATCAAATTCTATATTATTAGTGTTGGTAATTCGAGGATGGTGATGGTCATCTAGGATAGCTCCACGAACTCTCCCAGATGAGCATCTGCACTCTGATCAATTGAGGATATATCTTTTATCATGTCAAAGGTGAAATAAGTTAATTGTACGACAATTTTTAGAAGATCCTAAAGAAACATTTAGCAGCTATCAGTATCTGAATTCGAGTCAACCTACAAAACATATCACTATGAGATCGTAAAGTGTCAAATATAATGAATCCCGATGATACCACGTGGGCTTGAAATGAATGAAAATAAAAAAGGACAAATGATTGGCAAAATATCATAATAGTAGTTGATATAATGGGCCTTTCTGATCAAGCTATATATGTTATGACAAGGTGAGAGCAAGAATCTAAGTCCCAAATCGGTGGAGAATCATAAAATGAATTAGTTGAGAATTGTTTTAAAGATAAATAATAGGAATAAAGTTTAATCACACAGTGGAGAATCATAACAAGAATTCGTTGAGAATGATTTAAAAGATAAATAACAGGAATGAAGTTTAATCACGTAGTAGAGAATCATAACAAGAATTCGTTGAGAATCATAACAAGAACTAGTTGATAATGATTTTAAACATAGATAATAGGAGTGAAGTTTAATCACATTTTAACTATCATTGTTATGCATGTATAAGGAAGTTGACTTCACAAGCTAGTGAGCCTTCAAGGCAAGGTCGTGTCCCATCTAAACACAAGCATTTTGCATATCTTTACAGGAGATTCGCAAAAATGAGTTTAATAATTTTTAGGCTATATTTCATTATGCGCAAGAAAACGCTCCCTAGAGAAGAAAAGAGGGGGTTGCGACTTCGATTGCACGGTTAGGTTGAGGTTACAGTATTATTATGGATCTCATACTTGTCAAGTGAGAAGATCGAGTAGCAAATACGGGTTTTCCATATTCCTTCTCATGTCTTATATAAAATGGTTTCGAAAAATAAAAAAATTGTGTGCACCACAACTTTAATAAATCGTTGAAAAGGCACTGGCAAGAAATGGATAAAGAAGATATAACAAATGAATTAGATTTTATCGTCCATGGAGACTAAATGGCCTGTGAGATCCAAACAAGAAAGACAGAACAACCGGCTGAGACCAAATGGCCTATGGGACCCAAACAAGATACAAAGAACAACCGGTATATTACTCGGCAGCTCAATCACAAAAGGACAAAAGATTGACAAAGCAATGGAGGAACTGAACCTCAAGTGCTACCCATACAAATGTTTTTCGCATTGGCAGAAAGAAAAACACTTATCACACAAGCCTATACTTTTTCCACCTTTTCAATCTTTTTCAGTGGCTTAAAAACAATTGACACAATTCATGCATAACTTTTTTTTGTCTCTTTTTCAATTGAATTTAAGAAGGGGACAAATGCGGTATAACTGGCAATAAACTGGGGATTGAAGGCATGACAATGGTATCTGGTAAGCTATGGAGTGGAACTACTTCTCGAAGCAAAAGATTGTTTGTAGCTTCATTGGAGATGGCGGTGCTGCAAGGATTGAAAATGCACCATCTTGGAGAAGCAGTCAACGACAACAGGGATGGCTTCATGGCCTTAAAAGATGGGAGGTTGACTATGAAATCCACTGAAACGCTCTTCCAAGGACCAATTGGAACTGGTAAAGGCTGAAGCGAGCCATGTGAAAGATGTTTAGGAACTTTTACATGGCAGCGCCACATGAGTATACAAAAGTTTTGACAATGTAGTGACCTGGCCACCAATATTCTTGAGCAATGAGTTCCAGAGTCTTGGCAACTCTAAAGTGGCCAACGAGAGGGGAATCATGACAGGATTGTAGAACTTGAAGTCTGAGGAGTAAGATTAGAAATGTATATTGTGCCAGAAAATCAGGCCATTACGTACATGAAAAGCATCATAATCTGAACACTCAAAGCATCACTGAACACTCAGGTGGAGCGCTAGGGGAAGAACCTGAATCAAAGGGAGAAATGATATAGCCAAGAGCATTGTTATGTCTAATGTTATTTAGTCGTTTTATTTGCAAAACGCTTTACTACAATTTAATTTATGGACATTTGAAATAGTAGATTCTTCTTTACACACCAAGTATAGACAGCTATGATATGACGAGAGTGTCCCTCATTTTTACACACCCATAACCAAAAGATTGTTTCAACAAATAGAATATCTACCTGAGCACCTTAGGTGACTTAAGTTCTTA
The DNA here is from genome assembly GCA_021234155.1 of Isoetes taiwanensis. Taxonomy (NCBI): domain Eukaryota; kingdom Viridiplantae; phylum Streptophyta; class Lycopodiopsida; order Isoetales; family Isoetaceae; genus Isoetes; species Isoetes taiwanensis. Next base: position 8,935,959 of record JAJEKV010000041.1, read on the forward strand.
TTCATTGATAGTTAATAACATATCTAAAATGTACTCAAAAGCCAGGCAGACTAAAATAGACGCATATCAACTTCCTTAAATAGATAGGATACTTATTGCCACCGATTTGGTACATGAAAGCCAATGTCACATTCCCATTAAGTATGTCAATATCCTATCTGTCTTTACATAGGTTTTATGTACACATTAATTTTAGTCATTTATATTATACATTTGGGAAATCACTCAGGATGCTGGCTGGGTGTCCCGGTAGGTTATGTACAATTCATGCTAACGTGCTAGACCAAGCTGTAAGGACAATCTAAAACAATATGGACAGATGGGAATTCTCTCTGAAGTCGAAGCACATCTGTGAAAAACATAACATTGCCCATGTTCTTTTTCAAGGGCTCTGCATTTATTCTTAGAGTGCGTAAAGAAGGTGAGCAGATCAATAGAGTGGAGAGCACATAAACACAACTTTTGTTACCATAACGCACAACTGCAGTGATCTCCTCCAATTTTGGCAGCACCATTACCTGATCCATGGAAACTAGGATGGAACCTGCTTGAAAGCACTGCTGACAAGAAATTAAAAATGAGTTAAGGTATATTTGGTACAACCCTATCAGAAACAGAAAGATATGCATAAAGAGCATTAACGAAATACCTCAAACAGGTCTAACCCAATGTACAGAGATTCCAGTAATTGCATTTGCTGGAAGAAACATGCAAGTTGAATTGAATTCTTATCGCTGATAACTGTATCCACATATAATTTTCTTATACTTGTCACCAATCTCACGAGTTTTAGGATGCTCTCTAGGACCCAAACTTCTCCTTTCATGTATAAAGAAGTCAAGCACGGTAAATCCTGAATAACAGGGTTAACATTGCAGAGCAAGGCAATATCTTGCAAGGCACAGCCATCAGTAATGAATTCTTGAACATAACTAAGTGAAACCTTGGTAAGCTTTGGTGCGTCCACCCTCAAGCAAGTTATGGCTGTTTCACCCATGTCCATTTCGTTCAAAAATTCTAAGGAGGTCAAATTAGGTATAGTAAGGTTAGGGGTGCGTAGACCTTTGCAAGAATTAACCTTAAGGTCTTCTAACAAGGGGCAAAGAGCAACGAATGATTCTAGGGCTTTATCACTAATTGCAAGGAGATCAAATATACAAGTCCTCAGACATTCAAACTGTTTTAAATTGCAGGGCATTTCAGGAATCATTCCATAGCAAAGATTAAGGTAACGTAATTTGGGACAATCAGAAAGACAAAGAAGCTTTTCAGGCTGAGGATTGGCCCTATTAGGATCAATAAGCACAAGCTTTTCCAGGGTGCCACACACGTGCTGAAGCCATAGGCATACCTTATCTTCAGAAAAATGATCATCTGGTATCCATGGCCAAACCACAGGATGATATGATATATTCAATTCTCTAACCCCATTGGACTTGAAGACCATTTTTGAAACAATTTCTTCCAAACATGAAGCTTTACTTGCCTTATCAACCCTCTTCTCGAAAAGCTTGAAGGACTCGAAAGTAAGAATATCCACCCATTGGCTGAGCAACCTCCATTTCCGGCATACGGTAGCACACTGAGCCACAGTTTGGGCGTTTCTCAATTTTGAAAGAATTAAGCATGAGACAGCATCAGGAAGCGAATCAAATGTGCTCATCACTCCCATATCAAATCATAGCATGTTGAAATCCCATCCTCCGGAGCGCGCCCCAAAACCAAACCAAAACCAAACCTCCATGCCATGCGTGTTTTCCCTAAATAGCATCCTTGCATACGTGGCGTGTTGACTCAGCAAATGCCCGATCATTCCTTCAAAGCATATCCCACATATAAAAGTTAGAAGGACTTTGAGGCTTCCCTCTTCGCGTAAAACAGGTGTTTATTTTTTTTAGCAGGGTTGCCTAACCCGAGGTGCACGATTTCGTGCAATTCTAGCCTATCCATGTGTGCGCCACATGTATCCAACGTGCCTGCCACATCATAACTTTTTCCTTACTTTTTTTAGCATGGCCTCTGGCCTCCAGCCTCTGATGCAATAAAGCGATCCTCAATACAACATCCTCTGCCATGCCCGTTTTCCTTTCGCTCGTTTGTCTGAGTTAATGGCGACATGGAGGCGACAACATCTGCAACAGGTTATCACTGGGATCACTGCTCTCTGTTGTATGGAAGGCTATATTACTGATGCAAATTTTAGGTTGGCAAATCTGGATTATGAAGAAGCTATGGTCCTCTGCAACCCCTTGGGGTTTATTCAGAAAATAGAATGGCGGATCCTTGCGCACTCCAGAGCATTCTCCTTGTGCTTGCTCACTGGTTGTAGGTTATCAGCTGCTCTAGCTCTTGACAGCATCCTGTTGTTGGATTTGACCACTGGTCTTTTAGATTATTTCAAATTTAGAACAGTTAAAGACTAGCCATTGTATGTCTTAAATTGCAAAGAGATTTAGTATCATCACTTTGCTTGGTTTAATCCTTTGGCCCTATTTTAAATAGTGATTCAGACTAAATATCTGCAATACACTCACTTGAACCCATTTGTTCAGCAACTGATTCATTGTTTTTCAAATGCATAGTCTTCTTTGAATGTGAACAACCATTGCAATAAAATCGTAAGAGCTCATGTGACTAGACTTAAACAATTATGCTTACCAGACAATGGCGTGACACTGACTCTGAAGCACGTACTTGTAACGCTTAAGGCTGATGGAGAGAGAATTCATGTTCTACAGAAATCCTTTGCTAACATGGTACTTCGAAGTTCAGACCTAGATTATGAGATTCTTAAAAGGGTGAGGCCATGTTTTTCAGGGATCTTCTCCTTTTTCTTTTCCATACATTTCTGAACCAGCAACAACCAAATACATGCATTTATATTCCACTATAGCCCATCAACCTGATAGCAGACCCTTAAAAGTCTGCATAGTTGGACTTGCAAGGAAATTTTAAGCATCTGGAATGAGGCTGACATTATCAGGGTATCTTTTGTAAATAACACAAAATAGGAATTCTATCATTTCAAAGTGGCATTCTAATATTGACCTTCATGTTCCTGTAGCTAAGGGAGGATGAACGTGAATCTTTGTTGGAAAAGATCCATACAGTGAGAAACAACTAGTTGGTCCATTCAGTCTCATTTTGTTGGCAGTAATAGAAGGTTTGTGTATATAAAACTTGATTAGGGAACTGGCTGCACCTTGGTTTTGAAACAGTATAAAGCATTTTCATGAATATAGTTTTACAAACCTTGGTTTTGTGCAGTTTACATACATGCTGAACCTATTATTTACTATTCTTAGGATTGGTATTATTATGGCAATAAAGAAAGCATGGAGAATGCATTGTATGCTTGCGATAAAATCTTGTTAGATTCTTGTTGCTATGAAAACTTTGTTCTTCAATGCAACCATGCCAGATTGGATGAACGGTGTCATGATCCTTGTTGTAGTTGCAGTGTTGAAAAAGCAGTGTTGCTAACAGTTACCTTTTCCACTTCTGTCCTGTGAATAAATGTTTCACTGAAAGTTGAAACGACGAAGAAGGTTGCTTCCACATGGCACGAAAAAATCATATAAGCTATTAGGAGGCATTCTGAGCACAATACTCTGAGAGATCAGATGCTAATCCGGTGAGTAGAATGTTTAGTATTGGATAAATCTGTCTTATTCTTCGTTGTTGATCTTTGGATGGGTTTTACAAGGAAGGGCTATTAATTCATCAACAACTTCACCTGGTATGTCAAAGTCTTTGCTAACCCTGAATTCATTGCGCATTTATTGTGCTCTGTCACGTCCTTCCATAGGTAGCTCTTGCTTTTTACTTGCCCTATCTATGATTTAGTGGCTGAAATATGAGCTCCGTCATGCCACATAGAAAATGAAAGTAGATTTATCTAGCTAAGGCTCTCGTGAGATATTGTGGCGAAATTGTCTTGACTTCTGCAGTGCATGTCACAAAATTGTGTTTTGGAATGCATCATCATTCTAGAATGTATTATCTAATATTGTAACCTATTCTGCTTGTTTCATTTTGGAGTGTACTATCATTTTGGATTGTTGTACCACTGTGCATTTCATGTACAAGCTAGGCTGAAAATAATGTATGGATACTACATGATCTAAATCTTAGGCTTATTAACAAGTCTGTCTGCGGGCACAAAGCAAAAACGACCTCACATATTAGATGGGTTATGTATATTCAACAACATTTGGAGCACATCATTCATTGCATAAGGTACATTTTCTTTTCTTTCTTCTAGTATATAACATTAGATTTAAATAGAACCCTGGGTGCATATTCACACGGGGGGTGACTTCGGGCAACGCGAGCTGTTGGATAGGCATATTCATCCCTTATTCCTTAATCTACACCGTACGTAAAGTTCCTCGTTTGTGGGGTATGCAAATACAAAATTTGCTATACTGTATAACAAGATTCGCAAAATACTATAAGATTTCAAGCGGAATACTATATGGTGTTGATTTACAATTATGAGGGCTCTCACTGTCCTACGTCACCCCCCGTGTGAATATGCACCCAAACCAAAGGGGGTTGAAGGGGGTGGTTGTTATATGTTAGGGGATTTAATTTTTATATGTTGGATGTTAATGGTTTGTATTGCAAAAAAAAAATTTTGGCCCCTTCGGGGCTTTAGGGACGTCACCCCCTCCCCCCCGGTGTGACATTACATTACTACAATTAAAATTCCAACTCAAATCCATCTATTTAGCCTTGTTCCCAACCCTACAGTTATGCCAGTTTCAAAGTAATTTTTGGTCGAGGGGTTTCTGGTGGCGCTGCTTAGAGCGTCGCCATAGCCCTGTTAGCAAAGAGGGGTTTCGGCCGGCAGAGGTTCAATGCAAGAAACGTTTTGTCTGATGCGAGAGCCATCTAGAGCAAGGAAGTCGCCGAAGTTCGCCATAGCTTGGCTTGGTAAGAGTGTTTCCACGGCTCTAGGATCTTTCATTTGCGGGACTTCCAATTGGATTCACATGGAAGGGATCTTTCATTTGCAAAGTTTTCGGATCTTTTATTTGCAGAGCTTCGATCCTTTTTTGCAGCAGCAGCAGCAGCGGCCGACGAAAATTCCCTGTTTGTGCTTTTGTGCTTCTACTTATGTTTGTGCTTCCAGCAGAACTTCGATGCGAAACAAGGCAGGGCCGAAACAGGGGCGGACCTTTCGTGTGCTTCTTCGTCTGTCCCTTCTTCTTGCATCTTGATCCCCTACTTCTTGCATCTTTGTCTGCTTCTTCCCTTGCTTCTTGCTTCCTCGTCTGCTTCTTGCTTGATCCGTCTGCTTCATGGTTGGGAGCAAATGCAAACGTTTCCAAGCCTGCAAACGTTTGCACTGTTTGCAAACATTTGCATCAAATGTGCAAACGTCTTGTTTGCATCCGCTATTAAGCATATACAAAAAATACTTCATATATTCAGAAATTCAGAATTTTAAAGAGCGAATAAACATGAAAAAGATCCAAAGATTTCAGAAATATGAGAGACTACAAACATGTGTCAAAGTCTTGGAAGTTTAAAGAGATTACAAACATGTTAAACATCTAGAAATTTCAGAATTTCAGAACTTAAAAATGTCTAAGCTTAATGCTACTAAATACTGAAGCTCCACAATAAGGCCAATGTCTTCTTCGACATCCTTAGCAGATTCTGGACAATCATCCTCATCATTGTCACCATGTTCAGAAGATGTTTCTGGCTCTGAACTTTCTTCCCCATCCCTTTCCTCCTCAACCTCTTCTTCGTGTGTTTCCTTATTAGTGCTTGTGTTTCAGCTATCTCTTGAAGCCTCAACTGCACAGCGAGCAATCTCTTTTAATCACTTTCAAATGAGATGGTATCAGGATCAGCTTCAAGTAAATCTCCCCATCTCCTTCCAATTTGATCCTGCAAACGCAAATTAGTATGAATGTAAACAAGCTTCTCAATGTTGGGAGGCAATAACCGGTTCCTCTTCTTGGTATGAATTACGCCGAACGAGCTCCAATTTCTTTCACATGGGCTGCTACTTGCTCCTTGGCTCAGTACTCTTAATGCAACCCGTTTGCTCCCAACTATGGTCTGCTTCATGTCTTGTTTCTGCTTGATCCGTCTTCGTCTGCTTCTTGCTTTTCTATTTGCTACATTCCCTGTTTTTTAGAGAGCTCACAACAATTTGCTGCCATAAAAACTTCAAATCTGCCATCACGATTTTCACTTGGGGAAACTCTGCCATCACGATTTTGCAAGACAAAAAAACTCACACAAAACTGGAGATTGAACGACCTGCTTGCAAGCATCCATTAAAAACAAGCACGGAATTTTTGCAAAACGGCGGGCTGAGGTTCGATAGCTGGACAGATTTTGGGGTTTCTTGCCGATAAACTGCCTGCCTGCCAGTTTACCAGCCGAAAACCCCGGGATCGGCCAGCTATCTAGCGCATACACGATAAGGGCCAGATTCCACTATCGGCAATGACACTTGGGAGCAAAATCTCAACTGCGGCTTCCTTCCGTGACCTAAGATAGGCGATGATTCCACTCATGGCAGCAACAATTAGTTCAAGAATTTAAAAAAATCAAACTTGGCAAAAATCTACGGCATCTTTTCTCTACTTGGCAGGAATCCAGCCCACGGCAATTATCATAATCTAAAAGTTACGGCAGTGCTCCACTGATAGTTAACCGTGTTTTTTGCAATTAGATGTAGGAGTTTTCTGTTATGAGGGCAACGTTTTGCTAACTGCGGTAGTGGAATCATCGCCGAATCTTCAAATCTAAGATGCCATCAAAGGATTGGTGTTCAGTTAATTGACATGCCCATAACTGTGCCAATGGAATCTCAGCCTAAGATTGGAAAACCGTAAACCACGACACATGCAAAATTCCTAGAAGTTGTACAGGCTTGGAGAGCTTTTCCTCCAGGTTTCTTATTCTTATTTCGTCCCAGTAGACTTTTGGTCCTAGTGGTGCCGCCAGATTGGTAGTGCAAGAGAAGAAGAACATTTAAATTGACATAAGTGCTTGAAACAGACATTTATTCACAATCAATGTGTTGAGTTGCCCCTAAAGGGTCAAAGCCTTACTTATGTGGGTTTTTGGCATATTTGGGCTATATGCCAATATATACTCGAAATATTCCAAAAAGTGGCCTAAACTTGGTATGGCCACTAATTTTTCCGTTACCCCTGTTGTTGGACGAGCCTCATCGCCACTGTTCGTACCGTCTAACTGGTATGCTCAATCAAACAAGCGCTCAAGAAAGCTCTTTTGTAGGTAACCGAAACCCTTGCAGCAAGATTAAACCATTATTCGTAGCTTGATTTTTTATCATGCTTTTGGACCATGTCTGACCTGTGCAAATGGGTTTGGTCTTTTGCTATTTATAGCATGTGCTTTGCATCCAAACGTAATCGAACAATATAAAATTTTTGTAGCAAATATATAGATCATCCTTGTTTTGTTGGTTCTGCATTGTTAAATTGGTACTATCTTCAGTATGAAGCGTCAGCATTTAAGGAAATATCTAACTGCATAAGGTCTATATAAATGATTGCTTGAAAATATTGTTACCTATTGAGAGAAATAATCACATTAATTTGCATATGGAGTTGTCGTGTGAAGCTTTTAAATAACATTTTATTTGTATATGTTTACTGCATTATTGAAATTATTGAGACATCACAAAAATTCACATAATGCAATTATTGTAACTATCTGGTTATGCAAAAAAAAAACTCCACTGAGCTCACATCTCCTAGAGAAACAATAGTGCTATTACCTCTAGTACTTCTATCCCCATAAATTATTCCCAAGTTGTAAGATATGGCATCATGCGCAGTGCGTTAAGATCTATAGATATACATTTTTGTGGATTTCAGTGAAATGTATTATGGATAGTATAACGAAATATTTAGTGCATGTTATTGCAGTGACATTCGGGCATCTGATGGATTTGAAAAACTTACAAAAGATGATGTCCAAAAATGGCAATTAGCAATTCTGGATGCAAAGATAGAGAGCTAGATACAAGACATGCACATTATTGTAAGCTATTTTTCAGAGTTTCTTTGTCCTTCTTCATATTCAGATAAAGAAATATCATGATATTTATGGCTATGAATGTACCATCAGATCAAACTGCTATATACGATAAAATGTAAACTTTATAATGAGGTATTTTGCAGCATGGATCGCAGGCGATGTTTTGCAGATGTCACTACAAACAGTTTTAATAATCTAGCGAGTACTGGAAAGCTATAGCACGGAGTGAAAATTCGCCAAAAGAGCTGTTTGTGTTACTTGATATGTATGAGACAATACATGATCTTCTACCTGAGGTTGGTAGCTTGTATCAAAGATTAGTATAGGCTGTTTCAAATGGTTAAGATGCCATATAGCATGACTGGATATGCATTAAATTTGTCAAGACTCTAGGCTAATGTGAAACTAGAATCAATGTTCATATACCAAAATACAACTCTAGCCACAACAACTTGGCGTATATATGTCTGCATCATCCTCTCAACTCACGCTCAGTCTTGCTTATGTATGTTGCGACTATATGGATAGTTGAAAGTTTCCTACCAAAGATAAACTTGAGGAAACACTTCAAAGAAGTCAATATTGCTTAATAATAGCTCCTTCTGATATGAATTGTTTTTCTTGCTTGCTGAAGCGCTTTATTAAATTGTGATTATATACTTTGCAGATACAAGTTATTTTTTATGTGAGCGAGTTCTCTAGAGTTCTTCAAACAGCCTTTAGTCTTAGTCAGAAGCTAGCAGATACTGCAAAAGGTGTCCTTTGATGACATTGTTAAAAAGGATGTTTCAAAGTCACCAGTGCAGGATGGAACTGTTCATTCCCTTACAAGCTATGTCATTAATTGAGTAAAATTCCTCTTTAGGTAAGCTATTGATGTCTTTTTACCATTGAGTGATATAAAACTATGCTGCAACGATGGGTCAAGCAATGAATTATTCGTCCAATTATCAAAGAACTCAAGAACTTTGAAATACTCTTCGAAGATGAATATGTAGCAAAATAGCAGGGGGTTCCAGGGGGATTTGATATGGATGTGAAAAATAGCAATTCTTGATACCATAGACGATATATCCCTAAAACAATTGAGTGGGTTGTTATAAAAAAAAACATAGATTCAAGGTAATAAATAATCACATTAGCACACTGGACATATTGGCTAAAGTAGTCTTATTAGGACATTGAGTTATTTTGGTAGAGGTTCGAGCCCCCGTATTTCATGTTCTAAAATCTTAGGCAAAGCCATATAGAGGTTCAATATTCCCTCAAAACCTTAGGTGAAATCATAGGTGCCTCCAATCATAAACGACTATAGGCGAAACGAGAGGTGCTCACAGGCCCCAACATACGATGTGGGTCATAGGATCGACGAATTCGATGACTGTGGTAGTCCAGGGTGCACCTTGTTTAGAATATGTAGACAAATCAAATTCCTATTTAACAAAATCGACTGTCATGATAATGCAAGTAAGGCTGAGCAATCTTGAGAGCAACGCAAAACAATACAAGGATCCTGCCTTCACACACATTTTCTTGATGAATAACATCCATTACACTATTTGTTTGGTTCGAAGGTGAGAAGCTTGTGGAACCCTTACAATATTATTACTCTTTTATATCAATTAATGCATGACTTGTTTCAGGCAAAAGATCTGTTGGGTGACGATTGGATAGAAAGACATCGTCGTGCAACATAATTAAGTATATCAATGAATTGCATGGGGTAGTTTGCTCTTGTTTAACATTCTGATGGTTTTATGAGATTGAATCAACTTTGACGTCTCATTGCACATTCTCTTGTGCCTCAGTGGTCAAAGATTATCATGGTCCTCAGGTAGAAGTAGTGGAGGGAGTGATACCAGTGCAGTTTCCAAAAATGTTCTTAAAGATAAGATAAGATAAGATAAGATAAGATAAGATAAGATAAGTCTTTTAACGTCCACGGGAACCCAATCGAGTTATGGGACCAGAACAAAAAAAGAGGGCATGAGCCCCTACAAATGATAAGAAACATAGAAGTATGCCACACAGTTCAATGTGCCAAGACTTGCAGATTTTACTTCTTGCTTTTCTTGCGAAGGTACATATGAGCCAGCTATCTGAATCTCATGATTGTCCTTATTTTGCAAGGATACTCCAAAAGCTCAGGTTTGGAGTTTCATATTCAGTGCTATTTTGGAGAACTTCAAGAACCCCCAAAAGTATGCCAAATATAAATTGGAAAATCTTGACCAGCTTCTTGGGGATTTTCTGCATAATAGTGTTTGAGTAAGGTGCATTGTACCAAAATCCAATTTCTAGCCCGTACTGGAGCTATTTTCCCACAGGCTTATATTCCATCTCAGCTAGTTGTTTTAGCTAGCCACCATTCATTTGTAATAGATCATAATAGCAGTTAGTTATGCTACATCCAAAAAAGGAATCACATTATTTAATGGTTTCCGAAATGATGTGTTTGCTGAATACCTCCAACAAATAGATGTCACAATTTCTTCTTCGAATATGTTCTTACAAAGAATGCATTCAGATAATGTAAAAAAACATTTAAAAGCCTCGTTCAGAGTAAGGACATGTCACCCAATATCTACCCTGGTGTTTTATGCCAGGCCACATCAGGTACTCCTACTTCCATTATCCTTAAGCATAATCCACATTTCATAATGCAACTTAAATTTAAATCTTATAATCATTTCCATTTAGCATTTGCACATGAACTTGAAGACATAGAGTATGATGTAAAAAGTAAAAAGTAAAAAGTAATCAATATAATCTTTTAGAAAGTAGTAAGAAATTCACATCTTATTTGAACAATAACAAAGTGCACCATGTTCCTTCGAGTATTTTCTAAGTTATTCTATCAGCTTTCATGTCAACGCCTATTCTACAAGCAAAAATGGGGACAATTGGAGGAGAGATGATACGCTTTAAGGGAACTTAAAGACGTAATTACTTTGAACAACAGTTGTATAGACAAAACAAAGAAGATAACAATCTGTTGATAAGTACAAATAGCTTGGTT